>CANTUV010000061.1:11212500-12412500 GCA_947685225.1 Garcia nutans | reverse complement strand
TGCTATATGTATGCATGATTATGTATGCTCCTACCTTTTCCTCCTTGGTTCACAGCGGATGCTCGAAGAACAAAATAAGAAACTTCAAAAAGAGTTGGCTATAAGTCTTCAACAGGCTTTTCATTTTGAGAGTTTATATCATTAATGCGAACAACATTTCCTAGACTTTCGATTTTAGGGAATGAGGGATCCCGGTGCTTCTTCATCTAGAGGCCCCCAGACTGATGACCATGAGATACTTTCGTCTGCTTCTGATGAGGACCATGACGGATTAGAACCTCAAGGTAATAGGGATTTTGGTGTTCCCACTTCGGGTGATCCCGGGATGAGTAATTTGTCGGGTTTTGGTGCTCTCGCTTCGGGCGGACTCGGGACGTGTGATTTGCCCCCTCCTCCAACAGGCAATGATTTTTTCAATTCTTTATTTGGTGACCTACCACCACCCTCTTAGTGATATGTAAATATTGTAGCAATTGTAAAACATTGTACAATAATGAAAAATATACAATTTTCCTCTTTACTGTAAACCTTTTTTTTTTGCTCTAACTTTTGCCTAGTCCACCCATGCGGGTTTTCGGAACTAGCGAGCTGTCCTAATTTTTGCCTAAGCTGCCCTTGCGAGTTTTCAACTTAGAGGACTCTTTTTTTTTTAATTTAATTCTTTCTTCACAGATTTGGCTTCAGGAGCATCTTTGTTTGCTTGATACTCCATCCATGGATTTTGCCAGATACCTGCCACGTCAACATTCTGCTAGGAAGCTACTGCATCCTATTTCTTCATATACTGACTGGGTTGACTAGATCCACTCACGCTCTAAAGTTAATATTCGTTGGTTGGTACTTTGGTGGAAGATTTCTCGTATCACCATGTGGAGATACTTGATGTACGTTCCCCTTGTTGCTCTTCGTCAAGGTACATGCTATGATCCTCGCCGACTTGGACGTCAGTATGGAGCTGAGCCTTGTGATTCTGACTTTGCTCCCGACTTAGACATGCATTGCTTGACTAAAACGTACTTGGATCGGCTGAGGCAAAGCTGGCCTGCACGTTACACTCATCGATTGCCATAGATTTTACATTTGTCAATTTAGAAAGTGTATTGTTATGATGAAAAAATAATTAAAGTAACAAAGGATGCTTCTTTTCCATTTATAATTTGTCATCACCTTTTGCTATTGTGCTTATTTGTTTCATCCATATCTGGTCAAATACTTATAACAGTGCACTTAGAATAATTTTAACATTAATTCTGTTTTACTAAATTGGGGAACAACCAAACATAAAGCCAGCATACACAAGATCACTCCTGTTGCCAATTAGCCCTTTCGGGTTTTCTAATTGGCAATTTTCTCTCATTTAGCCCTAATTGTTGCCTAGCCTGCCCTTACGGGTTTTCAAAACTAGCGGACTGCTCTAACTTTTTCCTAGGCTGCCCTTTTTGGGTTTTCAACCTAGCGAGCTCCTTTTTTTTCTTCTTTTTCCTCTCTTTTTTTTATCATACATAAAACTTCTTCAACCTGTTAATGTTTACCAGCTCACTAAATTCGCTCCCATCCATGTTTGATAACTTCACCGCAGCTTTGTTCATGACTTGCTTCATGGCATATGGCCCTTCCCAGCTAGGCCTAAACTTCTCTATTAGATCAGATACATTAGGCTTACATTGTTTCAACACTAAATCCCCAACTCTAAATTTTTAGATTTTAACCCTTTTATTGTAGGCCCGAGCTATCTTCTTTTGATACAGTTGGTGATGATACAGTGATTTTAACCTTTTCTCTTCTAGTAAAGCTAACTGAGTGTATCTGCTCGCTACCCATTCCATTTTAGGCAGTTTCGCTTCCAAGACTACTCTTAATGACTTGATCTCAATTTCAATTGGTAATACTGGTTCCATCCCATAAACAAAAGAGAACGGTGTAATTCCAGTAGGTGTTCGCACACTTGTCCTATATCCCCATAAAGCAAAGAGAAGCATCTCTGACCAATCCCTGTAAGTCTTGGTCATCTTGGACAGAATTTGCTTAATTTTTTTGTTCATTGCTTCTACAGCACTATTAGCCTTTGGTCTATAAGGAGAGGATCGATGATGATGGATGTGGTACT
Organism: Garcia nutans; assembly: GCA_947685225.1. Classification (NCBI taxonomy): domain Eukaryota; kingdom Viridiplantae; phylum Streptophyta; class Magnoliopsida; order Malpighiales; family Euphorbiaceae; genus Garcia; species Garcia nutans. The sequence goes on along the minus strand of CANTUV010000061.1, from coordinate 12,410,393 downwards.
TGGTGAATAAATCCTTAACTACTCGTTGAAACTATACCCCATTGTCTGATATCACACTATGCGAGACCCCATATCTGCAGATGAGGTTCTTTTCAATAAACCTAGCCATTTGGCTTGCACCCAGCTTGTTGAAAGATTTGGCTTCGACCCATTTTGAAAAATAATCTACTGCTACTACAATGAATCGGTGACCATTTGAAGCTATAGGATGTATCTCTCCTATAATGTCGATACCTCATGTGGCAAATGGCCAGGGTGAAGACATTGAATGTAGTTCTTCAGGAGGCATGTGATTCAAGTTGCCATACATCTGACATTGTTGGCACTTCTTGACAAACTCAATATAGTCTCTCTCCATGGTCAACCAATAGTAACCTTGTCGAATAACCTTCTTAACTAGGGCCAAACCACTCATGTGCGGACCACAACTTCCCTCATGCATTTCTGACATGATGCACTCCACTTCAGGTTTTCTTAAATATCTTAAATGCACTCCATCAGGCCATCTTCGATATAACTCTCCATGGAAAGTGATGTATTGCAATGACCACCGCCTTATGGCTCTTCTCTCTTTCTTTGTTGCCCCCGGCGGGTATTCTCTTTCTTCCAAAAATCGCCTTATAGTATCATACCATGTATCATGGTCCGTATCAATTTCCACGATTGTTTCATATTCATAGCAAGGAGTTGATGAACTGGTCAAGATCAGAGGCTTAAGGAATAAGATAATAGGGTTTTCCCATACCGAAGCCAATGTGACTAAGGCATCAGCCATCTGATTTTCTTCTCTTGATAGGTGTATAAACCTACACTCCTTAAAGTTCTTTTTCATCATGGTCAAGTAATGGTGGTATGGTTTTAATTTTTCTTCTTTCAACTCCCATTCTCCATTTACTTGGGATACAACTAGCAATAAATCGCCATAAACTTCCACCTTATCCACCTTCATAGTCATTAGGGTTTCCAAACCAAAAATACAAGCTTCGTATTCCACCATATTATTGGTTGCCCTAAATTTTAATTTTTTGGCTAAAGGGATGAGTTCCCCTTCGGGTGATTCTAGTATAACTCCCAAACCTGCTCCTTTCCTATTTACTGCTCCATCAAAATACATTTTTCACCCTTGTACTTCAATTGCTTCTAAATGTTCATCTGGAAATTCCAAGATTACCTCTTCGCTTTCTGGTAATGGTTGTTGGGCCAGGAATTCTGCCACCGCTCTACCTTTGACTATTTTCCTGGTTACTCAATCTAAAATTCCTCTAATATTATCAACCATCTACTATATTTCCCAATCAAAGAAGGTGTCTCCCTTAAGTACTTCATTGGGTCCAACATAGAAATTGCTTGCACACTATACGATTGAAAGTAATGTTGCAACTTCTTAGAAGACCAAACCATGGCTATACAGGTCTTTTCGATGATACTATACTTAATTTCATAACGTAGGAGCTTTCTACTCAAATAGTAAATGGCATGCTCAATCCCCGACTCATCTGCTTGGGCTAGCATGGCTCCTATCGACTCTTCTTCTACTGCTAAGTATAGTAATAGAGGTTTGCCAGGTTTAGGTGGTTTCAAAATAGGTGGATTCAACAAATACTCTTTTATTCGATCAAAGGCCTTTTGACATTCTTCATTCCATACGACCGGCTGATTCTTTCTAAGCAATTTGAAGATAGGCTCACAAATTGTTGTGAGCTTTGCTATAAATCTGTTAATGCACTGCACTTTACCAATGAATCCCCGAACTTCTCTCTCCGTCTTTGGGGCTGGCATATCCCTGATTGCTTTGACTTTGTTAGGATCTATCTCAATGCCATTCAGACCAATCACATGTCCCAACAATTTACCTGAGGTAACACTGAATACACACTTCTTTGGTTTTAATCTTAGCTTATATTTCAAAGCTCTATCGAAGAATAACTCTAAGTTTTGGAAGTGTTGCTCCCTTGTGTCCGATTTCACCATCATATCATCAACATATACTTCAACTTCTTTGTGCATCATGTCATGAAATAGTGTGGTGGCCATCCTTTGGTAGGTTGCTCCAGCATTCTTTTAGCCGAAAGGCATCACCCTATAACAAAATATACCCTATGTAGTAATGAAAGTAGTTTTGGCTTTATCCTCTTGGGCCATTAACACTTGATTGTGTAGTTTTGGCTTTATCCTCTTGGGCCATTAACACTTGATTGTTTCTGGAAAATCCATCTGCAAACAAGTGTAGCACGCTAGTGGTTGTACTATCAATGAGAACATCTATATGAGATAAAGGAAAATCATCTTTAATGGAAGCCTTGTTTAAATCTCTATAGTCAACGCAAACCCTTATTCTTCCATCTTTCTTTTGCATGTGTACTATGTTGGCTAACCAATCTGGATATTCTATTACTTCAAGGAACTTCACTTGTATTTGCTTAGTGACCTCTTCTTTAACCAATTCAGCCCACTTAGGTCTTAATAGCCTAAGCTTTTGTTTGACAGGTTTAATGTGAGTGTAAGTAGGAATATGATGCTCGGCTATGTCTCGATCTATCCCCAGCATATCTTCATAAGACCAAGCAAACACTTCATATTTTTTGAATATTTTTTCAAATCTCTCTCTCTCATTAGGAGTAAGGTCGGATGCTATGCTAATGTTTTTAAGATTTTCAGTTGTTCCCAAATTTAATGATTGTGTGTTAACAGAATTAATATTAAAGATGCTCATGTAACTGCTATTTGAATGTATGCAACCATCAGGAGAAACATCACACAAGTAAGCAAAATCAGACTTTATTGCATTCATTTTGGAAAAGAAAACATCATCATCCTCATACAAAGCAGACAAATTAAAATCAAAACCAAAACCATTGTTCTCAGAATCATAAAGCAGGATGTCTTCAAACTTCTCTTCAACTAGGGCAGCAATCTATTCTGAAGTCTTCTTGGCTTTCAGGGCAGCTTCATTCTTCTCTTTTGGATTGGATTCTTTGTTGGTTGACAAGGTGAGCTCTTTCTTCACTTGCTCCACTAGCTCGGCAAAATCTGCAAAAATTTCAAAACCTAGGATTAACTTACCCATGAACATGATTGGCTCAGGCTTTCCTTGGAGTGGTCCCATATCTGGAGCTTTGACAAAGATCTCTTCAAGTGGTGGGAAACTCATCTTCTCACTCTTCTTTGGCTGGACATCATTGTCTTCATCATATCCCAATCCTTTCTTGGAAGTTTGAGTTCTAAAGTCTGGCAACTTTGTCAAACTGGCCTTACCCTTTCCATGACCAGCTCTGGGAAGGTAGTTCATGTTCTTCATCATATTCAAGACTTTAGAGTCCACTACTTCATCATAAAAATTTACAGCTACTTGAAAAACATTGAGAGGCCTCTCGATCATCAGATCATTAACAATCTCATTATCTTCAGCTTCAATGACCACTATCTCAATTCCGTTGGGGAACTTGATCTTTTGATAAAGGGTGGAAGGAACTCCACCATGAAGATGAAACCATGGTCGCCCCAAGAGCAAGGGAAAGGTAACCGGTATGTCTAAAACAACAAGCTCAACAATAGATTCAATTGGACCAACCTTGATAGCCGCTTTGAAAGTCCCTTCGGCATGCCTCTTAGTGTTGTCATAAGCCCGAATTGTCACTTCGGTTGGGTTTAGATCTCTTGTTGACATGGCTAGCTTTGGAAGTATCTTAAGTGGACAAACATTTATGGCGGACCCATCATCGACCATTACACATGGAGTCCTCTTCCCCTTGACTTCTATTTTGATAAAGAGAGGGCGGATGTGGTCTCTCCCCTCCTCCGGTAAGTCCACATCCAAAAAAGAAACTGCTCCCATATTAACTTCATTCTTTTCTTGAACCTCTTCACATTTCATTACTTCCCCAATTTTTATGAAGTTGATCAACTCCTCCGGTGTTGTGGAGGTAGAGATTGGCATACTAGCTAAGGCTTTGGCCATAGTTTCTCGATGCTTTTTAGAAGTAGCTAATAAGTCCCAAATGCTAACACTCGCTTGGGTTCTTTTCAATTGTTTCACAGCATCATCTTCTTCTACTTCAACTTCCTTCCCCTTATTAGTTTCTACCTCCTTAGGTGATGGCCTTGCATAAGGCTTACTAGATCTAGTGTTCATTACTTCATCTTCTTCGGGCTCGGACCAAGTCCACTCCTTCCTTCTTGGGTACAATATCATCATCACTATACTTGAATCCCAAAAACCGTTGACAACACAAATTACTATTTCTCCACGGATCATAGCTTGTTCAATTTTGACCAATGCCTCTTCTTCTTTGGTTGCTTCTCCACCCACATCTTGAAAAGAAGACATGACAAAGGCCTCATGCAAACCTCCTCCAATTATGAAGGTTGCCGGTGGTGGTACCCTATTGAATTTTGGCAATGGGTTATCTTTGGTGTTTGGCTTATTGGGCTTGGGTAGCTTTCCATTATCAATTAGATTTTGGATCTCATGTCTCAACCTCACACATTTATCCATGTCATGCCGTTGCATTTGGTGAAATTGACAAAATGCTTTGGTGTTAAAATTAGGTGGGAGAGGGTTAGGCAAAGGACGAGGATTTAAAGGTTGTAGTAATCCCTTTCTTTGAAGCTTATTGAGAACCCAAGACATCGGTTTTCCCAATTCCAAAAATTGTCTCCTCGTTCCTTGGTTAGTAGCATTAACACTGATGGCCTTTTGCATGCTTTGGCTACCAGGTTGATAGTTCCCTTTCTCGTTCCTTTTTGTTGAAAAATGGCTCTTCTCCCTTTCCCATTCTTCAATTTGTAAACCAGCTTGAAGAAGGTCTTTGAAATCATAGATGAGTGTATGAGACATCCTCTCACAAAGACTAGGCAACACCCCTCTCACAATCATCCTTATTTGATCGGATTCATCGGGCCTCTTCTTAAGTAAAGCAGCCTTGTTTCTCCATCTCTTGACATAATCTACAAAATTCTCATTCAGCCTTTACCTAATGGACTCCACTTCTATTAAGGTAACTTCTAACTCAACATTATATCCATATTGTTGGATGAAGGCTTTGTAAAGTAGATCCCAACTCTTTTGTGTTCCATCATCTAAGGTATTGAACCAATTTTGGATAACAGGGTCCAATGAGAGTATAAAGTACCTTAGGGTTTGAGCCTTAGTAGCTCGGGCAGATTGCATGGCAGTGATATACTGCTTCACATGGAGATGAGGATTTCCGGTGCCATTGTACTTAGCAAAGGAAGGCATCTTAAACTTATAAGGGACCTCTTCATCTTGTTCGAATAGTTTGTCGATCTTAGACATCTTTTTGGTTTTCAACTTCTTCTCAAATTTCTTTTCTAAATCAGCAATCATCCTTTCAACATCAGATGTCTCGGTCTTTTCAATAGTTGCTTTCTCAACAACCTTCGGTTCTTTCTTCTTCTCTTGAACATCTTGGTAGTATTGAGCCCAATCATCATCATCATCAATGATCACTTTTTCATCATCAAAAACCACTTCACCAACTTTGGTCTTCCCTTTGTCCTTTGGCTTCTTAGTGCTAGTAGATGCCTCGGCATAATTCTCTAAGATTGCAGTCAATTGGTTCTTCATGGTCTCAACTAGGGCCTCTTTTATTTCTTCCATCTTAGCGTTGAGGGCCTCATCCATCATCCTTTGAATTTGTTCAGGCTCCATTGTTTTTGGTGAGCAAGCGATTGAGTCGTTGCCAGATACTTCATCTCCTGTGTAGGTCGGATTATTGTAAGCTTTTGAGCTATCATAATCCAGGGCTATGAGCCAAAGAGGATCAATGATATGAGATGCAAATGTATGCATGTATGCATGTATACACAAACAATTAACAAAAAAGGAAAAATAGGACGTTCCTTCCAACCTTATAACATCCACACACGAATGGCGAATCTCTTTTCCTAGGTATATGGTTAACTAGATACCAACATGGGGTACTTTGCTTTCGAATAATTCCCTCAGACGTTTCAACCAATAGTTATATTTTCAAAAGTGGAAATCAGTTCATAATAATTCCCATTAGTTAGGTTTTAATCCATTTATCCAACTAAAGTAGCCTTTATGCTATATTAGATTAAAACTAAATTAAGAGGTTTATTATTGATAGATTTCTCACTTGAAAAAGGTAACTAATGATTCATGCCAAAAACAAGCCCATTGTTAATTTATTCTTAGTATAAACTAGGCTCACAATTGATTTTTGGTATTTCATAATTGACCTAAATATTTTTGCAAGCTCTTTGTAAGGAGAGGTTGGATAAAAACAATTTTGTTTCTAAGCCCATTATAAAAATATTTTAGAAAAATAGATTTCGGGCTTAGTATTTGGGCCATGAGCCAAAGAAATTTCGATTTGTTTTTTAGAAAAGCTTTATGTCCAAAGACCATCTAGAAAAGTTTTGAAAATAGCTTTGGTCTTTTGGACTTTAAAGAAAAATTTATTTTGAGCTTACAATATACTTAGGTCATATTAGAAAAAGAACAAACCAAATAAGCCATGATTTAAGCCAAGATAAATTAACCATAGTCAAACAACATGCATTTGGGGTAAAACCTAAGGAAAGTAACTAGGCCAATTAAATGAGCTTTAGTCTTTAGGTAAAAAAAAAGCTTAGGTTCCCATAGCAAGTATATACCAAATGGTACGAGGCTATGAGTGGTTATGCCATGCTCGATCTCCATACCTTGAGTGAAAGTATGGTATCCCTTACATAACATAACACGGGTAACACGGGCGTCCTAACTCACGTACATGATGCAATCTAATATGATGCAATGGATAATATCATTATAAGAAAGAATAAAATAATATAAAGACCAACGGAATCAACTTCTCTTATCCCTAGTGGAGTCGCCACTGTGAGAGGAGATTTTTGCCCCCACTCCCTGCAGAATGGTTCTTGAGACTTCGGCACTGTTTAGGCTCGGGCCCTTAGAGAACACGGACCTAAGTCCAGAGAAAATAGAGTGTGGGGAAGGTGAGAAATGGCCTAGCACCCCCACAATGCCCGGTTCATTGGAACCGGCCTCCTTTATAGGTCTTAATATTATAAAATTCTTAAATATAACAACATTATCCATATTACACACAATAATTAAAAGAAAGCATCAATATATTAAAATCAAAGCAAGGTCGAAGCAAAACAAATAAATGGACATCTATCCAAGGATGGAAACATGTCCTTACATCACATGCCTAAATTGGACACCCACCGAAAGGTAGAAACATGCCCTTTACATAGGTTCTACAATAGAAAAGCAAATTAAATTACATGATATTTAACTAATGAGGTACCCACCAAGTGGTACCTCTTACAACTTTTGGAAATCTAAATTAATTGATAAAAGTAAATAATCATTCATTAAAAGTATTAAGTATCAATGGAAAATAAACATCCATCCATGATAAATTAAATAAACCAAGTATTGAACTTAAATAAATTAAAGCATGTAAAATAAATCAAAGCATAATCTAATATGGAATTGAATAAGGTAAATAAAAATCCAAATTATAGCTATTGTTTCCATTTAGGATCCTTTATTTCATATGTTTAGGGTTTTGGATTTTTAAATTTAAGCTACTATGACTTTTTAAAGAATTAAAATATATTAAGGATTTTATATTTTAAAAGATTGATAAAACACTTTGATTAAACAAATTAAGGTTTGAATGGTGAAATCATGAAACTGGGGTTTTGGACACTTTAAAATACTTTTGATTTGTGGTTTTAAATGATGATTTCAAGCTTACTGTGTAAAATTAAAATATTTGTGGTTTTATGGTTTTTAAAGTTTTAAAGGATTAAAGTTTTGAAAAAGTTAGGATTAAAGTTTAGAAAAAGTTAGGGTTTAAAGTTTTAAAGGGGTTAAAGTTTACTATTTCAGGGTCTCGCTGATGCATGAAGCTTTTGGAATTTGAAAATCAATTTGATACTTTTATGAGGTTTTATGAAAGTAAACCAAACGAATTAAAGTTTTTATAAATAAAAAAGATATTTTTTAAGGCTTTTTAAAAGAAACAGAATTTTAATTTAAGGTTTTGAAAAGAAACATGTTAAATTAGGGTTTTAAGCTTTTGATGAAACAAAAGTAGCAATTGTAAGTTTTTTTTGGAAAACAAAGCAAAGAAATAGTGTTTTTAACTTTAGAAAAACTAAATTAAAGGTTCTGGGATTTTTTTCTTTGATGAATTAAGCTACTGTAAACAAAAAAAAACAAAAAGAATTTAGAATTCAAACCATCTTTCGTGGGGTTGCACCAAAATTGCTTCTTGGATCAACCAAATCAAAGGCAGTTGATACCTTTGATGAATTGCTGAATTGATTTTCGGCTCTCCAAAAATCAGCTTGGTTCCACTACTTTCCTTCACGGATTCAGTTTCAAAATCTCCAATTTCGTCCCCTAATTTTTGATTACTTTTCCTCCCTTTTGTGTTGTTATTTATAGAGGTTTTTTTATTGGTTTTTCCTAGTTACTCACGGCATACCATATTTAATAAGAAAAGGAAACCGAAACCTAATTGTATTAGGTTTCGGAAAATTTGAGTCGGAAAATTTTGCTAGAAAAAAAACTGCTGCGGAAAAATTGCACTGGCGAAAAAATTTGCCACAGAAAAATTGCGCTGGCAAAAAAAATCTGCCGCAGTTGGCTGCGGCAGTGGGCAGGGAATAGGCATGCGGGCCATTTCACCTGCAGGAAACTCCTGCGGGCAAAATGGCCCACGGCCAAGCCCGATGGAATTTTTTGCGATGATTTTTTCGTCGCCAATTTTATTTTTATTTTTATTTTTTGATTTTTATTTATTTATTTTTAGTTTTTATTAATAAAAATTAGATAATAAACAAAAATTATTTAATTAATATAACAAAAATTATTTTGGAGTAATTAAAATATATTAGACAACACAAAAATTATTTTGGACTAAACCGGACTGGTTCAAAAATAAAGGGTCTACACCATGTCTGGAGCTTTGACAAAGATTTTTTCAAGTGGCGGGAAGATCATTTTCTCATTCTTCTTTGGCTGAACATCTTTGTTGATTGCATCATATCCCAACCCTTTTTTGGAGGTTTGACTTTTGAAATTTGGAAGCTTTATGAAACCGGCCTTGCCCTTTCCAAGACCAGCTTCGGGAAGGTAGTTCATGCTCTTCATCATGTTTAAGACCTTAGAGTCTACTACTTCATCATCAGAAATTGTAGCTCTTTGGAAGCCATTGAGAGACCTCTCAATCATTAGAGCATTAACAACCTCATTATCTTCGGCCTCGATGACCACTGTCTCATCTCCGTTAGGGAACTTGATCTTTTGATGAAGGGTGGAAGGAACTCCACCAAGAGGATGAAACCATGGTCATCCTAAGAGTAGGGCAAAGGTAATAGGTATGTCCAAAACAACAAATTCAATAATAGATTCAATTGAACAAACTTTGACAGCAGCTTTGAAAGTTCCTTCGGCATGTCTCTCGGTGTTGTCATAAGCCCGAATGGTTGTCTCGGCTGGGTTTAGATCCCTTGTTGACATTGCTAGTTTTGGCAATATTTTAAGAGGAAAAACTTTTATGGCGGACCCATCATCAACCATTACTCATGGAGTCCTTTTTCCTTTGATTTCTATTTTAATAAAGAGAGGGCGGATGTGATCTCTCCCCTCTTGTAAATCCGCATCTGAGAAAGATATCGCTCTCATATTAACTTCACTCTTCTCATGAATATCTTCACATTTTATTACTCCCTCAATTTTTATGAAGTTGATAAGCTCTTCCGGTGTTATGGAGGTGGAAATTGGCATGCTGGCCAAGGCCTTGGCCATAGTTTCTTTATGCTTTTTAGAAGTAGCTAATAAATCCCAAATGCTAACACTTGCTTGGGTTCTTTTCAATTGCTTGAGTACGGTATCATCTTCCTCTTCTTTATTCCCTACTTCAACTTTCTTTCCATTATTAACTTCTACCTCCTTAGGCGGTGGCTTTGTATAAGGCTTTTCGGATCTAGTGTTTATTAATTCATCTTCTTCGGGCTCGAACCAGATCCATTCTTCCTTCTTGGGTACAAGATCGTCATCACTATCGCTTGAGTCCCCAAATCCATTCGCAACACAAATTGCTACTTCTTTACCCACTATAGCTTGTTTAATCTTGTCAAATACCTCTTCTTCTTTGGTTGCTTCTCCACCCACATCTTGGAAAGAAGACATGACAAAACTTTCATGCAAACCTCCTCCAATCATGAAGGTTGCCAGTGGTGGTATTCTATTGAACCTTGGTAATGGATTGTCTTTGGTGTTTGGCTTGTTGGGCTCGAGCAGCTTTCCAATATCAATCAAATTTTGGATCTCATGCCTCAACCTCACACATCTATCCATGTTATGCCCTTGCATTTGATGAAATTAACAAAATGCTTTAGTGTCAAAATTAGATGGGAGAGGGTTAGGCAAAGGATGAGGATTTAAGGGTTGTAACAATCCCTTTCTTTGAAGCTTATTGAGAACCCAAGACATCAGTTTCCCCAATTTTGAAAACTGCCTCCTTGTTCCTTGGCTAGTAGCATTAACATCGACTGCCTTTTGCATGCTTTGGTTACCAGACTGATAGTTTCCTTTCTCATTCCTTCTTGTTGAAAAATGGTTCTTCTCTCTTTCCCATTCTTCGATTTGTAGACCAGCTTGGAGGAGATCTTTGAAATCATGGATGAGTGTATGAGACATCCTTTCACGAAATCTAGGCAACACCCCTTTCACAATCATCCTTATTTGATTAGATTCATCGGGTCTTTTCTTGAGCAAAGGAGCCTTATTTCTCCATCTTTTCACATAGTCCATAAAATTCTCATTTGGCCTTTGTCTAATGGACTCCACTTCCACTAAGGTAACTTCCATTTCAGCATTGTATCCATATTGTTGGATGAAGGCCTTGTATAGTAGATCCCAACTCTTTTGTGTTCCTTCTTCTAAGGTATTGAGCCAATTTTAGATAACAAGATCCAATGAGAGTATGAAGTACCTTAGAGTTTGAGACTTAGTAGCTCGGGCGGACTGCATGGCAGTGATATACTGCTTCACATAGAGGTGAGGATTTTCAGTTCCATAAAACTTTGCAAAGGATGGCATCTTGAACTTGTACGAAACTTCTTCATATAGCCCAAATAATTTGTCAACTTCAGACAGTTCTTCGATTTTCAGCTTCGTCTCAAATTTCTTTTCTAAATCCAAATCATCTTTTCAACATCAGAAGTCTCAATTTTCTCCACAGCTGATCTTTCAACAATCTTCGGTTCTTTCTTCTAGTCTTGAGGATCTTGGAAGTATTGAGCGCAATCATCATCATCATCAATGATCACCTTATCATCATCAAAAACCACTTCACCAACTTTAGCCTTCCAATTGTCCTTTGGCTTTTTAGTCCTAGCGGATGCTTCAGCATGATTTCCTAAAATTGCAGCCAATTGGTTCTTCATGGTCTCAGCCAGGGCCTTTTTTATTTCATCCATCTTGGCATTGAGGGCGTCGTCTGCCATTCTTTGAATTTGTTTGGGCTCCATTGCTTTTGGTGAGCAAAGTGATTGAGTTTCTACTAGATTCTTCATCTCTGGCATAGGTCGGATTGTCGTAAGCTTTTAAACTATCATAACCAGGGCTGTGAGCCAGAGAGGATCAATGATATGAGATGCAAATGTATGCATGTATGCACATATGCACAAACAATCAACAAAGATATGTAGAACGTCCCTTCCAAACTTATAACATCCACACACGAATGGCGAGTCTCTTTTCCTAGGTATATGGTTAAAAAAATACCAACATGGGGTATCTTGTTTTTTGAATAATTCCCTCGGACATTTCAACCAACAGTTATACTTTTGAAAATGGAAATCAGTTCATGATAACTTCCAGTAATTAGGTTTTAATCCATTCAACCAACTAAAGTTGCTTTTATGCTATATTGGATTAAAACTAAATTAAGATGTTTATTATAAATAGATTTCTCACTTGAAAAAGAAACTAATGATTCATGCAAAAAACAAGCCCATGATTAATAACTCTTAGTATAAACTAGGCTCGCAATAGACTTTTAGTTTTTCGTAATTGACTTAAATAATTTGCAAGCTCTTTGTAAGAAAAGGTTGGATGAAAGTAATTTTTTTTCTAAGCCCATTGTAAAAATATTTAAAAAAATATTGATTTTGGGGAGTGTATTTGGGTCATGAAAAAAGAATTTTTGATTTGGAAAAGTTTTATATACAAAGATCATTGAAAAATTTTTAAAATTGCTTTGGTCTTTTAGACTTTAAAGAAAAAATTTATTTTGAGCTTACAATGTACTTATATTATATTTGAAAAAGAACAAACCAAATAAGCCATGATTTAAACCAAGATAAATAAACCATAGTCAAACAACATGCATTTGAGGTAAAATCCTAAGGAAAGTAACTAGGCCAATTACATGAGCTTTAGTCTTTGGGTTAAAAGACTTAGGTTCCCATAGCAAGTATATACCAAATGGTACAAGACTATGAGTGGTTATGCCATGCTCGATCTCCATACCTTGAGTGAATGTATCGTATCCCTTACATAACACAACATGGGTAGCACGGGCATCCTAACTCACGCACACGATACAATCTAATATGATGCAATGGATAATATCATATAAGAAAGAATAGATTAATATAAAGACCAATGGAATCAACTTCTCTTGTCCCGAGTGGAGTCGCCATTGTGAGCGGGGATTTTTGCCCCCACTCCCAATGGAATGGTTCTTGCAACTTCGGCACTGTTTAGGCTAGGGGCTTTAGAGAACACGAGCCTAAGCACGGAGAAAATTGAGTCACCACCTAGACGGGCCAAAAAAAAAGAAAAGGGGTAGATGACTTGATTCCTAAGGAATTCCCAACCCCCTAATGGGTTCGGAAAGTTGGGTACATGTGGGGAAGGTGAGAAATGGCCTAGAACCCCCCACAACGCCCGGTTCATTGGAATCGGCCTCCTTTACAAGTCTTAATATTATAAAATTCTTAAGTTTAACAATATTATCCATATTACATGCAACAATTAAAATAAAAACATCATTATATTAAAATCAAAGTAATGTCCAAACAAAGCAAATAAATGGACACCCATCCAAGGATGGAAACATGTCCTTACATCATCCATGTCAAAATGAAATAGGACACCCACCGGAAGGTGGAAACATGTCCTTTACATTGGTCCAAAATATAAAATCAATTTAAATTATATAAAATTTAACTAATGAGGTACCCAATAATGGAAACATACCTCTTACAATTTGAATACTAAAACAAAAAAATAAAAATCATAATAATAAAGAAAATATCTATCCATGATAAATTAAATAAATCAAGCATTGAAATTAAATAAATCAACTATCAAAACATATAATAAACTATATAATCAAATCTAAAATTAAATAAAGCAAGTAAAGATATAAATTTAGGTTTATGTCTCAATTTAGGGTTCTTCAATTAACATTTAGGGTTTTGGGGATTTTGGAATTATTATTATTATTATTTACGCTACTGTGAAGATTTTGGAAAAATGGAATGGATTAGGGTTTTATAAATTTAAGAAAGTAGTAAGGGTTTTGTTTAATCAAATTAGGGTTTAGGGCTAACATCATGAAATTAGGGTTTTGGAATCTTAAAACATTAGAGTTTATAATTCATGTTTACTGGATTGTGATTTTAGGTTTACTGGATTATGGCTTTAGGGTTTAGATTTATTTTTCATAAAATTTTTAGGTTTTAAGAATTAGGGTTTAGGTTGTTGATGAACTTGTTATAAAGTTTTAATGCTTTAAGAATTTAGGGTTTAGGAAAACTAGGGTTTACTGTATTAGGTTTTGAGAAAATTAGGGTTTTATATATTTTGGAAAACATATTTGATTTTAGGATTTAAGAAAATAATTTAGAGTTTTATAAAAATAATTATGATTTTTTAGAAACTGTAAAGAAGGTTAGGGTTTGGAGATTTGTGAAGACATTTGGAAACTTTGGACAAAAAATTAGGGTTTAGATGAAAATAGTTCGGGGAAAAAAATTTAGGGTTCTAAAGTTTTTGTAAATAGAAGAAACAATTTAGGGTTTTTAAGGTTTTTGGAAGCAGAAGAGTAATTTAGGATTTTTGAAGTTTTGGATCACTGACTAAGGCTACTCAATGAATGTATGATTTAATGTAAAACATATTACTCAGTTTAATAATTTAGGTCACTGACTTAATATAAAAAAACAAACGATAAAAACATTGTAAATAACATCAAATCGAAGATTTATAATCAAACCTCCGTTCGTTGGTTCCTCCACAATTTGCTTCTGGATGAACAAAGACAAAGGCAATGTCACTGCCTTTGATGGATTGATTGCTTCTTGTTTCTTGCTTGCTAGGGCTTTTCTTTTGGCCGATCAAATGGTTGAGTCTCCAATCCAATCAAATGATTTTTTTCTCCCATTCAAAGTCCAATGTTCTGTGTTTTAATGTGGTATTTATAGGAAAAATATTAAACCTACTTCTAATTGTTTAAGGAAATTAAAACCTATTAGGAAAAGAAACCAAAACCAAATAGAATTTAGTTTCGGAAAAAACTGCATTGGAAAATTACACTGGCGAAAAACTTACCGCGGATTGGAATTATGAGAGCTGCGAGGGAAAATTGCGGGCGGACTCCAATTGACCGTAGGAATTTCCTGTAGTGAAATGTCCTATGGCAGATTCGCCCATAGGAAATTCCTGCTGACGAATCAGCCTCCTGTGGGCGAATCGGCCTGTGGCCGATTCACCTTCGGCGATGAATTTTTTCGTCGTCGATTTTTTCATCGCCGATTTTTATTTTTTAATTATTTTTATTTATTTAACTTTACCATTTTTATTTTTATTTTTATTTTTATTTTTATTAAAAATTATAAATACTTAAATAAATATTATTTAATTAAAATACCACAAAAATTATTTTAGACTATATAAAAAATATCGGACTGGACTGGGTTAAAAATTAAGGGTCTACACCATATTAAATTTTCAACTATAAAATCACCATACATATATTAAAAGAACACTAAATTTATCCATTACCATAATTATAATTATCCATATTCGAAACCCTAATTACACATATTCATTTCCAAACCCTACTCCCATCATTTATGCTTATTTCAAACAATCAACAAATAATTCATCATTTACTCATTATTTTAATATCATTTCTGTCTATTTTAACAATTTAGAATCACTTGCTCTCTCTACCCAAATCTTACATAACCTTCAAACTAAAGAAAACAAGCTTGAAATAGAAAATAATTACTTGAATCCTTAGTAAATCTTTAAAATCACATTAATACCTTTGAATTCTTTAAGAAATTTGGTATAACAAATAATGGAGTTGTTCCCTTCCCATGGCTATGATGGCTAAACGTGATGGAGAAGAAGAAGAAGAAGAAGACCCTTTTTTTGTTTCTTTCTTCACTTATTAACCATATATAATAATGTAATTAATTTATTAATTATAAATTATTTATTTATTATACTTTTAATAACAACCACTTATTTTTCTCTCTTCTTTTAACTTTCTTTTCCTTTATTTATTTATTTATTTAACAACTTTCCATCCGTAATTATACATATATAATAATTAAATAAATAATTCCCACCAATTACCTTTATTCATTCTTTGACTTTCTTTTTTTTCTTCATTATT
This sequence comes from Garcia nutans, assembly GCA_947685225.1. Taxonomy (NCBI): domain Eukaryota; kingdom Viridiplantae; phylum Streptophyta; class Magnoliopsida; order Malpighiales; family Euphorbiaceae; genus Garcia; species Garcia nutans. The sequence goes on along the minus strand of CANTUV010000061.1, from coordinate 12,394,683 downwards.
ATTATTATTACTACCCACTTTTCCAATACCAAATTATACCTTCCATATATGTGATGTATATTTTATGTATATGTATATGTCTTATATATGTTACTTATATTTTACATATACCATTATGTACATATTAATGTAATGTATATTTAATGAATATAAATTCCCATATGCAAAAATAATCTGTATCATATACACACATTAAATATACCTCATATGTGTATTAAATATACCAAGTATGTAATATATATATCCAACATATACAATTAATATACAATATGTATATTTTATGTATACATTAGGTATACATTATGTATATATAACTTTTATACCTCCAAATACTTATTTAATTTTATAAAATCATGGATATGACATACACGTGTTCCAACAAAAATTGATAATCTTAGCATTTGTCCAGTGTAGTTTATTGTCCCTTAGGCAACCGAGAAGAGGGGGAGGGGGGGCTTGGTTGAATTGGGATTTAGTGGGAGTAAGAGGAAATTAAAATTTCTTTTGAGAATTGAAAGGAAAGTGAAGAAAAAAGAGTGAACACAAGCATTTATTATAGTTTGGATAAGTGTATCCTACATCCACTCCTCAACTTAGTAGTCTAGTATTCCACTATTAATATATGTTTTTACATATTCAATCCCAACCAGGTATTTTACAAGCTCACACTAAACTTTTATAAGAGTTTTATGGCTAACTCACAACTTTTACAAGAGTTTTCCAAGGTTTAATTTCTAATCTAGTGCTTTTGGCTCACATCAAACTTTGATCTAGGAGTTTTATAATGCTCACATCTAACACTCAAACAAATAAAAAAATAAGTATAAGGCAATTGAGAAATAATTCAAGAGTTTGGCTTCTAATTGCTTCAAATATATAATAAATGAAGTTTGATGAGGAATTTATATCATTCATTACTTTCTTTTGAGAGTAAGAGGAAATTAAAAATTTCTTCAGAGAATTGAAGGGGTAGTAAAGAAAGAAGAATGAACACAAGGATTTATAATCATTTTAATTAGTGTATCCAATGTCCACTCCTCAATTCACTAGTTGAGTATTTCATTATCAATATGGATTTTTATATGTTTAACCCTAACTGGGTGTTTTACAAGGTCACACTAAACTTTTACAAGAGTTTTATAGCTAACTCACAATCATTCGAAGTGTTTTCCTAAGTTTAGTCTCTAACCTATTGTTTTTAGCTCACATCAAACTTTGATCTATGAGTTTTCTAATGCTTACATCCAACATTCAAACAAATAAATGAAAAATTATGTACAGGGCAATTCAAAATCAATTAAAATTGTAAGAGTTTGGCTAATGATTACTTAAAAGATGTAAAACATGAAGTTTGACAAGGAATCTATATCCTTCATAACTTATTTGGTTCGTTATGTATGGAATGATCCATTTCCCACCATCCAAAATCCCTTGTATTAAATGCTTGTCAAAGAAGATTCACGGTTGCTTACCCTACAACTCAATCGTAATGTCTCTTGCGCGGTGACTTTGGCCTATGCACAGTTGTAGAACTTGAATTTCGTCTAGCAACTACTTTAACGGCTAGTACATATGGTGGCTTCCAATTGGTCAATCTCCCAATGGCTCATGATTATCAATAGACAATTAGATCTGTAGGAAATTGTTTTAGATTATGGTTTTCTATTTCCCAAAACAACTAAAATCTCTCGGCAATAGAAACTCCTGATATGCCACAAATTATAGGGTTACTAAGAGAATACAATGTTGTTCGTAACTTTTGGCAATCAAAATGCCACCTAAACTTTTATCCCTTAAAAAAAGTAGTGAGCGAATCTAAAATCTCTCAGTAAAAGCTCCCTCAAAAAAATATTTATTAATGGAATACACCATTTGTCGATAAAATTGGCACCTAAAATCCCCACCTAAATGAAACTTCACTAATGAAATAAATTGTCTATTCGTAATTTGCCACCATGCACAAAATTTGTTGACTGAATGCACAATCTCTCGACAAAAAGGGCACCTAAAAATCCTGCAAAATTAAAATTTATGAATGTCTAGCTTTTTTGCTAGTAAGTTTTCTTATGAGGAGATTATGCTATGGCTTTGACCGAAGCAAGTATCAACATAATAATAGTTCTTGACGAAATCTATATATTTATCAACAAAAATGGCTATTCATCGTAAAAGTTCATCGACCGCTTTGATAAACTCTCAATGCATTGGTCAATGAAGGATGGTGGTAAATTATTTATGCTAAAGTTACTGACTAATAACTTTTTAGTCAATAAATTTAGCTGGTAATTAGTAGCGCCAAATTTTTGAGCCATGTTTATCGATGATTGAAACTTTTCTACCAATAATTTGTTTATGGAAGTCTCATAAATTTTCCTCTTGACTAATCTTTTAGTAATCTTTTCATAATTAGCAACATATATGTATCCATCAATAATTTTTTTTGGTAATCTGTATGTTTCCTATGTGCATCCTGCTAAAGAGCTTCTAACTTTTTAAAGCTCATGGTCATGCCTCTTTGAGTTCATGGTGCCTAGCCATATTTCGTGCTGCGGTATTGGCTGCTACATTGACCATGTATTCTTTAGCCATAAACATCACAAAGTGCATCTAGGTGCTTCATAGTCGTGCACTGATGAATTTGATCATGAGATCTAGATTGATTTCTAAAGAGATATCATACGTCTAGCCATAATCTCTTCTGTGACTAAAGTGAATTTCCTCTTATTATGAATTGATAGTGCTTTGGATGGCACGATCATGCAATTTCTCTCATTGTTAGTATTAGTGATGCTAAAAATTTTATGTGAAAATGTTGCTAGTGAACTTCAGCGTGCAATCATGCCTACTGAGATTCGATCGCACCCTTCAGGTCAATCAAAGAACTTATACTTTTTTAAATCTTGAGGCAAAAACACGTGGTCCAAACATTAATTCATTTCAACTCAATTACTAAAGATTATGATAAAATATTATTGTTTGAGTATTTGGCCAACGATCTCCCCTTTTTTGAATTAGGCAATCAAATTTAATTAAAAGAGAAAAATAAATTTTTAAAGTAAATAAGTTATAAAAAGTTAGTTTATTTGTATTTCTCTCTCTTAATTGATGATTAGGTTAAGTTCAAAAATCAACATCAATTGTACTCCCCCTATGTTAAAGGTAAAAATAAATGAATATATGCATCAAGAGGTAAGTAAGCAAGAAGTCAACCATAGCACATCAATTGAAGAAATACTAAATTGAAATTTCATTAATGAAAAGGAAAATTATAGAAGTAGCAATATATGATCTTTGCAAAACAGGTCCACAAAATTAACTTTGAATGACAAAAATATACATGTGAAAAAAAGACATTAAAATAAAAGAAAACAAAAGACAAAGAGGAACTGGTGATCAATAGTCATGAGAACTAGATGCTTCACTAGCTTCCACTGCCTCTTCATCCTTCTCTTTTAGTTGTGGCTCCTCTCCTTCTCCATCACTACCCTCTAATTCATCTCCATCATCACCAACTTCTTCTGTAATATCCCAAACTATACCCTAAAATTTTTGGAATGATTATTGTTGAAATTGGATTAAATGATTTTAAAGTGTGTATAAAGGATTAAGATGAAAGAGAAGTGTGTATATGTTGTATATATAGAGATATACACAACATATACAAGTCAACTAATTAGTTGGTCAAATGAGATTTATTGATTATATAAATAGAAATTAAATTAAGTGGATGATGATATTTAATATTTTATTATTATAATTGCTTCGTGGATATTAAAAGAGGACTTTAGTGGTTAAGAGACAAGTGTGTGGGTTGACTTATCATCATCTTCTTCCTCTTTCTTGTGTTTAGCCAGCCACCACCATTAACAAGAGGGAAAGATAGATTTTGTTCTTCCTAACTCAAGATTTGAAGGTGTTTCAAGAGATCAAGTAGGAGTTTGAAGGGTTTTCATTACTTTTGGTAAGTTTCCAACTTGATTCATTGGTTTTCTTTTGAGTTTGTGAATTGATTTTGGTGAATGGTTGTTGTTGATATGTGTATGGTTAATTTTGATGTGTTTGAGATTGTGTTGCCTATTTGATTTTGATTTTGGGGTTGGTTTGGGGGAATGTTATGTAATATTCCAAAGTATGCCCTAGAAGTTTGGTATAATAATTGTTGTAATTGAATTAAGTGTATATGTGTTTAATTGGAAAGAGAAGAGGTTTTTGAGTAGAGTGTATATGTTGTATATATTGGGATATATATACAACATATACAAGTCAAATAAATGAAAGTCAAAGAAAGAACTAATTGTCATTAATTAATTAATTATGAGGAAATTAATTAATTGGAAATTGAGTTAGTGGTATGAGTGGAAGAAGATATTTTGAATATTTTAATGTTTAATGCTTGGAGGAGAGGGTTTTGAGGAAGTAAGTGGTTGAAAGTTGACTTGGTTTTCTTTGCTTTCTTCTTTCTTTCTTTCTTCTTCGTGGGTCACTTTTCTTTCCTTTTCTTTTCTTTGTTTTGGCCGATCCTCCATAGCAAGAGAGCAAGAGAGAGAGGTTTGATCTTCCATACTCATGATTGAAGGAAGCTTTCAAGTAATCAAGTTGGAAATCTAAGAGTTTCTTCATCCTTGGTAAGTTTTCCACTTGATTCTTTGATTTATTTGAGTTTGTGAGTTGAGATTGTGGTTGATATGTATTTGTTTGATTGTGATGTGTTTAAGAGTGTTTGGTTCAAGTGATTTTGGATTTTTGGGGTTGGATTGAAGGAAAGAGTAAGTTTGTTAGAAGTGATAGTATTGTGGTTGTGTTTTGGGGTTTTTGGTGATGATTATGATTTGTGTTTGATATATGTGTTGAGTTGTTTTGGTATTTTTGTAAGTTTGTTATGGTTTTTGGGGGTGTTTAAATGAGTTGGGTTGAATTGGAAAAGGGTGGAAGGAAGTGAATTGTTGGATGTACTGTTGTTGTGGCCGGAATCTGCATTTTTGGCCTGACACGCCCATGAACACGGCCAGGTTTTTAGGCGTGTCGATGGTTCTGTGTTTTTGGATGGGTGACACGAGCAGTGACACGCCCATGTCACTGAGTGTGTCACAGCTTCTGTGTGTAGTAGCATTTACACGAGCAGTGACACGCCCATGTCACTGAGCGTGTCATAGCTACTGTGATGTTGGAGAATTGACACGGCCATGAGCATGCTCGTGTTGTTGGATGTGTCAATGTTTCTGGGAGACAGAATGTATTACACGTCCAGTGACACGCCCGTGGTTCTGAGCATGTCAATGCTTCTGTGATGTGAGTTTAGGGCATGGTCAGGGACACGGCCGTGTTGTTGAGCATGTCATGTGTAGAGTTTGCCCTAGTTGGTTCTTAGTCTTATTATCTTATGTATATTCTTCCTTTTGGATTAGGTTGTGAAGAGTTTGAGTTGCCCTAACCTAAGTGTTAAGAATTCTTGGAAGAGGAAGAGTGTAGATTGGTGTGAATTGTCTTTGAGGTAAGTACAAACCATATTTGATTGCATACATTTATATGTCTTGGACCTTAACACATTTGGATATAAATGTGCTAAGTAATCTATTACATTGTTGATGCATATTAATAATGCTATGTTGTGCATAATGGGAATTATGAGGAATGTATGTTGAAGATTATAAATCTATTAATAATGTAAATTGCTATGTATACATCAATGATGAATTGAGACATAATGAGATGATTGAAGCATGTTTGCATATATGGAATATGAAATGTGAAATGTGAAAGATATGATGATATAATGAATTGTCTAAATGTGATTTGAGATAATATGAGATATGAGGCCATGGTTGTTGGCTATGATGATACAAATGAGGTAATTAAGGCATGGTTGCCTAGTTGATTGTGATATATGAAATGAGAAATGAATTGAGACAGAAATTGATAAAGAGATAAATGAAATGATTGTGTGCCTAATATGTTATTCAATTTTCAGAGTTCTGGGTTTGGCGGCATGCCTATGAAACACTGGATAGGTGAAAAGACCGGGTCGTAAGCCGATTCCAGTTGAGAAATGTGAAATATGTGAAATGCGATGTTTTTGGGGTGAAAAGACTAGGTCGTAAGCCTCAAAAACAGTAACAATCTAGCCAGGTTGAGGATCTCCTCGAGTTTAGCCGGGTTGAGGTCCAAGAGACTGGGTCTGTTACGCTATCCATGGATAGAGATATATATATATATATATATATCGCCTACGGACTTGATGATTGTGATTATGGACCAAAGCAGTAACTCTGAACTTTGAATAACATATTAGATTCTTTTTGGGCCCAAGCTTGTGTTTGTTTAATTGTGAATATTACTTCATAAATAGTGTGATAAGTTATTGAAGAATGTAAGGTTTGAAATAGTATTCTTTTAAATTGTTATTGAAACTGGATTGTATGACATTAGCATGGCATTGCAGCATCATAGTATTGTAGTTTGTACCACTAAGCCGTTGGCTTAGCGCGAGTGTGATTCTTCGCACAAGTAACAGGGAAGAACTGGAGAGTTCCTCTAGGCCAAGTAGAGTCTAGATTTTGAGGTGTCGATAGTGGAGCTTAAAGATCAAAGACATACTGCCAACCATGTATATATTTTATAAAACTTGAGTTTTGATGTATATGTATTTGTAAATATTTGTTATATTTTCCGTTGCGTTTTAAACAAACACTTTATCTTTTATGTTTTATAATTTCTTTTAAATGTTTCAAATTTGTTCGTATTTTATTAAAAGGAATGATTTGTGTGTCTTGTAAACCGTGGCATTTCTATATTCAGTATACATATATTATGATCATATTAGCATGCTATGTACGTATACGGAGTATAGCGGTGTTACAATTGTTTTGGTATCAGAGCCTAGGTTTTAGATTCTCAACCTAGGTCAATTATAAGAAAGAAAGAAATCTTGAGTTTTAAAATATTGTTTTAAATAAGATATATGTTTGGTATGGCAGTCTTTGATCTTTAATGAGGTATATTCTGCTGTGTATGTAGAAATAGGTAAAGATGGCATCTCATTCACGACAGTCTGTAGAGGGTAGTGCGGAGAGTGTAGCTCCTGAAGAGAATAGAGATGGAGCTAGAGTTGAGAGAGTTATTGAGGCACCTGTTTCTGTGCCAGAGAGATCAACTGGAGAGGAAGTTCCACCGGGTTGGTTAAGGCATATGATAGAACTTTTTAGACAAGCTCCAGTGCAGCCACCACCACCACCATAGCCTCAAGTGCCGGTAAGACATTATGATAAGTTGAGAAAATATGGGGCTGAGGATTTCTTGGGCACTACCGATCCTGCAGTGGCTGAGCAGTGGTTGGATAAAGTGCAGAGGATATTTATCCAGTTGCAAGCTACTCCAGATGAGAAATTTGACTATGCCAGATCCCTCCTACAGAAGATGCCTATGACTGGTGGAAGACGGTTCCTCATGCCATGGATGATCCACCTACATTATCTTATGGAGATTTTCTAAGGGAGTTCGAACTGAAATATACTCCGAGGGAGTATAAAGATATTAAGAAGATGAAATTCCTGAATTTGAGGCAAGACAACCGGACGGTAACAGAATATGAGATTGAGTACATCCGGTTGAGTCGCTATGCCGGTGGGATTATCTCTGATGAAATAGACCGGTGCCGGAGATTTGAGGAGGGATTGAGACCCTCTATTATGTGCATTATTGCTGGTTCTCGGTACTAGGATTTCTCTCAGCTGGTTGTAGCAGCTAGAAGTGTTGAGAGAGCACAGTGCATTGCAGCAGCTGCTACGGAGGAGGAGACTAGAGTGAGAAGATCCCAGTTTGAGGCAGGGTCTTCATCTGTGAAGAGGGGTTGAGGAAGTTTTATTCGGAGGATCAGTAGAAGCCAGAGACAGTCGGGTAGATCAGTACAGTATCAGAGGCAGAGGCTGAGACCGGCAGTTTCAGTAGCTAGTGCTCCGACTCCAGTGATTCAGAGGTCTACTCCACCTGTATGTGAGCATTGTGGTAGAACCCATGGGGGTGTTTGTTGGAAGATTGGTGGATCAGTTGGGTGTTTTAGATGTGGGTCACCAGCTCATTTCATTAGAGATTGTCCTGAGATGAAGGAGCATAGACAGGCAGATTCTGCAGCTTCTCGACCGAGTGTCAGCAGAGGTGGTCGAGGGGGCAGAGGTTTCAATAGGGGTGGTAGACCTGGGTTTAGTCAGAAAGGAGGTTCTACATCCGGGGGCAGTAGGCCAGATGAGGCTGGGCCTTCTCAGAGAGTGTATGTGATGCAGAGACAGCCGGATGCTTCAACAGCTATAGCGGGTACATTTTCTTTATTTGACATTTCAGTACTTGCTTTGATTGATCCAGGATCCACTCATTCATACATAAGTGCATCTATCTTGCCTGTGTCTGAATTGCATTCTAAGTCCTTAGGATTTGATGTCTTAGTGACAAATCCTTTAGGAAATAGTGTTGTGGTGAGTAAGGTGCTTCGTGATAGTGCAATTGTGGTGCAAGGTGAGGAGTTTCTTGGTGATCTGATTGAAATGCCTTTTAAAGAATATGACTTGATCTTAGGTATGGATTGGTTATCTAAACATGGAGCTGTGGTAGACTGTCAAAAGAAGTGTGTCACTTTGAAAACTAGTGATGGCAGGAGTATGATAGTATCTAGTGAGCAGAGACAACTTGCATCTTTGTTTGTATCAGCTGTAACAGCTAGGAAATTGATTAGAAAAGGGTGTGATACTTATCTTGCTCATGTGGTAGATACTAGAGTAGTAGATTCTCAACTTGATAGTATAACCGCAGTTGCAGATTTTCCAGATGTGTTTCCTGAGGAGTTGGCAGGGTTACCCCCTGAGAGAGAGGTTGATTTTGGTATTGAATTGTTGCCTGGTATGTAACACCCCCATACCCTATATAAGTACTGTACATATATCTAGTATATATATAAAATACGTATCTAAAGTATAAGAATGTCACTTTTTGTTTCAATTTTAAAAAAACTTGTAACCAATTTCAAGAAATATTATATTAATTTAAAGAACATTTACAAAAGTCATTATTCTTATCAAAAATACAACATAATAATATTACATATGTATGCATCACCTTCTAGTTGGTCTCGAGACACTCTTACTTTTCTCGTGGCATAGCAGCTAGGCATCCAGATCATCCGCATAAATACCTGCGCGATTACACAACCGCGCTAAGCCCTAGAGCTTAGTAGTACAAATAAATAATAAAGTATACATTACAAAATAATCATACCTTATAATTTTAGCATCATGTTTTATTGTTCTCTTACCACGTTTTCCTTTCTCAATGGATTCTTCATATATTGCCACTAATCTCATAAATTAAATACATCATTACATAGCATATTCACAACACAATACTTACCCTTTCTATTTCATATACACATATATATGTATACATTATTACAACAAAACATCATTCAAACCTTTATAAGAACAATTCTCACAAATTCCACATTCACAAACATGTTACACATCATACAACAATTCCATAACCTCATATCTTAACAAAACTCCTTAAGCCATATTCACTTTCAACATATCAATACACATATTACAAACTCATACTTCATAACATCATTTTATTCACAATTCATTAATCATGAAACACATTTCCATCAAAAGCATTCATAGATCTCATTATTCATTGGTTTCAACATTGTTTCCATATACCTTATTTATCAATCATGTTACCATTCATGACTCACATTACACAAAAACAAGCATGGGCCCAAGACACACTAATATGCCATTCAATTTTCAGAGTAATACTTTGGTTTAATCATCACATTTATCATTATCATAGACCCAACTAGGCTTCAAGGATTAGGCTCAACCAAGCTTCAAGGGGAAGAAAGCATGCTAAGTATCAACCCAACTTGGCTTCAGGAACCAAACCCAACCTAGCTTCAAGGGTTGTAACATCTCAATTAGGCTTCAAGGATTAGACCCAACCAAGCTTCAAGGGGAGTAAAACATGTTAAACTTCAACCCAACTTTGCTTCAAGGATCAAATCCAACCTAACTTCAAGAGATTGTTACTAATAGGCATGCCACCGACAACAAACTCTGAAAATGGAATAACACATTAGTCACACAATTCATTTATTATTTCATTATCATTTCCATTCTCAATTCTCATCATCATTTAGGCAAACATGCCTTATTTCTTTCAATTGCATCATCATAGCCAATCACAATGGCTTTACATTTCATTTCACAATATAACACTTTAATCTTCAATATTCAAATGTACATTTATATCATCAATTAGGCAAACAAGCCTCAATCATAACATTAAGGTAATTCATCATCAATGATCTCATGATATTCCACGTTGTACCCAAAATATCATTCTTCATATGCATCATCAATCTACATATAGCACAATACAATTCATAATATTTACAATACATAAAACATCACATGGTTCATATAATATCAACATTATCATCAAATCATATTGATCAATTCAATTCATCACTCAAGTATACATAATCAATGACATTGCACATACTTTTTCATTGATCACTATATCTTTCACATTTCCTATATCATCATTGATATATTCATACATAACAATTTACCTTATTCAAGGACTTAGAATCTTCCATATACATTTGGTTGGATCATTATTGGTTTAAGTGTGTTTAGGTACAAAAGACATTTGAAGATCCAACAATGTATGAAAACCAAATAACAAACACAATAACAAACACCCTCAAGGGACACGACCAAGCTTGTGGCCGTGTCTCTCAATACAATCATCCAGTAGCAAACACGCCCAAGGGACACGGCCAAGCTTGTGGCCGTGTCACTCAACACCAATTCAAGCAGTAGCAAACATGGGCGATGGACACGACCGTGTCTCTCAACATAAATCAGACAGTAACAAACACAGGCAAGGGACACGGCCAAGCCAGTGGCCGTGTCTCTCCAAAACTCATCCAACACGGCCAAATTTTCCCTAACTTGGCCGTGTCTCTCATAACTTGGCCGTGTCCTACAATAATTTAAAGACCAAACACTCGAAATTCATCCAAACCAAACCCCAAATCAACATTTCATCATTTTTCTCACAATTTTCTCAACTAATCATCACTTAGATATCAATTCCACACATTTACATACTTAAATCTCTTGTTATCCTCCTTTTACCCACCAATCATACCAAACATAACCTCAATCCAAAAGAAATCAAAACAAGAAGATATATACCTATATATATATAATCAATAAAATTCATTCAAGAAATATGTACTTACTTGTATAGCTTGCCAAATCTTCATTTTCATCTTCAATACTCTTAAAATCCTTAAGAAATTTTGATGAAAATCACATTTCTCTCTCTCTCTCGTGCTCTCTCTCTCTCTCTCGTGCTCTCTCTCTCTCTCTCGTGCTCTCTTGTCCACGAAGAAGAACAGAAGAAGAAGAAAGAAAGAAGGTTCTCCTCCCTTCCTTCGTTCTTATCTTATATATAATAATAATAATAATAATAATAATAATAATAACAACAATAACAATAATAATAATAATAATAATAACAACAATAACAATAATAATAACAATAATAACAATTATACCATTAAATCTCCACCACACACAATTCCTTTTGACTTTCTTCTTCTTTTCTCTTTCCTTCAATACACACATTGAATCCAATTACAACAGTAATCCCAACACTTTTAGGGTATACTTTAGGATATTACAATTCTCTCCCCCTTAAATAATTTCGTCCTCGAAATTATCCAGTATAATAACAACCCATTTAGAACAACTCACCATCTTAATTTTCATATGAAGATAATCGTATCTTACAATATAGTTTTATCAAATCTCATATCTTCTACTCTCCCCCTTAGAGATAATCATCTTCTCTGAAATTCATAATTCATCATTGTATAGGTATATATATATATATATCTTTACCTCTTATTACTTTCTCAACAAAGCAATCAAGATATCTCATAACATCTCCAATACATTTTATCTTTGTACTAAAGTCAGATTATCACTTTAACTCTTTATAGATATTCTTTTAACTTTAACCTCAAAAATCATTAATCAATATCTTAGCATTGTTTATTCCATTCTTACCATCACTTTCAAAATTAACATTTACCAAACATCAATGGATAACTATATCCTTACTCTCATGAGTTTATTCCTCACCATGTACAATTAATATACCTCAATTTATTTATGTTCATTCATAAATCAGAATATTACATCATACACATTACCATTAAATCTTACACTCCCAATACGATTGCACATATTAAATCTCAATATTGCCTTGCAACTTTAATGAAACCTAGATCAATCGATTTATCTATCACAATATACTAACATTTCAACTTTATTTGATTCAAACCAACAATTAACTTATTGAAATTTATCATTGAATTTTTACCATATATACTTATATATAACCTAAGTTCATTAGGTCAAACTTATATTCAAATTCTAATCTTTCCAAATTCATATATTCAATCAATATGAATCATGCTTATACATATACATTTCCTTATTTCAATAATTATATCATCATTTCTTATACTCATTCAAAATTTATCAATATTGCCAACAACTATAACTTCATAAACGATCTTTTCCCCCAACTAGGTTGGTAATCCAAGTTTGGTTGCCCAACACATTGGGTCCGCATGGTTCCACAGGAGGCAGATAAGTCCGTTCATTTATCTTTTCACAATTCATTTTTAACATCATTGCCAACAATTATGGTTTCTCATCACATCAAAATAGTATACTCATATATCATCAACTATATTGAACATCTCATTATACAATCATATCATTTCCAACATTATTGATATATACATATTAATTTACATTATTCATACTCCCATAAATTTTAAGTTCATTCACATAATCACTTTACACTGTAAATGTATCCTATATAACTTTCAGTCATGATTACAATTTCTTCCTTTTTTTATTATTTCTTCACTTCACCTAATATTACTATATTTATATAATTATTGTTCTATCACACAATTCATAGCTTAAAACATTATCACAATTCTCTTCCCTTGCTTTACTTCTCATAGTTACAATTAAATTTTTAATATTGAAATTATAAGATATAACTTCACCAATCATATCTTTTAACCATGTTTCTGAAAACATAGTTATCCATCTCAGTTCTAAATCTGAAGATAATAAAACTAATCACTAATCACACTAACTAAATCATATGACAATGATATATTAACAATCACACTTAGGGGTTGTAAATCAATATTGTTCTTCTATTATTCAATTTCCAACCTTTACAATTATAATACTAACTGGTATCACATAAATTATATATTTATTCTCCAAACTTTTTTTACACCAAGAATTAACACATTTTAATTCCATCTCAAAACAGTTTGCTTTTGATTATCTGATCATCATTAACCTAACTCATGTTCGATAATATTATCCTTAACATTTTCTACTCCCAACCTTCAATTAGATACAAATCTTACACAAGTATCATTCATTACTCCATTTCCAATCCATCTCTTTTAAAAATTTCAAATACATAATTCTTTCCTTACCATTTCTTATTATACATTTATACATAAAACACTTTCACACACAAATACTTTGAGTTCCAACACATCTTATGATAGCCTCATTTAGTTATTGCTATAACAATTTCACTGTTCAATATTACCCAGGTCCATTCTCACTTCTAATACCATTAAACATGTAATGGTATAAGATAATAAACATATTATATACACCTTCATAGGTCACATTCATATCGAAAAGTTCATTTCACAAATCCTCTTTATATAAACACATAATTATGGAATTTATTAAATTTCCCTTTTACATATAGTTTATACAAATTTAATATTTATCACTTTCCTTTGACTATTATCATTCTCATTTGTTTATCATAACTTAAGTTATTCATTAACTTCAATAAATATACATATTCTACTTATAATATTATTTCACAAGGAGCTTAATCACATTTCCAATGTGATATCTCTTTCACATTTGTTTATAAATATCTTTAACACATCTAATCATTTTTATCCTTTCCAATCAAATTACTTAAAGTAACTCATTTTCTTTTGCTCAATTCCTTTTTCTTTTATCTCAAACCAAATTTTCCTACTATCAATCACATCTCCCAATTCATAATACTTCCATGAGCACTAATATCCATTTCATATATCTCATGTATTAAATACATTAAACTATCAATATTTCATTGATCTCTATCCACATTCCACTAAAACTATAAATTTCCAACTTACTACTCTATTTAAACTTCAATTTATTCATCTCATTCTCTTGATATCAACTTTAAAACATCTTATATATATATACCACTAAATAACATCAAAACATCTATGTTTCACAATTATTAAGCTCATTCCAAAGAAAATCTAAATATCTCATATCTCCACTATTAACATGAGCTATCACAATATTCAAGCATATCACATTTCTAATATTGAAATCACCATGTTTGCATTAAAATAACAATACAAACAACACCAATGTATATTTGTACTTAACCAACGTCATCTCTTTTTCTTTTGAACATAACCTTAACTTTACATATCGACACCTTACATTATCACACTTAATCTATACCAATCAACTCATTCAATAGTTCACTATACTTTTTGCATTTACATAATATATCTTTTCATATTACCCATCCAACAATATTTCCTCTTTCTATAAATCCAACCATCAAGTTTATTTGAAAGAGATTCAAACAATAGAGGAAAGATCACATACTTTAATCTTAATTTGTTTCTAACTCATTTCCCACTTAATTCTTCTAGCCATTCTTTATATGCCAAATACATACCAATACTCAAACTTTTTACTTATACTTTCCATATCATTTCTTTATATCACACTCATCTCTCAATTATCAACATTTCTAGATTTGCTTTCATATGAAACCTCATTTACACACTATCATTTATCTCATCTCATGTAACTCAAATACATCACAATTCACAATTCACAATTCACTCAATGCCACGTTCGAGACCAACTTAGATGTGAATGCATATGCATGTCTTATCAATTGTATTTCCAAAATCTTCTTTTCAATTCTTATATAAACTCTTCAAAAATTTTCTTTTTAATTTCACTTAGGCCGAGAATCTCGAACCTAAGCTCTGATACCAAAATAACTGTAACACCCCCATACCCTATATAAGTACTGTACATATATCTAGTATATATATACAATACGTATCTAAAGTATAAGAATGTCACTTTTTGTTTCAATTTAAAAAAAAACTTGTAACCAATTTCAAGAAATATTATATTAATTTAAAGAACATTTACAAAAGTCATTATTCTTATAAAAAATACAACATAATAATATTACATATGTATGCATCACCTTCTAGTTGGTCTCGAGACACTCTTACCTTTCTCGTGGCATAGCAGCTAGGCATCCAGATCATCCGCATAAATACCTGCGCGATTACACAACCGCTCTAAGCCCGAGAGCTTAGTAGTACAAATAAATAATAAAGTATACATTACAAAATAATCATACCTTATAATTTTAGCATCATGTTTTATTGTTCTCTTACCACGTTTTCCTTTCTCAATGGATTCTTCATATATTGCCACTAATCTCATAAATTAAATACATCATTACATAGCATATTCACAACACAATACTTACCCTTTCTATTTCATATACACATATATATGTATACATTATTACAACAAAACATCATTCAAACCTTTATAAGAACAATTCTCACAAATTCCA
This sequence comes from Garcia nutans, assembly GCA_947685225.1. Lineage (NCBI taxonomy): Eukaryota > Viridiplantae > Streptophyta > Magnoliopsida > Malpighiales > Euphorbiaceae > Garcia > Garcia nutans. The sequence goes on along the minus strand of CANTUV010000061.1, from coordinate 12,378,879 downwards.
CATTCACAAACATGTTACACATCATACAACAATTCCATAACCTCATATCTTAACAAAACTCCTTAAGCTATATTCACTTTCAACATATCAATACACATATTACAAACTCATACTTCATAACATCATTTTATTCACAATTCATTAATCATGAAACACATTTCCATCAAAAGAATTCATAGATCTCATTATTCATTGGTTTCAACATTGTTTCCATATACCTTATTTATCAATCATGTTACCATTCATGACTCACATTACACAAAAACAAGCATGGGCCCAAGACACACAAATATGCCATTCAATTTTCAGAGTAATGCTTTGGTTTAATCATCACATTTATCATTATCATAGACCCAACTAGGCTTCAAGGATTAGGCTCAACCAAGCTTCAAGGGGAAGAAAGCATGCTAAGTATCAACCCAACTTGGCTTCAAGAACCAAACCCAACCTAGCTTCAAGGGTTGTAACATCTCAATTAGGCTTCAAGGATTAGACCCAACCAAGCTTCAAGGGGAGTAAAACATGTTAAACTTCAACCCAACTTTGCTTCAAGGATCAAATCCAACCTAACTTCAAGAGATTGTTACTAATAGGCATGCCACCGACAACAAACTCTGAAAATGGAATAACACATTAGTCACACAATTCATTTATTATTTCATTATCATTTCCATTCTCAATTCTCATCATCATTTAGGCAAACATGCCTTATTTCTTTCAATTGCATCATCATAGCCAATCACAATGGCTTTACATTTCATTTCACAATATAACACTTCAATCTTCAATATTCAAATGTACATTTATATCATCAATTAGGCAAACAAGCCTCAATCATAACATTAAGGTAATTCATCATCAATGATCTCATGATATTCCACGTTGTACCCAAAATATCATTCTTCATATGCATCATCAATCTACATATAGCACAATACAATTCATAATATTTACAATACATAAAACATCACATGGTTCATATAATATCAACATTATCATCAAATCATATTGATCAATTCAATTCATCACTCAAGTATACATAATCAATGACATTGCACATACTTTTTCATTGATCACTATATCTTTCACATTTCCTATATCATCATTGATATATTCATACATAACAATTTACCTTATTCAAGGACTTAGAATCTTCCATATACATTTGGTTGGATCATTATTGGTTTAAGTGTGTTTAGGTACAAAAGACATTTGAAGATCCAACAATGTATGAAAACCAAATAACAAACACAATAACAAACACCCTCAAGGGACACGGCCAAGCTTGTGGCCGTGTCTCTCAATACAATCATCCAGTAGCAAACACGCCCAAGGGACACGGCCAAGCTTGTGGCCGTGTCACTCAACACCAATTCAAGCAGTAGCAAACACGGGCAATGGACACGGCCGTGTCTCTCAACATAAATCAGACAGTAACAAACACAGGCAAGGGACACGGCCAAGCCAGTGGCCGTGTCTCTCCAAAACTCATCCAACACGGCCAAATTTGCCCTAACTTGGCCGTGTCTCTCATAACTTGGCCGTGTCCTACAATAATTTAAAGACCAAACACTCGAAATTCATCCAAACCAAACCCCAAACCCCAAATCAACATTTCATCATTTTTCTCACAATTTTCTCAACTAATCATCACTTAGATATCAATTCCACACATTTACATACTTAAATCTCTTGTTATCCTCCTTTTACCCACCAATCATACCAAACATAACCTCAATCCAAAAGAAATCAAAACAAGAAGATATATACCTATATATATATAATCAATAAAATTCATTCAAGAAATATGTACTTACTTGTATAGCTTGCCAAATCTTCATTTTCATCTTCAATACTCTTAAAATCCTTAAGAAATTTTGATGAAAATCACATTTCTCTCTCTCTCTCGTGCTCTCTCTCTCTCTCTCTCTCTCGTGCTCTCTTGTCCACGAAGAAGAACAGAAGAAGAAGAAAGAAAGAAGGTTCTCCTCCCTTCCTTCGTTCTTATCTTATATATAATAATAATAATAATAATAATGATAATAATAATAATAATAATAATAATAATAATAATAATAACAATAACAATAATAATAATAATAATAATAACAACAATAACAATAATAATAACAATAATAACAATTATACCATTAAATCTCCACCACACACAATTCCTTTTGACTTTCTTCTTCTTTTCTCTTTCCTTCAATACACACATTGAATCCAATTACAACAGTAATCCCAACACTTTTAGGGTATACTTTAGGATATTACATGGTACCACTCCCATCTCTATTACTCCTTATCGAATAGCACCTGCTGAATTGAGAGAATTGAAGGTGCAGTTGCAGGAGTTGTTGGATAAAGGGTTTATTCGCCCTAGTGTTTCATCGTGGGCAACTCCTGTGTTGTTTGTGAAGAAGAAGTGTGGTACTTTAAGGTTATGCATTGATTATAGGCAATTGAACAAAGTGACTATTAAGAATAAGTATCCTTTGCCTCGGATTGATGATCTCTTTGATCAATTGAAGGGAGCAGCAGTGTTTTCCAAGATTGATCTGAGATCAAGGTACCATCAGTTGAGGGTCAGAGCTGAAGATGTTCCTAAGACAGCTTTTCGCACGAGGTATGGGCATTATGAGTTTTTGGTAATGCCTTTTGGGTTGACGAATGCACCTGCAGCTTTCATGGATTTGATGAATAGGGTGTTTAGGCCCTATCTGGATCAGTTTGTGGTGGTTTTCATCGATGATATTTTGGTGTATTCGCGTAATGAAGAGGAGCATGACAAGCATTTGCGGATTGTATTACAGATTTTGAGAGAGAAGCAGTTGTATGCTAAGCTGTCGAAGTGTGAATTTTGGCTTGATCAAGTGACTTTTCTAAGTCATATAGTTTCAGCAGATGGTATTAGAGTTGATCCAAGTAAAGTTGAAGCTATTTTAAATTGGAGTCCACCAAAGTCAGTGACTGAAGTTAGAAGTTTTCTGGGTTTAGCAGGCTACTATCGACAGTTTGTGAAGGGTTTTTCTTTGATAGCTACTCCACTCACCAGATTGCTTCGGAAAGGAGTTAGATTTGTGTTGACGGATCAGTGTCAAGCTAGCTTTGAGCAATTGAAAGAGATATTGACTCAAGCGTCTGTTCTTACTTTACCTGTGGAAGATAAACCATATGTGATTTACAGTAATGCTTCACATAATGGTTTAGGTTGTGTTTTGATGCAAGAGGGTAAAGTTGTAGCTTATGCTTCTCGGCAGTTGAAGCCGCATGAGCTCAATTATCCGACACATGATTTGGAGTTGGCAGCTATAGTGTTCGCTTTGAAGTTTTGGCGACATTATTTATATGGAGAGAAATGTTTTATCTATACGGATCATAAGAGTTTAAAATATTTAGGTGTCCAGAGGGAGTTGAACCTTCGACAAAGGCGATGGTTAGAGATGATTAAAGACTACGACTGTTTGATTGATTATCATCCTGGTAAGGCGAATATTGTTGCTGATGCCCTAAGTCGGAAGTCTTTGGCAAGTTTGGATGTTTATTCGCTCTCGTTGCTTGTTGAGTTGAGAGCGTTGGATGCTAGTCTTGAGGTATGTGATGATGGTGCATTGTTGGCTCAATTGCAGTTGAGACTAGTATTGTTGGATCAGATTAAGGAGGCTCAATTGGTTGATGAGACAATTCAGAAGATTATGTCATATTGCCAAAATGGGCGGAGCCGAGATTTTCATGTGAGAAGTGATGGTAGCCTCTGGTTCAAAGATAGGTTGTGTGTTCCTGATGATGATAATTTGAGAAAGGTTATTTTAGAGGAAGCACACCAATCAGTTTTTGCTATGTACCCTAGAAGTACAAAGATGTACCATAATTTGAAACAGCATTTTTGGTGGTCAGGTATGAAGAAAGACATAGCGGAATTTGTATCTAAGTGTCTCACTTGTCAGAGGGTGAAAGCTGAGCATCAAGTTCCAACAGGGTTACTTCAACCTTTATCAGTGCTGAATGGAAATGGGAGAGAGTGACAATGGATTTTATGTCGGTTTGCCATTGACTCAGAAGAAGCATGATGCTATCTGGGTGATTGTAGATCGATTGACTAAGATAACTCATTTTCTTCCAGTTCGGATGGATGATTCTCTTGGAAGATTGGCCGAGATGTATATAGGTGAGATAGTGAAGTTGCATGGAGTCCCAATGTCTTTAGTGTCTGATAGAGATCCTAGGTTTACTTCGAGGTTTTGGAAGGGTTTACATGGTGCATTGGGTTCTCGATTACACTTTAGTACTGCTTTTCATCCTCAGACAGATGGGCAGTCAGAGAGAGTGATACAGATTATAGAGGATATGTTGAGAAGTTGTGTCATTGATTTCTCTGGAGGTTGGGACAGATTTTTGCCACTTGTGGAATTTGCTTACAACAATAGTCATCAATCCAGTATTGGTATGGCACCATTTGAGGCATTGTATGGTAGAAGATGTAGGACGCCTTTATGTTGGAATGAACTTGGAGAAGGCAAGTTAATTGGTCCTGATTTGGTTAAAGAGACTGAAGAGAAAGTGAAAATAATTCGGGATCGGTTGAAAGCAGCTTCAGATCGACAGAAGTCTTATTCAGATTTGAAGAGGAGAGACATAGAATTTAATGTTGGAGATAAAGTATTTTTGAAAGTGTCTCCTTGGAAAAAGATTTTAAGATTTGGTCGAAGAGGGAAGTTGAGTCCTCGTTTCATTGGACCGTATGAAGTTTTAGAAAGAGTTGGGCCAGTTGCTTATCGTCTTGCTTTGCCGCCTAAACTAGATAGAATTCATAATGTTTTCCATGTTTCTATGTTGAGGAGATACAGATCAGATCCATCTCATGTCTTGCCAGTTGAATCTATTGAGGTGAGTCCGCATCTGACTTTTGAAGAAGAACCAGTTGCCATTTTAGCATATGGTATGAAGGAGTTGAGACATAAGAAAGTACCAATTGTGAAGGTTCTTTGGAAGAATCATGCTAGAGAAGAATCAACATGGGAGAATGAGCAAGCGATGCTAGATCAGTATCCTCAACTGTTTCAGACATAAAATCAGGTAATTTTGAGGACGAAATTTCTTTTTAGAGGGAAAGAATTGTAATATCCCAAAGTATGCCCTAGAAGTTTGGTATAATAATTGTTGTAATTGAATTAAGTGTATATGTGTTTAATTGGAAAGAGAAGAGGTTTTTGAGTAGAGTGTATATGTTGTATATATTGGGATATATATACAACATATACAAGTCAAATAAATGAAAGTCAAAGAAAGAACTAATTGTCATTAATTAATTAATTATAAGGAAATTAATTAAATGGAAATTTAGTTAGTGGTATGAGTGGAAGAAGATATTTTGAATATTTTAATGTTTAATGCTTAGAGGAGAGGGTTTTGAGGAAGTGATGGTTGAAGGTTGACTTGGTTTTCTTTGCTTTCTTCTTTCTTTCTTTCTTCTTCATGGGTCACTTTCCTTTTCTTTTCTTTTCTTTGTTTTGGCCGATCCTCCATAGCAAGAGAGCAAGAGAGAGAGGTTTGATCATCCATACTCATGATTGAAGGAAGCTTTCAAGTAATCAAGTTGGAAATCTAAGAGTTTCTTCATCCTTGGTAAGTTTTCCACTTGATTCTTTGATTTCATTGAGTTTGTGAGTTGAGATTATGGTTGATATGTATTTGTTTGATTGTGGTGTGTTTAAGAGTGTTTGGTTCAAGTGATTTTGGATTTTTGGGGTTGGATTGAAGGAAAGAGTAAGTTTGTTAGAAGTGATAGTATTGTGGTTGTGTTTTGGGGTTTGTGGTGATGATTATGATTTGTGTTTGATATATGTGTTGAGTTGTTTTGGTATTTTTGTAAGTTTGTTATGCTTTTTAGGGGTGTTTAATTGAGTTGGGTTGAAGTGGAAAAGGATGGAAGGAAGTGAATTGTTGGATGTAGTGTTGTTGTGGCCGGAATCTGCATTTTTGGCCTGACACGCCCATGAACACGGCCAGGTTTTTAGGCATGTCGATGGTTCTTTATTTTTGGATGGGTGACACGAGCAGTGACACGCCTATGTCACTGAGCGTGTCACAGCTTCTGTGTGTAGTAGCATTTACACGAGCAGTGACATGCCCATGTCACTGAGCGTGTCATAGCTACTGTGATGTTGGAGAATTGACACGGCCATGAGCACGCTCGTGTTGTTGGATGTGTCAATGTTTCTGGGAGACAGAATGTATTACACGTCCAGTGACACGCCCGTGGTTCTGAGCGTGTCAATGCTTCTGTGATGTGAGTTTAGGGCACGGTCAGGGACACGCCCGTGTTGTTGAGCGTGTCATGTGTAGAGTTTTCCCTAGTTGGTTCTTAGTCTTATTATCTTATGTATATTCTTCCTTTTGGATTAGGTTGTGAAGAGTTTGAGTTGCCCTAACCTAAGTGTTAAGAATTCTTGGAAGAGGAAGAGTGTAGATTGGTGTGAATTGTCTTTAAGGTAAGTACAAACCATATTTGATTGCATATATTTATATGTCTTGGACCTTAACACATTTGGATATAAATGTGTTAAGTAATCTATTACATTGTTGATGCATATTAATAATGCTATGTTGTGCACAATGGGAATTATGTGGATTGTATGTTGAAGATTCTAAATCTATTAATAATGTAAATTGCTATGTATACATCAATGATGAATTGAGACATAATGAGATGATTGAAGCATGTTTGCATATATGGAATATGAAATGTGAAATGTGAAAGATATGATGATATAATGAATTGTCTAAATGTGATTTGAGATAATATGAGATATGAGGCCATGGTTGTTGGCTATGATGATACAAATGAGGTAATTAAGGAATGGTTGCCTAGTTGATTGTGATATATGAAATGAGAAATGAATTTAGACAGAAATTGATAAAGAGATAAATGAAATGATTGTGTGCCTAATATGTTATTCAATTTTCAGAGTTTTGGGTTTGGCGGCATGCCTATGAAACACTGGATAGGTGAAAAGAATGGGTCGTAAGCCGATTCCAGTTGAGAAATGTGAAATATGTGAAATGTGATGTTTTTGGGGTGAAAAGACTGGGTCGTAAGCCTCAAAAACAGTAACAGTCTAGCCGGGTTGAGGATCTCCTCGAGTTTAGCCTGGTTGAGGTCCAAGAGACTGGGTCTGTTACGCTATCCATGGATAGAGATATATATATATCGCCTACGGGCTTAATGATTGTGATTATGGACCAAAGCAGTAACTCTGAACTTTGAATAACCTATTAGATTCTTTTTGGGCCCATGCTTGTGTTTGTTTAATTGTGAATATTACTTCATAAATAGTGTGATAAGTTATTGAAGAATGTAAGGTTTGAAATATAGTATTCTTTTAAATTGTTATTGAAACTGGATTGTATGACATTAGCATTGCATTGCAGCATCATAGTATTGTAGTTTGTACCACTAAGCCGTTGGCTTAGCGCGAGTGTGATTCTTCGCGCAGGTGACAGGGAAGACCCGGAGAGTTCCTCTAGGCCGAGTAGAGTCTAGATTTTGAGGTGTCGATAGTGGAGCTTAAAGATCAAAGACATACTGCCAACCATGTATATATTTTATAAAACTTGAGTTTTGATGTATATGTATTTGTAAATATTTGTTATATTTTCCGTTGTGTTTTAAACAAACACTTTATCTTTTATGTTTTATAATTTCTTTTAAATGTTTCAAATTTGTTCGTATTATATTAAAAGGAATGATTTGTGTGTCTTGTAAACCGTGGCATTTCTATATTCAGTATATGTATATTATGATCGTATTAGCATGCTATGTACGTATACGGAGTATAGGGGTGTTACATGTTAAGTTTGGTGAAAGAAGCAAGAGTTGTGGATTGTGTAAGGGTTGAGTTGTGATTGTGGTTGTGATTGTGTTTGATGCTTGTTTTGAGTTGTTTTGGTGTTTATGCAAGTTTAGTACGGTTTATTGATGGTTTTGGGTAAGATTGTTTGGAGTGGAAAAGGGTAAAGTATGTTGTTTGTTGGATGTGCTGTTGTTGGTGTCGGAATCAGGATTTTTGGTCTGACACGCCCATGAGGACGACCATGTCTTTGGGAGTGTCAATGGTTCTATTTTCTGCATGGGTGACATAACCAGTGACACGCCCATGTCACTGAGCGTGTCACAGCTTCTGTGTTAGAGTAGTGTTTACACGAGCAGTGACACACCCATGTCACTGAGCGTGTCATAACTACTATATTGAGGGAGAATTGACACGTGTAGTGACATGCCCATGTCACTGAGTGTGTCAAAGCTTCTGTGTTGTGGGTTTAGGGCATGGTCAGGGACACGCCCGTGTTGTTGAGCATGTCGTGTGTAGAGTTTGTTCTAGTTGGTTCTTATTCTTATTATCTTATGTGTATCTCTAAGTGAATGTGTATAATCACTTTTGGATTAGGTTTTGAAAAGTTTGAGTTGCCCTAATCCAAGTGCTTAAGGATTCTTGGAAGAGGAGTGGTTAGATTGGTGTGAGTTGCTCTTGAGGTAAGCACAAACGCTACATGATTGCATACATTTACATGACTTTGGGACTTAACACATTTGGTTGTAAATGTGTTAAGTAATCTATTGCATTGTTGATACATTTACTTAATGCTATGATTTGCATAATGTGAAAGATAAAATGATCATTTAAAATGTATGTACAATGCAATTGGTTATGTAGACCCTAATGATGAAATATGAAGCCATTGTTGTTGGCCATAATGATACAAATGAAATAATTGGGGCATGGTTGCCTAGATGATTATGAGAAAATGAGAATGGAATTGATAATGAATTGTGTGCCTAATATGTTATTCAATTTTTAGAGTTTTATTATTGGTGGCATGCCTAAAAGTAACAATCCCTTGAAGCTGGGTTGGGCTTGGTCCTTGAAGCCAAGTTGGGTTGATGCTTAGCTCCCCTTGAATCTTGGTTGGGCCTAGTCCTTGAAGCCTAGTTGGGATGTTACATATGAGATGTTTCTCATTGTGATAATGATTCGCCTACGGGCTTGATAAATGTGATTATTGGACCAAAACATTAACTCTAGAATTTGAATGACATATTAGTTTCTTTTGGGCCCATGCTTGTCATTGCTTAAATGTAAATCATGAATGATGAAATAATTGAATAATATAAAGAAATGTAATGTTATGAAATATGATATTCTTGTGTATTATTTCTAATTCTTAAAAGTATGACATTGGCATTACATTGAATCGTATTATTATTGTGGTTTGTACCACTAAGCCTATGTCTTAGCACGATTGTGATTCATCGCACAGGTGACAGGGTAGATCCGGTTGAACCGGAGAGTTCAGCTAGACCAAGTCAAGTCTAGGCTTGTGAAGTGTTGGTTGTGGACTTCATGATCTGAGATGAATTTCCAAACATGTATAAACTTTATATTTTGTAAATATTGATTTTTATGTACATATGTGTATATACCGCTACATTTTTCGATGCTTAATAAACAAATGTTTTATATATTATGTTCTATATTATATCTTAAATGTTTTAAGTTTTCTCATAAGGAATGTTTTTTTTTAAATAGCCTGTGACATTCTTGTATCCGGTATACGTATATTACATATGTGGGTGTATGTGATGTACGGACGTTGGGTATAGGGGTGTTACAACTATTTTGGTATCAGAGCCTAGGTTTGAGGTTCTCAACCTAGGTGAATTGTAAGAAAAAGAAAATTTTGATTTTAAAATATGGTTTTTGAATAAGATACATGCTTTGGCACTGGCAATTTCTGATCTTTGATGAGGTATATTTTGCTGTGTTTGTAGATATATTTAGTGATGGCGTCTCAGTCACGTCAGTCCATAGAAGGTAGTGCTGAGAGTGTAGCTCCTAAAGAGGGTAGAGATGGAGCTGGGGTTGAGAAAGCTAGAGTGGCACCTGGTCTTGTACCAGAGAGACTAGTTGCTGATGGGATTTCGCCGGTTTGTTTACGACATATGGTAGAATTGTTAAGGCAAGCTCCAGTGCAGCAGCCACCACCGCAACCATAGTTGCAAGTACCGGTGAGGGATTATGATAAATTGAGGAAGTTTGGAGCTGAAAATTTCTTTGGTACTACAGATCCTGCAGTAGCTGAGCAGTGGTTGGATAGAGTTCAGAGGGTATTTATTTAGTTGCAGGTTACTTCTGAAGAGAAATTTGATTATACTAGATCCCTTCTGCAGAAAGATGCTTATGATTGGTGGAAGACGGTTCCATATGCTATGGATGATCTACCGACCTTGTCTTATGGTGATTTTCTGTAGCAGTTTGAGCACAGGTATACTCCGAGGGAGTATAAGGATGCTAAAAAGATGGAATTTTTGAATTTGAGACAGTATAACTGGATGGTGACAAAATATGAGATTGAGTTCATCCGGTTGAGTCATTATGCCGGTGGGATTATTTCTGATGAGATTGATCGGTGTAGGAGATTTGAGGAGGGATTGAGGCCCTTTATTATGTGTATTGTTGCTGGTTCTTGGTACCAAGATTTTTCTCATTTGGATGCAGCTGCTAGAAGTGTTGAGAGAGCACAGGGTATTGCAGCAGCTGCTACTGAGGAGGAGACTAGAGTTAGGAGACCATAGTTTGAGGCAGGGACTTCATCTATGAAGAGAGGTAGAGGAAGTTTTGTTCCGAGAGTCAGTAGGAGCCAGAGGTAGCCTGGTAGGTTAGTTCAGTATCAGAGGTAGAGATTGAGACCTACAGTTTCTATAGCTAGTGCTCCGACTCTGGTGGTTCATAAATTTATTCCACCTACATGTGTTGATTGTAGTAGGGCACATGGGGGTGCTTGCTGGAAGACGGGTGGACCAGGAGTATGTTTTAGATGCGGGTCACCGAATCATTTCATCAAAGTTTGCCCTGAGCTACTAGAAGATAGACAGACTGATAATGCAGCTTCTCGACCTAGTGTCAATAGAGGAGGTCGAGGGGGCAGAGGTTTTAGTAGAGGTGGTCGACCTGGGATTAGTCATAGAGGAGGTTCTACATCCAGAGGCAGTAGGCTAGAGGAGGATGGGCCATCTCAATGAGTGTATGTGATGCAAAGGCAGCCGGATGATTCAATAGTCATTGAGGGTACATTTTCTTTATTTGGCATTTCAGTTCTTGCTCTTATTGATCCAGGATCTACTCATTCATATATAAGTGCATCTATCTTGCATGTGACTGAATTACATTCAGAGTCCTTAGGATTTGATGTCTTGGTGACAAATCCTTTAGGGCATAGTGTGGTAGTTAGCAAGGCACATTGTGATAGTTCAGTTGTCGTGCAAGATGAGGAGTTTCTTGGTGATTTGATTGAAATGCCTTTTAAAGAGTATGATCTAATCTTAGGCATGGATTGGTTGTCTAAGCATGGAGATTTGGTAGATTGTCAGAAGAAGTGTGTTACCCTGAGAACCAATGATGGTAGAAGTGTGATGGTATCTAATGAGCAGAGACATATTACATCCTTGTTTGTTTCAGCAGTTGTAGCTAGGAAGTTGATTCAAAAAAAGTGTGATGCATATCTTGCTCATGTTGTAGATAACAGAGTAGTGGGTTGTCAACTTGATAGTATACCCACGTTGCAGAATTCTTAGATGTTTTTCCTAGGGAGTTGCCAGGGTTACCCCCTGAGAGAGAGGTTGAGTTTGGTATCGATTTGTTGCCAGGTACCACTCCCATCTCTATTACTCCTTATCAAATGGCACCTGATGAGTTGAGAGAGTTGAAGGTGCAGTTACAGGAGTTGTTGGATAAAGGGTTTGTTCACCCTAATGTGTCTCTGTGGGGAGCCCCTGTTTTGTTTGTGAAGAAGAAGGATGGTACTTTGAGATTGTGCATCGATTATAGACAATTGAATAAAGTGACTATCAAGAATAAGTACCCTTTGCCTAGGATAGATGATCTCTTTGATCAATTGAAGGGAGCAGCAGTGTTTTCCAAGATTGATCTGAGATCAGGGTACCATCAGTTGAGATTCAGAGCTGAAGATGTATCTATGACAGCTTTTCGCACAAGGTATGGGCTTTATGAGTTTTTGGTGATGCCTTTTGGATTGACGAATGCACCGGCAGTTTTTATGGATTTGATGAACAGGGTGTTTAGACACTATCTAGATCAATTTGTGGTGGTCTTTATCGATGATATTTTGGTGTATTCGCATAATGAGGAGGATCATGATAAGCACTTGCGGATTGTATTGCAGACCTTGAGAGAAAAGCAGTTGTATGCTAAGCTATCTAAGTGTGAGTTTTGGCTTGATCAAATGACTTTTCTCGGTCATGTGGTTTCAGCGGAAGGTATAAGAGTTGATCCGAGTAAAGTTGAGGCCAATTTGAATTGGAGTCCACTAAAGTCTGTGACTGAAGTTAGAAGTTTTCTGGGTTTGGCAGGCTATTATCAACATTTTGTGAAGGGCTTTTCTTTGATAGCTACTCCACTCACCAGATTACTTCGAAAGGTAGTTAGATTTGTGTGGATAGATCAGTGTCAAGCAAGCTTTGAGCAGTTGAAGGAGATGTTGACTCAAGCTCCTATTCTTACCTTGCTAGTGGAAGATAAACCATATGTGATTTATAGTCATGCTTCACATAGTGGTTTAGGTTGTGTTTAGATGCAAGAGGGTAGAGTCATAGCTTATGCTTCTCTGTAGTTGAAGTCACATGAGCTTAATTATCCGACGCATGATTTGAAATTGACAGCCATAGTTTTTACTTTAAAGATTTGGCGACACTACTTGTATGGGGAGAAGTGTTTCATCTATACAGATCACAAGAGTTTGAAATATTTGGGTGTTCAGAGAGAGATGAATCTTCGGCAGAGACGGTGGTTGGAGTTAATTAAAGACTATGACTGTTTGATTGATTATCATCCGGGTAAGGAAAATGTTGTAGCAGATGCCTTGAGCCAGAAGTCTTTGGCACGTTTGACTGCTTATTTGCTCTCGTTGCTTGTTGAATTGAGAGTGTTGCATGCTAGTTTTGAATCATGTGATGATGGTGCTTTGTTTGCTCATTTGCAATTGAGACCGGTGTTGTTGGATCAGATTAAAGAGGTTCAGTTGGCTGATGAGAAAATTCAGAAAGTTGTGTCAGATTGCCAAAAGGGGGAGAGCCGAGATTTCCATGTGAGAGGTGATGGTACTTTATGGTTCAAAGATAGATTGTGTGTTCCTGATGATGCAAGATTGAAAAAGATTATTTTAGAGGAAGCACATCAGTCGGTTTTTGCTATGCATCCTGGGAATGCTAAGATGTATCATGATTTAAAGCAACATTATTGGTGGTCTGGTATGAAGAGGGACATAGCGGAGTTTGTATCTAAATGTCTCACTTGTCAGAGAGTAAAAGCTGAACACCAAGTTCCAACAGGGTTGCTCCAACTTTTATCAGTGCCTGAATGGAAATGGGAACGTGTAACAATGGATTATGTGACTGGTTTGCTATTGACTCGGAAGAAGCATGATGCCATCTGGGTGATTGTTGATCGGTTGATGAAGATTACTCATTTTCTTCCAGTTCGAATGGACTATTCTCTTGAAAAGTTAGCTGAGCTGTATATTAGTGAGATAGTGAGATTGCATGGAGTCCCAATTTCATTGGTGTCTGATCGAGATCCTCGGTTTACTTCAAGGTTTTGGAAGAGTTTGCATGCTGCTTTAGGTTCTCGATTGCACTTTAGCACTGCTTTTCATCCACAGACAGATGGGCAGTCTGAGAGAGTGATACAGATTATAGAGGACATGTTGAGAAGTTGTCATTGATTTCTCTGGAAGTTGGGATAAATTTTTGCCATTGATGGAACTTGCTTACAACAACAGTCATCAATCTAGTATTAAAATGGCACATTATGAGGCAATGTATGGTAGAAGATGCAGGACGCCTCTATGTTGGAATGAAGTTGGAGAAGGCAAATTGGTTGGTCCCGATTTGATTAAGGAAACGGAAGAGAAAGTGAAGATCATTTGGGATTGGTTGAAATCAGCTTCAGACCAGTATAAATCTTACTCATATTTAAATAAAAGAGACATAGAGTTTTGTGTTGGAGATAAAGTATTTTTGAAAGTGTCTCCTTGGAAGAGGATTTTGAGATTTGGCCGCAAAGGAAATATGAGCCCTCGTTTTATTGGACCTTATGAGGTATTGGAGAGAGTTGGACTAGCTGCTTATCGACTTGCTTTGCCGCCTGAATTGGATCGAATTCACAATGTTTTTCATATCTCTATGCTGCAGAGGTACAAATCAGACCCATCTCACATTCTGTCCATTGAATATATTGAGGTGAGTCTGGATCTGACTTTTGAAGAAGAACCAGTGGCTATTTTGCACATGAAGTAAAAGAGTTGAGAAATAAGAAAGTGCCACTTGTGAAAGTTCTTTGGAAGAATCATGCTAAGGAAGAAGCAACTTGGGAGAGTGAGCAAGTGATGCGAGACCAGTATCCCCAGCTATTTCATATTTAAGATCAGGTAATTTGGAGGACGAAATTTATTTATAGAGGGGGAGAATTGTAATATCCCAAACTATCCCCTAAAACTTTTGGAATGATTATTGTTGAAATTGGATTAAATGATTTTAAAGTGTGTATAAAGGATTAAGAGGAAAGAGAAGTGTGTATTTGTTGTATATATAGAGATATATACAACATGTACAAGTCACCTAATTAATTGGTCAAATGAGATTTATTGATTATATAAATAGAAATTAAATTAAGTGGATGATGATATTTAATATTTAATTATTATAATTGCTTTGTGGATATTAAAAGAGGACTTTAGTGGTTAAGAGACAAGTGTGTGGGTTGACTTATCATCATCTTCTTCCCCTTTCTTGTTTTTAGCCATCCACCACCAATAACAAGAGGGAAAGAGAGATTTTGTTCTTCCTAACTCAAGATTTGAAGGTGTATCAAGAGATCAAGTTGGAGTTTGAAGGGTTTTCATTACTTTTGGTAAGTTTCCAACTTGATTCTTTGGTTTTCTTTTGAGTTTGTGAATTGTGTTTGGTGAATGGTTGTTGTTGATATGTGTATGGTTAATTTTGATGTGTTTGAGATTGTGTTGTTTATTTGATTTTGATTTTGGGGTTGGTTTGGAGGAATGTTAAGTTTGGTGAAAGAAGCAAGAGTTGTGGATTGTGTATGGGTTGAGTTGTGATTGTGGTTGTGATTGTGTTTGATGCTTGTTTTGAGTTGTTTTGGTGTTTATGCAAGTTTAGTATGGTTTATTCATGGTTTTGGGTCAGATTGTTTGGAGTGGAAAAGGGTAAAGTATGTTATTTGTTGGATGTGGTGCTGGTTGTGTTGGAATCAGGATTTTTGGTCTGACACGCCCATGAGCACGGCTAAGTCTTTGGGTGTGTCAATAGTTTTGTTTTATGGATGGGTGACATGTGCAGTGACACGCCCATCTCACTGAGCGTGTCAAAGCTTCTGTGTTGTGGGTTTAGTGCACGGTCAGGGACACACCCGTGTTGTTAAGCGTGTCGTGTGTAGAGTTTGCCCTAGTTGGTTCTTATTCTTTTTATCTTATGTGTATCTCTAAGTGAGTGTGTATAATCACTTTTGGATTAGGTTTTGAAGAGTTTGAGTTTCCCTAATCCAAGTGTTTAAGGATTCTTGGAAGAGGAGTGGTTAGATTGGTGTGAGTTGCTCTTGAGGTAAGCACAAACCCTACATGATTGCATACATTTACATGACTTTGGGACTTAAAACATTTGGTTGTAATGATCATTCAAAATGTATGTATTCCCTAATGATGAGATATGAAGCCATTGTTGTTGGTTATAATGATACAAATGAAATAATTGGGGCATGGTTGCCTAGATGATTATGAGAAAATGGGAATGGACTTGATAATGAAATAATAAAAGAATTATGTGCCTAATATGTTATTCAATTTTCAAAGTTTTGTTATTAGTGGCATGCCTAAAAGTAACATTCCCTTGAAGCTGGGTCGGGCTTGGTCCTTGAAGCTAAGTTGGGTTGATGCTTAGCTCCCCTTGAAGCTTGGTTGGGCCTAGCCCTTGAAGCCTAGTTGGGATGTTACATATGAGATGTTTCTCATTGTGATAATGATTTGCCTATGGGCTTGATAAATGTGATTATTGGACCAAAACATTAACTCTAGAATTTGAATAACATATGAGTTTCTTTTGGGCCCATGCTTATCTTTGCTTAAATGTAAATCATGAATGATGAAACAATTGAATAATATAATGAAATGTAATGTTATGAAATATGATATTCTTGTGTAATGATTATAATTCTTAAAATTATGACATTGGCATTACATTGAATCATATTGTTATTGTGGTTTGTATCACTAAGCCTATGGCTTAGCGCTATTGTGGTTCATCGCGCAGGTGACAGGGTAGATCCGGTTGAACTGGAGAGTTCAGCTAGATCGAGTCGAGTCTAGGCTTGTGAAGTGTTGGTTGTGGACTTTAAGATTAGAGACGAACTGCCAAACATGTATAAACTTTATATTTTGTAAATATTGATTTTGATGTATATATGTGTATATACCGCTACATTTTCTGCTGCTTAATAAAAAATGTTTTTATATATTATGTTCTATAATATATCTTAAATGTTTTAAGTTTTATCATAATGAATGTTTATTTTAAATGGCCTGTGACATTCTTGTATCCGGTATACGTATATTTCATATGTGGGTGTATGTGATGTACGTATATTGGGTATAGGGATGTTACATCTTCAATTGGAGGAGTAGTATGTGGCTCTTCCTCACAATCAATGTAACTCCCTTTGACAATCCTATCTATGAACTACCAGAAGAAGCTACCCAATAACTATCAATCCTATAACCAATATTAAATAAATATTAAAATAATCCAACTAAAAAATTTAGTAGAGTTTCCTTTTTAGTATTCACTACCAAAGTGTCTCAATCAATTTGACACAATTTATATAAAAATATTTCTATCCTTTATAAAATCAAACTCAACTCTAATAACAACAAATTATCAATGGTCAACCACAATCCAAACAAATAAACAATCTTGTATCACTTTACATATATCTTTAAAAAATCCCAAATTAAAAATTTCATACTCAAATCAAAACTTTAAATTAGATACACAAAACTCATCTAAAATATAAATCAAGTATAGGCATACATTAGACCATTTTTGGTCTTAACAAAATATCATTATCTATAGTACAAAATCATACAATTGTCCAATCACCCAGTATATTACTATGTGAACTGTATTTAAATATATACTACAAAAATTTCTTCAATAATAACACTTCTAAAAACTTCACATAATCTTTAATCCTCTAATTTTCCACTTTCCTATTCTATTCTGGGAAATCTGATTTGCATGTCAGAAAAATCCAACACACTAAGCATATTGTTTAGTGATGTTTGTATATACTGATTTTGCCATTGTACACTTTTGATTTTGGCTCTAAGCTTGTCTGATTCCAATTAAAGAAGGCTTAAGTCCCTATTGGTCCACTCTTGGTCCACTCTTAATGACTTAAATCTATTTTTACCTTTTAATTATATTGGTCCAGTTTTATAAGGCCTAAATTAGATCCAACCCAATTTTAAAAGCCCATACCGACTTGGCCTGATTTAAAAAGCTAATCCAACATGCTCATGTCTAACTTGCCATGCCAATTCCATATGAGCCATGCTCATGTGTAATTAGGCATGCAAATTCTGCATGAGCTAAGACTCATATCTAATTAGGCATGCGAAGGCTTGTGTCTAATTGGGCATACGAGTTAGACATGAGCTAAGGCTCATGTCAAATTAATTTTGAATTAATTTGACATGAGCGAAGACTCATGTCTACTTGGGCATACAAGTTAGCTCATTTCAAATTAATTTTGAATTAATTCGACATGAGCCTAGGCATACGAGTTAGACATGAGTTAAGGTTCATGTCGAATTAATTTTGAATTAATTCGATATGAGCCAAAGCTTTTGTCTAATTGGGCATACGAATTAGATAGGAGCCTTAGCTCATGTTGAATTGGCCTTTGACCATGTCAAATTAAAATTATTTTAGTCTGATATGGCCATGGTTTGCCTCAAATTCAAATGGTTTTAATCTGATATCGTTACGATTTCCCTCAAACTTAAATCATTTTAATTTGGTATGCTTTAGAGGAATTGTGCTTGAATAGGAAATTAAGACTTGGCCACAAGGTTTAACCTAATATTTTCTTATAAATATAATATTAAAGAGCTTTAGTGGGATCTTGAAAAATATTCAAGAAGCAAGGATCAAGCACTAAGCAATATTGATCATTGAGTTAGCAGAGACCCAAAATGACAACCACTAACAAACCAGAAGGCAGTGACACATTGCCTTCACTCTATTCAACTGAGATTTTACCCCTGGTGCAAACATAAAGCTTAGATCAACATAAAATATCGATGGAACAAATAATGGAGGTTTAAAATTCCTTATCTAATTTGTTTTAACATTCACAGGAATTCATCCATCATTATTTCATTCTTCTATTTGTTTTATAAAATATCAAACAATCTGTTTAAGAACTCATGTCCACAAAACTTATTTTGATTTTCCAATAAACTATTTTATCCACGATAGCCTGCTTAACCTATTTTCGACATCACAGTAACCTAATTCAATATCATAATAGCAATAGCAATTGATATCATGTAGTGTTAATTTGAATTAGATAAATCCCAGTGATCTAAAATTTATCAATGTAGTCATAGTAGCTTGGTTTTCCCAAATCAAAACAGTAGCCTTGTTTTAATAACCAAACCCTAATTCATATCAATAAAACCCTAGTTTGTATATCTATTGTTTAATATGGTATTTAAATGAAGAATTAATTATTAATGTATGTTTATTTATTATATATTTTGATGGATGATTTATTTCTATTTGATTTGTGATGGATGGTTTACTTTTATGATGAATGGTTGAATTTTTTCTTATTGGTTTATTTTGGTTTTAAGAATTGTAAGAGGTATGTTTTCACTTTGTGGGTACTTCATTATTTAAGTTCCATACAATATAAATTATTTTGAGTTTTTTGGATTAATGTAAAGGACACATTTCCACCAATTGGTGGGTGTACTATTTATTTTACTTACTTTTTTTTGACATTGGACATTTGTAAAGGCATGTTTCGATCCATGGATGGGTGTTTATTTATTATTTTTCTTGGACTTGTTTTGATTTTAATACAAAAATTCATTATTTCAACATTTGCATGTATTATGGATGATTTTGTAATATTTGAGAATTTAATAATATTTAGATCTGAAAAGGAGGCCGGTTCCATTGAACTGGGTGTTATAGGGGTGCTGGGTCATTCTCACCTTCCCCATACGTGCCCAACTTTTTGAACCTGTTAAGGGGTTGGGGATTCCTTAGGAATTGAGTTATCCACCCCTTTCTTTTTCCCTTCCCGTCCGGGTGGTGACTCCATTTTCTCCATGTTTAGGCTCGTGTTCTCTAAGTCCCTAATCCTAATAGTGCTGAAATTGCAAGAACCATTCCACCAGTAGTGGGGGCGAAAATCCAATTAAACTCATTTAATATCATTCCTTAGGCTCACATCCACTTAATAGATAAAGAAAATAATATTCAAATAAATTCAATTAAGCTTACTTTTATATTAATAAGTTTCTAAATCAGTTTAGATAATACAATATATTTTCACTGCAGTCATTTCTAAAACATTAATGTCTATAACAAAGTTTATATTCTCATAATTCAAATTAGATTTATTTAAATAATATATAACCATATAACATTTGTTTATCAATCATTACAGTTGTAAAAATTATATTTTCTACTTATAATTTATATTTACCACTTACAATTTACACTTTTCATATTTATAGTAAGTTTTACTTAACACATTAGCACTTTGATCACTTTCATTCAATTTAACACTTTCAAAATGTTCAATACAATTAATCTTTTAATTACGTTTCAGTAGGTTTCACTTTTCAATATAATATTTTATACACTTTCTATATATATATTTCATGTTTTAATAAGTTTTATACATTTTTACCCTTATAGACTTAATATCAAACCCTAACTTGGATGATAGGTCAATAATGGCAAGTAAATACCCACTTCAATGTTTAAGATGAGAAGAGAAAACTCAACATAGGTCCTGCAACACTTATGCCTGCATCAATCAATTTGAGCAGTGGCCCAAAAATGGTATGATGCCACTATTAATAGTGACATAAAGTGTCCATTGATGGCACAATGAGCCCACTAATACTATATATGTCTACCCTCTGTCTAGCCATTCAATCTAGCAACTAGGTTTATCACAAGCACAATTGGGCAATTCATTTATTTTTCTCATTCCAATCCATTTCACAATTATAAAATTAATTTTTTCTAAATACGTATCTTTAAAGTAAACATTTCTCTCTCACCAATTTTAATCTTTTCCACTTTGGCAATACAATATGATAGACATTTTTAATTTATTCTAAATATATTTCTTATATCATTTTTAAATCTCAATGAAGTTACTTTTAAGTACATTACAAATATATAACATATGCACTTAATCTTTCCATTAGTTGTTCACTCACTTAAAACATTTATTTGTTTGTACACTTCCTTTTTGAATTACAATACATATCTTTGTAATGGTTTTGGGTTTTGGACCTTTAGTTGGTTTGGTTTTTAGACCTGTAAATTGGTTTTGGATTCTAGGCCTATAAATTAATTTGGGTTTTGGACTTTTGAATTGGTTTTAGATTCTGGACCCGTGAATTGGTTTGGGTTCTGGACCTTTGAATTGGTTTGGGTTTTGGACCCTTGAATTGGTTTGGATTTTTTAGCCGTGAACTGATTTGGGTTATAGACCTTTGAATTGGTTTGGGTTTTAGACTCATGAACAGGTTTTGGGTTCTAAACCCCTAAAACAACACCATCATTATACTTTAATAAATCAAATATAGGTTGGGTAGTCGATGCTTCAACTAATTCACTTGAAAATGTCTACCTTTACAAAAATGGATGATTATCTTGATTCTTCACTCTTAGGGATGGCCCTTTGTCTTGCCTCAACTTCACCTCTTCAATCTAGGCTAATCTTCTATTCTTTTGTAGGATGAAAATGTTGAAAGTCTGAAAATATTTTGTACAACATAAAATTAAAAAATGAAAAAAGAAGCTTTGCCCATTGTGTAAGCTCAAACTAATGATTTTGTTCCCACGCAAGCTCTAATTGATGTTTGTGTTTTATGTGGTTCCTTGCACAAGCATGCATCTCCATTTTTACAAAGTGACTAGATCTTTCTCAAGCAATGGGCCTTCCATGCCCACTAATGCTATATGTGCTTATGATTGTTAACTTTACTGAGTGTCTGCTATTCAAGGAATAGGCTACACAAGAAAATAAAAGATGGTGTGATATGCACTTTTTTGCATGATATGCATAGATGATACTTACAGTAGTTCTATTGGCTCACAGACTGAGGTGATAAGCCAAAGTACTTCTATTGGTTCCCTCAAGATGCTTATTTAGGTCTTGTATTAGAACAGCAGAAGCCTTGACATCTATGACTTTATCTTTAAAATGCTGAAAACATGAGTAGTGAGGACCCAAGCAAGGTAGTTAGAGACACAGGAGATACCCATTTTAGCCCATGATTCAACACATTAGTTGGTAATTTCTCCATGACCTTACAAATGATTCTTTCATTAACCCGCTTTTGCCTAATATTTCTATTTGAGGTTCGACAGTGTAACACACTCCCCTAAACTTGAAGGCTCTTTATGATAAAAAAAACACATTTTTTTATTTTTAAATTTATATTTGGGCTTTTTCAATTCAGTGTCATTGTACCTCAGAGCACAATTTTCTAAATTAACATATCTATAATATGAAAATCCTAGTTACCTTAATAATTTTGGGAATCATTTCCATTTGAGCAAGAATTATTGCACTTCAGATAGGCACATACACATTACTTGTCCAAAGGTCTCATTGAGTTTGAATATTGCCTATCTCATATGCATGCTTTTTCAAATAATCTCCATTAATAAACTCTACCTAACAAAAGAGATCAATAAGTCTTTAATAAGCTTGAAATGGGGTCTATAAAGGATATGGGTAAAATGAAGGTAATTTTAGATTGGAGTTGGTGTGACACTATGGACAAACCTTCACACTATAAACTTTCTACTATAACCGTAGACAGCTGGAAACATTAAACTTTAGACTTCATTTCCACCTTTTAGGCATCTTGTTATATTTCTTCATGAAAAGATAGAGCATGAATGTTCTTCTATCTTCTTAGCAGAAATCTAAATTTACCAAGATGATATTTGCTTTTGTAAAAAGTTTGAAATCCAATTATTATTCCCTTTTCTTCTTCTTTTTCTTTTTCTTATTTTTTCATCATTTTCTTATTTTTTTTCTTTTTTTCTTTTTTTTCTAGGACACGACATTTCATTATTATGTCCTTCTCCTTTTTTTTGGGACTTTTCAAAATTATTGGCTTGGTGCTATGTTGGATATCATGAACCAAATAAAAAGATGGTCTTTCTCTTATTTCTTTGATTTTAGCTAAGTCTCTGGTTGGGTTGGACTAATTCAAGTGAAAACCTTATACTGCTTTAGGTAGATAAAACTTTGTTAGTTTTATATATAGCACCCTTATACCCTATATACATATAATACATACACCCAGCATATGTAAAATATGCATATACAATATAAGAATGTCACAATCTGGTTTAATAAAAAATTTTATATTCCCAATTAAAAATTCCAAACACCTTAAAATGTTTACTTAAATAGTAAATAAAATATTATTTATTAATTATAGATCCCAAAATAAGCATTTTATATAAAAATCTCTAGAAAAATTTACCAATGTTTTGTCTATAAGTAGGACATTCCAAAAATTCAACAATTACTCAACATGCACAAAAATGCACTCCCAATAAAAATAAGTAAAAACATTTCCCCAATACTTCTCAATTCCTCCATATTTCCTCAAATATATATATATATATATATATCAAAACACATATGCACAACCCCACATTACACAATTTATCCAAAATATTCTTTATAATTTACAATGTACTAAAAAAACATAACCATAATATACAAAATAACAAATTTTATTATAATATAAAATATATTCATGATGGAAAATGGCTCTAATATTGATGCAGGAAAATCCCCCAAATGAATCTCAAGTTTAGACCCTACCAGGTCTAGCAGAACTCTCTGGATGTACTGGATCAACCCTGTCACCTGCACGATGAATTACAATTTTGCTAAGCTAAAAGCCTAGCGGTATAAACTTTGATAATAATAAAACTTTAATATAATGCCAATGCATATGATATTGCATGTTATGTCACAATGTGACATACAATTTCACTTTTAAACATAATCCTTACTCGTTTATAATTTACATAAACACATACAAAGCATGGGCCCAAACAAACTAATATATTATTTAAATCCCAGAGTTACTATGTTGGCCAATATTGACACCTAGTGTCTAGCCCGAAGGCAAGTGATGCCCAATGTCTAGCCCCGAAGGTAAATCATATATCATTGACACCTAGCATCTAATGCTGAAGGCAAATAATGAGGATAACCTCATAGGCATGATGTGAAATACAGAACTCTGAAAATTGAATAACATACTAGGCACACAATTAATACATGTTTTTCATAATCACCTTTTTTTTTATCATATTGTCTCATTTTTCATTTTTCTAATCACATTGACTCATTTTCTCATTTTTCTCAATCATTTTAATGTCAACTCATTTTAATTCATCATATCACAATTTATGTCATTTCACATTAAAAACACATTACAAAATATTTTTGAGTCATTCTCACATAATGCATATAAATCACATTTTATTCAATTTAGCCATTAATAATGGCTTTATACAATTCACATAATGCATATTCAATAATTCACATGTTATAACACAATGTTCATGAATGTTCAAGCTACCCAGTAGCTTAACACATTTTCCATCCAAAATGTGTTAGCCAAATTTAATGCAAACATATTTAATTTATCAAAAGTTTGTACATACCTCAATAAGAAATCAAACACAAGCTAAAAGTCACCCTCCAACCTTCACTTCCAACTTGCCCTTCAATACTAATATTTGGCAATTCAGTTCCTCTTAATGCCTATTCTAAATATGAACAAATACAATCATTTAAAATCACATTTTATGGCATTACAAGCATAAAACCCTAATTAAACATCACCCCTACAAATTCCCAAAATTTAGCCTAACCTTACTTTAACATTAAAATTCCATTTTAATCCATTTAAATTGGTGTTTTAAGTTTATTTATATCATTGAAAATATATTATAACATGTTTTAACCAATCACATTCAAAAAACACATACTATTATACAAAACCCTAAAATGCCATAACCTTCATCATTTAAGGTTCTCCTTCCATCCCATTCCAATTGTTAATCCAAGCTTATTTTCATCACTTATATCATTAAATAACATGATTTAAACATTAAAAATCAAACAACCAATCATACTTTGAAAATTCCTTTCTAAAACCCTAAATTCAACACTACCTTATCCAATCTCTAACCAAACTTTACTAAATCTACCATTTGACTTTAAAATCCTTTTTTATGCATCAAAACAATACATTTGGAATCTATTTGCACAATTAAAACACATCATTTCAAAAGTCCAAATTTTACATAACCTTAAATCATCTTCTTCCTCCAAACCCCACTCAAACTTAATCTTCTCTTCAATGCAACTTAAGAATCATTAATAACTAATCAAAATAACTTCATACATACTCATTAAATCAATTAAATCATACTAATACATAAATCCAAATTCAACATATTCATAACTTTAGGAAATTCCCAAGAATATGATGGAAAACTTACTAATTATGAAGAAAATCACTAAAATCCCACTCGAATCTTTGAAATTACTTTAATTATGGATGCTTGGAAGAAGAAGAAATCTCTCTCCCTTAACAATGGAGGTTCGGCCTCCCTAAGAAGAAGAAGATGATGATGATGATGACTTTTCAAAATTTATCTTTCCTTCCACGTAAAATATGACCATATATATATTATTTTATTATATTTTTAATTAATTATTTATTTATTAAAAAAACAATAATTTACCTCTTCCAACTAAAAATAATTTATTTTGAAATTATTTAATTAATTTTAATTTTACAAAGTATAATTACAATTTTGTCATTTGACTTTTGACTTTTCTATTTAAGAGTTAACTTTTGTATGTGCTGTGTATATTTCATATATACATATCACATATAATATTTACTTCTTAACTTCTAATCCTTTAATTTTTCATTTAAATTATTTCTTTAATTTATTTAATTTAATTTTTAAAAATTTTATATGTTACATTATAATCGCCCTTTTGGGTTTTCAATTTAAACTTTTTTTTACTTTTCTCTTTCTCTCTCTTTTTTTTTTCTTGTTTTTTGGGTCCTAGTTCTAAAAGAGTTGTATTGTTTTGCACCATTTTGTTCTCTTAACTATAGATGAATAGAATAGCACGAGTATACATCAGTGAGGATGAATGCTTTGTTGCCCTAACTTTATCTCAATGATGAAGAGATTAGAGATATTAGGTATACTTCAGGTAAAGTTCAACTATCCTTATGGTCTAGACTATAGAACCTTATACTTGATCTTCTTGCCCTATAGTACCTCAATGATTATCAGACTTATCATAAGTGACACAATAGCTTAGGATAGGTTATATAAGTGTACAAGTCAATAAAAAGCAAGCTAAAATCTCATGAAGGCTCAAAGAAAAAAACTAGGGATTGATGTTAACAAGGTGGATTCTAGTTGTTTGCTCACCAAGCAATGCCTTGATCATCTCTCTCTTAAATAAGTAGAGTTTAATTTTGCCTCTAATGTTTATGAAAGTATGTTCTAAGATCGACTAACACTCATAATTATGCAATAGCCCTCTCTAAGTATGCATACACAACACAATGCTATAGAATAACTCCCTCACCTAGTAAAGTCATTCTGATCATGTTGCATATATATACTAATTTATGAATATCAAGCTAGACTCATCATTGGTTGAGCACCAACTTGAATAAAGACCAATGAAAACATAAATGTAATAAAAATAGTTTACTCGTAAGAAGTGTTAATTGAAAAACTATTATTTTAAAAAACCAAAGAGAGAAAATGAAATGAAACCATAAAAGCCAAGGGAAGTTTACGGAGTTGGAGTTGAAAAAGCTTCATCTACTTGGACATCTCAGGGGTAAGGATCTTTTCATCATCAATGAGGTTTTGTATTTCATGCCTTAAGCACATAAAACAATTTGTTCCATGAACAAGCACATGATGAAATTGACAGAAAATCTCTATATCAAAATTGGAAGGTAAATGATTTGGCAAAGGTCAAAGGTTGTAATAGCACCTTCTTCTGTAATTTGTTAAAGACCTAAAATAGAGGCTTTCCCAATTCTGAAAATTCACACTTCTTTGTTGGTTTAGTTATTGCATTCACCTCAGCATCTTTTTGTCCCCTTCGATTTCATCCTCTAGACTGATAGCTAGATGTTGCTCCCTTTTCTATAGTATATGTTATTTTCTATCTCACATTCTTCCAATTGAAGATCTGCTTGTGAAGATTCTTGAAATCCCTTATAAGGGTCTGTGAGCGGGGATTTTTGCCCCCACTCCCGGTGGAATGATTCTTGCGACTTTGGCACTATTTAGGCTCGGGACCTTAGAGAACACGAACCTAAGTTTGGTGAAAATGGAGTCACCACCTGGACGGGCCGAGAAAAAGAAAGGGGTGGATGACTCGATTCCTAAGGAATCCCCAACCCCCTAATGGGTTCAGAAAGTTGGGTACGTGTGGGGAAGGTGAGAAATGGCCCAGCACCCTCACAACTCCCGGTTCATTGGAACCGGCCTCCTTTACAGGTCTTAATATTATAAAATTCTTAAATATAACAATATTATCTATATTACATGCAACAATTAAAATAAAGCATCGATATATTAAAAATCAAAGCAATGTCCAAGCAAAACAAATAGATGGACACCCATCCGAAGATGGAAACATGCCCTTACATCATCCATGCCTAAGCTAAACAGGACACCCACCATAAGGTAGAAACATGTCCTTTACATTGGTCTAAAATATAAAAGCAATTTAAATTACATGATATATAACTAATGAGGTACCCACAAAGTGAAAACATACCTCTTACAACATTTGAAAATAAAAAATAAATCGATAAAAGTAAATAACCATTCATAAATAATTCATCAAAGATATTAAACATCAATAGAAAGAAAACATCCATCCATGATAAATTAAATAAATCAAGCATTGAACTTAAGTAAATCAAAGCATTTAATAAACTACATAATCAAATAAGGTAAGTAAAGATACAAATTGAAGTTTACTGCTTCTCATTTAAAGTTCTTTAATTAATATTTAGGGTTTTGGAATTTATTGGTTTAGGCTACCATAAGTTTTAAGGGAATTGAAATGGATTAAGGCTTTATAATTTAAGAGATTGATAAGGTTCTTTGATTAACCAAATTAGGGTTTGAGGGGAAAAATCATGAAATTAGGGTTTGGATACTTTAAAATATTTGAGTTTAGGACTCACGGTTACTGGATTATTATTTTGGATTTACTATATTGGGTTTGAATGTTTAGGTTTATAAGGTTTTAAGGTTTGAAGGATTAGGGTTTAGGAAAACTAGGGTTTAAGTTCTTAAGGGAATTAGGGTTTAAGAAAACTAGGGTTTAAGTTTTTATGGGAATTAGGGTTTAGATTAGCTATTTTGGGGTTATTGTCTTGGTTTTGGAATTGAAGAAAAATAGTTTAGAGTTTATAAAGTTTTTTGGAAATAGGCAAGACGATTTAAGGTTTTTGGAAACAGAAAGTATTTTTTTAGGGTTTTTAGAAATAAAAGGATCAGTTTAGGGTTTTAAATTTTAGAAGAAACAAAATTAGGGTTCTTTCATTTTAAAAGAAATAGAAGGAACGATTTAAGATTTTTGGAAAACAAAGAAATGGATTAAGGTTTTTAAGGTATTTATAAATAAAGGAAATCATTTAAGGTTTTTGGAAAAGAAAATCAAGTTATTACATCTTCAATGATCGAAGGTATAATTTTATGAATTAAATAAAGAACGAAGCTACTGTAAGAAATAAAATGAAATTAAAGATTCAAACCTTAGTTTGTTGGTTCCACTAAAAATTGCTTCTTGGATGAACAAGGATGTAATATCCCAAAATATACCCTAAAAGTTTTGGAGTTATTGTTATATTTGGAGTTAATGTATATGTTTAATGGAAGTAAAAAGTGGAAATATTATAAGATGATATATATATAAGGAAATATGGGAATATAAATACCATATAAAAGATATATACATATACATCACATATACATGGGATATAAAGTGGTGTAGGGAAAGTGAGTTATGTATATATTTTTATAATTAATTAATTAATAATTATGATGATAAGGACAAAAAGAAAAAGAGAAAAGAAAGTCAAAGGTTGGAAGAGAGTGTGTGGTGGAGATTTATTGTTTTTATTATTATTGTTATTATTATTATTATTATTATTATTATTATTATTATTATATTTGAGATAAGAATAAGAAGAGAAGAAAAGGAAAAACGTGTTCTTCTTCTTCTTCTTCTTTTTGGTCGAGGGAGAGAGAGAGAGAGAGAAGCTAGAGAGAGAAGGAGGTGATTTTGCTTTTATTTACACCAAATACTTAAGGATTTCAAGTGGATAGTGAAGATTTGGCTAAGAATCCAAGTAAGTTCTCTTTCTTGATTTCTTTGGTTTATTTGAAGTTGTATGAAGGTTTGATTGTTGATAATTGAAATTAGGGTTGTATTATTGTAGTATGTTGGAGTATGTTTGATTTAATTAGGTTGGTGTTGGTGATTGAAGAGCAAGAGTTGTGTTTAGTAGAATTTCTTTCTGTTTTACAACTAGTAAAGGCTGTGACTTGTATGATTTTTAATTAAATATAGAAAAATGTTCCTGAAGTGAATTTTTGATATGTTGTGCCTATATGAGTCTAGAATGACTGAAAAATATGTTGATTCGATTTTGGAATGGTTATGATTTTGGAAAGATTATTTTTATTAGACCTGTTCCAGCAGGTACCTTAACTGAGACAGCTATATTTCGGGATTTTTAATAAAATGTAGAAAAATTATATTCAATTGAATTTTGGATATGTTGTTGCTTAATGAGTCTAGTATTTGAGAAAAATAATTTGGAACCAAGTTGATTGAATTTAATTTATGGAATTCACAAAGTTTAGAACTGCTGCCAGGATGCAGGGCAATTGGGGCAGTCTGTTTGGGTGAACTATTTGACCAAGATTTTGTGTTCAGTTTGATCTGAAATTTTAAAGGAATGATTTTAAGATGTAAAATTAAGTTCTGTAAAAATTTTATAGTTTTTAGTCAAGTATATTATTTTATACAAATTTTCAAAATAAGGATAAAATTTAGTCTAAAACCAGAATTTACTATTCATATGGTCATTTTGCTAATATTCCTTTTGGATTAGGTTGTGAAGAGGTTGAATTGCCCTAATCTAAGTGTTGAGGATTCTTGGAAGAGTAGGTGTATAGAGTGGTGTAAGTTGGTTTTAAGGTAAGTACAAAGTTTATATGATTGCACTTATTTACATGAATTAAGACTTAACACATTTGTTTGTAAATGTGTTAAGTGAATTACTATATTGTCAATATAATTTGATTAAGGTTATGATTGGATGATGTGAAAGATATGAAGATCATTCAAATAGGTATGTACAATGCAATTTGTTATGATAAATATTGTAATGATGAATTGTGCTAATGTGTTTTGAGAAATGATGAAATGTATTGTAATTGTGGTTGGTAATAATGATTGAAATGAAATAAATAGACATGTTGATTATATGATGATGAATTTAAGATATATGCTCAATATAATTGTTTATGTATATTTGAATGATGAAGTGCTATAATGTGAATTGAAATATGATAAGAGGTGAAGCCATTGTGATTGGCTATGATGAATCAAATGAGATGTGAAGCCATTGTGTTGGCTATGAGAATGTAAATGAATTATAATTGAGGCATGGTTGCCTGTTTTGAATATGAAATGAATTGAGAAAGAAATGTACAAAGATATAAATGAAAAGAGTTGTGTCTAATATGTTAATTCAACTTTCAGAGTTCTGGATTTGACGGCATGCCTATAACATATGAAATGTAACAGTCTAGCCGGGTTGAGGATCTCGTCAAGTTGTTGAGTTGATGGTCCAAGAGACTGGGTCTGTTACACTATATGAATTATAAATGTGAAATATATGAAAAGTAACAGTCTTGCCGGGTTGAGGATCTTCTCGATTAGTCGGGTTGATGGTCCAAGAGACTGGGTCTGTTACACTATCCATGGATAGAGATATGATATATGTTGCCTACGGGCTTGATTATTGTGATTATGAATCAAAGCAGTAACTCTGAACTTTGAATAACATATTAGTGTGTTCTGGGCCCAGGTCTGTCTTGATTTTCGATGTAGTTTATGAAACGTGAAATGAATGAATAATGAAATCTATAGTTGCCTTAATTGGAAATGAAATGTTATGAAATATGTTATGTAATATGTATATTGATATGTTCCTTGTGAGTAGTAGTGATGGAATTGTGGTTGGTGTTATTGATATGTATGCATGTATGTAATATATGAGATTAGTTGAGATATGTGTAAAGTGTAATTGAAAAGGGAAACTACAATAAGAAACTAACAGTACTTAAAGTTAGTATATGGATATACGTTAGAATTTCTGTATTGTATGTTTATATTATTCATTTGTACTACTAAGCTCTCGGGCTTAGCGCAGATGTGTTAATCGCGCAGGTGAGTAGATGGTAGATCTGAAGTCTTTAGAGTAAGAGTTTATCGAGACCAACTAGAAGGTGATGCATGCATGTAAAATTTTTTTAATATTGTATATTGACTAAAATGTTTTGTTACTATATATTTGGATTGTTTTGAGAAGTAAGGATTTATTTTTAATTATAATGAACAGTGATATTCTTATACTTTATATACTTACTGTATGTATACAAGGTATATGTATAGTACTTATATAGGGTATGAGGGTGTTACAAAGGAAAAATGCAAGGTTGCTGTCTTTGATAGCTTGGTTGTTTGCTTCTTTATTCTCTTCTAAAAAGTCTAATCAATTTGTAAAGTTCCAGTTCAAAATCCAAGTCCCAGTCCAAAGTTTGATCCCTCCCCCTTTTTTTGTGTCTTTTTAGTGTTATTTATAGGAAATTATTGAAGCTTAATTCTAATTGTTTAAGGAATTTATCATTAATTAGGAAAAGGAAACTGAAACCAAATAGAATTTGATTTTGGAAAAAATTACGTCGGAAAAATTTTGCTGGCGAAAAAACTGCTGCGGGCTGCTGCGAGGAACAACGTTGAAAAATTGCGAGGGGCAGGCTGCAGGCCATTTCATCCATTGTTTTCGGTGATGAATTTTTCATTGCCGATTTATTTTTATTTTTATTTTTATTTATTATTATTATAATAATTTTTAAAAATTATAAAAAATAAATACTAAAACAAATATTATTTAATTAAGATAACAAAAATTATTTTAGACTAATTAAAATATATTGTACCGGATCGTGTCAAAAATTAAGGGTCTACAGTTTGCCCCCTACTTGAACGATCTGAGACTTTAGTAAAAGAAAGTGAAAAGCTATAAGACTTAAATTTTTATGAGATGGTTATTTGAATTTGTTTTGGGTACTTGGACCTGAGACTGAACTTGATTTGGGTACTTGGACCCGAGACTAGATTGAATTTGGATACATAGACCCGGAATTGGGTACTTGGACCCGAGACTGAATTTGATTTGGGTACCTGGACCCGAGATTGAACTTAATTTGGGTACTTGGACCCGAAATTAGGTACTTGGACCCGAGATTGAATTTGACTTGGATACTTAGACCCGAGATTGAATTTGAATTGGGTGCATGGACCCGAGGTCGGGTACTTGGACCCGAGGCTGAGTTTGACTGACCTTTTATCAGTTGAGAAGTCTGACTGCTCTGGCTGTTCTATGCATTGTGGTTCTTCACCCTCAAAATGGATCTTCATCATTGGACCTTGGATCTTCAACCTTAGCATCAGATCTTCAACTTTGAAAATGGATCTTCAACCTTGGAGATCGGGTCTTCAACTTTGTAAATGGATCTTCATCCTTGGAGATCGGGTCTTCACCCTTGTAAATGGATCTTCATCCTTGTATATCAGGTTTTCAACCTTGAAAATGGATCTTCATCCTTTGAGATCGGGTCTTCACCCTTAAAAATGGATCTTTGTCCTTCAAAATCGGGTCTTCACCCTTGAAAGTGGATCTTCATCCTTTAAACTGGATCTTCATCCTTGGAATCAGGTCTTCACCTTTGAAAATGGATCTTCATCTTGAAAATCAGGTCTTCACCCTTAAAAATGGATCTTCATCCATTGGACTTCGTGTTTTCACCCTTTGAAATATGGATCTTTATTCATTGGAAATCGGGTCTTTACCCTTGAAACATGGATCTTTATCCATTGAAGGTCGGGTCTTTACCCTAGCTTTAGCTCTTTTAGCTGAACTGATCTTTTGTCTTTTGCATCTTCATTCTTTTGAGAATTCTAATTTTCTTCTTTTTTTTTAATTCTTTTTTGTTCTTCCTTTGCACTTTTGCAAAAAAATTCAGCCCTTTTTAGCCAGCCTTCATATCCTCTCCTTGCCCCCCTACGTGGTAAAATATTAGAAGTGAGTCAAAATGTTTTGTTCATGCATAAACTCAAAAATTGAAAAGGAGAAACTTTACCCCCTGTGTAGGCCCAAACCCATGATTTTTCTATGCTGGTTCTGATTGATGTTTTTGTTGTCTATTTCTTCGCAAAAGCATGCATTTCTTCTATTTGCAAAATTACTCTCAAGCAATGGGCTTTCCATGCCCCCCTGATTTGATATCTTCTTTTGATTCTTTACTTCACAGAGCATTTGCTTTTCACTTTGACAAGGAATAGACAATACAAGATAATAAAATGCGATGTGATATGCTCATGTATGCATGAATGATACTTACAGTCGTTCCATCGACTCACAGACCGAGGTGATCAATATAAGTGTTCTCATTGGTTCCTTTCAGATGCTCATTCAGGTCTTGCTTTGGAATGGCAATATGCTTCACATTTATGGCTTTTATCTTCAAGATGTTGAAAATATGAATAATGGAGGCCCCAAATAGCAGAGATACATCCATTTCAAATTATGATTCAGTATGACCTTGCCAATAATCATTTCTTTTGCCCAATGTGTCCTTCGAGGTTCGATAGTTCAACATACTCCCTTTAACTTGAAGTCTTTGTAATTTTTTTTATTTTTTTTATTATTTTTTTAATTTGAAATGTTGGCTTTACCAAATTAATGTCAATGTACCTCAGGACTTGATTTTCTAAATTAACATATCTATAACATGACAACCCTAGTTACCATACTAAACTCGGGAATTATTTCTATTTAAGCAAGAGTTGTTGCACTTTAGATAGGCACATACACATTACTTGGCCAAAGGTCTCATTGAATTTAAATATTATCTATCTCATATGCATGCTCATCCAAATTATCTCCACTAATAGACTCTACCTACAAAGAGAGATCAACAGGTCTTTAATAGGCTTGAAATGGAGTCTATAAGGGACACGGGTTTAAATGAAGGCCATTTTGAGATTAGAGCCGGTGTGACACAAAGGAAAAACCTTCACACTACAAGCTGCTTGTTGGAACTGAAAAGATAGAGGATAGTCTTTGCCTTTGCAAAAAGTTTGGTACCCAAATCCGCTTCTTTTCTTCTTCTCCCTTTTCTTTCTTTTTATTTTTCTTACTCTTCCATTTCTTTGAACTTTTATCATTTTGTTCTTTTTCCTTGTAGGACTATCAAGTATAGAACTTTCAGGAACTGGATGGTCTTTTTCCTTTTTCTTTGATTTTGATTGAATCTTTGGTTGGGTTGGACCAATTCAAGTCACAATGTCCTTATGAACCAAATGGAAGCCTTCTGCTACTTTAGATAAAAAGAGAACTTAGTTGGCTTTCTGAACCGCCTTTTTAGGTTCTATTTTCTTGTTATTTATTTTCTTGTTTTTCTTTTCTTTTCTTTTCTTTTGTCCTTTTTCTTTTCTTTTTCTTCTTTCTTCTCTTCTCTCTCTTTTTATTTTTTATTTTTTTCTATTTTGTTTTTTTTTGTTTTTGTTTGGTTCGTTTGGGCTTTCAATAATGGATGAGTGGAGTAACATAAATCTTCTTTAATAGGGATAAATCATTTGTTACTCTGACTACCCTTATGGTCTTGAGCACATCAACTATCCTTATGATATTGAGAACTTCAACCATCTTCATGGTCTTTACTATTCATTTCATTCTTTGATCTTCTTGCCTCTTCACCTTAGTGATCATAAGACTTATCAAAAGTATCACAACAGCTCAGGGTAGGTTATCGAGGTTTGTAAGCCAATGAAAAGAAAGCTAAAATTTTATGAAGGCTGAAAGGGACAACTAGGGATTGATATTTAATTGGGTGGATACTAGTTGTTGGCTCGTCAAACAAATTCTAGATCATCTATCTCTTAAATAAGCAGAGTTCGATTTTGCCTCAAAAGTCTATCAAAGCATGTTTTAAGACTAACTAGGACCTAGACAAAGGTAATTATGCAGGAGCCCTCTCTAAGTAAGCATACACAATTCAATGCTATAAAACAATTTCCTCACCTAGTAAAGTCATTCAAGTCATGATGCATAAATATATTAATTCATGAATTATCAAGCTAGATTCCTCATTGGTTGAGCACCAAAATGAACAAAGACCAACAAAAATTTTAATGAAAGTAATTTCTTTTAAGCAACTTTAAATTTGAAAAACACAATAGTTCCAAAATATTAAAGAAAGTAAAATTGAAAAACAACATTCAAGCTAAGGAAAGTTTGTTGAGTTGGAGTCGAAGATACACCATTTATTTAAACATATCAAGGGCAAGGATTTTTTCCATCATCAAGGATCATTGCTTTATGTTTTGTTAGTTTTTGTTATAGATTTGTGTCTTGTTTATTATAATAATTATTGTTTTA
Source organism: Garcia nutans (assembly GCA_947685225.1). Classification (NCBI taxonomy): domain Eukaryota; kingdom Viridiplantae; phylum Streptophyta; class Magnoliopsida; order Malpighiales; family Euphorbiaceae; genus Garcia; species Garcia nutans. Next base: position 12,343,626 of record CANTUV010000061.1, on the reverse strand, counting down.
TTTAGGTATTTTATTAGTTTAAATCGGTTTATTTAGTGTTTTTGTTAATTTTGTAGTTTTAGTTTATTTCAGTGTTTATGTCATTTTTGATCTAATTTTTAGTATGGTGTTTATGTTTTGTTGGTTATTGTTTATTTACTTTTTGTTTAAAGTTTGTTTGAGTTTTGTTTTAGGTTAAAAAAGCAAAGGAAACAAGACTGAAGAAGAAGAAATCATCACAGTAGGCGACACATGCAAGTGACATGGCCAAGTCACCTGGCCATGTCTCTCCAAAAATGCTCCAACACGGCCAAGTCACTTCTGACTTGGCAGTGTCTCACCAATTCCAAAGGCAAAGAAGACTAAAAACTCACAGTGGAAGACACAGGCAAGGGACACGGCCAAGTCATGTGGCCGTGTCCCTCAATCATAGTACAACACGGCCAAGTCACTCATGACTTGGCCGTGTCACTCAACTAAAGAAGAAAGAAGAGAGAAACAAGCAGAGGCGGACACTGGCAAGGGACACGGCCATGTCTTGTGGCCGTGTCCCTCCAAAAGGCACTCACACGGCCAAGTCACTTCTGACTTGGCCGTGTCCCTCATGAAACAAACGCGCAACGAATTTTAAAGCCGACGTTTCGTATAAAAGGAAAAAGAAAGTTAGGGTTTCGGGGGGTGGACGATTTAGAACAGATTGGGAGCCGTCAAGAGAGTGAACTGAGGGTTTTAAACATTTGTTTTCTTGATTTTGATTTCACTTTGGATTAAAACTAGCTTAGATTAGATTGTTCTAGCCATTGAGACATCCTTCTTGCAAGATTTGAACAAGAGATTCTTCAGAAGCTTCAAGGAGTTTGTAATTTGGTTTTGTTCTTGAACTTTATCTCTTATTTTCATTGAAATTGTATTTATGAACATTAGCATGTCTAAGTTGATTTCTTTGAATATTAATGAGATGAGTATGCTTGAAATCATTATGAACTAATTTGATCTAGTCTAGGGTTTGTATGGATCTGCTATGATTGTATGATTTGGTTATTCTCTTAGATAATAATTTCTTTAGCCTTGATTGAATGAAACATTGTTAATATATAATTGATTGACACCCAATTATGTGTTTTAAGGTATTAGATGATAGATCGAGAGATGAAGTTTAATACTTGAACAATTCAATTAGGGACTTAGGTGAATTAGAAATATAACCTATTAAAAAGATTATTTCACTTATAACAAGATTAGTTGAAAGAGGTTTGAATGCGAGAGCTTATTTCCTTGACTCGATTAGTTGAGTTGTTTGAGATTTAATCTTTGAAATTGAATTAGTTAAGAGGAATAACCGTTCATACATATAAGTAGTAGAGAAGTGCAAACCCTAGACCATTCTATCAAGTGAATCAAAACACAGCTCAATTTACTTTTATTGTTTTAAACTTTAATCAATCTTCTTCATTATTTAACAATTTATAAATCTCTTTATTATTTATTAAACATAATCCGATAAGCAATTAACCACTTTAGCTTCCTTGAGAGAACGACCTTGGGGCGATCACCTTTGCTACAGCTACCTCGTATACTTGCGAGTGACGCTTTGTGGTAGAGTTAATTCGAGCGTCACAAGTTTTTGGCGTCGTTGCCGGGGAGGCTAATTGGCGAAATTGTTTATTAAAATATATATATATATATATTAGATTATTTTTCACTATTTTCATTTTGTTTTATTTTGTCTTTTGCTTTTAATTGTTTCTTTTTCTAGAAAATTCTGTTTATGCAAGGCAGGAGATCACTCGAAGGAGAGCTACATCCTTTTATTCCAGAAATTCAAAGAGTGAAGAGGAGCAGGGAAGAGTTTGAGCTGTACACAGGATTTGATACTTCAGAGGAAGACACTTCAGATTTTGAGTCAGAATCTGCACAATCTGTTAAAATGGCTGAAGAAAGACTTAGGACGATGAGAGACTTTGCTAGACCTGTCATTGGAACTTCTACTTCTTGTATAAGACTGACAGATGCAGCAAGAAACTATGAATTGAAGAACATCCATTACAATATGCTGCCATCATTCTATGGAGTTCCAAATGAAGATCCTTTGAACTTTATTCGGGATTTCTACTCCACCCTCAACACTTTTCCTTTGGGAGGACTAACAGAAGATCAGTTGAGGATGAGATGTTTCCCTTATACTTTGAAGTATAGGGCAAAGAGCTGGCTCATGATGTTGCCTGAAAATTCACTGACAACTTGGGAGCAAGTTTATAACAAGTTCATGAGCAAGTTCTACTCACATCAAAAGACAGTTGAGTTGAGAGGGAAGATTGCTACATTCTCTCAATTTGAAGGAGAGCCATTTCATGAGGCTTGGGACAGATTTAAAATGTTATTGATCCAGTGTCCACATCATCACTATCCACTTCAACTTCTGAACCAGTTTTTCTATGATGGTCTAACTTAGCAATTTCAGAACACTGTTGATAATGCAGCTAGGGGAGCCATGGGAGAAAAGACAGCAGCTGAAACCTATGATATCTTTGAGATGTTGGGAGCTAATTCTCAACAGAAGAGTGTCAGGGGAAGAAGTAAAGTGGTGAATCAGCTAGAAGCCAATAGTGAGATGGTCAGTCAGATAGCTGAGTTGACAAAGCAAGTGCAGATGCTGAATATGAAGAACAATATTTCTTCATCCACTCAAGAAATTTGTGGAATTTGTGGAAACTTAGGGCATGGAGCAAATATTTGCCCCTCTGAATATGAGTCCTATTGGAATGAAGCTGAGCAGGTCAATGTTATGGGAGGATTCCAACCAAGGGCCAGAAATGATCCTTACTCCAACACTTATAACCCTGGTTGGAGGAATCACCCAAATTTTTCTTGGGCAACGAATAATTCTCAGCAGCCTTTCCATTTGCTTCAAGGACAGAATCAAGACTTGGGCCAATCCTCAAATCAAGGGAAGTCTAGGATAGAGAGTTTGGAGGAAAGTTTACAAGCTTTTATCCAGGTCAGTGCTAAAAATCAAGAGGTGACCAACAAGAGGCTGGATTCCCTAGAAGCATCTTTTAAGAAGGTGGAAACTCAAGTAGGACAACTTGCACAACAGATGAAGATTCAACAAAAAGGGAAATTCCCAAGTCAAACTAAGCAGGCACAATCAGTGATTGTTCTTAGAAGTGGTAAGGAAATTAACAAAAATGTTGAAAATGACTCTGTGAATGCAGGTGACCAAGGGAACAAGATGGAAGGAGATCTAGAAAACAAAGGTGTTGGAGAAAGATCAGTGGAGAAGTCCCCTACAGCAGATCTACATAAGGCAAGCAATCCATACCGGCCACCTGTACCATTCCCCAGCAGGTTGAAGGATGATAAAACAGATAAGCAATTTTCTAACATCTTCAACATGCTGTCTAAGGTAAGTATTAACTTACCCTTACTGGATGCAATAAAGAACATACCTGCTTATGCCAAGTTCTTCAAAGACCTAATCACCAAGAAAAAGAGGTATGAGATGAATGAAAAGGTGATAGTTTCAGAGGTAGCTAGTGATGTTCTGCAGCATAAACTACCTCCCAAGCTAAAGGATCCTGGTAGCTTTCTAATTCAAATTACTGTGGGGAATGGAAAGGGAACTGAAGGCATGTGTGATCTAGGAGCTAGTGTGAATTTAATGCCTTATTCTGTGTTTAAAGAATTAGAACTAGGGGAGCTAAAATCGACAAAAATGGTGTTGCAATTAGCTGATAGGTCTTTTAGATTCCCGAAAGGGGTTATAGAAGATGTGTTAGTTAAGGTTGGAGGGTTGATAGTACCTGTGGATTTCATAGTACTTGACATGGAAGGAAGTAACCCTTCACCATCTGCACACACTATTTTGCTGGGTAGGCCTTTTATGGCTACTACCAACACCTTAATAGATGTTAAAAATGGTAAGTTGTCAATGAATGTCTTAGGACAAACTGTGGATTTTTCTATTTTTAACACTTCTCCCATTCCTACAACTGCTTTATATGAGGAATGCTCTTTCATTGAATGTGTGGATGCAGTTGTTTCAGGTGATTTCTTGCAGACAGGTTCCCCAGATAAATTGGAGCCAACACTGATTTTAGAAGAGGAGGCTAAACCAGTAGGGAAGACCCAAAGATGACTTAACCCAAAGGCATATGAGAGCTCGAGGAATTATAAGGATCACAATAAAGCACTTCAAGACAGATTTATTGGGCATCAGACATTGAATCCAGGTATGAAAGTTTTACTTTTTAATTCTCGATTCCGTCTGTTTCTAGGTAAACCCAAATCTAGATGGAGTGGTCCTTTTGAGGTAACTAAGGTATGTCCTTCTGGTGCCATTGAATTGCTAAACTCTAGAACCAAAAAGATTTTTAACGTAAATAGACATAGAGTTAAACCATACAAAGAAGGATTTCATGAAGTGAGGGTCAGTGACAGCACTTTGATCCATGATTCCTAGTCTTGCATGATGTCCAGCTTTATGACATTAAAGAAGCGCTAAATGGGAGGCAACCCATTAGTTTGAATTTCTTTTTCATTGTTATAATTTTATATTTTGCAATTTTGATTTTATGTTTAGTTTAAATAAATAGAAACCCTAAAGCTCTCTTGCATCTTGTTTTTGAACATCTGTGTTTGAAAGATAGGTTTTGCCTCACCAGGGTACGATGGAAAACAGGTTATCCTTAAACTCTTTTTCTTTATTATTCTTGTTTTCCATTGAGGACAATGGAAATTCTTAAGTGTGGGGTAATCTTTGGCTTTTCTTTAATTTTTGTTTTGTTTCTCTTGTTTTGTTTATTGTTTTTGTTGTGCATGGTATAATTGTTGAAAATTTAGTGATCTTTTATGTGATTCTAGCATTATAGTTGAGACTTTAATATCAGCATAGAGATTAGCATTTGAATTCATTCAGGATTAATTTTCACATTCTGTGGTTCATGACATATAAATCTTTGAGAACCCACCTTTGTGAGTTTTGAGCCTCATAATTTGATATTATTTTCAGTTGATTTTCTTTTCTTAAGTGTGCACCTTCATGACTTTGCATCTCTAGAGTTTGCTTTTGCATACTAATTGAACTCACATTATGATTTAATTTCAAGTTTTAAAATGATGAAGGCAAATTAGGTTAACCCTTTAGCTTAAAAAGACCTCCCTTAATATTGAATTCCTTAGTGAGCCAAGTTGAGCCTTTGACCTTTTCTTGTTTGATCAACACAATTCACAGCTCAACTTTCTCTTATTATCGTCATACCTGCATTAAGGAATGGAGTTTTATGATATGACAATAGGGTGGTTTATTTCAAAGTGTGGGGTAAGCAAGTAAAAAAAAATAATTTTGTATTGCTATTTGGGGTTGAAATGCATACTTTGTGCATTATATTAAGAGTTGATTATTCTTTTCCTCTACATTTTAAGCTAGATGTTCCATGCAAGTTTATATTTTGTATATATATATTAAAAAAATGATAAAAGAAAAAGAAAAAGATAAAATAAATAAAATAAAAAAAGAGATATATATATATATATACAAAAGCCAAATATGTTCTAGCATTGGTTATCAAAAGAGGAATGTCGACTCATGTACTTTTCTTTTAGTGTGCAAGTATGTGAGGTATCAAGGGTTGGTGAGTATGCTATTTGAAGGAGTTATGAGTTTCTTAGCAAGAGTAGTGTCTAATTTAGATACTCCGTTTCTTGATGCTCCAGCCTAAATGTCTTTTCTCACACCTTTACCTTAGCCCCATTACATCCAAATGAAAGACCTTCCGATTATTTCTTGAGAAAATCAGTGAGGGAGATTGGATAATTAAGCAAGTTTATGGTAGCATGTAGTCATGAGTGGTTTGAGTGATTAACCTTTGAAATCGAGTGAAACACTTAGATGAGAGATGAGATTTGTATGTCTGGATTAATGAATGAGTTAAGAAAATCTTGATTGAAGGAAGTTGTAATTATTTATGTCTGACTCTTAAAGTATTTCATCTATGTACTGGAATTATAGTTAAGGTTGTGTAAGTTTTTATTTTATGCCATGTGAATTTGCTTGAGGACAAGCAAAGTTGTAAGTGTGGGGTAGTTGTTTTGTTAGTTTTTGTTATAGATTTGTGTCTTGTTTATTATAATAATTATTGTTTTATTTAGGTATTTTATTAGTTTAAATTGGTTTATTTAGTGTTTTTGTTAATTTTGTAGTTTTAGTTTATTTCAGTGTTTATGTCGTTTTTGATCTAGTTTTTAGTATGGTGTTTATGTTTTGTTGGTTATTGTTTATTTACTTTTTGTTTAAAGTTTGTTTGAGTTTTGTTTTAGGTTAAAAAAGCCAAGGAACCAAGACTGAAGAAGAAGAAATCATCACAGTAGGCGACACATGCAAGCGACATGGCCAAGTCACCTGGCCATGTCTCTCCAAAAATGCTCCAACACGGCCAAGTCACTTCTGACTTGGCCGTGTCTCACCAATTCCAAAGGCAAAGAAGACTAAAAACTCACAGTGGAAGACACAGGCAAGGGACACGGCCAAGTCATGTGGCCGTGTCCCTCAATCATAGTACAACACGGCCAAGTCACTCATGACTTGGCCGTGTCACTCAACTAAAGAAGAAAGAAGAGAGAAACAAACAGAGGCGGACACTGGCAAGGGACACGGCCGTGTCTTGTGGCCGTGTCCCTCCAAAAGGCACTCACACGGCCAAGTCACTTCTGACTTGGCCGTGTCCCTCATGAAACAAACACGCAACGAATTTTAAAGCCGACATTTCGTATAAAAGGAAAAAGAAAGTTAGGGTTTCGGGGGGTGGACGATTTAGAACAGATTGGGAGCCGTCAAGAGAGTGAACTGAGGGTTTTAAACATTTGTTTTCTTGATTTTGATTTCACTTTGGATTAAAACTAGCTTAGATTAGATTGTTCTAGCCATTGAGACATCCTTCTTGCAAGATTTGAACAAGAGATTCTTCAGAAGCTCCAAGGAGTTTGTAATTTGGTTTTGTTCTTGAACTTTATCTCTTATTTTCATTGAAATTGTATTTATGAACATTAGCATGTCTAAGTTGATTTCTTTGAATATTAATGAGATGAGTATGCTTGAAATCATTATGAACTAATTTGATCTAGTCTAGGGTTTGTATGGATATGCTATGATTGTATGATTTGGTTATTCTCTTAGCTAATAATTTCTTTAGCCTTGATTGAATGAAACATTGTTAATATATAATTGATTGACACCCAATTATGTGTTTTAAGGTATTAGATGATGGATCGAGAGATGAAGTTTAATACTTGAACAATTCAATTAGGGACTTAGGTGAATTAGAAATATAACCTATTAAAAAGATTATTTCACTTATAACAAGATTAGTTGAAAGAGGTTTGAATGCGAGAGCTTATTTCCTTGACTCGATTAGTTGAGTTGTTTGAGATTTAATCTTTGAAATTGAATTAGTTAAGAGGAATAACCATTCATACATATAAGTAGTAGAGAAGTGCAAACCCTAGACCATTCTATCAAGTGAATCAAAACACAGCTCAATTTACTTTTATTGTTTTAAACTTTAATCAATCTTCTTCATTATTTAGCAATTTATAAATCTCTTTATTATTTGTTAAACATAATCCGATAAGCAATTAACCACTTTAGCTTCCTTGAGAGAACGGCCTTGGGGCGATCACCTTTGCTACAGCTACCTCGTATACTTGCGAGTGACGCTTTGTGGTAGAGTTAATTCGAGCGTAACACTTTATCATCCACAGTTAGTCCAAGCTTGCTTAGTAGCATATCATCTTTAGCAGCTTCTTTATCCATATCATGACAAGGTGACAAGATAAAACTCTTCATGAAGGTTGTAAGCGATGGTGCCCTTCCAAATTTAGGCAGAGGATTATTCTTAGCATTGGGCTTATCAGGCTTAGGCAGCTTTCCGCTGTCAATCAAATCTTGGATTTTATGCCTTAATCGAACACATTTATCTATCTCATGCCCTTGCATTTGATGGAATTGACAGAAGACCATGGCGTCAAAATTTGGCAGTAGAGGCTTATCTAGAGGCCGATGTGCCAATGGTTGTAGCAAATCCATTTTCATTAGATTTTCTATCATCTTTGATAAAGGCTCCCTTAAGTCTAAAAATTTACGTTTCTTTGTTGGCTTAGTTTTTGCATTTTTCTCAACACCTCCTCTTTCCCTTTGACTTTGTCCACTAGGGTGATAGCCGCTCTTATTGCTCCACTTAGATAGCACATGGTTCGGTTGGTCTTGTAGAATAGGGATTGATCTCTCATTTTTCATTCGATCTCTATCAGTAGACATGCTCCTTGTTAATGTTGCCTTTTCCTTCTTTTTTATGTCAATGGGAGATGCCTCATTAGCATTGTTGATGATCTCTAGAATTTGAATCAACTGGGTCCTCATAATTTCAATCAATTGATCTCGTAGCTCGGCCATCCTAGCTTTAACAACTTCATCGACTATGTCCCTTAGCTAGTTTGCGTCCATCCTTCCAATGAAGTACTTGAATCAAAATCAATGTTGTAGGTGGTATCATTGTATGCTCTTGAATTTTCGTACTTCAGGGCTGTGAGCCAGAAGGGATTAATGATATGAGATGCAAATGCCTGTATGCATGTATGCACAAACAATAAACAAACAAGGATAATTAGGACGTTCCTTCCAACCTTATAACTTCCACACACAAATGGCGAGTCTCTTTTCCTAGGTATATGGTTAACAAAATACCAACATGGGGTATCTTGTTTTCGAATATTTCCCATGGACTTTTCAACCAATAGTTATATTTTCGAGAATGGAAATCAGTTCATAATAATTCTCCGTTAATTAGGTTTTAATCCATTCAAGCAACTATAGTAGCTTTTATGCTATATATTAGATTAAAACTAAATTAAGAGGTTTATTATAAATAGATTTCTCACTTGAAAAAGTAACTAATGATTCATGCCAAAAACAAGCCCATGGTTAATTATTCTTAGTATAAACTAGGCTCACAATTGATTTTTGGTATTTCATAATTGACCTAAATAATTTTGCAAGCTCTTTGTAAGAAAAGGTTGGATGAAAATAATTTTTTTTCTAAGCCCATTGTAAAAAGATTTTAGAAAAAATGGATTTTAGGCTTAGTATTTAGGTTATGAGCAAAAGAATTTTTGATTTATTTTTAGAAAAGTTTTATGCCCAAAGGCCATCTTGAAAAGTTTTGAAAATAGCTTTGGTCTTTTGGACTTTAAAGAAAAATTTATTTGAGCTTGCAAATGTACTTGGGTCAAATTAGAAAAAGAGTAAACCAAATAAGGCATGATTTAAGCTAAGATAAATTAACCATAGTCAAACAACATGTATTTGAGGTAAAATCTAAGGAAACTAACTAGGCCAATTACATGAGCTTTAGTCTTTGGGTTAAAAAGGCTTAGGTTCCTATAGCAAGTATATACTAAATGGTACGAGGATATGAGTGGTTATGCCATACTCAATCTCCATACCTTGAGTGAAAGTATGGTATCCCGTACATAACACAACATGGGTAACATGGGCGTCTTAACTCACGCACACGATGCAATCTAATATGATGCAACGGATAATATCATTATAAGAAAGAATAGAACAATATAAAGACCAACAAAATTAAATTCTCTTATCCCCAGTGGAGTCGCCACTGTGAGCGGAAATTTTTGCCCCCACTCCCGGTGGAATGGTTCTTGTGATTTCGGCACTATTTAGGCTCGGGGCCTTAGAGAACACAGACCTAAGTCCGAAGAAAATGGAGTCGCCACCCAGATGGGCCGGGAAAAAGAAAGGGGTGGATGACTTGATTCCTAAGGAATCCCCAACCCCCTAATGGGTTCAAAAAGTTGGGTACGTGTGGAGAAGGTGAGAAATGGCCCAGCACCCCCACAACTCCCGGTTCATTGGAACCGACCTCCTTTATAGGTCTTAATATTATAAAATTCTTAAATATAACAATATTATTCATATTACACACAACAATTAAAATAAAGCATCGATATATTAAAAATTAAAGCAATATCCAAGTAAAACAAATAAATGGACACCCATCCGAAGATGGAAACATATCCTTACATCATCCATGTCTAAGCTAAATAGGACACCCACCATGACGTAGAAACATGTCCTTTACATTGGTCTAAAATATAAAATCAGTTTAAATTACATGATATTTAACTAATGAGATACCCACAAAGTGAAAACATACCTCTTACAACATTTGAAAATAAAAAATAAATCGATAAAAGCAAATAACTATTCATAAATAATTCATCAAAGATATTAAACATCAATAGAAAGTAAACATCCATCCATGATAAATTAAATAAATCAAGCATTGAACTTAAATAAATCAAAGCATATAATAAAATACATAATCAAATAAGGTAAGTAAAGATACAAATTGAAGTTTACTGTTTCTCATTTAAAGTTCTTTAATTAATATTTAGGGTTTTGGAATTTATTTATTAGGCCGCTGTAAGTTTTAAGGGAATTGAAATGGATTAAGGATTTATAATTTAAGAGATTGATAAGGTTCTTTGATTAACCAAATTAGGGTTTGATGGGTAAAATCATGAAATTAGGGTTTGGATACTTTAAAATATTTGAGTTTAGGACTCACGGGTACTGGATTATTATTTTGGATTTACTATATTGGGTTTGAATGTTTAGGTTTATAAGGTATTAAGGTTTTAAGATTTTAAGGATTAGGGTTTAGGAAAACTAGGGTTTAAGGTCTTAAGGGAATTAGGGTTTAAGAAAACTAGGGTTTAAGGTTTTAAGAGAATTAGGGTTTAGATTAGCTAATATGGGGTTATTGTCTTGGTTTTGGAATTGAAGAAAATAGTTTAGAGTTCATAAAGTTTTTTGGAAATAGGCAAGATGATTAAAGGTTTTTAGAAACAGAAAGTTTTTTTTTTAGGGTTTTTAGAAATAAAAGGATCAATTTAGGGTTTTAAATTTTAGAAGAAACAAAATTAGGGTTCTTGAATTTTAAAAGAAAAAGAGGGAACGATTTAAGATTTTTGGAAAACAAAGAAACAGATTAAGGTTTTTAAGGCATTTAGAAATAAAGAAAATCATTTAAGGATTTTGGAAACGAAGATCAATTTATTACATCTTCAATGATCGAAGGTATAATTTTATGAATCAAATAAAGAACAAAAGCTACTGTAAGAAATAAAAAGAAATTAAAGATTCAAACCTCCGTTCGTTGGTTCCACCAAAAATTGCTTCTTGGATGAACAAGGACAAAGGCAAGGTTGCTGCCATTGATAGCTTGGTTGCTTGCTTCTTAATTCTCTTCTAAAAAGTCAGATCAATTTGTAAAGTTCCAGTTTAAAATCCAAGTCCCAGTCCAAAGTTCGATCCCTCCCCCTTTTTTTGTGTCTTTTTAATATTATTTATAGGAAATTTTTGAAGCTTAATTCCAATTGTTTAAGGAATTTATCATTAATTAGGAAAAGGAAACCGAAACCAAATAAAATTTGGTTTAGAAAAAAATTGCGTCGAAAAAATTTTACTTACGAAAAAACTACTGCGGGCTTCCGCGAGGAACAACGTTGAAAAATTGCGAGGGGTGGGCTGTGGGCCATTTCGCCCGTAGGAAGCTCATACGGGTGAAATGGCCCAAGGCCATTTCTTCCACTGTTTTCCTCGATCAATTTTTATTCGCCGATTTATTTTAATTTATTTATTTTTATTTTTATTATTGTTATTATTGTTTTTAAAAATTATAAAAAATAAATACTAAAACAAATATTATTTAATTAAGATAATACAAAAATTATTTTAGACTAATTAAAATATATTGGACCTAGTCAAAAATTAAGGGTCTACAGGGTCTGAGTCATTCTTTCTTAGAGGTGGGGCAAAGCACCCTTGATTATCATCCATATCTAGTTTGAATCATCTAGTCTTTTCTTGAGAAAGGATGCCTTATTCCCTCAACTCTCTATATCGTTAACAAAGCCTGTTATTGCCTGATAGACTCGACCTCTATTAAGGTTACCTCCAACATGATGTTGTACCCATACTATTGGATGAATGATTTATACAACAAATCCCAATCTTTATGAGTATTTTCCTCTAAAGTATTGAACTAGTTCCGCACTATAAGATCCAAAGGTAGCATGAAGTACCTCAGTGTTTGAGCCTTAGTAGCTCTAGCAGGCTGCTGAACAAGCAAGTGAGGATTTTTCTGTACCATTGTATTTAGCAAAAGTAGGCATCTTGAACTTATATGGGAGATTCTCATCTTCTTCAAAATGTCTATCAACTTCTGAGGCCTCTGCAACTTTTAGTCTCTTTTCAAGCTTATTTTCCAGGTCAACAATGAGCTTTCCACATTAGCAGATTTTGTCATCTCTGTAGCCTTATTCACTTTCTTCCTTTCTTGTTGGTCTTTGATAAGATCATATTTTACACATAATTTTATGATTACTGTACTTATATTTTTATTATTGTAATTCAGCTTGTTCAATTTTGTTGTGAAAGCTAAACTATTCATTAATTCAAGTATAGAGTTACAAGTATGAAGAAAGAGCTAATTTTGGCTAACACTTATGGAAAATTTAAGAAAAATAGAAAGGCGGCTAAAACAAGCTCAAAAATGGAAGAAAATGATTTTACATGGTCATATAAATCATGATACATGACTATGAACTTCAAAATAGAGTTAAAGACAACAAATTAAAAGGTCCATAATCATTTTGAATCTCAGAGCCATGGCTATCAAAAGCCATGCCCATGGGTTTAATTTGAATCTATCCAAAATTTTCAATCTTAAGATCATAACATTTACTTCACAAATTTAACAACCACATTAGCATTATTAGTACGGGTGGGGATTGCCTCCACCCATTTTGAAACATAATCAACAGTAACTAAAATGTACTCATAGCCAAAAGACTTGGGAAAAGGACCCATGAATTCTATTCCCCAAACATCAAATAGTTCAACAGCAATATAAGATTGAAGGGGTATTTCGTTCCTCCTTCCAATGTTACCTACTCTTTGACAGCGGTCACAATGCTTACAATATTATTGAGCAACATTGAATAAAGTAGGCCAGTAAAATCCACTTTGAAGCACTTTCTCTACAGTCTTTCTCCCTCCAAAATGACCACCACAGTGAAGGTCATGACAAAATTGAAGAACACTCAGTTGTTCTTCCTTAGACACACACCTGTGAACTATCTCATCTTTGCATATCCGGAATAGGTAAGGTTCATCCCAAAAATAAAATTTACTCATGTGCAAAAACCTTTTCTTTTCCTGAAATAACATGTCAGAACGCAAAATACCACAAGCAAGATAGTTAGCAATATCTGCAAACCAAGGTGCATTCATTACCACAAATAACTGCTCATCAGGAAATGCTTCTAGATTTTATGAATGCTATCACATTCTCAATCTTAAGATCATAACATTTACTTTTAAACAACACTAATTCATTTCCTTACACTAATTAATATCATCCATTTAGATACTTTAATTTTACACACTCAACCATAAATTATACATCATTGTTCCATAATAAATAATTCGCTATCATATATGATTTCACTCTTTGATTTTAATTATGAACTCTTTGTTGAAAACTATTAAAAACTTCATATTCCTTCTATACTTATACCCATATTCATATAAATTTTTATAATTTTCTTCATTCATTTGTCTCATAAAATTAATTTATTACTTACTTACACAAAACTGCATGACTTCCTCAGTTTCATGTCAATCTCACTTTTAATTTTTATATTCCTTACCAATTCTTTATAAAAGATTGTAAACTTTTATCCATGTGCACTTGACACATAAATGGACTTATATTTAAAGTTTTAGATTTTTTCAAGTTGATTTAATATATTTAAAAATTAAATCTTCTAAAATCAGAGAATCTGTCTCTTTAATAATTTCTCTGGCAGCATCCGGTTGTCCATTTTTTTCAGGTACCAACCTTAATAAAAATTCATGAAATTTTAACCATATGTTATATGAATACATATGATATTTTTTGTAAACTTTTAGATTTTTCTGGGTTGGTTTACCATAGTTTCTAGATTTATTTTGTTTTTAAATTTCTACAGATTTTGAGTTGCTGAAATTTCTCCAACAGTCTGTGTTCTTCTATTTTTCTTAATTAGAGATCCATCTTTAAAATTTATAAAATTTTATGCATTTGGATTCTAACATATAGAAAAACTTTCTATTAAATGTTCAAACTCATCCAACATTTCTAGATTTGTCCAACAATTCAGACAATATTACTTTGCAATACATCTGTAAAATTTTTTGTAACTATCATGCTCATTTCTCAAAACTTTTATTTTTATAACTTAAATTATTTCCTAGATTGTTTTTCTAATTTCACTTATTCATCAATTGAATCAGCTATAAATTTTAAATTTCAAATAAAAGTTTCAAAAATTCTTAATCTATAATATCTAGAATGACATTTCCACTGCGCCACTCTGATCTATGCAACCCAGACACCATCTCAACTCATATCCATTATATCAAATGGACATTGCCACATCAGAGATCAGATAAATTACCAATGCCAATGCATGCATTACAATTGAAAATTTATTTTTTTTATTCCAATTTTCTCTCTCGATCATCCCACCTAGGTCGAGAACCTCAAACCTAGGCTATGATACCAAAATAAATGTAACACCCTTATACCCTATATACATACAATACATATTTTCAGCATATGTAAAATACGCATATATGGTATAAAAATGTCACAGACCGATTTAATAATTTTTACATTTTTGTTTTAAGATTTTAAATACTAATATATAAAATAAATAGTATATAAATATTCTTTGCTTGTTATAGGAATCCAAAATAAATATTTTATATGAAAATCTCTGGGAAAAATTTGTCAGAGTTTTGTTTGTAATTTAAACGTTTCCAAAATTCAACAAAACACAACCTGCATAAAACAAACACTCCAAATAAAATCAATTCACCAATTCACCAATACTTCTCAATTTCTCCATATTTTCTCAAAATACTTATATATATGTATATATATATATCAACATTATATATAAAATCACATCTTAAACAAAATTATTCAAATGATTCTTTACAATTTACAATATATGCTGCAACACATATCATAACATACATAATATCAAAAATGCACATGCTGGCAACTGGCTTTGATCTTGATGTACCCAAAACAACTATTCAAGCTCAATAAATACAAACCTAGACCCGACCAGGTCTAGTAAAACTCTCTGGCTCTACCAAAACATCCATGACACCTGCGCGATGAATTACAATCGCGCTAAGCCGAAGCCTAGTGGTACAAACTATGATAATAATAAAAATGTAAAGGAATGCCAATACACAATGCATATAGAGGTCACATCATTTCACTTTATTATATTTTTCAAATATTTCATACTCACAACTCATAACATTATATTGCTCAATTGTATCACAATTCATAATTCACATTAAAGAAAAGACAAGCATGGGCCCAAAAAGGATCTAATATGCTATTCAAATTTCAGAGTTACTGCTTTGGTCCATAATGACACCATGTGTCTAGCTCGTAGGCAATATATATATCCATGGATACTGTAACAGCCCCAGTCTCTTGGACCTCAACCCGGCTAGACCCTTAGGCCCCAGTATCTTGGTCCTCAACCCAGCTAGACTGCTACAGTTTTTTAGGCTTACGACCCAGTCTTTTCACCCCAAAAACATCATATTTATCATTTATCAGCTGGGCTCGGCTTACAACCCGGTCTTTTCACCTGCCCAGCAATTCATAGGCATGCCGCCAAACCTAGAACTCTGAAAATTGAATAACATACTAGGCACACAATTAATTCATTTATCTCATTATCAAATACTTTCACAATTCATTTCTCATTTTATTTCTCATAATCAAACTAGGCTCATTGCTTTATTTTCACATTTTTTTTCTCATTTTTCACATCTTTCTCATTTTTCTCACTTTTCTCATTTTTTTTCTCATTTTTATCAATATCAATTCATTTCATTATTCCACATATCTCATTTTTGCATTCACAATACATTACCTAATTACTTTGGGTATTTTCACATAATATGCATATTTCACACTTTGCACAATTTAGCCATTATCAATAGCTTTTCACAATGCATTTAACGCATATATGACATTACAAATGTCATAGCACATTATTCATACTCAATCAATGAACCAAGTAGCTTAACACATTTTTCAACCAAAATGTGTTAAGTCCAAATGTCATGCGAATATAAACATTATACTCAAAGTTTGTACATACCTCTACTAGCAACCCAAAGCAAGCTTAATACAACCTCCAATCCTATCCTTCCAACTTGCCCTTCACCACTTGGATGAAGCAAATCAACCTCCCTCAATGCCTATACCAAATGTGATCATACATAATCATTTAATATCATATTCTAAGGTATTCTCAACATCAAATCATAATTAAACATCACTCTAAACCAAATCCCAAAATTAAGCTTCTCCTCACTTTAACTTTGAAAAACCATATCAAGCCATTTAAATTAGTGTTTTAAGTTTATTAATATCATTAAAAACATATTTTAATACATTTAAATCATTTACATTATAACAATACACTCTTATACACAAAATCTCAAAAATGGCATAACCTTTCCCCATTGAAGGTTTTCCATTCCAACACAATCCATTACTCATTTCAAGCTTATATTAATCACATTTAACACTAAACAACATGCTTAAACAAATAAAATCACACAATTCAACCACTTTGGAAAATCACTTTTCCAAAACCCTAAATCTCCACTTCCATTCTCAAACTCCAACCAAATACAACCAAATCCAATATTTGACTTTAAAATACTTGTTTATGTATCAAAACAACTCATTTGGAATCATTTTACATAATTAAAAACCATGATTTCAAAACCCCAAAAATTACATAACCCTAAATTCTCTCTCTTCACCAATCTTACCCAAACTCAACCATTTCTTTAATCCAACCTTAAAATCATTAATAACAAATCAAAACAACTTCATTCATATCCAATTAAGCAATTAAATCATGCTACTATAGAATTCCAAAATTTACATAACACACTTTTCCATAGAATTTGAAAATTTGGTAAGAAAGTTTACCAATTGATGATGAAACTTCTAAAACTCCACTTGAATCCTTAAAATCTCTTTAATTTTTGGAGTATGGAAGAAGCAAATCCCTCTCTTGAAGCCATGAAATTTGGCCTTGAAGGAAAGAAGAAGAAGAAAACTTTATTTTTGTATTTCTCTTTCCTTTCACCCTTTAATTTTAAACTATATGTATATTAAAATAATTTAATAATTAATTATTTAATTAATTATTTAATAAATTAAAAGTCCTAAATTCCCTCTTCCATTCAAAAATAATTTATTTTTTAATTATTTTATTAATTTTAAATATCTAAGATTTAATTACCAAAATACCCTTTTACTTTGACTTTTCTTTTAAAAATTGTTGATTTTTATATGTTATGTATATTTTACATATATATCACATATATTATCCACTTTTTCATTTAAAACCCCTTCATTTTTCATTTAAAACCATTAATTTAATTTATCCATTTAAATTATAATTTATTTTATCAAATTTCCAAAAATTAGAACTTTTCAAAAATTTAGGATATTACACATATGCACAAGTAATGTGTATCTTATATGCACATCAAATGTACCTTATATGTGTATTAAATATTAAGTATGTAATGTATTAATCCAACATATACAATTAATATACCATATATATATGTTATATATACTCTAGATATATATATTGAGTATATACAATTTATATCTCCAAATACTTATTTAATTTCTCCAAAATCACGGATGTTACAAACAATTCCACTAGGAGTGCTCACAGTGGCGACTCCACTGGGGATAAGAGAAGTTGATTCCATTGGTCTTTATATTATTCTATTCTTTCTTATCATGATATTATCCATTGCATCACTTAGTTTACATTGTGTGTGTGAGTTAGGATACCAGTATTACCCGTGTTGTGCTATGTGAGGGATACCATACTTTCACTCATGGTATGGAGATCAAGCATGGCATAACCACTCATTGCCTTATACCTTTTGGTATATACTTGCTATAGGAACGTAAGCCTTTTCAACCCAAAGACTAAAGCTCATGTAATTGGCGTAGTTACTTTCCTTAGGTTTTTACCCTAAATGCTTGTTGTTTGACTATGGTTAATTTATCTTGGTTTAAATCATGGCTTATTTGATTTGTTCTTTTTCTAATATGACCTAAGTATATTGAAAGCTCAAAATAAATATTTCCTCTAAATACAAAAGACCAAAGCTATTTTCAAAATTTTTTAAGATGGTCTTTTGACATAAAACATTTCTAAAAAAACAAAAATTCTTTTCTCATGAGCCAAATACAAAGCCCAAAATCCATTTTTTTTCTAAGATACTTTTATAGCAGGCTTAGAAACAAAACTATTTTCATTGCCTGTAACACTCTTATACCCTATATACATACAAAACATATTTCCAGCATATGTAAAATACGCATATACGGTACAAAAATGTCACAGACGGATTTACTAATTTTTTTTTTACATTTCCAATTTAAAATTTCAAATTCTAAAGATATAAAAATTAAATAGAATATAATTATTATTTACTTGTTATAAGAACCCAAAATAAATAATATATATAAATCTCTGGGAAAAATTCGCCAGAGTTTTGTCTGTATTTTGGATATCCCAAAATTTAGCAATTACTCAACCTGTAAAAAGAAAACACTCCCAATAATTTCCAATCACCCTCTCAACCATACTTCTCAATTTCAACAATTTTCTCAAACATTTATACATATAGATATATTGAATTTAAAACACACTTACTCTCCCATTTCAAATACATTGACCCAAACATTCTTTATAATATACAATACGTAAAATTCAAAACATAATATATTATGCACAAAACTCAAAATGTACAATAGCATAAAAATATATACATGTTGCTGGCAGTGTTTCTGATCTTGATAGCAACTCTACAAGCTCAACTACAAGTCTAGACCCGACATGGTCTAGAAGAACTTACTACTCTCTTCACCATTCTTTAACCAAACTCCATCATCTCTTCAATCTAACCTTAGAATCATTGTTAACTACCCAAAATAACATCATACACACCAATTCCAACAATTATAACATACTACATAAAAATTCAAATTCTCACATAATCTAAATTTCTAAGGAATTCAAAGAAAAGAGATGGAAACTTACTAATTTTGGTGGAAATCACCAAAAATCCACTTGAAACTTTTTAATTCCTTCAATTTATGGAGTATGGAAGAAGCAAAATCCTTGGTCTTCAAACATCCATGGAAGCCACGTTCTTGAGAAGAAGAAGAAGAAGAAGAAGAAGATTTTTAGTATTCTTTCCTTTTCATTTTTTTAACCACACATATATATATATATATTAAAATAATTTAATATTTAATTATTTAATTATTTTTTTAATAAATTAAAAGTCCTATTTCCCTCTTCCATTCAAAAATAATTTATTTTTAAATTATTTTATTAATTTTGAATTTATAAGTTTTAATTACCAAAATACCCTTTTCTTTTAAAAAGTGTTGACTTTTTATATATGTTATGTATATTTTGCATATATATCATATATATATTCCACTTTTTCATTTAAAATCCCTTCAATTTTCATTTAAAACTATTAATTTAATTTATTCTTTTAAATTATAATTTATTTTATACAATTTTCTAAAAATTAGAAATTTTTGAAAATTTTTGGATGTTATAATTCTCTCCCCCTAAAACAAATTTCATCCCCGAAATTACCTGTCCTCAAGTCTGGAACAATTGGGAAAACTGACTCTGCATCACCTGCTCACTTTTCCATGTCACCTCCTCTGTGGCATGATTCCTTCAAAGGACTTTCACAAGTGGCACCCTCTTATTCCTCAATTCTTTAACCTCTCGTGCCAAAATCACCACTGGTTCTTCCTCCTAAGTCGGATCTAGACTCACCTCAATGGACTCCATTGACAAGATATGAGATGGGTTAGACCTGTATTTTCGAAGCATCAAGACATGGAAAACATTATGTATTCGATCCAACTCAGGCGGCAAAGCTAGTCTATAAGCCACTAGACCAACTCTCTCCAACACCTCATATGGTCCTATGAAACAAGGATTCAACTTCCCTTTGCGGCCAAATCTCAAAATCTTCTTCCATGGAGACACCTTCAGAAATACTTTATCTCCCACACTGAACTCTATGTCTCTTCTCTTTAAATCTAAATAAGATTTTTGTCGGTCTGAAGCTGCTTTCAAATGACCCAGAATCACCTTCACTTTCTCCTCTATTTCCTTAATCAAATCGGGACTAACCATAGACTCCCATCATTCCTCACATAAAAGTCTCGACTCTCCCCCTTCTGACAAACCAACATAATTTTATGAATTCTCTCATATGCTAATTGAGCCTCCCTAATATGATCCAACAAGACTGGCCTCAACTGCAACTGAGCCATCAAAGCACCATCATCAGAAGACTCAAATCTAGCATGCAATGCTCTCAACTCAACAAGCAACGAGAGCGAATAAGCAGTTAAACCTGCCAAAGATTTCTGACTCAAGGCATCAACAACAACATTTGCCTTACCAGTATGATAATCAATCAAACAGTCATAGTCTTTAATCAATTCTAACCACCACCTCTGCCGAACATTCAGCTCTCTCTGAACACCCAGGTATTTCAAACTCTTGTGATCTTTACAAATGAAACACTTTTCCCCATACAAATAATGCCGCCAAATCTTCAAGGCAAAGACTATTGTTGCTAATTCCAAATTATGTGTTGGATAATTCAGCTCATGTGGTTTCAACTGTCGAGAGGCATAATTAATGACTCTACCCTCCTGCATCAAAACATAACCTAAACCATTGTGTGAAGCATCACTATATATCACATATGATTTACCTTCCACAGGCAGGGTAAGGACAGGAGCTTGAGTCAACATCTCCCTCAGCTGCTCAAAACTCGCCTGAAACTGATCTGTCCACACAAATTTAACTCCTTTACGAAGTAATCTGGTGAGTGGTGTAGCTATTATAGAAAAACCCTTCACAAACCAATGATAATAGCCTGCCAATCCCAGAAAACTTCTAACCTCTGTCACAGTCTTCGGTGTACTCCAATTCAAGATAGCCTCAATTTTACTCTGATCAACTCTAATACCCTCTGCTGAAACCACATAACCAAGAAAAGCTACCTGATCGAGCCAGAACTCACACTTAGAAAGTTTAGCATACAACTGCTTCTCTCTCAGAGTCTGCAATACGATCCGCAAATGCCTATCATGATCCTCCTCATTACGCGAATACACCAAGATGTCATCAATGAAGACCACCACAAACTGATCTAAATATGGTCTGAATACCCTGTTCATCAAATCCATAAAAAGTTGCTGGTGCATTCATCAATCCAAAGGGCATCACCAGAAACTCATAATGCCCATACCTCGTACGAAAAGCTGTCTTGTGTACATCCACATCTCTGACTCTCAGCTGATGGTACCCTGATCTCAGATCAATCTTAGAGACTACTGCTGCTTCCTTCAACTGATCAAAGAGATCATCTATCCGAGGCAAAGGATACTTGTTCTTGATGGTCACCTTATTCAACTGCCTATAATCAATACACAATCTCATGGTGCCATCCTTCTTCTTCACAAACAACACAGGCGCTCCCCACGGGGACACACTAGGACGGATAAACCCTTTATCCAATAACTCTTGCAACTGCACCTTCAACTCTCTCAACTCAGTAGGTGCAATTCGATAAGGGGTAATAGAGATAGGAGTGGTACCAAGCAACAAATCGATACCAAACTCCACTTCTCTCTCAGGAGGTATCCCTAGCAACTCATCAGGGAAAATATCTGGAAACTCGGCAGCTGTGGGTATACTTTCAAGCAGGGATCCCACTACTCTAGTATCTACAACATGAGAAAGATAAGTCTCACATCCCTTCCTAATCATCCTCCTAGCTGAAATAGCTGAAACAAACATAGATGAAAGATACCTCTACTCACTAGATACTAGAACATCCCTACCATCCCGTGTTCTCAAAGTAACACATTTCTTTTGACAGTCTACCACAGCCCCATGCTTGGATAACCAATCCATGCCCAAAATCAGATCATATTCCCTAAAAGGCATCTCAATCAGGTCACCAAGAAACTCCTCATCTTGAATAGCAACTGGACTATCTCGGTGCACCCTGCTCACCACAAAACTATGCCCTAAAGGATTTGTCACCAAGACATCAAATTCTAGGGACTCAGAATGTAATTTAGTCACAGGCAAGATGGATGCACTTATGTATGAATACGTAGATCCAGGATCTAATAGAGCAAGGACTGAAATGCCAAATAAAAAAAATGTACCTGCAATGACGGCTGAAGCATCTGGCTGCCTCTGCATCACATAAACCCACCAAGATGGCCCAGCCTCATCTAGCCTACTGCCTCCGAATGTAGAGCCTCCTCTCTAACTAAACCCAGGGTGACCACCTCTACTAAAACCTCTGCCACCACGACCCCCTCTGACACTGGGTCAAAAAGATTCAGTATCTGCCTGCCTAACCTCTGGTGGCTTGGGACAATCTCTGATAAAATGGTCTGATGACCCACATCTAAAACACACTCCCAAAGCACCTCTCCACCAGCAGACACCTCCGTGTACTCTACCACAATGAACACAAGTAAGTGGAGTAGGTCTCTGAGCCACTGGGGTCGGAGCACTAGCCACTGAAATTGTAGGTCTCTGTCTCTGTCTCTGCTGCTGTACTGACCTGCCAAACTGCCCCTGACTCCTACTAAACCTCTGAAAATGTCCCCTTCGGCCTCTCTTCCCTGATAAAGACCCTGCCTCACTCTGGGGTCTCCGAACTCTGGTCTCCTCAACCCTGGCAGCTGCTGCAAGACTCTGCGCCCTCTCAACACTCATGGCAGCTGCAACTAACTGGGAGAAATCCTGATACCGAGAGCATGCGATGATGCACATGATAGAGGGTCTCAATCCCTCCTCAAACCTCCTACACCTGTCAAACTCATCAGAAATGATCCCACCAGCATAGTGACTCAACCAGATAAACTCAATCTCATACTCGGTCACTGTCCTGGTATCCTGTCTCAGACTCAGGAATTCCATCTTCTTTGCATCTTTATACTCTCTCGGAGTATACTTCTGCTCAAATTCCAGCAGGAAATCATCATAGGTCAAAACTGGTGGATCATCCAGAGCATGTGGAAGCGTCTTCCACCAATCATATGAATCTCTCTACAGAAGAGATCTAGCATAATCAAACTTCTCTTATGGACTGGCATGTAACTGAATAAATATCCTCTGAACCCGGTCTAGCCACTGCTCTACTCCAGCAGGGTCTGTAGTACCAACAAAGTCCTCAGCCCCATACTTTCTCAATTTATCATACTGCGGAACTGGAGCCTACCTCAACAACTCTACCATATGCCATACCCGGCCAGGCAGAACCTCATCAGCTGCTGGTCTCACAGGCACAGAAATAGATACCTCACTAGCAGATACAACTCTAGCTCCATCTCTACCCTCATCTGGAGCCACACTCTCTACACTACCCTCAGCAGCCTGATGCGATCGAGACACCATAACTACCTATATCTGCAAACAAAGCAGAAGATACTATATCAGAGATCAAAAACTGCCAGTGCCAATGCATGTATGACAATTAAAAACTATTTTTCAAATCCCCCATTTTCTCTTTTTATCATCCCACCTAGGTCGAGAACTTCAAACCTAGGCTCTGGTACCAAAACAAATGTAACACCCTTATACCCTATATACATACAAAACATATTTCTAGCATATGTAAAATACGCATATACGGTACCAAAATGTCACAGACGGATTTACTAATTTTTTTTTACATTTCCAATTTAAAATTTAAAATTTTAAATATATAAAAATTAAATAGAATATAATTATTATTTACTTGTTATAAGAACCCAAAATAAATAATATATATAAAATTCGCCAGAGTTTTGTCTGTATTTTGGATATTCCAAATTTTAGCAATTACTCAACCTGCAAAAAAAAAATACTCCCAATAATTTCCAATCACCCTCTCAATCATACTTCTCAATTTCACCAATTTTCTCAAACATTTATACATATAGATATATATAATTTAAAACACACTTGCTCTCCCATTTCGAATACATTGACCCAAACATTCTTTATAATATACAATACGAAAAATTCAAAACATAATATATTATGCATAAAACTCAAAATGTACAATAACATAAAAATATATACATGTTGCTGGCAGTGTTTCTGATCTTGATAGCAACTCTATAAGCTCAACTACAAGTCTAGACCCAACCTAGTCTAGAAGAACTCTCTGGCTCAACTGGGTCTACCCTGTCACCTGCGCGATGGAAACAATTGCGCTAAGCCGAAGCCTAGTGGCACAAACTTTGATAATAATAATATAACTCAATGCAATACCAAATGCACAATGCATATAGATGTCACATCAATCCGCTTTCTTATATTTTTCAAATAATTCATAAGCACAACTCATAACATTATATTACTCAATTGTATCATAATTCGTAATTCACAGTAAAACAAAGACAAGCATGGGCCCAAAAAGGATCTAATATGCTATTCAAATTTTAGAGTTACTGTTTTGGTCCATAATGACACCATGTGTCTAGCCCTGTAGGCAATATATATATATATATCCATGGATAATGTAACAGCCCCAGTCTCTTGGACCTCAACCCGGCTAGACCCTAAGGCCCCAGTATCTTGGTCCTCAACCCGGCTAGACTACTACAGTTTTTGAGGCTTACGACCCAGTCTTTTCACCCCAAAAACATCATATTTATCAGTTGGGCTAGCTTACGACCAATTCTTTTCACCATTCCAGAGTATAGCCCATAGGGAATCATAGGCATGCCGCCAAACCCAGAACTCTGAAAATTGAATAGCATACTAGGCACTCAATTTATTCATATTTCTCATTTTTACATATTCAATCTAGGCACATTGCCTTATTTTCACATCTTTTTTTCTCGCTTTTCTCATTTTTCACATCTTTCTCATTTTTCTCACTTTTCTCATTTTTATCAATATCAATTCATTTCATTATTCCACATATCTCATTTTTGCATTTGCAACACATTACCCAATTACTTTGGGTATTTTCACATTATATGCATATTTCACACTTTATACAATTTAGCCATTATCAATGGCTTTTCACAATGCATTTAACACATATATGACATTACAAATGTCATAGCATATTATTCATACACAATCAATGAACCAAGTAGCTTAACACATTTTTCAACCAAAATGTGTTAAGTCCAAATGTTATGCAAATATAAACATTATATTTAAAGTTTGTACATACCTCCACTAGCAACCCAAAGCAAGCTTTCAATCCAATCTTTATAACATTCCCTTCACCACTTGGATGGAGCAAATCAATCTCCATCAATGCCTAAACCAAATGTGATAGCAAATAATCATTTAGTATCACATTTAATGGCATTTCCAACATTAAATCATAATTACATATCACTCCTATAAATTTCCAAAAATTTAGCCTTTCCTTACTTCAACATTGGAATTCCATTCTATTACAATTAAATTAGTGTTTTAAGTTTATTTAAATACATTTAAATCATCTACATTATAAAAATACACTCTTATATACAAAATCTCAAAAATGGCATAACCTTCCCCCATTGAAGGTTTTCCATTCCAGCACAATCCATTACTCATTCCAAGCTTATATTCATCACTTTTAACACTAAACAACATGCTTAAACAAGTAAAATCACACAATTCAACCACTTTGGAAAATCACTTTTCCAAAACCCTAAATCTCCACTTCAATTCTCAAACTCCAAACCAACACCACCAAATCCAATATTTGCCTTTAAAATACTTGTTTATGAATCAAAAAAACTCATTTGGAATCAATTTGCACAATTACAATTCATGTTTTCAAAACCCCAAAAATCCATAACCCTAAATTCTCTCTCTTCACCATTCTTTAACCAAACTCCATCATCTCTTCAATCTAACCTTAGAATCATTGTTAACTACCCAAAATAACATCATACACATCAATTCCAACAATTATAACATACTACATAAAAATTCAAATTCTCACATAATCTAAATTTCCAAGGAATTCAAAGAAAAGAGATGGAAACTTACTAATTTTGGTGGAAATCATCAAAAATCCGCTTGAAACTTGTTAATTCCTTCAATTTATGGAGAATGGAAGAAGCAAAATCATTGATCTTCAAACATCCATGGAAGCCACGTTCTTGAGAAGAAGAAGAAGAAGAAGAAGAAGAAGATTTTTAGTATTCTTTCCTTTTCATCTTTTTTTTAACCATATATATATATATATTAAAATAATTTAATATTTAATTATTTTTTAACAAATTAAAAGTCCTAATTTCCCTCTTCCATTCAAAAATAATTTATTTTTGAATTATTTTATTAATTTTGAATTTATAAGATTTAATTACCAAAATACCTTTTTTTTTAAAAAGTGTTGACTTTTATATATGTTATGTATATTTTGCATATATATCATATACATATATATTCCACTTTTTCGTTTAAAATCCCTTCATTTTTCATTTAAAACTATTAATTTAATTTATTCTTTTAAATTATAATTTATTTTATCCAATTTTTCAAAAATTAGAAATTTTTAAAAATTTTTGGATGTTACATTGCCTTTTGAAAGAGCATACAAATTATTTAGGTCAACTATGGAATACAAAAAATCAATTGTAAGCCTAGTTTATACTAAGAATAATTAATCATGGGCTTGTTTTTGGCATGAATCATTAGTTACTTTTTCAAGTGAGAAATCAATTTATGATGAACCTTTTAATTTAGTTTTAATCCAATATAGCATAAAAGCTACTATAGTTGGTTGAATGGATTAAAACCTAATTAATGGGAATTATCATGGACTGATTTCCATTTTTAAAATATAACTACTAGTTGAACTGTCCAAGGGAACTTTTCAAAAACAAAATATCTCATATTGGTATTTTGATTGACCTTATACCTAGAAAAAGAGACTCGCCATCCGTGTGTGGAAGTTATAAGGTTGAAAGGAATGTCCTAATTATCTTTGTTTGTTTATTACTTGTACATACATGCATACATGCATATATACATTTGCAACTCATATCATCAATCCTCTCTAGCTCACAACCCTATTTTACAACAATTCAAAAGCTTATGACAATCCAACCTAGGCCGGAGATGAAGAATCTAGCAGTGACTCAATCACTTTTTCACCAAAAGCATTGGAGCCCGAACAAATTCAATTAATGGTGGACTATGCCCTCAATGCTAAAATGGTAGAACTAAAGGAGACCCTAGCTGAGATCTTGAAGAATCAAATGACTACAATGTTTGGGCACACCGTTGAAGCATCCGCAAGCACCAAAAAAGATAAGGGGAAAGCTAAAGTTGGTGAAGTGGCTTTTGATGATGACAAGGTAGTCTTCGATGATGATGACGACTGGGCTCAATACTTCCAAGATCCTCAAGAAAAGAAAAAGGAACCGAAGGTTGTTAAAAGATCAGTTGTGGAGAAAACTAAAACTTCAGATGTTGAGCTAATTGCCGACTTGGAAAAGAAATTTGAAAAGAAGCTAAAAACTGAAGAAATGTCTGAGGTCGATAAATTGTTTGAGCTAGATGAAGAGGTTTCGTACAAGTTCAAGATGCCATCCTTTGCAAAGTTTGATGGAACTGGAAATCCTCACCTCCATGTGAAGCAGTATATCACTGCTATCCAGTTTGCCAAGCTACTAAAGCTCAAACACTAAGATACTTCATGCTCCCATTGGATCCTATTATCCAAAATTGGTTCAATACCTCAAAAGAAAATACTAAAAAAAGCTGGGATTTACTATACAAGGCCTTCATCCAACAATATGGATACAATGCCAAATTGGAAGTTACTATAATGGAGGTGGACTCCATTAGAGAAAGGCTGAACGAGAACTTCGTGGATTATATGAAGAGGTGGAGGAATAAGGTTGTATTGCTCAAGAGAAGGCCCGATGAATCTAATCAAATTAGAATTATTAT
Source organism: Garcia nutans (assembly GCA_947685225.1). Lineage (NCBI taxonomy): Eukaryota > Viridiplantae > Streptophyta > Magnoliopsida > Malpighiales > Euphorbiaceae > Garcia > Garcia nutans. The sequence continues at coordinate 12,315,405 of CANTUV010000061.1, read as the reverse complement.
TGTTAGTGTATATGCCCTAGGCCATTGATTTGGACCTTAATGTTATTCATTTTGTTATTAATAAAGAAGTTTTTATTATAATTGTTATGTTTGCATGTTATATATAATAATGATTATATCCCTGGTTTATTATTGTTATGGAGATAATAATAAATATAACTAGTGTAATATTGATTTGATAATCATAAGATGATTATAGGTATGAAGATACAAATCAATATTATGGATACATGTTAGAGAACAGTGTATTGGATAGACCCACACAGATATCACTTCATGGTTTAATGTCATAAGTGTATCTCATAATAGTTTTCATTTAATCCTTTGACTTGAGATTGTCATAGTTTCCAACATAAGGAATATTATGTTTTGACATGATTAAACGTTATCTGTAACTAGATAATTATAAAGGTTATGCTTGAACATGATATAAATTATGTAGAGGAAAATGAACAATCAAGATGGAATTTGTCCCTCTCTATGAGAGAGATATCTTCTGGGCCCCTCGATAAGTGTAACTGAGAAATGCATGGCCATGCTCAAATAAGTTGATATAAGATCAATCTTATTTGTTTATCAGTTAACTTGGAGATCGAGTAATCATAAGTTTGGACAATATAAGTATGACATTTACTATGACTTATGTTCAAACTAGATATCATGTGACAAAGGGATTAATGCATGTACTATTTCAGGTTTTTCATTTATAATGATTCTCATGATTAATTGGGTAGTCGTAATGTCTTGCTAGAGGCCAATTATGATTTGTGCATTTCAATAGAGATTGAAATACACTACCAATTAATATGAGCCTATCGGGTCACACACATAGACGTAGGCTGTACTTAAATAATAATAATTATATTTAATTATTGTTGTTAGTATTATTATTATTATTAGATATTAATAATAATATTGTTATAATAATTATTATTAGATAATAATTATTAAAACGTGGGTCCATATGGGATATGGACAGTTAGGGTTTTGATAAAAAGAAGTCTTTTAAAATGGTTTTAAAATGACTGGAGGTTTAATGATCTTAATTATTCGTTTTGCAAAAGAAAACGTAAGAAGAGAAAAAACCTAAAAAAAAAAACCCTAGTTTCATTTTGAAAAGGTTCAGCCACTGCCGTTGGTGAGCTAGCACTCAGACCGGCGTACGTTTGTGTGGATTTCGTTAGAGGGTGTTCGTCTTCAGAAGGCAGCATCTGTTAATCGTTTTGAAGCTACACAAAAAGGTTAGTTTCGAATCTCTTTTATCGAACTGAATGGATCACATGGATCCTGTGAGTAAATCGAAAGAATTTTTGTTTTCCGCTGCGGCAAGGGTTGCAGATTCTTCACGATTTACTAACAATTATAAGAGGGGTGCTACTTAGCCTTCGTGAAAGAATGTCTCACATGCTTATCAAGGATTTCAAGGACCTTTTACAAGCAGGTCTACAAATTGAAGAGTTGGAAAGGGAGAAGAACCGCTTTTCGGCAAGAAGGAACAATAAAGATAAATACCAGTTGGGTAATCAAAGCACAAAAAAGGAAGTTGATATTAATGTGACTAGTCTAGGAAATAAAAGACAGTTCTCAGAGTTGGGAAAACCTCTTTCTTGGGTTTTCAACAAGCTACAAAAGGAGGGACTATTACAACCATTGGCCCCTCGACCTTTGCCAAATCCTTTACCCCCAAAATTTGATAATAAGACTTTTGTCAATTTCATCAGACTCAAGGACATGAGACCGATAGATGTACCCAATTGAAGCATGAGATCCAAGATCTAATCAATAGTGGTAAGCTACCTGAGCCAGACAAGCCCAATACCATAAACAATCCTTTGCCTAAATTTGGAAGAGTACCTGCACCAGCAACCTTCATGGTAGGAAAAGGATTGGAAGAAGATTTTGTTTTATCCTCTTTTCAAGATTAGAATATTGAAGACGTGGAATGAGGAGAAATTTTGTTCAACAAAATTCCATTAGCTTGGATTGTTGTTCTATTCTTTCTTTAATATTTAATTGGAACAATTATATTTTTCAAATTTAAAAGTTGCTTGAATAAATTATTTTCATTAAATTTTTGTTGGTCTTTGTTTATTTTGGTGCTCAACCAATGAGCAATCTAGCTTGATGATTCATGAATTAATATATTTATGCATCATGACTTGAATGACTTTACTAGGTTACAAAATTATTCTATAGCATTGAATTGTGTATGCTTACATAGAGAGGGCTCCTGCATAATTACCTTTGTCTAAGTCCTAGTCAGTCTTAGAACATGTTTTGACAAATTTTTGAGGTGAAATTGAACTTTGCTTATTTAAGAGAGAAATGATCTAGGTATTATTTGACGAGCAATAACTAGTATCCACCCAACTAAATAAAAATCCCTAGTTGTCCCTTTGAGCCTTCATAGAATTTTAGCATTCTTTTCATTGACTTATAAGCACAATGACCTACCTTGAGTTGTTGTGATACTTTTGATAAGTCTTATGATCACTAAGGTGAAGAGACAAGAAGATCAAAGAATGGAATGCATAGCCAAAACTGTAAGGATAGTTGATGAAGACCATAAGGGTAGTTGAAGTTCACCTAATATCTCCAATCTATCAAGATAACATCAAAGTAACAAATGATTTATCCCTGTTAAAGAAGATTTATGTCACTCCACTCATCCATTATTAGAAACCCAAGTTGGCACAAACAAGACAACTCTTTTAGAGCTAGAACAAAAAAAAAACAAAAAAGAAAAAAAAAGAAAAAAAAGAAAAAAAAAAGAAAGAAAAGAAAATAAAGAAAAGAAAATAAAAGAAAATAAAATAAAACCCAAAACGGTTTAGAAAGCCAACCAAGTTCTCTTTTACCTAAAGCAACAAAAGACTTCCCTAAGGATAGTTTGACTTGAATTGGTCCAACCCAACCAAAGATTCAATCAAAATCAGAGAAAAAGGAGAAAGGTCATCCAGTTCTTGAAAGTCCCGTACTTGATAGTCCTACAGGGAAGAAGGAAAAATGATAAAATGCTCAAAGAAAGGGAAGAGTAAGAAAAAGAAAGATAAAGAAAAGGAAAAAAAAAAGAAATGAATATGGGTACCAAACTTTTTGCAAGGCAAAGACTATCCCAATCAAGATCCAGATTAATGCCAAGAAGATGGAGGAACATTCAAAGCTCTATCTTATTCCTTCTCCCAACCTTCTAAAGTTCAAATAAAAAATTTATAGTGTGAGGCTTTGTCCATTGTGTCACATCAGTTCTAATCTCAAAATGGCTTTCATTTAACCTGTGTCCCTTAAAGACCCCATTTCAAGCCTATCAAAGAGCTGTTGATCTCTCTTGGTAGGTAGATTCTATTAGTGGAGATAATTTGAATAAGCATGCATATGAGATAGACAATATTCAAACTTAATAAGACCTTTGACCAAGTAATATATATGTGCCTTGTAACACCCCCACATCCAATGCACACATACTACAACTACAACCATGTAGCATAAGTGCACCAAACATAGGGATGCTACGGTTTTCTTCAACATTCAAAACATTTAAATAGATACAATACTATTATCATTATATAATATAGAAAAGTAGATCATTTACTTTTAAAATAAAACACATTAGATATATATATATACATACATATAGTTATTTCACAGCGGAAGTCATAAAATATTTACATATTTGAAAACACTTAATTCCATAATTACAAATATACAAATATGTACATTTAATCAATACTTTACAAAATATAAAAAGAGTTATACATGATTGGCAAATCTCCTTTGATCTTTAAGTCTCCAAAATCAACTCTTCAATGTCTACCCTCACTCGGTCTCGAAGAGCTCTCGGGTTCGATTCTAACAGTTCTATCACCTGCGCGATTAAACACTATCGCGCTAAGCCAAGGGCTTAGTAAGATAATCATGCTAATGATATGACTTCGTGCAATGCAATGTCATTTCTCAAACCATAATATATATGTAACATCATATATGCAAAATTTACAATATACTTTCACATTACATATCACGTTTTATTATCTTTTCATATACCTCATAACAAAGCAAAACAAACATCATTCATGACTCACATTAACCATAGACAAGCATGGGCCCAAGACACACTAATATGCCATTCAATTTTCAGAGTTAATGTTTTGGTTCTATCATCACATTTATCAATATCAATATCATAGACCCAACTAGGCTTCAAGGATTAAGTTCAACCAAGCTTCAAGGGGAGCAAAGCATGCTAAGCTTCTACCCAACTTGGCTTCAAGAACTAACCCAACCTAGCTTCAAGGGTGGTAACATCTCAATTAGGCTTCAAGGATTCAATCCAACCTAACTTCAAGAGATTGTTACTATCATTAGGCATGCCACCAATAACATACTCTGAAAATGGAATAACACATTAGCCACACAATTCATTTTCATATCAATTATCATTTCCATTCTCAATTCTCATCAACATTTAGGCAAACATGCCTTCATTCTCTCAATAATATCATCATAGCCAATAACAATGGCCTCACCTTTCATTTCACAATATAACACTTCATTAATCAAATGTATACTTATCTCATCCATGATCACATTATATCTCATATAGCATCATTCATCATATCTTATTTGAATTATCATTTCATCTTTGATACAACATTTCAAGGTACATTACTCATAAAATACAATACCTTTCACAATGCATAACATAACCTTGTTTAAATCCCAACAATGCAATTAAGGCAAAGAACAACTTATATGATTCATAGCTTTAGGATCTTCCATATGCATTTGATTAGTTCATTCATTGATTCAAGTGTGTTTAAAGTGTTTTAGGGTTAGGTTTAAGAACCAACCCACCTTTGAAGAACCAAAACAATGCAAAAAGAACAAAGAAACAAAACCCTAACCAACTCCTTTGATGGACACGGGCAGCACACATGAGGGACACGGCCAAGCTTGTGGCCGTGTCTCTCAATTCAACTTTGGCAGTAGCAAACACGGCTTAGGGACACGGCCGTGTCTCTTCAACCAAAACCCACAGCAGCTCACACGGCTTGGGAACACGGCTGTGTCACCCAAAAATTAATCCAACACGTCCAAAATCATATGACTTGGCCGTGTCTCCCAAAACCAAAACCCTACTTCTAACCAACTCTCTTCCAAATGCATTAAAACTCAATATACATCATACCACATGCTTCAAATGAACATCATCAATGTTCTAAACATATATTCATTACAATAATCACTTTAAAACACATTAATATCACACTTAAACAAACACCATCTCAAAACCCTAATTAATCACCATCCTTTTTCATCTTTCAAAAACAACATCCATTTAAACATACAATCTTTACAATCAACCCAACACTAATTCCATCTTTTAACTTACAATCAATTTTAACACTTAAAAACATAACACAAACTCATCTCATCATCACACCAACAAAACCTAATTCCTTTCTCACACCACTTCAAAAGAATTGAAGACATTAAAGAGAAGATCTTACCTTATATGAAGAAATTCCACCAATCTTTCACCAAATCTCTCAATTCCTTCATCAATTTGAGTATAGCATCAAGAACACTTCTCTCTCCCTTTGTCTTCTTCAATGGCCGGCACCAACATGAGAAGAAAAGAAAATGCACAAGTCAACCTCTCTTTCCTTCTTAATCTCCACCATGCATTTCATCCAAACAATTACCAAAATGCCCTCAAACATATAACTAACCTTTTGTCTTATATAAGCCCATATATGTAATTACACACTCAACAATAAAATATCTTCTTCCACTAACCAACACTTTGACTCTCCCTTTGACCAATGTATATGTTATATATATCACAATATACACAACATATAAACTTGTCTCTAAACCCTAAATTCTTTCCCAAAACACTTATACTTTTCTTTTCTCAAATTAGACCAACAATACAACAACAACAACAACAACAACAACAACAACAAGCAAAACTTCTAGGGCATAAATGAGGATATTACAATTCTCCCCCTCTAAAAAGAAATTTCGTCCTCGAAATTACCTGAAATCAATTCTGAAACAATTGAGGATATTGCTCTCGCATAGTCTGCTCACTTTCCCATGTTGCTTCTTCTTTTGCATGATTCTTCCAAAGAATCTTCACCAATGGTACTCTCTTGTTCCTCAATTCTTTCACTTCCCGTGCCAAGATAGCAACTGGTTCCTCTTCAAATGACAAGTCTGGGCTCACTTCAATAGATTCAAATGGCAACACATGAGATGGATCTGACCTGTACCTCCTCAACATAGATACATGGAACACATTATGAATACGATCCAACTCAGGTGGCAAAGCAAGTCTATACGCCACTGGCCCAACTCTTTCTAACACTTCATACGGTCCGATGAAACGAGGACTCAATTTTCCTTTTCGACCGAACCTCAAAATCTTCTTCCAAGGAGATACCTTCAAAAATACCTTATCCCCAACATCAAACTGAATGTCTCTCCTCTTCAGATCTGCATAGGACTTCTGTCGGTCTGAAGCTGCTTTCAATCTGCCTCGAATCAACTTCACTTTTTCTTCAGTTTCTTGAATCAAATCAGGCCCAATCAATTTATCATCACCAAGCTCACTCCAACACAGAGGTGTCCTACACCGTCTGCCATACAATGCCTCGAATGGGGCCATTTCGATGCTGGACTGGTGACTGTTATTATAAGCAAACTCCACAAGAGGTAAAAATCTATCCCAACTTCCAGTGAAATCAATGACACAGCTTCTCAACATATCCTCAATGATCTGTATCACCCTCTCAGACTGTCCATCCGTCTGTGGATGAAAAGCAGTACTGAAATACAGTCGAGAACCCAAAGCACCATGCAAACTCTTCCAAAATCTCGAAGTAAACCTGGGATCTCGATCAGACACTAAAGAAGTTGGAACACCATGCAATCTCACAATCTCATGGATGTATAGCTCAGCCAACCTCTCCAAAGAGTAATCCATCCGAACTGAAAGGAAATGAGCTGTCTTAGTTAATCTATCCACAATCACCCATATGGCATCATGTCTCCTTTGTGTCAAAGGCAACCCAGACACAAAGTCCATTGTCACTCTTTCCCACTTCCACTCTGGCACTGACAACGGTTGAAGCAACCCAGTTGGAACTTGATGCTCTGCTTTAACCTTCTGACAAGTGAGACATTTTGATACAAACTCAGCAATGTCTCTCTTCAATCCAATCCACCAATAATGCTGTCTCAAATCATGATACATCTTCGTATTACCCGGATGCATAGCAAATAAAGACTGATGAGCTTCCTCTAAAATGATCCTCTTCAAGTCAGCATTATCGGGTACACACAATCTATTCTTAAACCATAGGCTCCCATCATTCTTCACAACAAAATCTCTAGTCTTTCCACTCTCACAATCTAAAACAATCTTCTGAATCTTCTTATCAGCTAACTGAGCCTCTTTGATCTGATCCAACAAAACAGGCTTCAATTGTAACTGTGCCAATAATGCACCATCATCACAAGGTACAAAACTGGCACGCAATGCTCTCAACTCAACAAGCAACGAGAGCGAGTAAACTGTTAAACCAGCTAAAGACTTCCGACTTAAGGCATCAGCAACCACATTTGCTTTACCTGGATGATAATCTATCAAACAGTCGTAGTCTTTAATCAATTCTAACCATCTCCTCTGCCGAAGGTTGAGCTCTTTCTGAACACCCAAATACTTCAAACTCTTGTGATCAGTGTAAATGAAACATTTCTCCCCAAACAGATAATGGCGCCAAATCTTTAATGCAAACACAATGGCTGCCAATTCCAAATCATGGGTGGGGTAGTTAAGCTCATGCGGTTTCAACTGACGAGATGCATAAGCTATAACTTTCCCTTCCTGCATCAGCACACATCCCAAACCACTATGTGACGCATCACTGTAGATCACATATGGTTTGCCTTCTACAGGTAAAGTAAGAACAGGTGCTTGAGTCAACATATCTCTCAACTGCTCAAAGCTAGCCTGACACTGATCTGTCCACAAAAACCTCACTCCCTTACGAAGCAATCTGGTGAGTGGAGTAGCTATCAAGGAAAACCCTTTCACAAACCGCCGGTAATAGCCTGCCAAACCCAGAAAACTTCTAACCTCTGTCACTGACTTGGGTGGACTCCAATTCAAAATGGCTTCAACTTTACTCGGATCAACTCTAATGCCTTCTGTTGAAACAATATGTCCGAGAAAAGCTACCTGATCCAACCAGAACTCACACTTCGACAATTTGGCAAATAACTGCTTCTCTCTCAAAATCTGCAACACAATCCGCAGATGCAAATCATGTTCCTCTTCATTCCTCGAATACACCAGAATATCATCGATGAAGACCACTACAAACTGATCCAAATAGGGCCTAAACACCCTATTCATCAAATCCATAAAAGCTGCAGGTGCATTCGTCAGACCAAAAGGCATAACTAAAAATTCATAATGCCCATACCTGGTCCGAAATGCAGTCTTCGGAACATCTTCAGCTCTAACTCTCAGCTGATGGTACCCCGATCTCAGATCAATCTTAGGAATACTGACGCTCCCTTCAACTGATCAAAGAGATCATCGATTCTAGGCAAAGGATACTTATTTTTAATGGTCACCTTGTTCAATTGCCTATAGTCGATGCACAACCTCATAGTACCATCCTTCTTCTTTACAAAGAGCACAGGAGCTCCCCAAGGAGAAACACTGGGGCGAATGAATCCTTTATCCAACAGCTCCTGTAATTGCACTTTCAACTCCCTCAATTCTGCTGGTGCCATTCTGTAAGGAGTAATGGAGATAGGAGTGGTACCCGGCAACAGCTCGATACCGAACTCCACCTCTCTCTCAGGAGGCAATCCTGGCAACTCCTCACCCTGCACCCTCACTGCACTATTCCGATGCACTTTACTCACAATCACACTATGCCCTAACGGATTTGTCACCAAAACATCAAATCCTAGGGACTCAGCATGCACATCAAACACAGGCAATACAGATGCACTAATATAAGAATGGGTGGAACCCGGATCAATCAAAGCAAGTACTGCAGTATCAAATAAAGAAAAAGTACCAGCTATGACCGCCGATGCATCCGGCTGCCTCTGCATAACATACATCCTCTGGGAAGAACCAACCTCCTCCGGTCTAGTCTCCCTGGATGCAGCACCACCTCTAGAACTGAACCCTGCTCTACCACCTCGGCTGGCACCTCTGCCTCCCCTCACACTGGCTCGAGAAGCGGCAGAATCAACTGACATCTGCCTCTGCCTCTCAGGGCAATCTCTCACAAAGTGATCCGGTGACCCACACCTGAAACATACCCCAGCAACACCAGCTTTCCAACATGGACCACCATGGGGCCTCCCACAATGGATGCAGATAGGTAAGGTGGATCTCTGAACCATAGGGGTTGGAGCACTTGCCACTGAAGCTGCAGGTCTGAATCTTTGTCTCTGGAACTGCACTGATCTACCTGCTGGTCTCTGGCTCCTAATACTCCGAGGAACAAAGCTTCCTCTACCCCTCTTCACTGAAGAAGACCCTGCCTCAAACTGGGGCCTTCTCACCCTAACCTCATCCTCTGAAGCAGCTGCAATCACTTGAGCTCGCTCTACACTTCGAGCTGCTTCCACTAACTGGGAGAAATCATGATATCGAGATCCAGCCACTAAACACATGATCGAGGGCCTCAATCCCTCCTGAAATCGTCGGCATCTATCAATCTCATCAGCAATGATGCCCCCAGCATACTGACTCAGTCGAATAAACTCAACTTCATACTCAGTAACAGTCTTGTTATCTTGCTTCAAGCTCAAGAATTCCATCTTCTTCATATCCTTATACTCCCTAGGAGTATATTTCAACTCGAATTCTCTCAAGAAATCAGCATATGACAAAGTTGGTGGATCATCCATAGAATGTGGCACAGTCTTCCACCAATCGTAGGCATCCTTCTGTAGCAAAGATCTTGCATAGTCAAACTTTTCCTCAGGGGTGGCTTGTAACTGAATAAAGATCCTCTGAACTTTGTCAAGCCACTATTCTGCCACAGCTGGATCAGTGGTACCAATAAAATCCTCAGCTCCATACTTCCTTAACTTGTCATAATGCCTCACTGGCACCAAAGACTGAGGGGGTGGTGGCACTGGTTGTACTGGCGCTTGCCTGAAAGTCTCCATCATATTCCTAAACCAGGCTGGCGGAACCTCATCACCTACTGGTCTACCCGACCCAGAAACAGGTGCCTCCCCAGCACTCTCAACTCTAACTCCCTCATCAGGAGCAACACTCTCCTCACTGCCCTCAACTGACTGTCTCAAATGAGAATCCATCAACACCTAATACTGCAAACACAACAGGACACACCTTATTAAAGATCAAAGATTGCCAATCCCAAACATGTATTTTCCTTCAAAAACTCACTTTTTAATTCAAAATATTCTTTTTATAACATATTACCTAGGTTGAGAATCTCAAACCTAGGCTCTGATACCAAAACAATTGTAACACCCCCACATCCAATGCACACATACTACAACTACAACCATGTAGCATAAGTGCACCAAACATAGGGATGCTACGGTTTTCTTCAACATTCAAAACATTTAAATAGATACAATACTATTATCATTATATAATATAGAAAAGTAGATCATTTACTTTTAAAATAAAACACATTAGATATATATATACATACATATAGTTATTTCACAGCGGAAGTCATAAAATATTTACATATTTGAAAACACTTAATTCCATAATTACAAATATACAAATATGTACATTTAATCAATACTTTACAAAATATAAAAAGAGTTATACATGATTGGCAAATCTCCTTTGATCTTTAAGTCTCCAAAATCAACTCTTCAATGTCTACCCTCACTCGGTCTCGAAGAGCTCTCGGGTTCGATTCTAACAGTTCTATCACCTGCGCGATTAAACACTATCGCGCTAAGCCAAGGGCTTAGTAAGATAATCATGCTAATGATATGACTTCGTGCAATGCAATGTCATTTCTCAAACCATAATATATATGTAACATCATATATGCAAAATTTACAATATACTTTCACATTACATATCACGTTTTATTATCTTTTCATATACCTCATAACAAAGCAAAACAAACATCATTCATGACTCACATTAACCATAGACAAGCATGGGCCCAAGACACACTAATATGCCATTCAATTTTCAGAGTTAATGTTTTGGTTCTATCATCACATTTATCAATATCAATATCATAGACCCAACTAGGCTTCAAGGATTAAGTTCAACCAAGCTTCAAGGGGAGCAAAGCATGCTAAGCTTCTACCCAACTTGGCTTCAAGAACTAACCCAACCTAGCTTCAAGGGTGGTAACATCTCAATTAGGCTTCAAGGATTCAATCCAACCTAACTTCAAGAGATTGTTACTATCATTAGGCATGCCACCAATAACATACTCTGAAAATGGAATAACACATTAGCCACACAATTCATTTTCATATCAATTATCATTTCCATTCTCAATTCTCATCAACATTTAGGCAAACATGCCTTCATTCTCTCAATAATATCATCATAGCCAATAACAATGGCCTCACCTTTCATTTCACAATATAACACTTCATTAATCAAATGTATACTTATCTCATCCATGATCACATTATATCTCATATAGCATCATTCATCATATCTTATTTGAATTATCATTTCATCTTTGATACAACATTTCAAGGTACATTACTCATAAAATACAATACCTTTCACAATGCATAACATAACCTTGTTTAAATCCCAACAATGCAATTAAGGCAAAGAACAACTTATATGATTCATAGCTTTAGGATCTTCCATATGCATTTGATTAGTTCATTCATTGATTCAAGTGTGTTTAAAGTGTTTTAGGGTTAGGTTTAAGAACCAACCCACCTTTGAAGAACCAAAACAATGCAAAAAGAACAAAGAAACAAAACCCTAACCAACTCCTTTGATGGACACGGGCAGCACACATGAGGGACACGGCCAAGCTTGTGGCCGTGTCTCTCAATTCAACTTTGGCAGTAGCAAACACGGCTTAGGGACACGGCCGTGTCTCTTCAACCAAAACCCACAGCAGCTCACACGGCTTGGGAACACGGCTGTGTCACCCAAAAATTAATCCAACACGTCCAAAATCATATGACTTGGCCGTGTCTCCCAAAACCAAAACCCTACTTCTAACCAACTCTCTTCCAAATGCATTAAAACTCAATATACATCATACCACATGCTTCAAATGAACATCATCAATGTTCTAAACATATATTCATTACAATAATCACTTTAAAACACATTAATATCACACTTAAACAAACACCATCTCAAAACCCTAATTAATCACCATCCTTTTTCATCTTTCAAAAACAACATCCATTTAAACATACAATCTTTACAATCAACCCAACACTAATTCCATCTTTTAACTTACAATCAATTTTAACACTTAAAAACATAACACAAACTCATCTCATCATCACACCAACAAAACCTAATTCCTTTCTCACACCACTTCAAAAGAATTGAAGACATTAAAGAGAAGATCTTACCTTATATGAAGAAATTCCACCAATCTTTCACCAAATCTCTCAATTCCTTCATCAATTTGAGTATAGCATCAAGAACACTTCTCTCTCCCTTTGTCTTCTTCAATGGCCGGCACCAACATGAGAAGAAAAGAAAATGCACAAGTCAACCTCTCTTTCCTTCTTAATCTCCACCATGCATTTCATCCAAACAATTACCAAAATGCCCTCAAACATATAACTAACCTTTTGTCTTATATAAGCCCATATATGTAATTATACACTCAACAATAAAATATCTTCTTCCACTAACCAACACTTTGACTCTCCCTTTGACCAATGTATATGTTATATATATCACAATATACACAACATATAAACTTGTCTCTAAACCCTAAATTCTTTCCCAAAACACTTATACTTTTCTTTTCTCAAATTAGACCAACAATACAACAACAACAACAACAACAACAACAACAAGCAAAACTTCTAGGGCATAAATGAGGATATTACATGCCTATCTAAAGTGCAACAATTCTTATTTAAATGGAAATGATTCCCGAGTTTAGTATAATAATAAGGGTTGTCATGTTATAGATATGTTAATTTGAAAAATCAAGTCTTGAGGTAAATTGATATTGATTTGGCAAAGCCAACATTTGATTTCAAAATTCAAAAATCAAAAAAGAAAAAATAAATTTTTACAAAGCCTTCAAGTTAAGGAAAATATGTTGAATAGTCGAACCTCAAAGGACACACTGGGCAAAGTAAAGAATTATTTGCAAGGTTGCGAAGAAGCTACCAATTGACGTGCTGAATCATAGTTTGAAATGGATGTATCTCTGACTCTGCCACTCAGGATCTCAACCACTCATGTCCTCATCATCTTTAAGATAAAAGCCATAAAAGTGAAGCCTTCTGTAAGACTTGAACGAGCATCTAGAAGGAGTCAATGAGAACACTTCGGCTGATCACCTCAGTTTGTGAGTCAATGGAAGCACTGTAAGTGTTATTCATGCATATCATGCATACATGAGCATATCACATTGCATTTTCTTTTATTGTATTTCTTTGTCAAAGTGAACAGCAAACACCCTGTGAAGTATAGAATCAAAAGAAGATATGAAATCAGGGGGAATGGAAAGCCCATTGCATGAGGAAGCTCCAATAATTTTGCAAAAGAAAGAAGAAATGTATGCTTATTTGAAGAACTAGATAGTCTACAAACATCAACCAAAGTCACATAGAAAAAATCATGAGTTTGAGCCTACACAGGGGCAAAGTTTCTCCTTTCAATTTTTTGGTTTTATGCATGTACAAAATATTTTGAGACTCACTTACAATATTTTGCTACACAGGGGCCGAGGAGAAGATATGAATTGACCAGCTAAAAAGTACCTAATTTTTTTTTTTGCAAACGAAAGAACATAAAAGAATGGAATATTAGAACTATCAAAAGAATGAATTTAAAAGATAAAAGATCAGTCTAGCTAGAAGAGTTGAAGCAAATGTAGGACAAAAGTTTAAAAGGATGAAGATCTATCTTAAAGGATGAAGATCCAATTTCAAGGGTGAAGACCCAATTTCCAAGGATGAAGATCTAGTTTATAGGGTGAAGACCCTGCCAAGATGAAAATCCAGCTTAAAGGGTGAAGATCCAATTTCAAGGGTGAAGACCCAATTTCCAAGGATGAAGATCCAGTTTAAAGGGTGAAGACCCTGCCAAGGATGAAGATCTAACTTAAAGGATGAAGATCCAATTTCAAGGGTGAAGACCAGATCTCCAATGGATAAAGATCCATGTTTCAAGGGTAAAGACCCGATCTCCAATGGATAATGATCCCTATTTCAAGGGTAAAGATCTGATCTCCAATGGATAAAGATCCATGTTTCAAGAGTAAAGACCCGATCTGCAATGGATAAAGATCCATGTTTTAAGGGTAAAGACCCGATCTCCAATGGAAAATAGATCCATGTTTTAAGGGTAAAGACCTAATCTCCAATGGATAAAGATTCATGTTTCAAGGGTAAAGACCCGATCTCCAATGGATAAAGATCCATGTTTCAAGGGTAAAGACCCAATTTTCCAATGGATAAAGCTCCATATTGTAAGGGTAAAACACCCGATCTCCCATGGATAAAGATCCCTTTTTGGTGGGTAAAGACCCACAATCCATTAAAGAATGGAGCAACCAGTTAAGCCAAAATTCTCAACTGTTAAAACGCAAATCAAATTCAGTCTAGGGTCCAAGTACCCAATCTCGAGTCCAAGTACCCAAATCTCGGGTTCAGAATCCATCCTAATCCAAAATCTGCTCAAAGTCATATTGTTTTTCACTCTATTCTACTGAAAGTCTCAGATCATTCAAGCAGGGCGCAAACTGTAGACCTTTAATGTTTGACCTAGTCCAGTCCGATATTTTTAAACAGTCCAAAATAATTTTTGTTGTATTTTAATATTTATTATTTATTTTAAACTAAATAATATTTATTTTAATAATATTTATTACTTATAATATTTATTTTTAATAATAAAAATAATAATAAATAAATAAAAAATAAAATCGACGATGGGCAAAATCGACTACGAATTACGCCCAGCCAGAAGCACCCCACAACAATTTTTACCACCGCAATTTTTGCCGGTGCAATTTTTTCAAAACCCTATTCTACTTGATTTTTAATTTTATTTCCTAAAAGGTTTTTATTTCCTTAACCAATTAGTATTAGGTTTTTATTTTTTCTTATAAATGCCACATTAAAGACACAAAAAAAGAAGGAGGATGAGAATTTTATTTTGGCCAGAGAGAGGATCGGACTTTTGGGATATGGATTTTTTGGGGACTTTTTCTTAGCAACCTTGGATGGCACAATTATTGAAGGAATTTATTTTTTGGGGACTGCCGTATGGACTTGTCGAAGGGGTCAATATTTATTAGTGTATTATAACCCTTTGTGTTTAACTCCCTTCATTTAAAAACCCTAATTTGGTTATTAAAATTCTAAAACCCTAAATTTATACATTTATTACTTCATTTAATTTTAAATTTCATTATGTTATTTATTATACGTTTTGATGATTGATTTATTTAATTTCAATATTTGAATTATTTATCATGGATGGATGATTTCTTTATTGTTTTTATTTTGGTATTAAAAATTGTAAGAGGTATGTTTCCATGATTGGGTACCTCATTATTTAATATATATGTAATTTAGATTATTTTCATATTTTGCAATTAATGTAAACGTCACATTTCTACCTTTTGGTGGGCGCCCTATTTAGTTTTAGACACGGATGATGTAAGGACATGTTTCCATCCTTTGATGGGTGTCCATTTATTTATTTTGTTTGGACATTGTTGTTATTTTAATAAAGTACTTATTTATTCTTATGATCGTATGTAGTATGGATAATATCATTATATTTATGAATTTAATAATATTAAGACCTACGAAGGAGGTCGGTTCCAATTAACCGAGCGTTGTACGGGTGTTGGGCCATTTCTCACCTTCCCCGCACGTACTTAACTTTCTGAACCCATTAGGGGGTTGGGGATTCCTTAGAAATTATGTCATCCACCCCTTTATTTTTTCTGGCCTGTCCGAGCGGCGACTCCATTTTCTCTGTGTTTAGGCCCATGTTCTCTAAGGCCTTGAGCCTAAACAGTGCCAAAGTCGCAAGAACCATTCCATAGGGAGTAGGGGCGAAAATCCCCGCTCACAAAAGGAAACTACTAGTCTGGTAACCAAAGCATGCAAAAGGCAGTTGGTGTTAATGTCACTGGCCAATGAGGAAGAGCGCGATTTTCAGAATTGGGGAAGCCACTGTCTTGGGTCCTCAATAAGCTACAAAAGAAGGGATTATTACAACCCTTAAATCCTCATCCTTTGCCTAACCCTCTCCCACCTAATTTTGACACTAAGGCTTTTTGTCAATTTCATCAAATGTAAGGGCACGACACGGATAGATGTGTGAGGCTGAGGTATGAGATTCAGAATTTAATTGATAGTGGGAAGCTGCCCGAGCCCAACAAGCCAAACACCAAAGACAATCCACCGTCAAGGTTCAATAGAGTACCACCACCGGCGATCTTCATGAATGGAGGAGGTTTGCATGAAAGTTTTATCATATCCTATTTCCAATATGTGGATGGAGAAGCAAGCAATGAAGAAGTGGTGTTTAGAAAAGTTGAACAAACTGTGGTTGGAAAAGAAGTAGCAATCTATGTTGTGAACAAATTTTGGGATTCAAGTGATAGCGATGATGATCTTGAACCCAAGGAGGAATGGACCTGGTCCGAGCCTGAAGAAGATGAAGTGATGAACACTAGATCTGATAAGCCTTATGCAAGGCCACCACCTAAGGAAGTAGAAGCTAATAAAGGAAAGGAAGCTGATGCCGGGAACAAAGAAGAGGAAGATGACATTGTGCATAAGCAGTTAAAGAGAACCCAAACAAGCATCAGTATTCGGGACTTATTGGCCACTTCCAAGAAGCATCATGAAACTATGGACAAGGCCTTGGCTAGCATGCCAATTTCTACCTTTATAACATCGGAGGAGCTGGTTAACTTTGTGAAGGTTGAAGGAGTGATGAAGTGTGAAGATATTCAAAAGAAGAGTGAAGTTAATATGGGAATGGTATCTTTCACAGATGCAAATTTACCGGAAGATGGGAGAGATCACATCCGCCCTCTCTTTAGTAAAGTAGAAGTCAAAGGAAAAAGGACCTCATGTGTAATGGTTGATGATGGGTCCGCCATAAATGTTTGCCCACTTAAAATTTTGCCAAAGCTAGCTATGTCCACAAGGGATCTAAGCCCAACCGAGGTAACCATTAGGGCTTATGACAATACCAAGAGGCACGCCGAAGGGACATTCAAAGCTGTTGTGAAGGTTGGTCCAATTGAATCTATTGTTGAATTTGTGGTTTTGGACATACCTGTTACTTTTGCTCTTCTTTTGGGATGACCATGGTTTCATCCTCTTGGTGGAGTTCCTTCCACCCTTCATCAAAAGATCAAATTCCCTAATAGAGAAGAGACGGTGGTCATCGAGGCCAAAGATAATGAGGTGGTCAATGCTCTAATGATTGAGAGGCCTCTCAATGGTTTCCATGTAGCTGCAATTTCCGATGATGAAGTAGTGGACTCCAAGGTCTTGAACATGATGAAAAACATGAGCTTCCTTCCTAGTGCTTGTCTTGGAAAGGGCAAGGCCGGTATGACAAAGCTTCTAGATTTCAAGGCTCAAACTTCCAAGAAAGGGTTTAGGTATGAAGAAGCTAGCAAAGATGTTCATCCAATGAAGAATGAGAAGATGAGCTTCCCACCACTTGAAGAGATCTTTGTCAAAGCTCCAAACAAGGGACCACTACGAGGAAAGCCTAAGCCAATCATATTCATGGGAAAGTTTATCCCGGGTTTTGAGATTTTTACTAATGTTGCCGAGTTAGTGGAACAAGTGAAGACAGAGCTCACTCTGCCAGCAGATAAGGAGCCTAATCTGGAAGAAGAGAAGAAAGTTGTCCTAAAAGCCGAAAAGACTCTAGAGGAGATTGTTGCCCTGGTTGAAGAGAAGTTTGAAGATGTTCTGCTTTATGATTTTGATTTTGATTTTAATTTGTCTGCTTTGTATGAGGATGATGATGTTTTCTTTTCCAAAATAAATGCAATAAAGTCTAATTTTGCTTACTTCTGTGATGTTTCTCCCGATAGTTGCATACATTCAAATAGTGCTTACATGAGCATCTTTAATATTAACTTCGTCGATACACAATCATTAAATTTGGGAACAACTGAAAATCCTAAAAACATTAGCATAGCATTCGACCTTACTTCTGATGAGAGATAGAGAGAGATTTGAAAAAGTATTTAAAAAATATGAAGAAGTATTTGCTTGGTCATTTGAGGATATGCCTGGAATAGATCGAGACATAGTCAAACATCTAATTCCTACTTACACCCACATGAAACCTATCTAACAAAAGCTTAGGCAGTTAAGACCAGAGTGGGCTGTATTGGTTAAAGAAGAAGTAACTAAACAAATACAAGTAAATTTCCTTGAAGTGATAGATTATCTAGATTGGCTAGCCAACATTGTACCTGTGCTAATGAAAGATGAAATATGAAAGAATTAGGGTCTGTGTGGACTATAGAGATTTAAACAAAGCTTCCCCTAAAGATGATTTTCCCCTCATTGATTTTGAAGCCTTAATGTGCTACACTAATTTGTAGATGGATTTTCCGGATACAACCAAGTGTTAATGGCCCAAGAGGATGAAGCCAAAACTGCCTTTATTACTACATGGGGTATATTTTGTTATAGGGTAATGCCGTTTGGGTTAAAGAATATTGGAGTAACCTATCAAAGGATGGCCACCACATTATTTCATGATATGATGCTGTGAGCGGGGTTTTTGCCCCCACTCCCAGTGGAATGGTTGTTGCGACTTTGGCACTGTTAGGCTCGGGGCCTTAGAGAACACGGACCTAAGTTTGAAAAAAAATGGAGTCTCCACCCGGACAGGCCGAACAAAAGAAAGGGGTGGATGACTCGATTTCTAAGGAATCCCCAACCCCCTAATGGGTTCGAAAAGTTGGGTACATGTGGGGAAGGTGAGAAATGGCCCAGCACTCCCACAACACCCGGTTCATCGGAACCGGCCTCCTTTACAGGTCTTAATATTAAAAAATTCTTAAGTATAACAACATTATCCATATTACACACAATAATTAAAAGAAAGCATCATTATATTAAAATCAAAGCAATGTCCAAACAAAGCAAATAAATGGACACCCATCCAAGGATTGAAACATGCCCTTACATAATCCATACCTAAATAGGACACCCACCGAAAGGTAGAAAAATGTCCTTTACATTGGTTCTAAAATAGAAATGCAATTTAAATTACATGATATTTAACTAATGATAATTTTATGAAGTTTTATGAAATTAAACAAAATGATTTAAAGTTTATAAAAGAAAAAAAGATGTTTTTAGGGCTTTTGGAAAGAAACAGAACTCTATTTATGGTTTTGAATATTTGGAAAACAAATTTTGGTTTTGGGATTTTGAAGAAACAAAACTAATAACTTTAAACTTGTAATATCCCAAAGTATACCCTAAAAGTTTTGGAATACTTATTGATATATTTGAATTAAATGTTATAAATGTATATGTTTAAATGGAAGAGAATTGAGGTAAGGGAAGAGTGTATATGTTGTATATATAGTGATATATACAACATATACAAGTCAAAGGTATGGAAGTCAAAAGAAGATAAATTAATTATTTTAAATTAACTAAAAGAAAATTAAGTGAGTGGAAGGTAATTTTTTAAATTATTTTAATATTAAATTGCTTGGTGGAGGTTTAAAGAGGTGAAGTGTTTGACTTTGTCTCTTGTTCATCTTCTTTTTCTTCTTTCTTTTCCTTCTTGGCCGGCTCCTTCCAAAGTAAGAGAGAAAGAGAGTTTTTGATTTTCCAAGATCAAAATTGAAGGATGTTTCAAGTGATTAAGTTGGAAATCTAAGAAGTTTCATCATTTTTGGTAAGCTTCCACTTGATTCCCTTGCTTTATTTTAAGTTGTATTTGATTTTGATGGTTGATTGTTGATAGTATGAGTATGTTTGATTGTGGTGTGTTTAAGAGTGTTGGGTTTAATTGATTGTGATTTTGGAGTTGAATGGAAGAGTAAGAGTTGTGTTTATGTTATGGTTGTGAATTGGTGATTGATGTAAATATTGAGTTTGATCAATTATTAGTGTAGATCTTCAAGATGTTTGTGTTTAATAAAGTTAAAAGCATAGAATACATGAGTGTGATCCGAAACAGAAGCATAATGGATGCCACGACCATGGCCCTTGAATGCCACGACCGTGGTCATTGAAGGCCACGACCGTGAGGGTTTTAAGCAAAGTGGGCAGATTCGTTTGCTATCCCACGACCGTGGGGACCTAGATACTGGTTTTGGCTTGTATTTTATGATCTTTGGGCCTAGTAAGAGACTAATAGGTGAATAATTGTATTGGAATTCATGTGTATTTTTAAATAAGTGTGTATTATTCCTTTTGAATTAGGTTGTGATGAGGTTGAGTTGCCCTAATCCAAGTAGTGAAGAATTCTGGGAAGTGGAAGTGTATAGATTAGTGTGAGTTGTTCTTGAGGTAAGTACAAACTTACATGGTTGCATACATTTAAATGATTTTGAGACTTAACACATTTGATTGTAAATGTGTTAAGTAATTTATTACATTGTTAATACATTTGATTAATGTTATGATTTGTATAATGTGAAAGATATGATGATCATTCAAAATGTATGTTCAATGCAATTGGTTATGTATACTTTAATGATGAAGTGTTTTAATGTGAATTGAGATATAATAAGATGTGAAGCCATTGTGGTTGGCTATAGTGATTCAAATGAAATAAGTGGGGCATGTTTGCCTAGATGATGATGAGAAAATGAGAATGAAATTGATAATGAAATAATGAATGAATTGTGTGTCTAATATGTTATTCCGTTTTTAGAGTTTTGTTGTTGGTGGCATGCCTAATAGTAACAATCTCTTGAAGCTAGGTTGGGCTTGATCCTTGAAGCAAAATTGGGTTGAAGTTTAGCATGCTTTACTGTTTAGATCAATTTTGTATATATTTTTTTATTATGTTTATGTTGATTTTAAGTTAATTTTTATGTTAAATTGCACTTAAGTTTGTTTGAAGTTGTTGATTTAGGTTGAAGTACATTCGATGGAGCCATTTGATCAAAATTGGTGGAAATTGTGGAGAAAATCAAGTGACACGGCCAAGCTTGTCATGGCTTGGCCGTGTCCTTCATCAAAAGAAGAAGAAACAAGGAAAATTATGAGACATGGCCAGGATTAATATGGCTTGGCCGTGTCCCTCAAGGAAACAAGTCCAGTAGTGAACACGGCCATGAGACACGGCCAAGCCACTGGCCGTGTCTCTCCAAAGGAACAAAAGAGCAAAGAAAGCAAAGAAAGAAAAGACATAAATAGAGGTGGCCGTGTCACATGACACGGCAGTGTCCTTGGCCGTGTCTCACAAGGACAAAGCATACAGAATGGGACACGACCAAAAGATTGGCCGTGTCCCCAAGAAAGAAAGTGGGTGACAAAAAGAACAAAAAAGAGTGAAAAGTGGGAGGAAATTATGGAAGAAACATATAAGAAATTAGAAAGTGGGAGACAAACAATCATGATGTCTTAAAAAATTCAAAATGAAAAAAGAATGTAGGGAAAAATAAAATGGATTGAATATATTTTTAGTGGACATTCTCTACACACAACTTGTTCTTCATCTTCCTCATCTTCTTCCTTGGTTCTTGCTTGAGAGAGCAAGACCATTCCCTCATCTTCAATCACCATTTCTTTTCACACACCAAGAGCAAAAACAATTGTTGGTTTTGAAGTGAGTTATTAGTTCTTGAGAATTAGGGTTTTAAGAGGCTTGATTGGAGAGTTGAGAATTTGAGAAAGCTATCATCTACTCCTTCAAGAAGAGAACCATTTGTTCAAGAGAGCTGGAAGTTCATCATCACGCACCAAGAAGGAGCCACGAAAGAGATGAGAGTCCAATTTTTAGCATCTTCAAAAAGGGGTTTTTCTAACTCTTTCTTTTTATTCCATTTCTTATTTGTTTTTATGTATTAAGAACATTAATATTGCAATGTATAACTTTGATTTGGTTTATATTGAATTGAGTATTTGTTTAAAACATATGATGAGCTAATTTACTCATGCTTGGGGTTGTAGTGTATTTGATTAAATGATTTGATTTGATGATTCCATTGATATACCTTGTTATATGTTGATTGCATTGAAATTAAAGGTAAATTGATAGATTGGCCACCTATTGATTACTTAATATTGAATGATGAACCGAGAGGAGAAGTTTAATATCGGAACTATGCAATTGACTACCCTAAGAATGAATTAGAAATATAAGTTCTAGGGTTTATTAATTTGCTAATGTTAAATAATTGGTTGTTGTTAATTCATAAATGTGAGAATTAGTGAATTGATAATTGGCTAATTAATCTTAAGAAACAAATGAAGATTCAAGGTTATATTAATGGATAATCGGATAATTGAACATTTGATTAAATGGACCTACAACCCTAGGCATCATTTCCATAATTGAAATTCTCTTGCATAAAATCACTCATTTTCATTTCTTAGGATAATTACGGTTCACCAATTCAATCACACAATCGAATTTATTATTTCATGTTAATTGAACTATTACTTGCAAGTCCTTCCTTGGGAAACGACCTTAGGGCGATCACCGTCACTAGAATAGCCTCGTATACTTGCGAGTGCCGCTTTGTGATAGTGGTGATTTAAGCGCAACAAGTTTTTGGCGCCGCTACCGGGGAAGGCAATTTTTGTGATAGTTTGATTGTTTTAATTTATTTGTTAAATTGTTTAAAGTGTTCTTTTTGAATTGCTTAGGTACTTTATGCACGGACGACGGTCTCAAGGAAACAAACTTGTTCCATTTATAGACAACATCCATAGACTTCCAAGATCCGAGAGACCAAATCCTTTTGAGCAAGAAAGAGAAAATACCGACGAGCAATTTGAGGAGAACACAGAAACAGAGATGGGTATGCGCAAGAACCACCCATGAAGGAGTTTGCTCGATCGATCATCGGAGTGACCACATCTTGTATCCGGTTGAGTAACGCAGCGAGAAACTACGAACTCAGAAATACTCACTATAGTATGCTGCCTTCCTTCCACGGACTGCAGAATGAAGATCCTCTCAACTTCATTCGAGATTTTTATTCAACATTGCATGCGTTCCCTTTGCAAACACTAATGGAAGATGAACTCAAACTGAGATGTTTCCCATACAGTTTGAAGGACAATGCAAAAGCGTGGTTAATGACCCTACCGGAGAATTCTTTAACCACATGGACTGAAGTCTACAACAAATTTATGGGAAAGTTCTATTCTCATCAAAAGACCAAGGAGCTTAGGGGGAGTATTGCAACTTTAACCCAATTTGACGGAGAACCATTTCATGAGACGTGGGATCGCTTCAAATCATTATTATTTCAGT
Organism: Garcia nutans; assembly: GCA_947685225.1. NCBI lineage: Eukaryota > Viridiplantae > Streptophyta > Magnoliopsida > Malpighiales > Euphorbiaceae > Garcia > Garcia nutans. The sequence goes on along the minus strand of CANTUV010000061.1, from coordinate 12,291,725 downwards.
GCCCTCACCATTACTATCCACAACAGTTGCTCAATCAATTCTTCTATGATGGGCTAACTCAACAATCTCAGAATACAGTGGATAATGCAGCAGGGGGTGCAATGGGTGAAAGAACAGCTGCAGAAATAGTTGCATTATTCGAAATGTTGGGGGCAAATTCCCAACAGAAGAGTATTGGAGAAAGAAGAAGAGGAGCACATGAGATAAGTGCAAACTCAGAAATGGCTAGGCAAATTGCAGAACTGACAAGGCAAGTGAAATTGTTGAATGCAAAAGGGAACTTGTTGGGACCAAGCCAAGAGTCATGCGCATCATGCGGTCTTGTAGGCCATCAAGCAAATGTGTGCCCCTCAAATTTTGATTCATTTCAAGAGGGACAAGAGCAAGCTTTTGCTTTCAAAGGGTTCCAACAAAGGGGTATGAATGACCCATATTCAAATTCTTATAACCCCGGTTGGAGGAATCACCCCAATTTTTCATGGAAAAATCAACAACATGCTCCACCTCAATAACCTTTCCAACCATATCAAAGAGGTCCCCAATTTCAAGGGCAACCCTCAAATCAAGAGCAAGTCAAGAAACCTTCATTTGAAGACAAACTTGAATGCTTTCATTCAAGTAAGCACTCAAAATCAAGAATTGAACAATAAGCGGTTTGACTCTTTAGAAGCATCGCTTAAGAAGGTTGAAACTCAAGTGGGCCAATTGGCTAATCAACTTCAAGCCAATCAAAAAGGGAAATTTCCAAGCCAACCGGAGCAGGCCAAAGCAATCACCATTTTGAGAAGTGGTAAGGTACTTGATAATAAAATCGGTGATAATAACATTGACAATTCCTTTGGTGCAGGTACAATGCAAGATAATGGCAAGGAAGTGCAAGAAGAAAAAGCTGAACCAAATGAGCTTAAGGAGGACAAAGAGGAGGCATCCGTTGCACCAAAGCTGCACAAATCTCCAAATCCATACAGACCACCAATTTCGTTTCCCAGCAGGTTAAAAAATGAAAAGCATGATAAGCAATTTTCTAAAATTTATAACATGCTTTCAAAGGTAAGTATCAACCTACCCTTACTAGAGGTAATAAAGAATATGCCATCTTATGCCAAATTCTTAAAAGAACTAAACACTAAAAAAATAAGGTATGAGTTGGATGAGAAGGTGATAGTTTCGGAAGTAACAAGTGCTATTTTACAACATAAGTTACCTCCTAAACTAAAAGATCTTAGGAGCTTTATAGTTAAAATCTCTATGGGGAATGGGAATGAGACCATTAGCATGTGTGATCTTGGAGCTAGTATTAATTTGATGCCATACTCAATTTATTAGAATCTAAAGCTAGGGGAACTCAAACCGACCAAAATGGTTTTACAATTAGCAGATAGAACTCTTAGATATCCTAAGGGAATCATAGAAGATGTTCTAGTGAAGGTAGGAGGTTTGATTGTACCCGTCGATTTCATTGTCTTAGACACGGGAAGAGAAATCCCATGGGATGCCGAACATGCAATTTTGTTAGGAAGGCCTTTTATGGCCACAACTAACACTTTAATTGATGTTAAAAATGGAAAATTAACCATGATCATTTTGGGACAAACTGTAGAATTTTCAATTTTTAACACTTCCCCCATTCCCACTAGTGCTTTATATGAAGATTGCTCTTTCATTGATCTTACTGATAGTGTTGTCCAAGAAGTTTTCTTGCAGGAAAATGGCGAACACAAGCTAGAAAAGGCTCTAAAATTGCAAGAAGAAGCAGAGATTTCCAATGAGGAGGATAAAGAAGACAATTCCGTTTTGGACGATGAGAGTGTTGAGGAGGAAATTGAAGTTGAAGAAGAGAAATTTCAACTACTAGGGGTTGAGCTTAAAGAACTCCCCAAACATTTAAAATATATTTTTCTTGGGGAAAATAACTCTCAACCAGTGATAATTTCTGCTACCCTTACCAGTGCGGAAGAAAATAAGCTTGTAACAATGTTGAAAAAATTCAAGAAGGCTATAGGTTGGGGGTTGAGTGACATTAAGGGTATTAGTCCCTCTATGTGCATGCATAAGATTATCTTAGAGGAAGGGGCTAAACCGGTGAGAGAATCTCAAAGGAGACTAAACCCTAACATGAGCGAGGTTGTTAAGAAGGAGGTCCTTAAATTACTGGTCGAAGGGGTAATTTACCCTATTGCTGATAGTGAATGGGTTAGTCCTGTTCATGTTGTGCCTAAGAAAACAGGGTTGACAGTGGTCCAGAACGATAAAGGAGAGTTGGTACCAACTCGAACACAAACTGGGTAGCGGATGTGCATAGATTATAGGAAGTTAAGTAAAGTCACCAAGAAAGATCACTTTCCTTTGCCATTTATTGATCAAATGCTTGATAGATTATCTGGACATTCTTTTTACTGTTTTCTTGATGGTCTTTCAGGTTACTACCAAGTCTCGATAGCACCGGAAGATCAACCAAAGACTACATTTACTTGTCCCTTTGGGACATTTGCATTTCGAAGGATGCCATTCAGACTTTGCAATGCATCGGGCACATTTCAAAGGTGTATGCTTTCGATATTTTCTGATATGTTAGACAAGTGCATTGAGGTATTCATGGATGACTTTTCTGTCTTTGGTAATTCCTTTGATGATTGTTTGGAAAAGTTGACTCTAGTACTTAAAAGGTGTATTGAATGTAATCTTACATTGAGTTGGGAAAAGAGTCACTTTATGGTTGATCATGGAATTGTTTTAGGGCATGTTATTTCCCATGAAGGGATTGAGGTAGACAAAGCTAAAGTTGAATTAATTGTGAACCTACCTCCACCCACATCAGTTAAGGGAATTAGAAGTTTTTTGGGACATGCAGGATTTTATAGGAGGTTCATAAAAGATTTTTCAAAAATTTCACGTCCTTTGTGTCATTTGTTAGGAAAAGATGTCCCATTTGTTTTTGATGAAAAGTTCTTAGAAGCTTTTAATATTTTGAAAGAAAAACTAACTTCTGCCCCTATAATTGTTGCCCTAAATTGGGATTTGCCATTTGAAATTATGTGCGATGCATCGAATTTTGCCATTGGAGCTGTGTTGGGCCAAAGAGTGAATAAATTGATGTGTGTAATTTATTATGCAAGATTATCTTTAAACGATGCACAAGTAAATTACACGACCACTGAGAGAGAAATATTAGCTGTGGTATTTGCACTAGACAAATTTAACTCTTACTTGATAGGTTCTAAGGTCATAGTATTTTCTGATCATACAGCTTTGAAATACCTATTGACCAAACCACAAGCTAAACCTAGGCTCATTAGGTGGGTGTTAATGTTAAAAGAATTCGATGATGAAATCAAAGATAGGAAAGGAAGCGAAAATGTAGTGGCCGGCCATCTTTCTAGACTTAACTCTTGTGAAAATAATGCTGAAATTGCTTGTGAAAATGCTTTTGAAAAATTCCCGGATGAACACTTGTTTTCCTTAACTCAAGCACCATGGTATGCTGATATTGCTAATTATCTTTCTTGTGGTGTAGTGAGAAAGGATTTGAGCTTCCAGGCAAAGAAGAGATTCCTGCATACATGTAAGTATTATTTTTGGGATGAGCCTTACTTGTTTAGAATTTGCAGGGATGAAGTGATAAGAAGATGTGTGCCGGAAGAGGAACAAAAGCAAGTGCTACAATTTTGCCACAATTTGTATTGTGGGGGACATTTTGAAGGAAAGAAGACCGCCGAGAAAATTCTTCAAAGCGGTTTGTATTGGCCTACTCTTTTTAAAGATGCTTATCATTTTTGTATAGGATGTGATGAATGCCAAAGAGTAGGAAACATTAGCAAACGGAATGAAATACCCCTTAATATCTTTATTGTGGTTGATATTTTTGATGTATGGGGAATTGATTTCATGGGGCCATTTCCTAAATCCTTTGGTTTTGAATATATTCTTCTAGCAGTGGATTATGTGTCCAAGTGGGTTGAGGCAATCCCCACTAGGACCAATGATGCTAACATTGTGTTAAAATTTGTGAAGGAGAATATTTTGAGCAGGTTTGGAACCCCCAAGGCGATAGTGAGTGATGGAGGAAGCCATTTTTGCAACAAATGGATTGAAAAGTTGATGACCAAGATGGGCATCCGACAAAAAGTGGCAACCCCATATCATCCCCAAACATCCGGGCAAGCTGAGATTTCAAACAAGCAGATCAAGGGGATTTTAGAAAAGACAGTGAGCACAACTCGGAAGGACTGGTCAATCCGACTCTCAGAAGCATTGTGGGCTTATAGGACTGCTTATAAAACCCCATTGGGAATGAGTCCTTATAGGTTGGTCTTTGGTAAGGCATGCCACCTCCCGGTGGAATTGGAGCACAAGGCTTATTGGGCAATAAAGACCACGAATATGGACTTAGGTGAAGCAAGGGAGCAAAGAATGCTTCAAATTTCCGAGCTTGGTGAACTTCAGAATGAAGCCTATGAGAATTCGAGGATCTTCAAGGAAAAGACCAAACCTATTCATGATAGGATGATTCTTCGAAGGACTTTTGAACCAGGAATGAAAGTCCTTCTCTTCAATTCAAGAATGCGGATGTTTTCCTGAAATTTGAAGTCACGTTGGAGTGGACCCTTTCAAATCATTCAAACATTCCCTTATGGGGTTGTTGAGTTGCTTAATCTAAAAACCAATGAGACGTTCAAGGTGAATGGACAAAGGGTGAAGCCCTACTTGGAAGAAATTGAAGTTGCAAAAATGGTGGAAAGCATGGTGTTCATTGACGAATGATGCAACAATGTCCAGCTATACGACATTAAAGAAGCGCTAAATGGGAGGCAACCCATCGATTTGCATTTCTTTTCACTATTATAATTTTATATTTTGCAATTTTAATTTCATGTTGAGTTAAATAAAATAGAATAGGTACTTTGATCGGTTTTTACTTTTCTTGAATGTGTTTCAGGGTTAAACCAAGAAGAAGATTGCATTTTTGCGATTTGGTGACACAAATAAACCAATTAAAAAAAAAATTTTAAAACCAATTTGGCAGAGGCAGACACGGCCAGAGGTCCTGGCCGTGTCCATGCCCGTGTCAAGTAACACCAAAAGACACAGAGGCAGACATGGCCAGAGGTCCTGGCTGTGTCCTTGCCCGTGTCAAACAAACATCATAAGTCACAGAGGCAGACACGGCCAAAGGTCCTGGCCGTGTCACACAGACACGACCAAGCCTCTCCCCGTGTTACTCAAATTGCCTTGCAACCTTCTTTTATCCAGTAAGAGACACATTCAAGGGACACGGCCGTGTCCCTGGTTGTGTCCCTCAAAAACCATCAGACACGGCCAACTTCACCAAGCTTGGCCGTGTCACCTAAATTTTTTGTTTTAAAAACACGAATTTTGCCCTGCTTTTCATTCTAAATCCCTAAATCTTTCTCTCTCCTCTCTTTCTCTCTCTCACTCTCCCTCGATCTCTCTCTCTCAAAACGCCATAGTCACTTCCTTAAACCTTCAAAATCATTTCAAATCTTTCATTTTTCTTCACCCAAACTGATTTAAACTCATCCACTTCCCTTCTTTTCTCATTAAAAAGCAATTAAAATCTTGAAAACTTCATTTTCACCAAATCATCAAAATGACAAGAACAAAAATGGTGTCTCATCACAAAAGGACGCGACCTCCACCTTCGGCTCCATCTTCATCATCGTCAGCACCAAGGAGAGCAACTCTTCTCGCTCGAGGTTTCTTTCCGACGAGGTATGTTAACGAAGAATCCCTCGATGCTCTTCATATTCGAAATAATTTTTATGGATTTGTTCATAATCTTGGGTGGGATAGATTTGTTTCCCTTAAACCTTTGCAATTTGAGGAACTTACATTGGAATTTTTAACCTCACTTAAGGTTGAAAGAAATGATAAAAAGATTTGCATTAGGATACATTTTAAACTGCTTGGGAGACCATTTGTCCTTAAAATTGAGCAATTGAGCGATATATTTAGTTTCCATCAACAAGGGGAACAATGTGTGCCTAAGAGTTTTAGACAACAGTTCGCATGGGGAGCTTTGGACTCGGGTACTTATGTGGCCAAATTGGCCAAAGCTACGAAATTGAAAAATCCCGCCCTAAGGTACTTACACCGGGTTATGTCATGTGGATTCTTTGCAAGAAAAGAGAGCGCTGGGGTTGTAGAACTAAGCGAACTATATTTTTTAGACTATGCTATCAATGTTGTACCCGTTTGTACCAGCTATTGGTTAGCCGATGTGTTTGACAGTGTGGCAAATAAAAAGAGGGGTGCCATTTGCATCGGAGGATTAGTCACAATTTTAGCGATGGCACTCCTTGATGATTTTGACCCGAGCCATTGCCAGATGACCAAGATCTCGGGGAGTGATTCATTAGATCTTGCCACTCTCGAGAAGATGCACATGGTTTCAAGAAAAGGAGGAGCTTATGTTATGGGTTCAGCTGAGCCTGAGGTACCAGAGGGCCGTCAAAAGAGAGCACGAGTCGAGGAGGATTCCGACTCGGATTCACTAGATTTAGATGAAGATGCTCCAATCCCGAACAATCAGGAGATCCTTAATAGGATTGAAGCATTGGAAAACAAGGTTGACCGTAACCATGTTGTAGCCATGGAACAAATTGACCGCAACCATGCTGTAGTGATGGAACAAATGGACCTAATCAACAGCAACCTTGCTAAAATTCTGAGCCTCCACCCATCAGCTGCATCATCGTCCCATCCTCCGTCACCGTAGATCCTATCAGCTCCAACCTTTTGAAAACACTTGTTATTTTCTTATTTGTAGTTATTTCATATTTTTGTTATGGTTTTTAATGTTAACTCTTTTTATTGTGTTTATTTTATGTATTGTATTTTGCTCTTGAACAATGGTTGTTTGTGAATGAAAAGGTAGCACTTGCGTCACGAAGGATCGATGGAAAAACAGGTTGTACCTTAACTTTTTACTTTAAATATCATTGTTTCCATTGAGGACAATGTAAAACTTAAAGTGTGGGGTGTGTGCTAAGCCTTTTTGTTCATGAATATAAATTGTCTATTTTCGTAAGTGTTTTTGTTTTGTTATTTTCGTAAGTGTTTTTGTTTTGTTATTTTCGTAAGTGTTCTTGTTTTGTTAAGTTTCGTGTTTTGTTTTATAATTGATTTTGATGGATATTAATAAGTTCAATTGTTATAAGAATGTTCATAGATGACTTTTAAATTTTTGAAGCATGAATTTGAGGATTGATTAGAGTTAGTACTTATTGTCAATTTTGATGGTTATTCTTTGCATTGCCATTTAACTAGTGAGGAATTGAGCCATCAACTTATCATTCATTTTATGTGTGAACATCTTTGATTGATGAATTACTAGAACTTGCTTTGACATGCATTTTGAGACTACATAAAAATTTCAATTAAGCATTAACATGATTAAGGCAATTTAGGGCAAACCATTTTGGCTTAAAAAGACCAACCTTAAAAGCACATAAATGCTTAGTGCTAAGTGATTGAGATGAATTATGGGATTGTTGATCATGCTACATTGCTTACTTCACTCTTGAAGTACTCTTGACCTAAATGAACTAACTCACTCTCCCAAATGTCATACCTTTTCCTTAGCCCCGTTACAACCAAATAAAAGACCTTATGATTGATGCTTGATTGTGATTAGGTGGTGGAGATTTGATTGATAAGCAAGCCTATAGTCCTAATCTTTCATTGAATGTTGAGAGCTTAAACACTACCCAATTAAACACTTGAGAGGTTTTGTGAGGGAGTGACAATTTTGGTATGCATTGATTGACCATTAAGTTACTTGAGTACCGATTATTCTTGATTCAATTATGATTGCGGATTTAATAAGATGGGAGTCTTAATGCATCCTTATAACTTTTGAACTTGATAATATTTATCTTGTTTTATTTGTTTTTATTATAACTTTGCTTGGGGACAAGCAAATGATTAAGTGTGGGGTAATTGTTTAGATCAATTTTGTATATATTTTTTATTATGTTTATGTTGATTTTAAGTTAATTTTTATGTTAAATTGCACTTAAGTTTGTTTGAAGTTGTTGATTTAGGTTGAAGTACATTCGATGGAGCCATTTGATCAAAATTGGTGGAAATTGTGGAGAAAATCAAGTGACACGGCCAAGCTTGTCATGGCTTGGCCGTGTCCTTCATCAAAAGAAGAAGAAACCAGGAAAATTATGAGACATGACCAGGATTAATATGGCTTGGCCGTGTCCCACAAGGAAACAAGTCCAGAAGTGAACACGGCCTTGAGACACGGCCAAGCCACTGGCCGTGTCTCTCCAAAGGAACAAAAGAGCAAAGAAAGCAAAGAAAGAAAAGACATAAATAGAGGTGGCCGTGTCACATGACACGGCAGTGTCCTTGGCCATGTCTCACAAGGACAAAGCATACAGAATGGGACACGGCCAGAAGCTTGGTCATGTCCCCAAGAAAGAAAGTCACTAGACACGGCCAAGCTCCATATGGCTTGGCCGTGTCACCCTGGGTCCTTAGCTGGCTTGCACGAGGAGTGAGCTGTTGTGTTTTAGTGGGTGACAAAAAGAACAAAAAAGAGTGACAAGTGGGAGGTAATTATGGAAGAAACATATAAGAAATTATAAAGTGGGAGACAAACAATAATGATGTCTTAAAAAATTCAAAATGAAAAAAGAATGGAGGGAAAAATAAAATGGATTGAATATATTTTTAGTGGACATTCTCTACACACAACTTGTTCTTCATCTTCCTCATCTTCTTCCTTGGTTCTTGTTTGAGAGAGCAAGACCATTCCCTCATCTTCAATCACCATTTCTTTTCACACACCAAGAGCAAAAACAATTGTTGGTTTTGAAGTGAGTTATTAGTTCTTGAGAATTAGGGTTTTAAGAGGCTTGATTGGAGAGTTGAGAATTTGAGAAAGCTAACATCTACTCCTTCAAGAAGAGAACCATTTGTTCAAGAGAGCTGGAAGTTCATCATCACGTACCAAGAAGGAGCCACGAAAGAGACGAGAGTCCGATTTTTAGCATCTTCAAAAAGGGGTTTTTCTAACTCTTTCTTTTTATTCCATTTCTTATTTGTTGTTGTGTATTAAGAACATTAATATTGCAATGTATAACTTTGATTTGGTTTATATTGAATTGAGTATTTGTTTAAAACATATGATGAGCTAATTTACTCATGCTTGGGGTTGTAGTATATTTGATTAAATGATTTGATTTGATGATTCCATTGATATACCTTGTTATATGTTGATTGCATTGAAATTAAAGGTAAATTGATAGATTGGCCACCTATTGATTACTTAATATTGAATGACGAACCGAGAGGAGAAGTTTAATATCGGAACTATGCAATTGACTACCCTAAGAATGAATTAGAAATATAAGTTCTAGGGTTTATTAATTTGCTAATGTTAAATAATTGGTTGTTGTTAATTCATAAATGTGAGAATTAGTGAATTGATAATTGGCTAATTAATCTTAAGAAACAAATGAAGATTCAAGGTTATATTAATGGATAATCAGATAATTGAACATTTGATTAAATGGACCTACAACCCTAGGCATCATTTCCATAATTGAAATTCTCTTGCATAAAATCGCTCATTTTCATTTCTAAGGATAATTACGGTTCACCAATTCAATCACACAATCGAATTTATTATTTCATGTTAATCGAACTATTACTTGCAAGTCCTTCCTTGGGAAACGACCTTGGGGCGATCACCATCACTACAATAGCCTCGTATACTCCCCTTGAAGTTTGGTTGGATCTAGTCCTTGAAGCCTAGTTGAGATGTTACAAACCTTGAAGTTAGGTTGGGTTTGGTCCTTGAAGTCAAGTTGGGTTGATGCTTAGCATGCTTTGCTCTCGTTGAAGCTTGATTGGGCCTAATCATTGAAGCCTAGTTGGGATAATGATAAATATGATAATTAAACCAAAACATTAACTTTGAAAGTTGAATGGCATATTAGTGTCTTTTGGGCCCATGCTTGTCTTTTTTTCAATGTAAAACATAAATGGTGAAACAATTGAATAAGATAATGAAATCTAGTGTAATGAAAAATATTAATATATCATTTATGAATATTGTCTTTATTGTTGAAATGTGTGACATTGGCATTGCATTGAAGCATATTGTTATTGTGGTTTGTACCACTAAGCCGTTGGCTTAGCACGATTATGATTCATCACGCAGGTGACAGGGTAGAACCGGAGAGTTCATCTAGACCGAGTCGAGTCTAGACTCTGAAGTGTTGATTGTGGGCTTTAAGATCAGAGACGAAATGCCAAACATGTATAAACTTTATGTTTTGTAAAATTTGATTTTTGATGTTTATGTATTTGTAAACACCTCTACATTTTCCGCTGCGTATTGAATGAACATTTTATCTGTTGTGTTTTATGATATAACTTAAATGTTTAAGTTTGCTCATATTATTGTATAAAGGAATGATTTGTTTGTTTAGTAAACTGTAGCATTCCTATATTCAGTATATGTGTATTACGTTTGTGGTGGTATGTAGTGTGCGTATACTGGGTATAGGGGTGTTACAAAACTTTTTGGAAAATAAAGCAACGAATTAAGATTTTCAAACTTCAGAAAAGGTGAATTAGGGTTCTTAAGTTTTTGAATTAAAAGAAATAATGGGATGATTTAGCTACTATGAAGAATAAAATTTAAACAATTGATGCATACCTTCGTTTGTTGGTTCCACAAAAATTTTCTTTTTAGATGAACAAAATCAAACACAAGCTTTGCTGCCTTTGAATTGCTTGAATTGTTTTTTTTTTGGCTCTTTCAAAAAATCAGATTGATTCACCTCTTTCCTACTTAGTTTCGGATCCAATTTTTCCTCCAAGTTTCTGTCCGATTTCTTCCTTCTTTTTTGTGTTGTTTTTGGTCTTATTTATAAAAAGAATTTTATGGTTCATTCCTAATTATTCACAGAACATAATATTGATAAGAAAAGGAAATCGAAACCTAATTGCATTAGGTTTCGGAAAAATTTGCGTCAAAAAAATTTCGCTGGCGAAAACAATTTGCCTCAGTTGGCTGCGGCAGGGGTGAGGGACTGCCCTGCGGGCCATTTCGCCAGCAGAATATCATCCCTCGTGCTGGTTTTTGGCGACTATTTTTTCTTCGCCGATTTTTATTTTTGTTTTTTTATTTTGATTTTTTTGATTTTGATTTGTTTATTTTGATTTTTTTATTAATAAAATTTATATATTAAAGCAAAAATTATTTATTTAAGATAACAAAAATTATTTTGGACCAATTAAAATATATTAGATAACACAAAAATTATTTTGGACTAAATAAAATATATCGGACCGGACTGGGTCAAAAATTAAAGGTCTACAGTGTGCCCCCTTCTTGAATGATCTGAAACTTTCGTGAAAGAGAGTGAAAAGCAATAAGACTTAATTTTTGAGATGGTTGAGGTTTTGAGTTCTGGACCCAGTTCGAGTTCTGGACAAAGGATAATTTTAGGTTATAGACCTAAGGAAAATTTTGGTTATGGACCCGATTCGAGTTATGGACTCAAGGATAATTCTAGGTTCTGGACCTAAGAAAAATTTGGGTTATGGACCCGATTCGAGTTTTGGACTCAAAAGAGATTCTAGGTTCTGGACCTAAGGGAAATTTGGATTCTGGACCCGAGCTAAGTTATGGACTTAAAAAAGATTCTAGTTTCTGGACCTAAGGGTAATTTGGGTTCTGGACCCGAGCTAAGTTTTAGACTTAGAAGAAATTTTAGGTTCTAGACCTAAGAAAAATTTGGGTTCTGGACCCGAGCTAAGTTTTGGACTTAAAAGAGATTCTAGGTTCTTGACCTAAGGAAAATTTGGGTTCTGGACCCGAGCTATGTTATGGCTTAAAAAGAGATTCTAGGTTCTGGACCTAAGGAAAATTTGGGTTCCGGACCCGAGCTAAGTTCTAGACTTAAAAAGAGATTCTAGGTTCTGGACCTAAGGAAAATTTGGGTTTCAGACCCAAGCTAAGTTCTGGACTTAAAAAGAAATTCTAGGTTCTGGACCTAAGGAAAATTTTGGTTCCGGATCCGAGCTAAGTTCTGGACTTAAAAAGAGATTCTAGGTTCTGGACCTAAGAAAAATTTGGGTTCTGGACCCGAGCTAAGTTTTGGACTTAAAAAGAGATTCTAGGTTCTGGACCTAAGGAAAATTTGGGTTCTGGACCCGAGAGATTTGGATACTCGATCCTAAACTAGATTTGGATACTCTATCCTAACTGGATTTGGATACTCGATCCTAAATTGGATTGGGATACACAATCATAAATTTGATTGGGATACTCGATGATAAACTGGATTTGGATACTCGATCCTAAATTGGATTGGGATACTCGATCCTAACTAGATTTGGATACTCGATCCTAAATTGGATTGGGATACTCGATCCTAACTGGATTTGGATACTTGATCCTAAACTGGATTTGGATGCTTGATCCTAACTTGGGTTGGGATACTCGATCCTAACTGAACTTTGATACTCGATCCTAAATTGGATTGGGATACTCGATCCTAACTGAATTTGGATAATCGATCCTAAACTGGATTTGGATACTCCATCCTAAACTGGATTTGGATACTCGATCCTAACTTGGATTGGGATACTTGATCCTAAAATGGTTTTGCATACTCAATCCTAAACTGGGTACTTTGACTCCAGATTTGAATTTGATTTGGGTACTTGGAACCGAGATTGGGTACTTTGACCAGAGATTGAAATGATTTGGATTTAATTTGGGTGCTTGGACCCGAGATTGATTTGTTTTGGGTACTTGGACCCGAGATTGGGTACTTGGACTCGAGATTGAATTAATTTGGGTACCTGGACCTGAGATTGGGTACTTGGACCCAACAATGAATTTGACTAACCTTTTAGTTGAGAAGTCTGACTGTTCTGGTTGTTCTATGCATGGTGGTTCTTCACTCAGAATGGATCTTCATCCTTTGAGATCGGGTCTTCACCCTTGAAAATGGATCTTCATCCTTTGGACTTCGGGTCTTCACCCTCTGAAATTTGATCTTTATCCATTAGAGATTGGGTCTTCACCCTTGAAACACGGACCTTCATCCATTGGATATCGGGTCTTCACCCTTGAAAATGGACTTTCATATCGGGTCTTCACCCTTGAAAATGGACTTTCATCCTTTGAAAATTGGGTCTTCACCCTTGAAAATGGATCATCATCCTTTGGACTTCAGGTCTTTACCCTTGCAAATGGGTCTTTATCCATTAGAGATTTGGTCTTTACCATTGAAAATGGATCTTCATCCTTTGGACTTCGGGTCTTCACCCTTGAAAATGGATCTTCATCCTTTGGACTTCGGGTCTTCACCTTTGGAACATGGATCTTTATCCATTGGAGGTCGGGTCTTTACCCTGGCTTCAGTTCTCTTATTTGAACTGATCTTTTGTCTTTTGCACCTTCATTCTTTTGAGAGTTCTAATGTTCCATTCTTTTTGTTATTCCTTTACAAAAATTCAGCTATTTTTAATTGGACCTTATATCCTCTTCTTGCCCCCCAAGGATTTTTTCTTTCATGCCAGCTTTGATTGATGTTTTTCTTGTCTAGTTCTTTGCATAAGCACGCATTTCTTCTCTTTGCAACATTACTTGAGCTTTCTCAAGCAATGGGCTTTCCATGCCCCCTGATTTGACATCTTCTTTTGATTCTTCACTTCACAGAGTGTTTGCTGTTCACTTTGATAAAGAATAGACAATACAAAACAAGAAAGTGTGACATGATATTCTCATGTATGCATGATATGCATGATAATACTCACAGTGGTTTCATCGACTAACAGACCGAGGTGTTCACCAGAAGTGTTCTCATTGGTTCCTTTCATATACTCGTTCAGATCTTGCATTGGAATGATAAAAAGCTTTGCATTTATGGCTTGTATCTTCAAGATGTTGAGAACGTGAGTGGTGGAGATCCCAAGCAGCAGAGTTAGGGATTCATCTATTTCAAACTATGTTTTAGCATGCCAGTTGATAGCTTCTTCACGACCTTGCCAATAATCATTTCCTTTGCTTAATATGCCCTTTGGAGGTTCAACAACATACTTCCCTTAACTTGAAGGCTTTGTATGACAAAACACCTTTTTTAGGTTTTTTTTTATTTGAATTTTGAAATCAAATGTTGGCTTTGCCAAATTAATGTCAATGTACCTCAGGACTTGATTTTCCAAATTAACATATCTATAACATGACAACCCTAGTTACCATACTAAACTCGGGAATCATTTCTATTTAAGCTAGAATTGTTGCACTTCAGATAGGCACATACACATTACTTAGCCAAAGGTCTCATTTTAGTTTAAATGTTGTCTATCTCATATGCATACTTATCCAAACTATCTCCACTAATAGACTCTACCTACCAAGAGAGATCAATAGGTTTTTGATAGGCTTGAAATGGGGTCTATAAGGGACATGGGTTAAATGAAGGCCATTTGTAAGTTGAAGCTGATGTGACATAATGGATAAACCATCACACTATAAATTTCTTGTTTGAATTTTAGGCAGCTTGGAGGTAATCTTGCTAGACTCCAAATTCCTTCTATCTTCTTGGCATTAATCTGGATCTTGATTAGGACAGTTTTTGCCCTTGCAAAAAGCTTGTTACCCAAACTTGTTTCTTTTCTTCTTTTCCCTTTTCTTTATTTCTCTTACTCTTCCCTTTTCTTTCTCTTTATTTTCCTTACTCTTCTCTTTCTTTGAGCATTTTATCATTTTGTCCTTCTTCCTTGTAGGACTGTCAAGTACAGAACTTTTAAGCACTAGATGGTCTTTCCCCTTTTCCTCTGATTTTGATCAAATATTTAATTGGGCTGGATCAATTCAAGTCAAACCATCCTCATAAACCAAATGGAAGCCTTTTGTTGTCTTAGGTAAAAGAGAACTCAGTTGGCTTTTTGAACCATTTTTTTGGGTTTTTTTTCTTTTTTTCCTTTTTGTTTTTTCCTTTTGTTTTCTTCTTTTTTCTTCTTTTTCTTTTTCTCTTCTTTTTTTTTTGTCTTTTTTTTGTCTTTTTTCCTTTTCTTTCTCTTTTCTTTCTTTTTTCCTTTTCTTCTTCTTTTTTTTGGTTTTGTTTTGGTTCTAGCTCTAAAAGAGTTGTCTTGTTTGTACCAACTAGGGTTTCCAATAATGGATGAGTGGAGTGACATAAATCTTCTTTAACAGGGACAAATCATTTGCTATTCTGATGTTGTCTTGATATATTGGAGATATTAGGTAAACTTCAAATACACTTATGGTCTTAAAAACTTTAACTACCCTTACGGTCTTGAGAACTTCAACTATCTTTATTGTCTTGAGAACTTCAACTATCTTCACGGTCTTGAGAATGTCAACTATCCTCATGATCTTGACTAATCATTATTTTCTTTGATCTTCTTACCTCTTTATCTTAGCGATCATAAGACTTATCAAAAGTATCACAACAGCTCAGGGTAGGTTATTGGGGTTTGTAAGCAAATGAAAAGAAAGCTAAAATTTTATGAAGGCTCAAAGGGACAACTAGGGATTGATATTTAATTGGGTGGATACTAGTTGTTGGCTAACCAAACAATGCCTAGATCATCTCTCCCTTAAATAAGCTGAGTTACAATTTTGCCTCGAAAGTTTGTCAAAGCATGTTTTAAGACTGACTAGGACCTAGGCAAAGGTAATTATGCAGGAGCCCTCTCTAAGTAAGCATACACAACTCAATGCTATAGAGCAATTCCTTTATCTAGTAAAGTCATTCAAGTCATGATGCATAAATATATTAATTTATGAACATCAAGCTAGATTCCTCATTGGTTGACCACCAAAATGAACAAAGACCAGCAAAAATTTTAATGAAAGTAATTTATTCAACAATTTTAATTTGAAAAACACAATAGTTCCAAAATATTAAAGAAAGTAAAATTGAAAAGCAACATTCAAGTTAAGGAAGGTTCTTTGAGTTTAAGTTTCTTTTCCTTTCACATCATCAATGTTTCCATCTTGAAAGGATGATAAAACAAAATCTTCTTCCAATCCTTTTCCCACCATGAAGGTTGCTAGTGGAGGTGCTCTATTGAACCTTGGTAATGGATTGTCTTTGGTGTTGGGCTTATCCGGCTCGGGTAGCTTACCACTATCTATTAGATCTTGGATCTCATGCCTTATACAAGCACATTTATCTGTTTCATGCCCTTGCATTTGATGAAATTGACAGAAGGCCTAGGCATTGAAGTTTGGTGGCAGTGGATTATGTAGTGGTCGAGGAGCTAACGGTTGCAACAACCCTTTCTTTTGCAGCTTGCTAAAAACCCAGGATAGAGGTTTCCCCAATTATGAGAATTGTCTTTTATTTCTTTGACCAGCCACATTAACATCAACTTCTTTTTGCGTGCTTTGATTGCTAGGCAGATAATTCTCTTTCTCATTTCTTCTTATTGAAAAGCGATTTTTCTCCCTTTCCCACTCTTCAATTTGTAGACCAGCTTGGAGAAGATCTTTAAAATCCCTTATAAGGGTGTGAGACATCCTTTCACGGAGATTAGGCAGGACGCCTCTCACGATCATCCTTATTTGATCAGATTCATTAGGCCTTTTCTTGAGCAAAGTGACCTTATTTCTCCACCTTTTCATGTAGTCCACAAAATTCTCATTTGGCCTTTGTCTAATGGACTCAACTTCTATTAAGGTAACTTCCAACTCGACATTATACCCATATTGCTGGATCAAGGCTTTGTAAAGCAGCTCCCAATTCTTTTGTGTTCCATCACTTAAGGTATTGAAACAATTTTGGACAACAGGATCAAATGAAAGCATGAAGTACCTTAGAGTTTGAGCCTTAGTAGCTCGAGCAGACTGCATAATAGTGATGTATTGCTTCACATGGAGATGAGGATTTTCAGTGCCATTGTACTTTGCAAAGGATGGCATCTTGAACTTGTACGGAACTTCTTCATCTAGCTCAAATAATTTTTCAATCTCGGACATCTCTTTGATTTTTAGTTTCTTCTCAAATTTCTTTTCTAAATCAGCAATCATCTTCTCAACATCGGATGTCTCGGTCTTTTCAATAGTTGCCTTCTCAACAATCTTTGGTTCTTCCTTTTTGTCTTGAGGATCTTGGTAGTATTGAGCCCAATCATCATCAATGACCACCTTATCATCATCAAAAGCTACTTCACCAATTTTAACCTTCCCATTGTCCTTTGGCTTCTTGGTGCTAGCAGATGCTTCGGCATTGTTTTCTAAAATTACAGCTAGTTGGTTCTTCATAGTCTCAGCTAGGGCCTCTTTATTTCTTCCATTTTGGCATTGAGGGCTTCATCCACCATTCTTTGAATTTGTTCAGGATCCATTATTTTTGGTGGGCAAGTGATTGAGTCATCGCTAGATACTTCATCTCCAGCGTAGGTCCGATTGTTGTAGGCTTTTGAACTGTCGTAATCCGGGGCTGTGAGCCAAAGAGGATATGAGATGCAAATGTATGCATGTATGCATGTATGCACAAACAATCAACAAACAAGGATAATTAGGACGTTCCTTCCAACCTTATAACATCTACACACGAATGGCGAGTCTCTTTTCCTAGGTATATGGTTAACAAAATACCAACTTGGGGTATCTTGTTTTTGAATATTTCCCTCGGACATTTCAACCAATAGTTATATTTTTGAAAATGGAAATCCATTCATAGTAATTCCCATTAATTAGGTTTTAATCCATTCAACCAACTATAGTAGCTTTTATGCTATATTGGATTAAAACTAAATTAAGAGGTTTATTATAGATAAATTTCTCACTTGAAAAAGTAACTAATGATTCATGCCGAAAACAAGCCCATGATTAATTATTCTTAGTATAAACTAGGCTCATAATTGATTTTTGGTATTTCGTAATTGACCTAAATATTTTGCAAGCACTTTGTAAGAAAAGGTTGGATGAAAATAATTTTATTTCTAAGCCCATTGTAAAAAGATCTTAGAAAAAATGGATTTTGGGCTTAGTATTTGGGCCATGAGCAAAAGAATTTTAGAAAGGTTTTATGTCCAAAGACCATCTTGAAAAGTTTTAAAAATAGCTTTGGTCTTTTGGGCATTAAAGAAAAATTTATTTTGAGCTTACAATATACTTAGGTCATATTAGAAAAAGAACAAACCAAATAAGCCATGATTTAAGCCAAGATAAATTAATCATAGTCAAACAACATGCATTTGGGATAAAACCTAAGGAAAGTAACTAGGCCAATTACATGAGCTTTAGACTTTGGGTAAAAAGGCATAGGTTCCCATAGCAAGTATATACCAAATGGTACGAGGCTATGAGTGGTTATACCATGCTCGATCTCCATACCTTGAGTGAAAGTATGGTATCCCTTCCATAACATAACATGGGTAACACGGGCGTCCTAACTCACGCACACGATGCAATGTAATATGATGTAATTGATAATATCGTTATAAGAAAGAATAAAATAATATAAAGACCAACAAAATCAACTTCTCTTATCCCCAGTGGAGTAGCCACTGTGAGCGGGGATTTTTGCCCCCACTCCCGATGGAATGGTTCTTACGACTTCGGCACTGTTTAGGCTCAGGGCCTTAGAGAACACGAACCTAAGTCTGGAGAAAATGGAGTCTCCACCAGGACGGGCCGGGAAAAAGAAAGGGGTGGATGACTTAATTCCTAAGGAATCCCCAACCCCCTAATGGGTTCGGAAAGTTGGGTATGTGTGGGGAAGGTGAGAAATGGCCCAACACCCCCACAACGCCGGGTTCATTGGAAACGACCTCCTTTACAGGTCTTAATATTATAAAATTCTTAAGTATAACAACATTATCCATATTACACACAATAATTAAAAGAAAGCATCATTATATTAAAATCAATGCAATGTCCAAACAAAGCAAATAAATGGACACCCATCCAAGGATGGAAACATGCCCTTACATAATCCATACCTAAATAGGACATCCACCGAAAGGTAGAAACATGTCCTTTACGCTGGTTCTAAAATAGAAAAGCAATTTAAATTACATGATATTTAACTAATGAGGTACCCACCAAGTGGAAACATACCTCTTACAACATTTGGAAATATAAATAAATCGATAAAAATAAATAACCGTTCATCATAAATAAATCATTCATCAAAGGTGTTAAATATCAATAGAAAGTAAACATCCATCCATGATAAGTTAAATAAACCAAGCATTGAACTTAAATAAATTAAAGCATATAAAATAAATCAAAGCATAATCAAATATAAAATTGAATAAGGCAAATAAAAATCTAAATTATGGCTATTGTTTCCATTTAGGGTTCTTTATTTCATGTGTTTAGGGCTTTGGAATTTGTGGAATTAGGCTACTGTGAGTTTTTAAAGAAATTAAAATAGATTAAGGCTTTATGTTTTAAAAGGTTGATAAAGTTCTTTGATTAATCAAACTAATATTTGAATGGTGAAATCATGAAACTAGGGTTTGGACACTTTAAAATACTTAGATTTATGACTTACGGTTACTCACTGAATTATGGTTTCAAGCTTACTGTGTAAAATTATAACACTTGTGTTTATATGGTTTTTTTAAAGTTTTAAAGGATTAGGGTTTAGAAAAAATTAGGATTTAAGGTTTTAAAGGGGTTAGGATTCTCTGTTTTGAGTTTTGGAATTGAATTAGGGTTTTAGGATTTTTGAATTAGGGTTTCGGGTAATGAGTTAATTTTTAGAATTTGGAAAAATAATTGATAATTTTATGAAGTTTTATGAAATTAAACAAAACGATTTAAAGTTTATAAAAGCAAAAAAGATATTTTTAGGGCTTTTGGAAAGAAACAGAACTCTATTTAGGGTTTTGAATATTTGGAAAACAAATTTTGGTTTTGGGGTTTTGAAGAAACAAAACTAATAACTTTAAACTTTTTGGAAAATAAAGCAACGAATTAAGGTTTTCAAACTTCAGAAAAGGTGAATTAGGGTTCTTAAGTTTTTGAATTAAAAGAAATAATGGGATGATTTAGCTACTGTAAAGAATAAAATTTAAAAAATTGATGCATACCTTCATTTGTTGGTTCCACCAAAAATTTCTTCTTGGATGAACAGAATCAAAGACAAGCTTTGCTGCCTTTGAATTGCTTGAATTGTTTTTCTGCTCTTTCAAAAAATCAGATTGATTCACCTCTTTCCTACTTAGTTTCAGATCCAATTTTTCCTCCAAGTTTCTATCCGATTTCTTTCTTCTTTTTTGTGTTGTTTTTGGTCTTATTTATAGAAAAATTTTATGGTTCATTCCTAATTATTCATGGAACATAATATTGATAAGAAAAGGAAATCGAAACCTAATTGCATTAGGTTTTGGAAAAATTTGCATCGAAAAAATTTTGCTGGCGAAAAAAAACTGCTGCGGAAAAATTATGCTGGCAAAAAAAATTTGCCCTAGTTGGCTGCGACAGGGGTGAGGGACTGGCCTGCGGGCCATTTTGCCCATAGGAAACTCCTGTGGGTGAGATGGCCCACGGCCATCGTCCCACGCTCTAGTTTTCAGCGACGATTTTTTCATCGCCGATTTTTCCATCCATATTTTTTATTTTTATTTTTTGATTTTGATTTTTTTGATTTTGATTTGTTTATTTTTATTTTTTATTAATAAAAATTAGATACTAAAGAAAAAATTATTTAATTAAGGTAACAAAAATTATTTTGGACCAATTAAAATATATTAGACAACACAGAAATTATTTTGGACTAAATAAAATATATCGGACCGGACTGGGTCAAAAATTAAGGGTCTAAAGATGCATAAAGAAGTCAAAGTGTATGTTGATGATATGATGGTGAAGTCGGATACAAGGAAACAACACTTCCAAAACTTAGAATTATTCGTCGAGAGAGCAGTGAAGTATAAGCTAAGGTTAAACCCAAAGAAGTGTGTGTTTGGGGTTACCTCAGGCAAGTTGTTAGGACATGTGATTGGTCCAAATGACGTTGAGATTGACCCTGTCAAGGTTAAGGCGATCAGGGATATTCCAGCCCCTAAGACGGAGAGGGAAGTCCAGGGATTTATTGGCAGATTCTAGTAAATTAGCAAGTTTATAGCAAAGCTCACCACAATCTGTGAACCTATCTTCAAATTACTTAAAAAGAATCAGCCAATCATATGGAATGAAGAGTGTCAAAAGGCCTTTGAGCCCATAAAGGAGTATCTGCTAAATCCACCTATTTTGAAACCTCCTAAACATGGTAAACCCTTGTTACTATACTTAGCAGTAGAAGAAGAGGCAATATGAGCCATGCTAGCCCAAGCAGATGAATCAGGGATTGAGCACGCAGTCTATTATTTGAGTAGAAAGCTCCTACCTTATGAAATCAAGTATAGTATCATTGAAAAGACCTATATAGCTATGGTTTGGTCTTCTAAGAAGTTGCAGCATTACTTTCAATCATATAGTGTGCAAGAAATTTTCAGGTTGGATCCGGTTAAATACTTAAGGGAGACACCCTCTTTAATCGATAAGTATGGGCAATGGTTGATAATATTGGAAGAATTTGAGATTGAGTATGTAACCAGGAAAATAATCAAAGGTAGAGTGGTGGAAAAATTTCTAGCCCAACAACCATTACCAAATAACGAAGAGGTAATCTTGGAATTTCCCGATGAACATTTAGAAGCCATAGAAGTACAAGGATGGAAAATGTATTTTGATGGAGCAGTGAATAGGAAAGGAGCAGGTTTGGGAGTCATACTAGAACCGAAAGGGGAACTTATTCCTTTAGCCAAGAAGTTGAAGTTCAAGGTGACAAATAATATGGTGGAGTATGAAGCATGTATCTTTGGTTTGGAAACCCTGATGATTATTGTAATATCCCAAAGTATGCTCAAGTTTGGTATAATAATTGTTGTAATTGAATTAAGAGTATATGTGTTTAATTGGAAAGAGAAGAGGTTTTTGAATAGAGTGTATATGTTGTATATATTGGGATATATATACAACATATACAAGTCAAATAAATGAAAGTCAAAGAAAGAACTAATTATCATTAATTAATTAATTATAAGGAAATTAATTAATTGGAAATTGAGTTAGTGGTATGAGTGGAAGAAGATATTTTGAATATTTTATTGTTTAATGCTTGGAGGAGAGGGTTTTGAGGAAGTGAGTGGTTAAAGGTTGACTTGGTTTTCTTTGCTTTCTTCTTTCTTTCTTTTTTCTTCGTGGGTCACTTTCCTTTCCTTTCCTTTTCTTTGTTTTGGCCGATCCTCCATAGCAAGAGAGCAAGAGAGAGAGGTTTGATCTTCCATACTCATGATTGAAGGAAGCTTTCAAGTAATCAAGTTAAAAATCTAAGAGTTTCTTCATCCTTGGTAAGTTTTCCACTTGATTCTTTGATTTCTTTGAGTTTGTGAGTTGAGATTGTGGTTGATATGTATTTGTTTGATTGTGGTGTGTTTAAGAGTGTTTGGTTCAAGTGATTTTGGATTTTTGGGGTTGGATTGAAGGAAAGAGTAAGTTTGTTAGAAGTGATAGTATTGTGGTTGTGTTTTGGGGTTTGTGGTGATGATTATGATTTGTGTTTGATATATGTGTTTAGTTGTTTTGGTATTTTTGTAAGTTTGTTATGGTTTTGGGGGGTGTTTAATTGAGTTGGGTTGAAGTGGAAAAGGGTGGAAGGAAGTGAATTGTTGGATGTAGTGTTGTTGTGGCCGAAATCTGCATTTTTGGCCTGACACGCCCATGAACACGGCTGGGTTTTTAGGCGTGTCGATGGTTTTGTGTTTTTGGATGGGTGACACGAGCAGTGACACGCCCATGTCACTGAGCGTGTCACAGCTTCTGTGTGTAGTAGCTTTTACACGAGCAGTGACACGCCCATGTCACTGAGCGTGTCATAGCTACTGTGATGTTGGAGAATTGACACGGCCATGAGCACGCTCGTGTTGTTGGACGTGTCAATGTTTCTGGGAGACAGAATGTATTACACGTCCAGTGACACGCCCGTGGTTCTGAGCGTGTCAATGCTTCTATGATGTGAGTTTAGGGCATGGTCAGGGACACGCCCGTGTTGTTCAGCGTGTCATGTGTAGAGTTTGCCCTAGTTGATTCTTAGTCTTATTATCTTATGTATATTCTTCCTTTTGGATTAGGTTGTGAAGAGTTTGAGTTGCCCTAACCTAAGTGTTAAGAATTCTTGGAAGAAGAAGAGTATAGATTGGTGTGAATTGTCTTTGAGGTAAGTACAAACCATATTTGATTGCATATATTTATATGTCTTGGACCTTAACACATTTGGATATAAATGTGTTAAGTAATCTATTACATTGTTGATGCATATTAATAATGCTATGTTGTGCACAATGGGAATTATGTGGAATGTATGCTAAAGATTCTAAATCTATTAATAAAGTAAATTGCTATGTATACATCAATGATGAATTGAGACATAATGAGATGATTGAAGCATGTTTGCATATATGGAATATGAAATGTGAAATGTGAAAGATATGATGATATAATGAATTGTCTAAATGTGATTTGAGATAATATGAGATATGAGAACATGGTTGTTGGCTATGATGATACAAATGAGGTAATTAAGGCATGGTTGCCTAGTTGATTGTGATATATGAAATGAGAAATGAATTGAGACATAAATTGATAAAGAGATAAATGAAATGATTGTGTGCCTAATATGTTATTCAATTTTCAGAGTTCTGGGTTTGTTGGCAGGCCTATGAAACACTGGATAGGTGAAAAGACCGGGTCGTAAGCCGATTCCAGTTGAGAAATGTGAAATATGTGATAATATGATGTTTTTGGGGTGAAAAGACTGGGTCGTAAGCCTCAAAAACAGTAACAGTCTTGCTGGGTTGAGGATCTCCTCGGGTTTCGCCGGGTTGATGGTCCAAGAGACTGGGTCTGTTACACTATCCATGCATAGAGATATATATATATATATATCGCCTACGGGCTTGATGATTATGATATGGACCAAAGCAGTAACTCTGAACCTTGAATAACATATTAGATTCTTTTTGGGCCCATGCTTGTGTTTGTTTAATTATTAATATTACTTCATAAATAGTGTGATAAGTTATTAAAGAATGTAAGGTTTGAAATATAGTATTCTTTTAAATTGTTATTGAAACTGGATTGTATGACATTAGCATGGCATTGCAGCATCATAGTATTGTACTTTGTACCACTAAGTCGTTGTCTTAGCGCGAGTGTGATTCTTCGCGCAGGTGACAGGGAAGAACCGGAGAGTTCCTGTAGGCCGAGTAGAGTCTAGATTTTGAGGTGTCGATAGTGGAGCTTAAAGATCAAAGACATACTGCCAACCATGTATATATTTTATAAAACTTGAGTTTTGATGTATATGTATTTGTAAATATTTGTTATATTTTCCGTTGCGTTTTAAACAAACACTTTATCTTTTATGTTTTATAATTTCTTTTAAATGTTTCAAATTTGTTCGTATTATATTAAAAGGAATGATTTGTGTGTCTTGTAAACCGTGGCATTTCTATATTCAATATACGTATATTACGATCGTATTAGCATGCTATGTATATATACGGAGTATAGGGGTGTTACAATTATGAAGGTGGATAAAGTGCAAGTCTTTGGCGATTCATTACTAGTAGTATCCCAAGTAAATGGAGAGTGGGAGTTAAAAGAAGAGAAGCTAAAACCATACCATCATTACCTGACCATAATGAAGAGGAACTTCAAGGATTGCAGGTTTATACACCTACCAAGAGAAGAAAACCAGATGACTGATGCCCTAGCCACATTTGCTTCGGTATGGGAAAATCCTGTTAACTTATTCCTTAAGCCTCTGATTTTGACTAGTTCATGAACTCCTTGCTATGAATATGAGATAATTATGGAAACTAATACAGACCATGATGCATGGTATGACACTATAAGATGATTTTTAGAGGAGAAGGAATACTCATTGGGGGCAACAAAGAAAGAAAGAAGAGCCATAAGGCGATGGTCCTTACAATACATCACCTTTCATGTAGAGTTGTATCGAAGATGACCTGATCGGTTGCATTTGAGATGCTTGAGGAAGCCTGAAATGGAGCATATTATGTCAAAAATACATACAGGAAGTTGCAGTCCACACATGAGTAGTTTAGCCATATTTAAGAAGATAATTCGATAAGGTTACTACTGGCTGACCGTGGAGAGAGATTGTATTGAATTTGTGAAGAAGTGCCAGCAATGTCAGATGTATGGTAATTTGAATCACATGCCTCCTGAAGAATTACATTCTATGTCTTCACCCTTGCCCTTCGCAGCTTGGGGGATTGACATTATAGGAGAGATACATCTGATGGCTTCAAATGGCCACTATTTTATTATGGTAGTGGTAGATTATTTTTCAAAATGGGTCGAAGCTGAATCTTTCAACAAACTGTGGGTAAGGCAAATGGCTAGATTTATTGAAACGAATCTCATCTGTAGGTATGGGGTCCCACACAGTGCGATATCGGACAATGGGGTACAGTTTCAAGGTGTAGTTAAGGACTTAATCTCAAAATACCAAATCTATCATCACCGATCCTCCCCTTATAGACCGAAGGCTAATGGTGTGGTAGAAGCAACATACAAGACAATTAAGCAAATTCTATCAAAGATGATGAAAACATATAGGGATTGGTCGGAGATGCTTCCTTTTGCTTTGTGGGATACAGAAAAAGTGTATGAATGCTGATTGGAATGACACTGTTATCTTTATTTTATAGGATGGAGGTAGTGTTGCCAATTGAAATTGAGATCAAGTCATTAAGAGTGGTCTTAGAAGCTGAACTGTCTGAGATGGAGTGGGTAGTGAGCAGGTACACATAGTTAGCTTTACTAAAAGAGAGGAGATTAAAAGCACTATATCATCATCAACTGTATTAATGGATGATAGCCCGGGCCTAGAATAGAAGGATTAAGATCAGAAAGCTTAGAGTCGGTGACTTAGTGTTTTATTAGTTTTTGTCATAGAATTGTAGCTTATTTATTATGATGATTATTGTTTTCTTCAAGTATTTTGGTAGTTTTAATCTATTTATTTAGTGATTTTATCAATTTTGGTAGTTTTAATTTATTTCAGTGTTTATGTCATTTTTGCACTAGTTTTTAGTGTGGTGTTTATGTGTTGTTGGTTAATGTTTTATTTGATTCTCGTTTAAAGTTGTTTCAAGTGTTTGTTTTAGGTTAATATGCAAAATATTTCCTTGGAAGAAAGAATAGCTTGAAGCAGCAAGACACGGCCAAGCCACTGGCCGTGTCTCACCTTAAGGGCAAAACCAAGGAACCAAGAGAGGAAGGAAGATTTGGCAGTAGCTGACACACTCAGGTGATATGGCCAAGCCACTGGCCGTATCCCATACTTAGCCAAGGAAGAAGACCAAAGAAAGAAGAGCAAAGAACGAAGGAATCAATACGTGACACACTCAGGTGACAAGGCCAAGCCACTGGCCGTGTCACATGATACGGCCAGGAGCTTGGCCGTGTCACACTCAATTCCATAGAAGCAAAGATGAAGGATCACACAGAAGCGGACACATCCAGGTGACACGACCAAGCCACTGGTCGTGTCACATGACACGGCCACCAGCTTGGCCGTGTCACTCCATGGACTAAAGGAAGAAAGAAAATGCGGATTTTGAGCGAGGTTTCGTATAAATAAGAGGATTAGGGTTTTTAAAAAGAGGGTTAGACAATTTATCAGCCGTCAAACATAAACTTTAGAGTTTCCTTTTGTTTTCTTAGAGAATTTTGATTACACTTTGATGCAAACAGTCTAGATTAAATTTATTTTAGCCATTGCAATATTCTTCTAGCAAAGATCTGAACAAGAGATTCTTTAGAAGCTAAAGAAAGTTTGTAATTTGGTTTTGTTCCCAAACTCTATCTCTTAAGTTTCATTGGAATTGTATTCATGAATTCTATTATGTCTAAATTAATTTCTTTGAATTTTAATGAGATGAATCTGTTTGATAGCATTATTACTAACTAATTTGATCTAGTCTAGGGTTTGTATGGATTTACTATGATTGTATGAAATGGTTATTGCTCTTAACTGAATTATTTTTTTAGCCTTAATTGAATGGATTAATGTTAATATATAATTGATTGGCCACCAATTATGTGTTTGAGGTATTAGATGAAGGATTGAGAAATGAAGTCTAATGCTGGAACAATTCAATTAGGGGCTTAGGTGAATTAGAAATATAACCTAAGAAAAGGATCATTTCAATTGTAACAAGATTATTTGAGAGAGGTTTGAATGCGAGAGCTTATTTCCTTGATTCGATTAATTAAGTTGCTTGAAATCTATCTTTGAAATTAAATTGGTTGAGAGGAATAGCCATTCATACATATAAGTTAGTAGAGAAGTGCAAACCCTAGACCTTTCTATTAAGTGAATCAATATATCAGCTCTGTTTACTTTCATTGTTTTAAATTCCACTCGATCTGTCTTCATTAGTTGTTAGCAAATTAAATTTATTTATAATTTGTTATTTGCAATTTGATAATCAATTAGCTTATCTAGCTTCCTTGTGAGACGACTTTGAGGTGTTCACCAAAATACTACAGCAGCCTTGTATACTTGCGAGTGTAGTTCTAGTAGTGTTAATTAGAGCACAACACTTACTGTTGAAGCAATGTAAACCTAATATATCTAATCCAAGAGGAAAATTTAGACCTAGTTGGGAAGGAACATATGTTATGAAACAAGTCATGAACAAGGGTGCAGTCATGTTATTAGACATGGACGGGAACGAGTTTAGTGAGCCAGTGAACATTGGCAGGTTAAAGAGGTTTTACGTATAAAAAAAGAGCTTGCTAGGTTGAAAACCCAAAAAGGAGGCCTAGGTAAAAGCTAGAGCAGTTTGCAAGTTTTAAAAACCTAAAAGGGTGGGCTAGGCAACAATTAGGGTTAAGCGAGAGAAAATTGTCAATTAGAAAATCCGAAAGGGCTACTTGGCAACATGAGTGATCTTGTGTATGCTGGCTTTATGTTTGGATGGTCCCCAATTTAATAAAACATAATTAATATTAAAATTGTTCTATGTGCACTATTATAAATATTTGACCAGATATGGGTAAAACAAATAAACACGATAGTGAAAGGTGATGACAAATTATAAAAGGAAAAGAAACATCACTTATTATTTTCATTATTTTTATATCCTAACAACATTTTTTCTAAAGAAAGTGACAAATGTAAAATCTATGGCAGATGATAAGTGTAGCATGCAGGCTAGCTTTGCCTCAGCCGATCCAAGTAGGCTTCAGTCAGAAAAGGCATGTCTAAATTAGGAGTAAACTCGAAACCTCGAGGCTCAACTCCATACTGACGGTCAAGCCAATGAGGATCATAATAAGTACCTTGATGAAGAGCAGTGAAAGGAACATACATCAAATACATTCGAATGACGATATGAGAAATCTTCCACCAAGGTACTAACCAATGAATGTTGACTGCAGCGTGTTAGTGGATCCAGTCAACCCAGTTGGCATATGAAGAAGTAGGGTGGAGTCGTTTCCTAGCAGAGTGATGTCGCAGCATATATTTGGCAAAATCCATAGATAGAGTGTCGAGCAAGCATAGACACTCCTGAAGTCAAATCTGTAAGCATAAGAAAAGAATTAAAAAAAAAGAATTAAAAGAAAATATTTGCTAAGTTGAAAACCCGTAAGGGCGGCTTAGGCAAAAATTAGGGCAGCTCACTAGTTTTGAAAACCCGTAAGGCAGACTAGATAAAAATTAGAGCAATAACAAAAGAAAAAAAGCCTAAATTGAAAACCCAAAAGGGTGATTTAGGTAATTACCTGAAGCAGCAATGGACTCCCGACTAATCTCCTTGATAATCCCTATTTAAGTTGGTCCAATCCAACTAAAGTCTCAGCCAAGATTATGGGTATCGATGATAAGCCTCCTTCCATTTGTTCCATGATATCCAATACTTGTGGATTGATATCACCATCGGAAGAAAAAAGTAAGAGTTGGCCAAGCAAGCAGAGACGGAACATGCCCCAAGCCTTGGTAGGAGCCAAATGAGAAATGCAAAAGTCAATTCAGGGACCCAGAAGAATTTTCTCACCTCCCATCAACCGTAGGGCTTCGGGTTTTGAAAGTTGAAACAACATTTGCATCTTTTGTTGAGTTCTGGAAATCAATATAGGCAACACCATTGGTTGATTGCTTGGATATCCAAGGATGGCCTCAAACTCTTCAATCATGGGACATATCTCAAAGCCATTTATCTTAAATGTCCTAGAATCCACATTCCAAAAGGAAACCATGGCATGTAAAAAAGAATGGTCCAATTTAATATTTTAAAAATTCTTCAAAGTATTGATTCTAAACCAACATATTTGTTCCCAATGAATGGCTTTCATATTTTTAAATAAACCTTTTATTTTCTTCAAATTGAGTTATGTCATTGTTGACAATTGAAGGACAATTAAAATTGTTAAAAGGAATTTTGTTGTTGAAATTGAAAATTCATAGAAAATTTTCTGGTTTCTATATGGGGTCATAGCATGGAAAGAGGATTGATATAAGATGATTGGTTATACCAAAGTTTATAAGGAATGGCTTGAGACCGAGACAAGCAAGGATAGGAAATCAACGACGAAACGGTTTTGAATTACCGCGTTGCCTTAAATTTTGTGAGTCAGTGCTATTGTGGAATTCTGAATTATGAGAGGAAGGACCAATGATTGTATTGTAGTAATAATAATAACAATAAAAAAAGAAGAAAAGAAAAAGAAAGAAAAGAAAAATTGAATGTCAAAAGTTGCAGTAAAAGTGCAAATTATAATAATTATAATAATAATTATTATTATTATTACTACAAATAATATAATATTTTCTCACTGAGAAGGAGGTGGTGGATCATGATTAAACAAAGTCCTGAAAAAGTCATCACCCATTGGAGGAGGAGGCATATCATCTATCTCGAGTCCACTTGAAGAAGGAACACCTGAACCTCTATTACCCTGGAATTTACATCTGCAACGGTCCTCATTCAAAGTAGATGAAGGAATCTCATGGTCATCAGTTTGGGGCCCCTTATAAGATGAAGCACCACGATCCCTCATTCCCTGGAACTAAAAGTCTCGAAAATTACTCTGACTGATGGTGCAATTTTTTAAAATGGGCAACCTGTTGACGACTAGCAACTAACTCTTCTTGCAGTTTCTTATTTTGTTCCTAAAGCATCCATTGTGAGTCAGAAAGGAAAGAATAAGAGCATACATAGTCATGCATACATGTAGAATAAATCATCATGGAACAGGATAACCTACCAGATAACTTATATCAATGCCTTACGGCTGAGATGGCATCTCTAGTTGATAAGAATGAGCAAATGGAGGAGCGACAGAGGAAGGTCTAGCATCATGACCAAATGAGCCAGTAGCCTGCAATAATCATTAAAATACTCAAAACAAGTTAAGAAAGGAGTAATTGCAATTGCAAGATTGTGAAAGTTTACTTAAGAGGTGCTAGCCCCGGGATGAGGGATGGACCCTTCTCCCACTTTGTGATACTCCTCTTCATCCTCATCTTCCTCAGGAATTTTCTGGATGCCAATAGAAGATATGTCAAAATTTTTGGAGCTCTACTCGAATAAACTGGGTATATGATACACCGGGTGGATAGAGAAATGTTTCAACATCATAACTATGCCGAGCTAACCACCACGCATTCTTTGACGTCGATTCAATTTTTAAAGTGTACTCTAGGAAATTCATTGAAATCCTCCGTCGCTCTGGACCAAGGAACCACTCATACACTCTCTCCCTAAGAAACCAGCCACTAGACACAAGGCTAGCAATGACTCATTGGGTATGCTGAAAAGGCAGTGTGCATTCAAGGAAGAAGTCCAGTTTGTCTGCTCTTCCGTGTTCCACCAAGCCAAATTAACCTACAAGATGACAAAAGGTAAGTAATCATTTTACATAAATTTTAAAGTACACTAATATTATTTTACGTGGCCCCAAGTTAAGCAACTCAAGAGATAGCGATGGGTGTGCACATGGTGAGAGCCAGGAACTGCTACATGGTCTGGCAACAAAAAATTTAACCTCGGATACCCGACTCTCTCTCGAAAAATGCCAGGCACCATCACAAGATTATGCTCATATGCCCATACCTGCAATAACAATGAAAATCAAATTCATACAAGTATAAGCATGGAATTGACAATGGTGGAAGAAGAGTACCTCGACAACCACCATGAAACCAATGAAAGACTTCTTGCTCCTGCAAATCTTGTCTAGTCCATGATAGAGACAAGCAAGGTCAACTTCACCCCAGCCATAAAGCGGTACCATATTCATATCAGTAAGGGCCCTCAACACCGATAGATGGATGGCAGACTCGGTGCTACATAAAATGATTGACCCAAGCAAATACAGTAAAAATGCTTGAGCATATTGTTTGGTTGTTTCTCTACAAACCTATCCATCATAGTTCATCCAATAACTCCGAATCAGCTCAATTTTTATCTTGAAGGGCTCTTTTAATGATGGTTCCATACCGATTAACTGTTGAATCTCTTCGTGTGTCAGAATATCATTGGTAAGAGGGACTAGAAGGCTATAGTAATAGATGCCAATTATGGCTATATAATCGGCTGGGCCAATGGTCATCTCTTCCATAGGTAGGTGAAAAGTATGGGTAGTGTCCATCCACCGCTCCGACAATGCTTGAACTACACTCCTATCTATCGGACACTCCTCAGATGATAATTGCAAGATGAAGCTTTCAAAATTGCACTCTCAGACAATCTATTTTACCTGCGAGGGTGCTACATCATACCATTATCGGGCTTTATAGACACATCCTCCATCCCGGACAACACAACGATCATGCTAACACGGAGCCAGGCAAGTCAATGCGAGGTAAGTATATCATCCTACCAATAGCACTGATTCATAGCCTTAACTTGTTATATTCTATTTTAATTTATTTATTAAATTCTTAATAATAGTTGACTAATTAATTTATTTTTCCTAATCATTAGTACTATTAATAATTAAAATTAAAAAAATTAAAAGCTAATAATAAAATGAAATAGAATAATAAATACATATTTGAGCATCTCATTTATTTGTTATTTTACCTTAATTTTTTTTACTTGAACTGTGATAAAGTTGTATCCCAGATAATAGACTTGCAGTACCATTTTCATATCGTCAAATAAATTCTATCAACTCTGCATTGGATCAAGGCCCTGATCATGAAGCATGCATTCTCTCCATTTTTTTTTCTCGGTTGATTGCTCACTCATGTTATGAAAATATGTAAGTATAAATGCTTTATGATTAAAAGATGAAGTGAATGGAATGGTGAACGGGTGATGTTTATATAGGCAAAATGCAAAGGAAAAGACAAATTGCAAAAAGGGAGAAACAATACTTCCCGTAAAAAAAAGAAAAAAAAAAGAAAAAAAATCAATATGACTATTGATAAATAGTGAATGAATAGTTAGTAAATAATGAGTAAATAGTGAATAAATAGTAAATTCAATTATTCAGATATCTGCGTGTCTGAAAATATTATCGTACTTTTACAATATTTTTCCATGCAGGGGGCAAGATTATATAAGTATAGTAAAAAATTTCTAAAATATAGCTTAATTTTTTGCAAATTTCTTTAATATCCTACTGACTACAATCATTTTTTGCAGATAATTCAAATTATTTTGAGTCCAAGAACTCCCCTAGGGTCTAGAACCTAGATTAATTTGAGTTTAAAATTCACCTTGGGTTCAGAACCCAAATTATTTTTAAGTCCAGAACTTACCCCGGGTCCAGAACTCCAAATTATTTTTAAGTCCAGAACTTACCTCGGGTCCAAAACCCAAATTATTTTTAAATTCAGAACTTACCTTGGGTCGAGAATCCAAATTATTTTTAAGTCCATAACTTACCTTGGGCCCAAAACCCAAATTTTTTTTTTAGTCCAGAACTCAAAACCAGCCTTGGGTACGGAGTTCAATCGGCTCTAAACCTAGTCAAAATTCACATTTGCTTTTCACTCTCTTTTACTAGTAATATTATAAACAAACTTAGGCCATTGTATGATTGCAGGGGTTATGCTTTTGTAAATTACTACTGGATATCTTAACAGATGATTTAAAGTTACATAATTATTGCAAACTAAACTAAATCATTGCCCATTGATATTTGAAAATTCAATTGATACTACTATTGTGATTTAAAAATAATGTTTACAAATAATGTTCTAGACATAACTAAGCATTGTTAATTGCTACTATGTTTTAACTAATGGCTACTGTGATATTAAAACACAATGTTAATAAAATAAAATAAATAACCACTGTAAATTTAAAGCAAGTTAAATAAAGAACTTCAAACCTCTGTTTATTGGCTCCTCCAATATTTTATGTTGATCCAAACTTTCTGCTTACACCAGTGTTGAATTCTGGCAGAGCAAAACAAAATAGTGGTTGTTGCCTTTGTATGGTGTATTGTTTTATGGGTTGATAGTATTTTGTGTTTGTTAATGGTTACTGCTTGTCTCTTGCTAAATCTCTGCCTTTTGATAATTGCGGCTACTAAAAGTCCCCCTTCTTAATTTTTAAACCTGTATTTATAGTAACAGACTAGGTTAAAGCAGTATGTGACCGAGCTTAATCAGAGCTTAATTAGGGTTTCCAATTTAAGCACGACTTTGATTAAAACCCAAAATCAGAATCATAGAGAATTAAAGCATTTTAAGTTCAACGTGGAACCGAGGCTATGTCAAATTAAAATAAAGTTAATTTGATATAGAACTCATCCATATAAAATTAAACCTTGTTTAATTCAACATAGGCCAACCATATCGAATTGTTTTGCATCCAATTCGATATGGATGGTGTCTATATCAAATTTGATACATTCCAATTCGATATGGAGACATCCATATAGAATTGGATGGCTCCAATTCTACATGGATGTTATCCATATCGAATTGGGCTGGCACTACCTGGCCCATACCCAATTAAACCCAATCAAATTTTAGATCAAAGCATTTTATGTCTTTAAAGCTTGAAATAGCTTATTTTAGGCCTTATAAAACTGAACCAATCTAATAAAAGGCTTCAAAATAGTTTTGAGCCATTAAGAATGGACCGATCATGACTCAGGCCTTCTTTAATTGGGACTAGACTAGCTTAGGGCCAAAATTAAGGGTCACAACCGCGCAACTCAATGACCGAAAAAATGTAATATCCCAAATGATATCCTAAAATTTTAGAAATGCTAATTGTTGAAATTGAACTAAATGATTTAAACTATATATATGATTAAGTGGAAAGAAAGGAGAAAGGGAAGTGTGTATATGTTTTATATATGAAGATATATACAACATATATAAGTCAACATCTTAATAATAAGGTCAAAAGATATTTTAATTAATTAAATATTAAATATTGATAGTGGAAGATGATTTTTGTTTATTATATTATAATAATATATTAATGGTTGGTGGTGATTAAAAGAGGGGATTTAAGTGGTTAAGAGTAATGGTTGGTTTGACTTGTTGATAACCATCTTCATCTTCTTCTTTCTTCTCCAAGAGGGCCAGCCATCACCATTATCAAAGGAAAAAGAGGTTTTGCTTCTTGTTAACTCAAGCAATTGAAGGATTTCAAGTGATCAAGTTGGAGTTTTAAGGATTTTTTCTTCATATTTGGTAAGTTTCCAACTTGTTTCTTTGATTTCCTATGAGTTTGTGCTTATGAGTTTGTTGGATGCTTGGTGTAGTTGTGTTTATGGTTGATTTTGGTGCATTTGAGGTTGTTTTGTTTTGTTAACTTTGATTTCGGGATTGGATTGAAGAAAAGGTTAAGTTTGGTAAAGAAAATAAGAGTTGTGGATTGTGTAAGTTCTGAGTTGTGAAATATGGCTGTGATTGTGTTTTGTTGCTTATAATTGAGTTGTTTTGATGTTTGTGCAAGTTTTATTATGGTATATTGATGGATTTGGTTGATTTTGTGTGGTGTTGATAAGGTTATTTAAAGATGATAGTTGGATGTGGCATTTTTGTGTCGATTTTAGGTTTTTGGCCTGACACACCCAGTAGCACGGCCATGCCTTTGTACGTGTCGATGATTCTATTTTCAAGGTTGGTGACACATCCAGTGACACGCCCATGTCACTGAGCGTGTCACAGCTACTGTATTGTTGGAGGATTGACACGTCCAGTGAGAAGCCTATGTCACTGAGCGTGTTATAGCTTTTGTATTAGAGGAGGATTGACACGTCCAGTGACATGCGCATGTCACTGAGTGTGTCAAAGCTTCTATGTTGTGGGTTTAGGGTACGGTCAAGGACATGCCCATGTTGTTGAGTGTGTCATGTGTGGATTTTGCCCTAGATAGTTATCTTCCTTATTTTCTTATGTGTATCACTAAGTGAGTATGCATAATCACATTTGGATTAGGTTTTGAAGAGATTTGAGTCACCACAATCCAAGTGTTGAAGGATATCTTGGAAGAGGAGATTGGAATTTGTGTTTGTTGCTCTTAGAGGTAAGTATAAACTTTGAATGATTGCATACATTTACGTGATATTGGGACTTAACACATTTAGTTGGAAAATGTGTTAAGTTACCTACTATATTGTTCGTGCATGAGAATAATGCTATGATATACATAATGTGAACTATGTGAAATATATGATGATGATTCAAAATGTATGATAATGCAATTTGTTATGTATACACTTATGATGGTATGCAAAGCCATTGGTGATGGCTAAACTAAAATAAATGAGATATTTAAGGCATTGTGCCTAGTTGATCATGAGAAAATGAGAAAGGAATTGATAATGAAATTATGAAAGAATTGTGTGCCTAGTATGTTATTCAATTTTCAGAGTTTTGTTGTTGGTGGCATGCCTATGAAGTAACAGTCCCATGAAGCTAGGTTGGGCTTGGTCCTTGAAGGCTAGTTTGGTGTTACATGATGTAGCAGACCCTTGAAGCTGGGTTGGGCCTAGTCCTTGAAGCCTAGTTGGGATGTTACATATGTGGTAATCCTAATTGTGATTATGATTCCCCTTCGGGCTAGATAAATGTGATTATTGGACCAAAGCAGTAACTTTGAAATTTGAATGGCATATTAAATCTCTTTGGACCCATGCTTGTCTTTAATATAATGTGAAATATGAATTGTAAAACAATTGAGCAATATAATGAGATATAATGTTATAAGTTGTGGTATCCATATGTGTTGTGCATTAGCATTGCAATTGAATAATATTGTTATCAAGGTTTCTACCAATAAGCTTCTGGCTTAGCGCGATTGTGATTTATCGCATAGGTGACAGGGTAGATCCGGTTGAGCCGGAGAGTTCAGCTAGACCGAGTCGAGTCTAGGCTTGAGATTGTGAGAGCAGTGTTGATTTGGACATCAAGATCAGAGATGAACTGCCAACATGTGTAAATTCTACATTTTTTTTTTTGTAAATATTGATTTTGATGTATATATATGTATATTCTGCTGCTTATTAAACAAATATTTTGGATAAACTTTTGGGTAATGAAGATATATATATATATATATGTATTTTAACAAGGAATGTTTTATCTATTACTTTCTATAATATAAGTTAAATGTTTTAAGTTTACTCAGATTGTAGAAATGATGATTTGATGTTAAAGTTAAAGATTAGCTTGTTTAAAATTGATTGTGACATTCTTATATCCGGTATATGTATATTACATATGTGGGTGTATGTGGTGTGCGTATATCGAGTACAAGGGTGTTACATTTGTTTTGGTATCAGAGCCTATGTTTAAAGTTCTCAACCTAGGTGAACTGTAAGAAAAAGAAAATGGAGATTTTTAAATGGCTTTTTTTTTTCAAATAAGATACATGCATTGGCACTAGCAGTTTCTGATCTTTGATGAGGTAATCTTCTGCTGTGTTTGCAGATATAGGTAGTTATGGTGTCTTAGACACGTCAGTCTATAGAGGGTAGTGCTAAGAGTGTAGCTCCTATTGAGGGTAGAGATGGAGCTAGAGTTGATATAGCTGGAGGGGCACCTGCTCCTGTGCCAGAGAGACCAGCAGTTGATGAGATTCAGCCGATTTGAGTATGACATATGGTAGAATTATTGAGGCAGGCTCCATTTCATTAATTGTCATCACCACAACAATAGCCACAGTTGTCATTAAGGAAGTATGATAAATTGAGGAAGTTTGGAGCTGAGGAATTCTTTGGCACTACAGATCATGCAGTAACTGAGCAGTGGTTAGACATAGTTTAGAGGGTATTCATCCAGCTGCAAGCTACTCCTAAAGAAAAGTTTGATTATGCTAGATCATTTTCTGTAGAGAGATGCATATGATTGGTGGAAGATGATTCCACATGAGATGGATGATCCACCAACCTTGACTTATGATGATTTTCTGTGGGAGTTTGAGCAGAAGTATACTCCGAGGGAGTATAAAGATGCAAAGAAGATAGAGTTCCTGAGTCTGAGACAGGATACCAGGTCAGTAACAGAGTATGAGATAGAGTTCATCCGGTTAAGTCATTATGCTGGTGGGATTGTCTAAGATGAGATTGACTGGTGTCGGAGATTTAAGGAGGGGTTGAGACCCTCTATCATGTGTATTGTCGCAGGCTTATGGTATTAAGATTTTTCTTAATTGGTTGCAGCTAACAGGAGTGTTGAGAGAGCACAAGGTATTGCTGCAGCTTCTACTGAGGAGGAGACTAGAGCTAGGAGACCCCTGAGTGAGGCTAGGTCTTCATCTATGAGAAGAGGTAGAGGAGGCTATTTTTTGAGGTTTAGTAGGAGCCAGAGGTAGTCTGGTAGGTTAGTACAACATCAGAGGCAGAGATTGAGACCTACAGTTTCTGTGGCTAGTGCTCCGACTCCAGTGGTTCATAGACCAGTTTCATATACATGTATCCATTGTGGTAGGGCACATAGGGGTGCTTGCTGGAAGATAGGTGGACCAGGAGTGTGTTATAGATGTGGGTCACCAGATAATTTCCTCAGAGATTACCCTAAGCTACCGAAGGATAGACAGACTGATACTGTAGCTTCTCGACCCAGTGTTAGAGGAGATTGAGGGGGTAGAGGTTTTATTAGGGGTGGTCGACCTTGGTTTAGTTAGAGAGGAGGTTCTACAGCCGAAGGTAATAGACCAGATGAGGCAGGACCATCACAACGAGTGTATGTAATGCAGAGGCAGCCAGATGCTTCAGCCATCATTGCAGGTACATTTTCTTTATTTGGTATTTCAATTCTTACTCTAATAGATCCTGGATCTACTCATTCATACATAAGTGCATATATCTTGCCTGTGACTGAATTGCATTTAGAGTCCCTAGGATTTGATATTTTGGTGACAAATCCTTTAGGGCATAGTGTTGTAGTTAGCAAGGTGCACCATGATAGTTCAGTTGTGGTACAGGATGAGGAGTTCCTTGGTGACTTGATTGAGATTCCATTCAAGGAGTATGGTTTAATTTTAGGCATGGACTGGTTATCTAAGCATGGGGCTATGGTA
Source organism: Garcia nutans (assembly GCA_947685225.1). NCBI lineage: Eukaryota > Viridiplantae > Streptophyta > Magnoliopsida > Malpighiales > Euphorbiaceae > Garcia > Garcia nutans. The sequence continues at coordinate 12,253,154 of CANTUV010000061.1, read as the reverse complement.
GATTGTCAGCAAAAGTGTGTTACCCTGAGAACCTGTGATGGTAGGAGTGTGATGGTATCTAGTGAGCAGAGACATCTTTCATCCATGTTTGTTTCAGATATTGCAGCTAGAAGGTTGATTAGGAAGGGATGTGAGGCTTATCTTGCTCATGTGGTAGATACCAGAGTAGTGGGTTCTCAACTTGACAGTATACCCATAGTTGTGGAATTCCCAGATGTTTTTCCTAAGGAGTTGCCAAGGATACCCCCTGAGAGAGAGGTTGATTTTGGTATCGATTTGTTGCCTGGTACCACTCCCATCTCTATTACTCCTTATTGAATGGCACCTGCTGAGTTAAGAGAGGTGAAGGTACAGTTGCAGGAGTTGTTGGAAAAAGGGTTTATTCGCCCTAGTGTGTCTCTGTGGGGAGCGCCTATTTTGTTTGTGAAGAAGAAGGATGGTACTTTGAGACTGTGCATTGATTATCGGCAATTGAATAAAGTGACCATCAAGAACAAGTATCCATTGCCTAGGATAGATGATCTCTTTGATCAGTTGAAGGGAGCAACAGTGTTCTCTAAGATTGATTTGAGATTAGGGTACCATCAGTTGAGAGTCAAAGAGGAAGATGTACCTAAGACAGCTTTCCGCACGAGGTATGGGCATTATGAGTTCTTAGTAATGCCTTTTGGATTAATGAATGCACCAACAGCATTCATGGATTTGATGAACAGGGTGTTTAGACCCTATCTAGATTAGTTTGTTGTGGTCTTTATTGATGATATTTTAGTGTATTCATGCAATGAGGAGGATTATGACAAGTATTTACAAATTGTATTACAGACTTTGAGAGAGAAGCAAATGTATGCTAAGTTGTCTAAATGTGAGTTTTGGCTTGGTCAAGTGACTTTTCTCAGTCATGTGGTTTCAGTAGAGGGTATAAGAGTTGATCCGAGTAACGTTGAAGCTATTTTGAATTGGAGTCCACCGAAGAAAGTGAATGAGGTTAGAAGTTTTCTAGGTTTGGCAGGCTATTATCGATGGTTTGTGAAGGGTTTTTTTATAGCTACTCCACTCACCAGATTACTTTTAAAGGGAGATAGATTCATGTGGACAGATCGGTGTCAAGCAAGCTTTGAGCAGTTGAAGGAGATGTTGACTCAAGCTCCTGTTCTTACCTTGCCTGTGAAAGGTAAACCATATGTTCTATATAGTGATGCTTCACATTGTAGTTCAGGCTGTGTTTTGATGCAGGAGGGTAGAGTCATAGCTTATGCTTCTCGATAGTTGAAGCCACATGAGTTTAATTACCCAACACATTATTTGGAATTGGCAGCTATAGTTTTTGCTTTGAAGATTTAGCGACATTATTTGTATGGGGAGAAGTGTTTCATTTATACGGATCGTAAGTGATTGAAATACTTGGGTGTTCAAAGAGAGCTGAATCTTAGGCAGAGACGGTGGTTGGAGTTGATTAAAGACTTCGACTGTTTGATTGATTATCATCCTGGTAAGGCAAATGTTGTTGCTGATGCCTTGAGTCGAAAGTCTTTGGCAGGTTTGACTGCTTATTCGCTCTCGTTGCTTGTTGAGTTTAGAGCGTTGCATGCTATTTTTGAATCATGTGATGATGGTGCTTTGTTGGCTCAGTTGCAATTGAGACCAGTGTCGTTGGATCATATTAGAGAGGCTCAGTGGGCATATAAGAAAATCCAGAAAATTGTTTTGGATTGCCAAAAGGGGGAGAGTCAAGACTTTCATGTGAGAGGTGATAGGAGTTTGTGGTACAGAGATAGGTTGTGTGTTCCTAATGATGCAAGATTGAAAAAGATAATTTTGGAGGAAGCACATCAGTCGGCTTTTGCTATGCACCCTGGGAATAATAAGATGTATCATGATTTGAAGCAATATTATTGGTGGTCAGGTATGAAGAGGGACATAGCGGAGTTTGTATCCAAATGTCTCACTTGTCAGAAAGTGAAGGCCAAGCACCAAGTTCCTTCAGGGTTGCTATTTTATTAGTTTTTGTCATAGAATTGTATCTTATTTATTATGATGATTACTGTTTTCTTCAGATATTTTGGTAGTTTTAATCTGTTTATTTAGTGATTTCATCAATATTGGTAGTTTTAATTTATTTCAGTGTTTATGTCATTTTTGTCCTAGATTTTAGTGTGGTGTTTATGTGTTTTTGGTTAATGTTTTACTTGATTCTTGTTTAAAGTTTGTTTCAAGTGTTTGTTTTAGGTTAATATGCAAAATATTTCCTTGGAAGAAAGAATAGCTTGAAGCAGCAAGACACGGCCAAGCCACTGGCCGTGTCACACCTTAAGGGTAAAACATAAACTTTAGGGTTTCCATTTGTTTTCTTGGAGAATTTTGATTACACTTTGATGCAAACAGTCTAGATTAAATTTGCTTTAGCCACTGCAATATTCTTCTAGCAAAGATCTGAACAAGAGATTCTTCGGAAGCTAAAGAAAGTTTGTAATTTGGTTTTGTTCTCAAACTTTATCTCTTATGTTTCATTGGAATTGTATTCATGAATTCTATTATGTCTAAATTAATTTCTTTGAATTTTAATGAGATGAATCTGTTTGATAGCATTATTATGAACTAATTTGATCTAGTCTAGGGTTTGTATGGATCTACTATGATTGTATGAAATGGTTATTACTCTTAACTGAATTATTTCTTTAGCCTTAATTGAATGGATTAATGTTAATATATAATTGATTGGCCACCAATTATGTGTTTGAGGTATTAGATGAAGGATTGAGAAATGAAGTCCAATGATGGAACAATTCAATTAGGGACTTAGGTGAATTAGAAATATAACCTAAGAAAAGGATCATTTCTATTGTAACAAGATTATTTGAGAGAGGTTTGAATGTGAGAGCTTATTTCCTTGATTTGATTAATTAAGTTGCTTGAAATCTATCTTTGAAATTGAATTGGTTGAGAGGAATAGCCATTCATACATATAAGTTAGTAGAGAAGTGCAAACCCTAGACCTTTCTATTAAGTGAATCAATTTATCAGCACAATTTACTTTCATTGTTTTAAATTCCACTCGATCTGTCTTCATTAATTGTTAGCAAATTAAATTTATTAATAATTTGTTGTTTGCAATTTGATAATCAATTAGCTTATCTAGCTTCCTTGTGAGACGACCTTAAGGTGTTCACCAAAATACTACAGCAGCCTTGTATAATTGCGAGTGTAGTTCTAGTAGTGTTAATTAGAGCGCAACAGTTGCTCCAACCTTTATCAATGCCAGAGTGGAAATGGGAGCGAGTAACAATGGATTTTGTGACTGGTTTACCTTTTACTCAAAAGAAGCAGGATGCAATTTGGGTGATAGTTGATTGGTTGACAAAGATAGCTCATTTTCTTCCAGTTAAGATGGATTTTTCTCTTGAGAAGTTGGTTGAGCTGTATATCAGAGAGATAGTGAGATTGCATGGAGTCCCAATTTCTTTGGTGTCTGATCGAGATCCCCGGTTTACTTTGAGATTTTGGAAGAGTTTGCATGATGCTTTGGGTTCTCGGTTACATTTTAGCACTGCTTTTCATCCTCAGATAGATGGGCAGTCAGAGAGAGTGATACAGATTTTAGAGGATATGTTGAGAAGTTGTATCATTGATTTCTCTAGGAGCTGGGATAGATTCTTACCACTGATTGAGTTTGCCTATAACAATAGTCATCAGTCCAGTATTAGAATGGCACCTTATGAGGCATTTTATGGTAGAAGATGCAGGACGCCTCTATGTTGGAATGAGATTGGAGAAGGTAAGTTGGTTGGTCCCGACATGATTAAAGAAATGGAAGAGAAAGTGAAGATAATTCAGGATTGTTTGAAAACAGCTTCAGACTGACAGAAATCCTATTAAGATTTAAAAAGAAGAGATATAGAGTTCAATGTAGGAGATAAAGTATTTTTAAAAGTGTCTCCTTGGAAGAAAATTTTGAGATTTAGCCGCAAAGGGAAGTTGAGTCCTCTTTTCATTGGACCTTATGAGGTACTGGAGAGAGTTTGACTAGTGGCCTATAGACTCGCTTTGCTGCCTGAATTGGATCAAATTCACAATGTCTTTAATGTCTCTATGCTACGGAGATACAGGTCAAACCCATCTCATATTTTGTCAGTGGAATCTATTAAGGTGAGTCCGAATCTGACTTTTGAAGAAGAACCGATGGTTATTTTGGCACATGAAGCGAAAGAGTTGAGAAATAAGAAAATGCTACTTGTGAAGGTTCTTTGGAAGAATCATGCTAAGGAAGAGGCAACATGGGAGAGTGAGCAGATGATTCAGGAACAGTATCCTCAGTTATTCCAGATGTGAGAATATGAAATTTTGAGAATGAAATTATTTGTAGAGGGGGAGAATTGTAATATCCCAAATGATATCCTAAAATTTTGGAAATGCTAATTGTTGAAATTGAATTAAATGATTTAAAGTGTATATATCATTAAGTGGAAAGAAAGGAGAAAAGGAAGTGTGTATATGTTGTATATATGAAGATATATACACAATATATAAGTCAACATCTTAATAATAAGGTCAAAATATGTTTTAATTAATTAAATATTAAATATTGATAGTGAAAGATGATTTTTGTTTATTATATTATAATAATATATTAATGCTTGTTGGTGATTAAAAGAAGGGATTTAAGTGGTTAAGAGTAGTGGTTGGTTTGACTTGTTGATAACCATCTTCATCTTCTTCTTTCTTCTCCAAGAGGGTCGGCCATCACCATTATCAAAGGGAAAAGAGGTTTTGATTCTTGTTAACTCAAACAATTGAAGGATTCCAAGTGATCAAGTTAGAGTTTTAAGGATTTTTTTTTATATTTTGGAAAGTTTCCAACTTGTTTCTATGATTTCCTTTGAGTTTGTGCTTATGAGTTTGTTGGATGTTTGGTGTAGTTGTGTTTATGGTTGATTTTGGTGTATTTGAGGTTGTTTTGTTTAGTTAACTTTGATTTCGGTGTTGGATTGAAGAAAAAGTTAAGTTTGGTGAAGAAAATCAAAGTTGTGGATTGTGTAAGTTTTGAGTTGTGAAATATGGTTATGATTGTGTTTTGTTGCTTATAATTGAGTTCTTTTGATGTTTATGCAAGTATTATTATGGTATATTGATGGATTTGGTTGAGTTTGTGTGGTGTTGATAAGGTTATAGATAGATGATAGTTGGATGTGGCATTTTTGTGTCAATTTCAGGTTTTTGGCCTGACATGCCCAGTAGCACGGCCATGCCTTTGGGCATGTCGATGGTTCAATTTTGAGGGCTGGTGACATGTCCAGTGACACACCCATGTCATTGAGCGCGTCACAGCTACTGTGTTGCTGGAGGATTGACACGTCCAGTGACACGCCCATGTCACTGAGCATGTCATAGCTTCTGTGTTGGAGAAGGATTGATACATCCAGTGACACACCCATGTCACTGAGCATGCAAAGCTTCTGTGTTATGGGTTTAGGGCGCGATTAGGGACACGCCCGTGTTGTTAAGCTTGTCATGTGTAGAGTTTGCCCTAGATAGTTCTCTTCCTTATTTTCTTATTTGTATCTCTAAGTGAGTATGTATAATGACATTTTGATTAGGTTTTAAAGAGATTTGAGTCACCCTAATCCAAGTGTTGAAGGATATCTTGGAAGAGGAGATTGGATTTGTTGTTTGTTGCTCTTAGAGGTAAGTACAAACTTTGAATGATTGCATACATTTACATGATATTGGGACTTAACACATTTGGTTGGAAAATGTGTTAAGTTACCTACTATATTGTTCGTGCATGAGAATAATGCTATGATATACATAATGTGAACTAATAATGCTATGATATACATAATGTGAACTATGTGAAATATGTAATATCCTCATTTATGCCCTAGAAGTTTTGCTTGTTGTTGTTGTTGTTGTTGTTGTTGTATTGTTGGTCTAATTTGAGAAAAGAAAAGTATAAGTGTTTTGGGAAAGAATTTAGGGTTTAGAGACAAGTTTATATGTTGTGTATATTGTGATATATATAACATATACATTGGTCAAAGGGAGAGTCAAAGTGTTGGTTAGTGGAAGAAGATATTTTATTGTTGAGTGTGTAATTACATATATGGGCTTATATAAGACAAAAGGTTAGTTATATGTTTGAGGGCATTTTGGTAATTGTTTGGATGAAATGCATGGTGGAGATTAAGAAGGAAAGAGAGGTTGACTTGTGCATTTTCTTTTCTTCTCATGTTGGTGCCGGCCATTGAAGAAGACAAAGGGAGAGAGAAGTGTTCTTGATGCTATACTCAAATTGATGAAGGAATTGAGAGATTTGGTGAAAGATTGGTGGAATTTCTTCATATAAGGTAAGATCTTCTCTTTAATGTCTTCAATTCTTTTGAAGTGGTGTGAGAAAGGAATTAGGTTTTGTTGGTGTGATGATGAGATGAGTTTGTGTTATGTTTTTAAGTGTTAAAATTGATTGTAAGTTAAAAGATGGAATTAGTGTTGGGTTGATTGTAAAGATTGTATGTTTAAATGGATGTTGTTTTTGAAAGATGAAAAAGGATGGTGATTAATTAGGGTTTTGAGATGGTGTTTGTTTAAGTGTGATATTAATGTGTTTTAAAGTGATTATTGTAATGAATATATGTTTAGAACATTGATGATGTTCATTTGAAGCATGTGGTATGATGTATATTGAGTTTTAATGCATTTGGAAGAGAGTTGGTTAGAAGTAGGGTTTTGGTTTTGGGAGACACGGCCAAGTCATATGATTTTGGACGTGTTGGATTAATTTTTGGGTGACACAGCCGTGTTCCCAAGCCGTGTGAGCTGCTGTGGGTTTTGGTTGAAGAGACACGGCCGTGTCCCTAAGCCGTGTTTGCTACTGCCAAAGTTGAATTGAGAGACACGGCCACAAGCTTGGCCGTGTCCCTCATGTGTGCTGCCCGTGTCCATCAAAGGAGTTGGTTAGGGTTTTGTTTCTTTGTTCTTTTTGCATTGTTTTGGTTCTTCAAAGGTGGGTTGGTTCTTAAACCTAACCCTAAAACACTTTAAACACACTTGAATCAATGAATGAACTAATCAAATGCATATGGAAGATCCTAAAGCTATGAATCATATAAGTTGTTCTTTGCCTTAATTGCATTGTTGGGATTTAAACAAGGTTATGTTATGCATTGTGAAAGGTATTGTATTTTATGAGTAATGTACCTTGAAATGTTGTATCAAAGATGAAATGATAATTCAAATAAGATATGATGAATGATGCTATATGAGATATAATGTGATCATGGATGAGATAAGTATACATTTGATTAATGAAGTGTTATATTGTGAAATGAAAGGTGAGGCCATTGTTATTGGCTATGATGATATTATTGAGAGAATGAAGGCATGTTTGCCTAAATGTTGATGAGAATTGAGAATGGAAATGATAATTGATATGAAAATGAATTGTGTGGCTAATGTGTTATTCCATTTTCAGAGTATGTTATTGGTGGCATGCCTAATGATAGTAACAATCTCTTGAAGTTAGGTTGGATTGAATCCTTGAAGCCTAATTGAGATGTTACCACCCTTGAAGCTAGGTTGGGTTAGTTCTTGAAGCCAAGTTGGGTAGAAGCTTAGCATGCTTTGCTCCCCTTGAAGCTTGGTTGAACTTAATCCTTGAAGCCTAGTTGGGTCTATGATATTGATATTGATAAATGTGATGATAGAACCAAAACATTAACTCTGAAAATTGAATGGCATATTAGTGTGTCTTGGGCCCATGCTTGTCTATGGTTAATGTGAGTCATGAATGATGTTTGTTTTGCTTTGTTTTGAGGTATATGAAAAGATAATAAAATGTGATATGTAATGTGAAAGTATATTGTTAATTTTGCATATATGATGTTATATATATATTATGGTTTGAGAAATGACATTGCATTGCACGAAGTCATATCATTAGCATGATTATCTTACTAAGCCCTTGGCTTAGCGCGATAGTGTTTAATCGCGCAGGTGATAGAACTGTTAGAATCGAACCCGAGAGCTCTTCGAAACCGAGTGAGAGTAGACAGTGAAGAGTTGATTTTTGGAGACTTAAAGATCAAAGGAGATTTGCCAATCATGTATAACTCTTTTTATATTTTGTAAAGTATTGATTAAATGTACATATTTGTATATTTGTAAATATGGAATTAAGTGTTTTCAAATATGTAAATATTTTATGACTTCCGCTGTGAAATAACTATATGTATGTATATATATATCTAATGTGTTTTATTTTAAAAGTAAATGATCTACTTTTCTATATTATATAATGATAATAGTATTGTATCTATTTAAATGTTTTGAATGTTGAAGAAAACCGTAGCATCCCTATGTTTGGTGCACTTATGCTACATGGTTGTAGTTGTAGTATGTGTGCATTGGATGTGGGGGTGTTACAATTGTTTTGGTATCAGAGCCTAGGTTTGAGATTCTCAACCTAGGTAATATGTTATAAAAAGAATATTTTGAATTAAAAAGTGAGTTTTTGAAGGAAAATACATGTTTGGGATTGGCAATCTTTGATCTTTAATAAGGTGTGTCCTGTTGTGTTTGCAGTATTAGGTGTTGATGGATTCTCATTTGAGACAGTCAGTTGAGGGCAGTGAGGAGAGTGTTGCTCCTGATGAGGGAGTTAGAGTTGAGAGTGCTGGGGAGGCACCTGCTTCTGGGTCGGGGAGACCAACTGGTGAGGAGGTTCCACCAGCTTGGTTTGTGCATATGATGGAGACTTTCAGGCAAGCGCCAGTACAACCAGTGCCACCACCCCCTCAGTCTTTGGTGCCAGTGAGGCATTATGACAAGTTAAGGAAGTATTGAGCTGAGGATTTTATTGGTACCACTGATCCAGCTGTGGCAGAACAGTGGCTTGACAAAGTTCAGAGGATCTTTATTCAGTTACAAGCCACCCCTGAGGAAAAGTTTGACTATGCAAGATCTTTGCTACAGAAGGATGCCTACGATTGGTGGAAGACTGTGCCACATTCTATGGATGATCCACCAACTTTGTCATATGCTGATTTCTTGAGAGAATTCGAGTTGAAATATACTCCTAGGGAGTATAAGGATATGAAGAAGATGGAATTCTTGAGCTTGAAGCAAGATAACAAGACTGTTACTGAGTATGAAGTTGAGTTTATTCGACTGAGTCAGTATGCTGGGGGCATCATTGCTGATGAGATTGATAGATGCCGACGATTTCAGGAGGGATTGAGGCCCTCGATCATGTGTTTAGTGGCTGGATCTCGATATCATGATTTCTCCCAGTTAGTGGAAGCAGCTCGAAGTGTAGAGCGAGCTCAAGTGATTGCAGCTGCTTCAGAGGATGAGGTTAGGGTGAGAAGGCCCCAGTTTGAGGCAGGGTCTTCTTCAGTGAAGAGGGGTAGAGGAAGCTTTGTTCCTCGGAGTATTAGGAGCCAGAGACCAGCAGGTAGATCAGTGCAGTTCCAGAGACAAAGATTCAGACCTGCAGCTTCAGTGGCAAGTGCTCCAACCCCTATGGTTCAGAGATCCACCTTACCTATCTGCATCCATTGTGGGAGGCCCCATGGTGGTCCATGTTGGAAAGCTGGTGTTGCTGGGGTATGTTTCAGGTGTGGGTCACCGGATCACTTTGTGAGAGATTGCCCTGAGAGGCAGAGGCAGATGTCAGTTGATTCTGCCGCTTCTCGAGCCAGTGTGAGGGGAGGCAGAGGTGCCAGCCGAGGTGGTAGAGCAGGGTTCAGTTCTAGAGGTGGTGCTGCATCCAGGGAGACTAGACCGGAGGAGGTTGGTTCTTCCCAGAGGATGTATGTTATGCAGAGGCAGCCGGATGCATCGGCGGTCATAGCTGGTACTTTTTCTTTATTTGATACTGCAGTACTTGCTTTGATTGATCCGGGTTCCACCCATTCTTATATTAGTGCATCTGTATTGCCTGTGTTTGATGTGCATGCTGAGTCCCTAGGATTTGATGTTTTGGTGACAAATCCGTTAGGGCATAGTGTGATTGTGAGTAAAGTGCATCGGGATAGTGCAGTGAGGGTGCAGGGTGAGGAGTTCCTTGGAGATTTGATTGAGATGCCATTTAAGGAATATGATGTGATTTTAGGCATGGATTGGCTATCTCGACATGGAGCTGTGGTGGATTGTAAAAAGAAATTGTTTCTTTGAGAACCGGTGATGGGAGAGAGGTGATAGTATCTAATGAGCAGGAACAGTTAGCCTCCTTATTTGTTTCAGCTGTTGCAGCCCGGAGGTTGATTAGGAAGGGGTGTGAAGCCTATCTTGCTCATGTGGTAGATACTAGAGTGAAGGGTTCTCCTATTGATAGCATTGCCACAGTTGCAGAGTTCCCTGATGTTTTTCCAGAGGAGTTGACAGGATTGCCTCCTGAGAGAGAGGTGGAGTTCGGTATCGAGCTGTTGCCGGGTACCACTCCTATCTCCATTACTCCTTACAGAATGGCACCAGCAGAATTGAGGGAGTTGAAAGTGCAATTACAGGAGCTGTTGGATAAAGGATTCATTCGCCCCAGTGTTTCTCCTTGGGGAGCTCCTGTGCTCTTTGTAAAGAAGAAGGATGGTACTATGAGGTTGTGCATCGACTATAGGCAATTGAACAAGGTGACCATTAAAAATAAGTATCCTTTGCCTAGAATCGATGATCTCTTTGATCAGTTGAAGGGAGCATCAGTATTCCCTAAGATTGATCTGAGATCGGGGTACCATCAGCTGAGAGTTAGAGCTGAAGATGTTCCGAAGACTGCATTTCGGACCAGGTATGGGCATTATGAATTTTTAGTTATGCCTTTTGGTCTGACGAATGCACCTGCAGCTTTTATGGATTTGATGAATAGGGTGTTTAGGCCCTATTTGGATCAGTTTGTAGTGGTCTTCATCGATGATATTCTGGTGTATTCGAGGAATGAAGAGGAACATGATTTGCATCTGCGGATTGTGTTGCAGATTTTGAGAGAGAAGCAACTATTTGCCAAATTGTCGAAGTGTGAGTTCTGGTTGGATCAGGTAGCTTTTCTCGGACATATTGTTTCAGCAGAAGGCATTAGAGTTGATCCGAGTAAAGTTGAAGCCATTTTGAATTGGAGTCCACCCAAGTCAGTGACAGAGGTTAGAAGTTTTCTGGGTTTGGCAGGCTATTACCGGCGGTTTGTGAAAGGGTTTTCCTTGATAGCTACTCCACTCACCAGATTGCTTCGTAAGGGAGTGAGGTTTTTGTGGACAGATCAGTGTCAGGCTAGCTTTGAACAGTTGAGAGATTTGTTGACTCAAGCGCCTGTTCTCACTTTACCTGTAGAAGGCCAACCCTATGTGATCTACAGTGATGCTTCACATAGAGGTTTGGGGTGTGTATTGATGCAGGAAGGGAAAGTTATAGCTTATGAATCTCGACAGTTGAAACCGCATGAGCTTAACTATCCTACCCATGATTTGGAGTTGGCTGCCATTGTTTTTGCATTAAAGATTTGGCGCCATTATCTATTTGGAGAGAAATGTTTCATTTACACTGATCACAAGAGTTTGAAGTATTTGGGTGTTCAGAAAGAGCTCAACCTTCGGCAGAGGAGATGGTTAGAATTGATTAAAGACTACGACTGTTTGATAGATTATCATCCAGGTAAAGCAAATGTGGTTGCTGATGCCTTAAGTCGGAAGTCTTTAGCTGGTTTAACAGTTTACTCGCTCTCTTTGCTTGTTGAGTTGAGAGCATTGCGTGCCAGTTTTGTACCTTGTGATGATGATGCATTATTGGCACAGTTACAATTGAAGCCTGTTTTGTTGGATCAGATCAAAGAGGCTCAGTTAGCTGATAAGAAGATTCAGAAGATTGTTTTAGATTGTGAGAGTGGAAAGACTAGAGATTTTGTTGTGAAGAATGATGGGAGCCTATGGTTTAAGAATAGATTGTGTGTACCCGATAATGCTGACTTGAAGAGGATCATTTTAGAGGAAGCTCATCAGTCTTTATTTGCTATGCATCCGGGTAATACGAAGATGTATCATGATTTGAGACAGCATTATTGGTGGATTGGGTTGAAGAGAGACATTGCTGAGTTTGTATCAAAATGTCTCACTTGTCAGAAGGTTAAAGCAGAGCATCAAGTTCCAACTGGGTTGCTTCAACCGTTGTCAGTGCCAGAGTGGAAGTGGGAAAGAGTGACAATGGACTTTGTGTCTGGGTTGCCTTTGACACAAAGGAGACATGATGCCATATGGGTGATTGTGGATAGATTAACTAAGACAGCTCATTTCCTTCCAGTTCGGATGGATTACTCTTTGGAGAGGTTGGCTGAGCTATACATCCATGAGATTGTGAGATTGCATGGTGTTCCAACTTCTTTAGTGTCTGATCGAGATCCCAGGTTTACTTCGAGATTTTGGAAGAGTTTGCATGGTGCTTTGGGTTCTCGACTGCATTTCAGTACTGCTTTTCATCCACAGACGGATGGACAGTCTGAGAGGGTGATACAGATCATTGAGGATATGTTGAGAAGCTGTGTCATTGATTTCACTGGAAGTTGGGATAGATTCTTACCTCTTGTGGAGTTTGCTTATAATAACAGTCACCAGTCCAGCATCGAAATGGCCCCATTCGAGGCATTGTATGGCAGACGGTGTAGGACACCTCTGTGTTGGAGTGAGCTTGGTGATGATAAATTGATTGGGCCTGATTTGATTCAAGAAACTGAAGAAAAAGTGAAGTTGATTCGAGGCAGATTGAAAGCAGCTTCAGACCGACAGAAGTCCTATGCAGATCTGAAGAGGAGAGACGTTCAGTTTGATGTTGGGGATAAGGTATTTTTGAAGGTATCTCCTTGGAAGAAGATTTTGAGGTTCGGTCGAAAAGGAAAATTGAGTCCTCGTTTCATCGGACCGTATGAAGTGTTAGAAAGAGTTGGGCCAGTGGCGTATAGACTTGCTTTGCCACCTGAGTTGGATCGTATTCATAATGTGTTCCATGTATCTATGTTGAGGAGGTACAGGTCAGATCCATCTCATGTGTTGCCATTTGAATCTATTGAAGTGAGCCCAGACTTGTCATTTGAAGAGGAACCAGTTGCTATCTTGGCACGGGAAGTGAAAGAATTGAGGAACAAGAGAGTACCATTGGTGAAGATTCTTTGGAAGAATCATGCAAAAGAAGAAGCAACATGGGAAAGTGAGCAGACTATGCGAGAGCAATATCCTCAATTGTTTCAGAATTGATTTCAGGTAATTTCGAGGACGAAATTTCTTTTTAGAGGGGGAGAATTGTAATATCCTCATTTATGCCCTAGAAGTTTTGCTTGTTGTTGTTGTTGTTGTTGTTGTTGTTGTATTGTTGGTCTAATTTGAGAAAAGAAAAGTATAAGTGTTTTGGGAAAGAATTTAGGGTTTAGAGACAAGTTTATATGTTGTGTATATTGTGATATATATAACATATACATTGGTCAAAGGGAGAGTCAAAGTGTTGGTTAGTGGAAGAAGATATTTTATTGTTGAGTGTGTAATTACATATATGGGCTTATATAAGACAAAAGGTTAGTTATATGTTTGAGGGCATTTTGGTAATTGTTTGGATGAAATGCATGGTGGAGATTAAGAAGGAAAGAGAGGTTGACTTGTGCATTTTCTTTTCTTCTCATGTTGGTGCCGGCCATTGAAGAAGACAAAGGGAGAGAGAAGTGTTCTTGATGCTATACTCAAATTGATGAAGGAATTGAGAGATTTGGTGAAAGATTGGTGGAATTTCTTCATATAAGGTAAGATCTTCTCTTTAATGTCTTCAATTCTTTTGAAGTGGTGTGAGAAAGGAATTAGGTTTTGTTGGTGTGATGATGAGATGAGTTTGTGTTATGTTTTTAAGTGTTAAAATTGATTGTAAGTTAAAAGATGGAATTAGTGTTGGGTTGATTGTAAAGATTGTATGTTTAAATGGATGTTGTTTTTGAAAGATGAAAAAGGATGGTGATTAATTAGGGTTTTGAGATGGTGTTTGTTTAAGTGTGATATTAATGTGTTTTAAAGTGATTATTGTAATGAATATATGTTTAGAACATTGATGATGTTCATTTGAAGCATGTGGTATGATGTATATTGAGTTTTAATGCATTTGGAAGAGAGTTGGTTAGAAGTAGGGTTTTGGTTTTGGGAGACACGGCCAAGTCATATGATTTTGGACGTGTTGGATTAATTTTTGGGTGACACAGCCGTGTTCCCAAGCCGTGTGAGCTGCTGTGGGTTTTGGTTGAAGAGACACGGCCGTGTCCCTAAGCCGTGTTTGCTACTGCCAAAGTTGAATTGAGAGACACGGCCACAAGCTTGGCCGTGTCCCTCATGTGTGCTGCCCGTGTCCATCAAAGGAGTTGGTTAGGGTTTTGTTTCTTTGTTCTTTTTGCATTGTTTTGGTTCTTCAAAGGTGGGTTGGTTCTTAAACCTAACCCTAAAACACTTTAAACACACTTGAATCAATGAATGAACTAATCAAATGCATATGGAAGATCCTAAAGCTATGAATCATATAAGTTGTTCTTTGCCTTAATTGCATTGTTGGGATTTAAACAAGGTTATGTTATGCATTGTGAAAGGTATTGTATTTTATGAGTAATGTACCTTGAAATGTTGTATCAAAGATGAAATGATAATTCAAATAAGATATGATGAATGATGCTATATGAGATATAATGTGATCATGGATGAGATAAGTATACATTTGATTAATGAAGTGTTATATTGTGAAATGAAAGGTGAGGCCATTGTTATTGGCTATGATGATATTATTGAGAGAATGAAGGCATGTTTGCCTAAATGTTGATGAGAATTGAGAATGGAAATGATAATTGATATGAAAATGAATTGTGTGGCTAATGTGTTATTCCATTTTCAGAGTATGTTATTGGTGGCATGCCTAATGATAGTAACAATCTCTTGAAGTTAGGTTGGATTGAATCCTTGAAGCCTAATTGAGATGTTACCACCCTTGAAGCTAGGTTGGGTTAGTTCTTGAAGCCAAGTTGGGTAGAAGGTTAGCATGCTTTGCTCCCCTTGAAGCTTGGTTGAACTTAATCCTTGAAGCCTAGTTGGGTCTATGATATTGATATTGATAAATGTGATGATAGAACCAAAACATTAACTCTGAAAATTGAATGGCATATTAGTGTGTCTTGGGCCCATGCTTGTCTATGGTTAATGTGAGTCATGAATGATGTTTGTTTTGCTTTGTTTTGAGGTATATGAAAAGATAATAAAATGTGATATGTAATGTGAAAGTATATTGTTAATTTTGCATATATGATGTTATATATATATTATGGTTTGAGAAATGACATTGCATTGCACGAAGTCATATCATTAGCATGATTATCTTACTAAGCCCTTGGCTTAGCGCGATAGTGTTTAATCGCGCAGGTGATAGAACTGTTAGAATCGAACCCGAGAGCTCTTCGAAACCGAGTGAGAGTAGACAGTGAAGAGTTGATTTTTGGAGACTTAAAGATCAAAGGAGATTTGCCAATCATGTATAACTCTTTTTATATTTTGTAAAGTATTGATTAAATGTACATATTTGTATATTTGTAAATATGGAATTAAGTGTTTTCAAATATGTAAATATTTTATGACTTCCGCTGTGAAATAACTATATGTATGTATATATATATCTAATGTGTTTTATTTTAAAAGTAAATGATCTACTTTTCTATATTATATAATGATAATAGTATTGTATCTATTTAAATGTTTTGAATGTTGAAGAAAACCGTAGCATCCCTATGTTTGGTGCACTTATGCTACATGGTTGTAGTTGTAGTATGTGTGCATTGGATGTGGGGGTGTTACAAAATATATGATGATGATTCAAAATGTATGATAATGCAATTTGTTATGTATACACTTATGATGGTATGTAAAGCCATTGGTGATGGCTAAACGAAAGTAAATGTGATATTTAAGGCATTGTGCCTAGTTGATCATGAGAAAATGAGAAAGGAATTGATAATGAAATTATGAAAGAATTATGTGCCTAGTATGTTATTCAATTTTCAGAGTTTTGTTGTTGGTGGCATGCCTATAAAGTAACAGTCCCTTGAAGATGGGTTGGGCTTGGTTTACATGATGTAGCAGACCCTTGAAGCTGGGTTGGGCCTAGTCCTTGAAGCCTAGTTGGGATGTTACATATGAGGTAATCCTCATTGTGATTATAATTCGCCTTCGGGCTTGATAAATGTGATTATTGGACTAAAGCAGTAACTCTAGAATTTGAATGGCATATTAGATTTCTTTGGGCCCATGATTGTCTTTGCTATAATGTGAAATATGAATTATAAAACAATTGAGCAATATAATGAGATATAATGTTATAAGTTATGGTATCCATATGTGTTGTGCATTAGCATTGCAATTGAATAATATTGTTATCAAGGTTTGTACCACTAAGTTTCTGGCTTAGCGTGATTGTGATTTATCGCATAGGTGATAGGGTAGATCTGGTTGAGCCGGAGAGTTCAGCTAGACCAAGTCGAGTCTAAGCTTGATAATGTGAGAGCAGTGTTGATTTGGACATCAAGATCAGAGACGAACTGCCAGCATGCATAAATTCTATATATTTTTTTTATAAATATTGATTTTGATGATACATATGTATATTCCGCTGCTTATTAAACAAATTTTTTGGATAAACTTTTGGGTAATGAAGATATATATATATATATATATTAACAAGGAATTTTTATCTATTACTTTCTATAATATAAGTTAAATGTTTTAAGTTTGCTTAGATTATAGAAATGATGATTTGATGTTAAAGTTAAAGATTGGTTTGTTTAAAATAGATTGTGACATTCTTGTATCCGATATACGTATATTACATATGTGGATATATGTGGTGTGCGTATATGGAGTACAAGGGTGTTACAAAAAACCTAAAAATGGCAGATGAGATAGCGATCAACCTATGCAGTGCTTCCTCGATGCCCAACTAATTGTGCATCCAACCTACTATGTTGTACAACCTTTCAAGTCTAATAATTTTTAATTTTAGCACCAAATAATTAGGATCAATGATAATTGGATACGTAGATGAAGAAATTCAAGTCAAATAGTAACATTGTATTGTGTGAATGGACAAATAAGACCATGTCAGACAAACAAATCTTATCATTAGAGTTAGCCGTTAGAGAAATATTTAAATTATTGTAGATTCTTAATTTTTTACCCAGTCCAGTCTAATATATTTTAATAAGTCCAAAATAATTTTTGTGTTATCCAATATATTTTAATTAGTCCAAAATAATTTTTGTTATCTTAATTAAATAATATTTGCTTTAGTATCTAATTTTTATCAATAAAAAATAATAATAACAAACGAAAATTTTCATCTCCGAAAAGGGTTGCGGCGAAATGGCCAGGGACATTTTGCCGCTGCGGCAGCTTTTTTGCCAGCGAAATTTTTCCGACGCAAATTTTATGAAACCTAATGCAATTAGGTTTCGGTTTCCT
Source organism: Garcia nutans (assembly GCA_947685225.1). Taxonomy (NCBI): domain Eukaryota; kingdom Viridiplantae; phylum Streptophyta; class Magnoliopsida; order Malpighiales; family Euphorbiaceae; genus Garcia; species Garcia nutans. Next base: position 12,235,665 of record CANTUV010000061.1, on the reverse strand, counting down.
TTTCTTATTGAATATTGTATGCCATGAATAATTAGAATTACTCATAGAACTCTTGTATAAATATGGACTAAACAACACAAAAAAAGGGGGAGGCCGAAAAAAAAGAAAATTGGACAGGAACTTGGATCAAGAAGTGGAAACCGAAATTGTGAAGGAAAAACAGGAATCAAGCAGTTGTTTTGAGAGAGCCGAAAAACAATTCAAGCAATTCAAAGACAAAAGGCTTGCCTTTGACCTTGTTCATCCAAGAAGCAATTTTTTGTGAAACTTACAAAATAAGGTTTGAATTCTTAATTTCTTTTATTTGGTCACTGTAGCTAAATAATCAAATTGTGTCTTTTAATTCAAAAACATTAGAACCTCAATTTACTTTTTCTAAAGTTTATAAACCTTAATTTGTTGCTTTGCTTTCCAAAAAGTTTAAAGTTGTTAGTTTTGTTTCTTCGAAACCCCAAAACTAAAATTTGTTTTCCAAATTTTCAAAACTCTAAATTGTATTCTGTTTCCTTCCAAAAGACTTAAAAACATCTTTTTTGCTTTTATAAATTTTAAATCGTGTTGTTTATCTTCATAAAACTTCATAAAATTATCAATTGATTTTCCAAATCCTAAGAATAACTCATTAACCTAAACCTTAAATTCAAAAATTCTAAAACCCTAATTCAACTCCAAAACCTAAAATAGTGAACCCTAACCTCCTTAAAACCTTAAACCTTAATTTTTTCTAAACCCTAATCCTTTAAAACTTTAAAAAACCATATAAACACAAATATTTAATTTTACACAGTAAGCTTGAAACCATAATTCAATGAATAGCCACAAATCACAAATCAAAAATGTTTTAAAGTGTCCAAACCCTAGTTTCATGATTTCACCATTCAAATATTAATTTAGTTAATCAAAGAGCTTTATCAACCTTTTAAAACATAAAACCTTAATCTATTTTAATTTCTTAAAAAAACTCACAGTAGCCATAATTTAGACTTTTATTTGCTTTATGCAATTCTATATTTGATTATGCTTTGATTTATTTTATATGCTTTAATTTATTTAAGTTCAATGCTTGGTTTATTTAATTTATCACGGGTAGATGTTTACTTTCTATTGATATTTAATATCTTTGATGGATGATTTATTTATTATGAATGGTTATTTACTTTTATCAATTTATTTAGATTTCCAAATGTTGTAAGAGGTATGTTTCCACTTGGTGGGTACCTCATTAGTTGAATATCATGTAACTTAAATTGCTTTTCAATTTTAGAACTAATGTAAAGGGCATATTTCTACCTTTCGGTGGGTGTCCTACTTAGGCATGAGATGTAAGGACATGTTTCCATCCTTGGATGGGTGTCCATTTATTTGCTTTGTTTGGACATTGCTTTGATTTTAATATAATGATGCTTTCTTTCAATTATTGTGTGTAATATGGATAATATTATTATACTTAAGAATTTTATAATATTAAGACCTGTAAAGGAGGCCGGTTCCAATGAACCGGGCGTTGTGGGGGTGCTGGGCCATTTCTCACCTTCTCCACACGTACCTAACTTTTCAAACCCATAAGGGGGTTGGGGATTCCTTAGGAATCGAGTCATCCACCCCTTTCTTTATTCCCGACCCGTCCGGGTGGCGACTCCATTTTCTTCGGACTTAGGTCCGTGTTCTTTAAGGCCCCGAGCCTAAACAGTGCCGAAGTCGCAAGAACCATTCCACCGGGAGTGGGGGAAAAAATTCCCGCTCACAGTGGTGACTCCACTGGGGATAAGAGAAGTTGATTCCGTTGGTCTTTATATTATACTATTTTTTCTTATAATGATATTATCCATTGCATCATATTAGATTGCATTGAGTGTGTGAGTTAGGTAAGGGATACCATACCTTCACTCAGGGTATGGATATTGAGCATGGCATAAACACTCATAGCCTCGTACCATTTGGTATATACTTGCTATGGGAACCTAAGCCTTTTAACCCAAAGACTAAAGGTCATGTAATTGGCCTAGTTACTTTCCTTAGGTTTTTACCTTAAATGCAAGTTGTTTGACTATGGTTAATTTATCTTGGCTTAAATCATGGCTTATTTGGTTGTTCTTTTTCTAATATGACCTAAGTACATTGTAAGCTCAAAATAAATTTTTCTTTAGAAAATCCAAAAGTCTAAAGATATTTTCAATACTTTTCAAGATGGTCTTTGGACATAAAATTTTTGTAAAAACAAATCAAAAATTCTTTGGCCCATGGCCTAAATACTAAGCTCAAAATCCATTTTTCTAAAATCTTTTACAATGGGCTTAGAAATAAAACTATTTTCACCCAACTTTTTCTTACAAAGAGCTTGCAATAATATTTAGGTCAATTATAAAATGCCAATAATCAATTGTGGGCCTAGTTTATACTAAGAATAAATTAACCATGGGCTTGTTTTTGGCATGAATCATTAGTTACTTTTTCAAGTGAGAAATCTATCTATAATAAGTCTCTTAATTTAGTTTTAATCCAATATAGCATAAAAACTACATTAGTTGGTTAAATGGATTAAAACCTAATTAATGGGAATTATTATGAGTTGATTTCCATTTTTGAAAGTATATCTATTGGTTGAAACGTCTGAGGGAATTATTCGAAAACAAGATACCCCATGTTGGTATTTTGTTAACCATATACCTAGGAAAAGAGACTCGCCATTCGTGTGTGGATGTTATAGGGTTGGAAGGAATGTCCTAATTATCCTTGTTTGTTGATTGTTTGTGCATACATGCATATATTTGCATCTTACATCCTTTCTGGCTCACAACCCTAGATTATGACAATTCAAAAGCTTACAACAATCCGACCTACGCCAGAGATGAAGTATCTAGTAACAACTCAATCATTTGCTCACCAAAAATAATTTAGCCTGAACAAATTCAAAGGATGGTGGATGAGGCCCTCAAAGCCAAGATGGAAGAAATAAAAAAGGCCCTAGCTGAGACCATGAAGAACCAATTGACTGCAATCTTAGAGAATAATGCTGAGGCATCTGCTAGCACTAAAAAGCCAAGGGACAAAGGGAAGACTAAAGTTGGTGAAGTGGTTTTTGATGATGAAAAAGTGATCATTGATGATGATGCTGATTGGGCTTAATACTACCAAGATATTCAAGAGAAGAAGAAAGAACTGAAGGTTGTTAAGAAGGCAACTATTGAAAAGACCAAGGCATCTGATGTTGAGAAAATGATTGCTGATTTAGAAAAGAAATTTGAGAAGAAACTAAAAATCGAAGAAATGTCCAAAGTCGACAAACTATTTGAGCTAATGAAGAAGTCCCGTACAAGTTCAAGATGCCATCCTTTGTAAAGTACAATGGCATCGGAAATCCTCATCTCCATGTGAAGCAGTATATCACTACTATGCAGTCTACCCGAGCTACTAAGGCTCAAACTCCAAGGTACTTCATTCTCTCATTGGACCCTGTTGTCCAAAATTGGTTCAATACCTTAGATGATGGAACACAAAAGAATTGGGATTTGCTATACAAGGCCTTCATCCAGCAATATGGGTATAATATCGAGTTGGGAGTTACCTTAATGGAAGTTGAGTCCATTAGGCAACGGCCAAATGAGAATTTTGTGGACTATGTGAAACGATGGAGAAATAAAGCCGCTTTGCTCAAGAAAAGGCCTGACAAATCCGATCAAATAAGGATGATCGTGAGGCGTTCTGCCCAATCTCCGTGAAAGGATGTCTCACACCCTTATAAGGGATTTCAAAGATCTTCTCCAAGCTGGTCTACAAATTGAAGAATGGGAAAGGGAGAAGAATTGCTTTTCAATAAAAAGGAATGAAAAAGGGAATTACCAGTCGGGCAATCAAAGCACACAAAAAGAAGTTGATGTTAATGCCACTAGTCAAGGAGGAATGAGGCAGCTTTTGGAATTAGGGAAGCCATTGTCTTGGGTTCTCAATAAGCTACAAAAGAGGGGATTATTACAATCCTTGACTCCTCATCCTTTGCCTAATCCTCTTCCACTTAACTTTGATACTAGTGCATTTTGCCAATTCCATCAAAGGCCTGGACATGAAACAGACAATTGCATGAAGTTGAGGCATGAGATCCAGAATTTAATTGATAATGGCAAGTTGCTTGAGTCGAACAAGCCCAATACCAAAGGTAACCCATTTCAAAGGTTCAATAGGGTGCCAACCCCAGCAACCTTCATGGTAGGAAAAGGATTAGAAGAAGATTTTGTTTTATCATCCTTTTAAGATGGAAATATTGAAAATGTGAAGGGAAAAGAAGCTTAAACTCAACGAACTTTTCTTAGCTTGAATGTTTCTTTTCAATTTTACTTTCTTTAATATTTAATTGGAACAATCTTATTTTTCAAATTTAAATTTGTTTGAATAAATTACTTTTATCAAAAAATTTTGTTGGTCTTTGTTCACTTTGGTGCTCAACCTATGAGGAATTTGGCTTGATGTTTATAAATTAATATGTCTAGGCATCATGACTTGAATGACTTTACTAGGTGAGGGAATTGCTTTATAGCATTGAGTTGTGTATGCTTACTTAGAGAGGGCTCCTGCATAATTACCTTTGTCTAGGTCCTAGTCAGTTTTAGAACATGTTTTAACGAACTTTCGAGGCGAAATTGAACTCTGCTTATTTAAGGGAGGGATGATCTAGGCAGTGTTTGGTTAGCCAACAACTAGTATCACCCTATTAAATATCAATCCCTAGTTGTCCCGTTGAGCCTTCATAAAATTTTAGCTTTCTTTTCATTGGCATATAACCTCAACAACCTACCCTGAGCTGTTGTGATACTATTGACAAGTCTTATAATCACTAAGGTAAAGGGGCAAGAAGATCAAGGAATGGAATGCATAGCCAAGACCATAAGGATAGTTAATATTTTTAATACCATATGGGTAGTTGAAGTTTTCAAGACCATAAGGGTGTTGAAGTTCACTTAATATCTCTAATATATCAAGACAACATCAACATCAGAGTAACAAATGATTTATCCCTGTTAAAGAAGATTTATGTTACTCCACTCATCCATTATTAGAAGCCCAAGTTGGTACAAACAAGACAACTCTTTTAGAGCTAGAACCAAACAAAAAAACAAACAAAAGAAAAAAGAAAAAAAAAAGAGACAAAAGGAAAGAAAAAAGAAAAAAATGAGAAAAAAAAAGAAAAGAAAAAAGAAAAGAAAACCCAAAATGGTTCAAAAAGCCAACTGAGTTCTCTTTTACCTAAGACAACAAAAGGCTTCCATTTAGTTTATAAGGACGGTTTCACTTGAATTGGTCCAACCTAACCAAAGATTCGATCAAAATCAAAGAAAAAGTAGGAAGACCATTCAGTTCTTGAAAGTTCTGTACTTGACAGTCCTACAAGGAAGAAGGACAAAATTATAAAATGCTCAAAGAAAGGGAGGAGTAAGAAAAATAAAAGAAAGAAAAGGGAGAAGAAGAAAAGAAATGAATTTGGGTCTTAAACTTTTTGCAAGGGCAAAGACTGTCCTAATCAAGATCCAGATTAATGCCATGAAGATAGAAGGAATTTAGAGTCTAGCAAGATTGCCTCCAAGATGCCTAAAATTCAAATAAGAAATTTGTAGTGTGAGGGTTTGTCCATTGTGTCACATCAGCTCCAATCTCAAAATGACCTTCATTTAACCCATGTCCCTCATAGACCCCATTTCAAGCCTATCAAAGACATGTTGATCTCTCTTGGTAGGTAGAGTCTATTAGTGGAGATAGTTTGGATAAGCATGCATATGAGATAGACAATATTTAAACTCAAATGAGACCTTTGGCCAAGTAATGTGTATGTGCCCATCTGAAGTGCAACAATTCTTGCCTAAATAGAAATGATTCCTGAGTTTAGTACGGTAACTAGGGTTGTCATGTTATAGATATGTTAATTTGGAAAAATAAAGTCCTAAGGTATATTGACATTGATTTGACAAAGCCAACATTTGATTTCAAAATCAAAAGTTCAAAAAAAAAATTCAAAAAATGTTTTGTCATACAAAGCCTTCAAGTTAAGGGAAGTATGTTGAACCTCCAAAGGACACATTGGGAAAAGGAAATGATTATTGGCAAGGTCATGAAGAAGCTATCAACTGACATGCTGAAACATAGTTTGAAATAGATGAATCCCTGACTCTGCTGCTTGGGGTCTCCATTATTCATATTTTCAACATCTTGAAGATAAAAGCCATAAATGTGAAGCAGTCTGTCATTCCAATGCAAGACCTAAACGAGCATCTGAAAGGAACCAATAAGAACATTTCTGCTAATCACCTTGATCTGTGAGTCAATGAAACCGCTGTGAGTATTATCATGCATATCATGCATACATGAGCATATCACATCACACTTTCTTGTCTTGTATTGTCTATTCTTTATCAAAGTGAACAGCAAACACTTTGTGAAGTAAAGAATCAAAAGAAGATGTCAAATCAGGGGGGCATGGAAAGCCCATTACTTGAGAAAGTTCCAGTAATTTTGCAAAGAGAAGAAATGCGTGTTTGTGCAAAGAACTGGACTGCAAAAACATCAATCAGAGCTCGCATAGAAAAATCATGGGTTTGAGCCTACACAGGGGGCAAAGTTTCTCATTTTCAATTTTTTGAGTCTATATATAAAATGTTTTCAAACTCACTTACAAATATTTTTCCACGCAGGGGGGCAAGGAGAGGATATAAGGTCCAATTAAAAATAGCTAAATTTTTGCAAAAAGGAAGAATGAAAAAAGAAAATTAGAATTCTCAAAAGAATGAAGATGCAAAAGACAAAAGATCAATCCAGCTAAAAGAGCTGAAGCCAGGGTGAAGACCCGATCTCAAAGGATGAAGATCCATATTTTCAAGGGTGAAGACCTGATCTCAAAGGATGAAGATCCTTTTACAAAGGGTGAAGATCCGATCTCCAAGGATGAAGATCCATTTGCAAGGGTGAAGACCCGATATCAAAGGATGAAGATCCATTTGCAAAGATGAAGACCCGATCTCAAAGGATAAAGATCCATTTTTCAAGGGTAAAAACCCGATATCAAAAGATGAAGATTCATTTTCAAGGATGAAGACCCGATCTCAAAGGATGAAGATCCATTTTGAGGGTGAAAAACAACAATGCATAGAATAACCGGAGCAGTCAGATTTCTCAAATGATAAAAGGTTAGTCAAACTCAATCTCAGGTCCAAGCACCCAAATTCAATTCATTCTCGGGTCCAAGTACCCAATTCCAATTCGATATCGGGTCCAAGCACCCAAATTCAATTTAGTCTCGGGTCCAAGTACCCATTCTCGGGTCCAAGCACCCATTCTTGGGTCCAAGTACCCAAATCAAATAAATTTTGGGTCCAAGTACTCAAATAAATTTAATCTCGGGTCCAAGCACCCATTCTCGAGTCCAAGTACCCAAATCAAATCAATTTCGGGTCCAAGTACCCAAATCAAATCTAATCTCGGGTCCAAGTAACCAAATCAAATCAATCTCAAGTCCAAGCACCCAATCTCTGGTCCAAGTACCCAAATCAATTCAAGCTTGGGTCCAAGTACCCAATCTCAGGTCCAAGCACCCATTCTCGGGTCCAAGTACCCAAATCAATTCAAGCTCAGGTTCAAGTACCCAATCTCGAGTCCAAGTACCTAAATAAATTTAAGCTCAGGTCCAAGCACCCAATCTCGGGTCCAAGCACCCATTCTCGAGTCCAAGTACCCAAATCAATTCAAGCTCGGGTCCAAGTACCCAATCTTGGGTCCAAGCACCCATTTTCTGATCCAAGTACCCAAATCAAATTCAGTCAAATTCAATCTCGGGTCCAAGTATCCAATCTCGAGTCCAAGCACCCATTCTCGGGTCCAAGTACCCAAATCAATTCAAGCTCGGGTCCAAGTTCCAATCTCGGGTCCTAGTACCCAAATCAATTCAAGCTCGAGTCCAAGTACCCAATCTCAGGTCCAAGCACCCATTCTCGGGTCCAAGTACCCAAATCAATTCAAGCTCGGGTCCAAGTACCCAATCTCGGGTCCAAGCACCCATTTTCGGGTCCAAGTACCCAAATCAAATTCAATCCAAACTTGGGTCCAAGTACCCAATCTCGGGCCCAAGTACCCAATCTTAGGTCCAAGTACCCAAATCAAATCCAATCTCGGGTCCAAGTGCCCAATCTCGGGTCCAAGTGCCTAATCTCGGGTCCAAGTACCCAATCCTAGGTCCAGGTACCCAAATTCAATCAATCTCGGGTCCAAGTACCCAAATCAAATCAATTTCTGGTCCAAGTACCCAAATCAAATCTAATCTCAAGTCCAAGAACCCAAATCAAATTCAATCTGGGGTCCAAGTACCCAATCCTGGGTCCAAGTACCCAAATTCAATCCATTCTCAGGTCCAAGTATCAAAATCAAATCCAATCTCGGGTCTAAGTACCCAATCCTAAGTCCAAGTACCCAAATCAAGTTCAGTCTCCGGTCTAAGTACCCAAAACAAATTTAAATAACCATCTTAAAAATTAAGACTTATTGCTTTTCACTCTCTTTCACTTATGTCTCAGATCGTTCAAGAAGGGGGCAAAACTGTAGACCCTTAATTTTTTACCTAGTCCGGTCCAATATATTTTAATTAGTCCAACATATTTTAGTTAGTCCAAAATAATTTTTATGGTATCTTGATTAATTTTAATATTTATTTTAGAAAAAAATGGTCAAATGAATAAAAATTCAAAAATAATAAAAAATAAAAAATAATAATAACAAACAAATAAATAAATAAAAATAAAAATCAGCAACGAAAAATTTCGTCGACGAAAAGGGTTGCGGCGAAATGGCCAAAACCATTTCTCCCGCAGGCCAATTTTCACCCCACAGCCCGCAGCCAGCTGCAGCAGCTTTTTCGCCGACGTAATTTTTCGGCAGCAGTTTTTTTTCCAGCGAAATTTTTTCGATGCAAATTTTTCGAAACCTAATGCAATTAGGTTTCAATTTCCTTTTCTTATTGAATATTGTATGCCGTGAATAATTAGAATTACCCGTAGAATTCTTCTATAAATATGGACTAAACAATACAAAAAAAGGGGGAGGCCAAAAAAAAAGAAAATTGGACAGGAACTTAGATCAAGAAGTGGAAACCGAAACTATGAAGGAAAAACGGGAATCAAGCAGTTTTTTTGAGACCGCCGAAAAAAAATTCAAGCAATTCAAAGACAAAAAAGGCTTGTCTTTGACCTTGTTCATCCAAGAAGTAATTTTTTATGAAACTTACAAAATAAGGTTTGAATTCTTAATTTCTTTTATTTGGTCACAGTACCTAAATAATCAAATTGTGTCTTTTAATTCAAAAACATTAGAACCTCAATTCACTTTTTCTAAAGTTTAAAAACCTTAATTCGTTGCTTTGTTTTCCAAAAAGTTTAAAATTGTTAGTTTTGTTTCTTCAAAACCCCAAAACCAAAATTTGTTATCCAAATTTTCAAAACTCTAAATTGTATTCTGTTTCCTTCCAAAAGACGTAAAAACATCTTTTTTGCTTTTATAAATTTTAAATCATGTTGTTTATCTTCATAAAACTTCATAAAATTATCAATTGATTTTCCAAATCCTAAAAATAACTCATTACCCGAAACCCTAAATTCAAAAATCCTAAAACCCTAATTCAACTCCAAAACCTAAAATAGTAAACCCTAACCTCCTTAAAACCTTAAACCTTAATTTTTTCTAAATCCTAATCCTTTAAAACTTTAAAAAACCATATAAACACAAATATTTAATTTTACACAGTAAGCTTGAAACCATAATTCAATGAATAGCCATAAATCACAAATAAAAAATGTTTTAAAGTGTCCAAACCCTAGTTTCATGATTTCACCATTCAAATATTAATTTAGTTAATCAAAGAGCTTTATCAACCTTTTAAAACATAAAACCTTAATCTATTTTAATTTCTTAAAAAAACTCACAGTAGCCATAATTTAGACTTTTATTTGCTTTATTCAATTTTATATTTGATTATGCTTTGATTTATTTTATATGCTTTAATTTATTTAAGTTCAATGCTTAGTTTATTTAATTTATCGTGGGTGATGTTTACTTTCTATTGATATTTAATATCTTTGATGAATGATTTATTTCTTATGAATGGTTATTTACTTTTATCAATTTATTTAGATTTCCAAATGTTGTAAGAGGTATGTTTCCACTTGGTGGGTACCTCATTAGTTGAATATCATGTAACTTAAATTGCTTTTCTATTTTAGAATTAATGTAAAGGGCATCTACCATTCGGTGGGTGTCCTATTTAGGCATGAGATGTAAGGACATGATTCCATCTTTGGATGGGTGTCCATTTATTTGCTTTGTTTGGACATTACTTTGATTTTAATATAATGTTGCTTTCTTTCAATTATTATGTGTAATATGGATAATATTATTATACTTAAGAATTTTATAATATTAAGACCTGTAAAGGAGGTCGGTTCCAATGAACTGGGTGTTGTGGGGGTGCTGGGCCATTTCTCACCTTTCCCACACGTACCCACCTTTCCGAACCCATTAGGGGGTTAGGGATTCCTTAGGAATCGAGTCATCCACCCCTTTCTTTTTTCCCAGCCTGTCCGAGTGGCGACTCCATTTTCTCTGGACTTAGGTTCGTGTTCTCTACGGCCCCGAGCCTAAACAGTGCCGAAGTCGCAAGAACCATTCCACCGGGAGTGGGGGTAAAATTCCCCTCTCACAATTATGCAACTGCCCAATGAGCATGGCTACTACACAAGATGTTTTAGCAACCATTTAAGTGGAAGAAAAGATCTAAATATATGGGAACCACTACAAATGGCTATTTCAAGTCCTTATGGCTATAAATACCTTAAGAAGCCTCTTGTTTGAGGGTAATTGTGATTGATATAGCTAAGGCAAACTACTTTCATTTTATTGTATTACAATTAATGTAACACCTATATAACCTATATACGTATAATACATACATCCAGTATATGTAAAATACGCATATATGGTACAAAAATGTCACAGTCCATTTTAATAAAAAATATCCACTTTTCAAATTTAAAATCTTAAAAACTTTAAAATGTATATTTAAATAACAACTAAAATATTATTATAAATTATGGGTACTAAAATAAGCATTTTTCACAAAAATCTCTAGAAAAATTCGTTAGAGTTTATTTATAATTTGGACATTCCAAAATTCAACAAACAACACAACACAACCTGCATACAAAAGCTCTCCCAATAAATATCAAATCATCATCCATACTCCTCAATTTTTCAAAATTTCATAAAATATTTATACACATATATTTGTTTATCCCAAAAACACATATAAAATCCATAATATAACATTTATCCAAAACATCCTTTATAATTTACAATAGATATACCAAAAACATAATATAATATGATATATGTAATATGAAAATGTAATAAAAACATATACATGCTGGCAATCCACACTGATCTCGAAGAAGCAGCCAAATCAACTTAATCAAACTCAAAGCTAGACCCGACCCGGTCTAGATGAACTCTTTGTCTTTACCGTATCTACCCTATCACATGCGCGATGAAATTCAATCGTGCTAAGCCAAAAGCCTAGCAGTACAAACTTTGATAACTATAAAACTCAAATTCAATGCACAATGCATATGGATATCATATCTCATATCATTTCATTAAAACATATTTTTCAATTATTTCACAATTCATATAAAAGAAAACACAAAAATGGACCCAAAGGATCTAATATGCTATTCAAATTTCAGAGTTACTATTTTGGTCCATAATGACACCCAGTGTCTAGCCTGAAGGCAAGTGATGCCCAGCATCTAGCCCAAAGGCAAATCATAGTGATGTCCAGCATCTAGCCCGAAGGCAAGTTATGTCCAATATTTAGCCCAAAGGCAAATCAATAATTACTCAAAAGCTAGCCCCGAAGGCAAATAATGAGGATAACCTCATAGGCATGCCACCAAACACAAAACTCTGGAAATTGAATAACATACTAGGCACACAATTATTTCACATTTCTCATTATCAATCTCTTTCTCATTTTCTCATAATCAAGCTATGCATATTGCCTCATTTTTTCATTATCTAGTAGGCACATTACCTTATTTTCTCATCTTTTTCTTACTTTTCTCATTTTTCTCATTTATAGTGGTATAAATTTATCATATTTCATCATATAATCACATTCCATCACATTTTTCATCAAAACTTATCACCCACATATTTTGGGTAATTTCACATAATCCACATATGATTCATATTTTATGCACATTAGCCATTACCAATGGCTTTTTAACAATGTCATTAATGCATTCACAATAAATGGCATTGCCCAAATACTTTGTGCCATTTTCACAAGATACACATATTTCACATTTTGCATGATTTAGCCATTAACAATGGCTTTTCACAATGCATTTAACACATATACGACATTACACATGTCATAGTATATTATTCATACATGTTCCATGTATCAAGTAGCTTAACATATTTTCCAATCCAAAATGTGTTAAGCCCTATGTAATGAAAATGTGTTCAATTCATCCAAAGTTTATACATACGTCTAAGAGAAACCAAAAACAAGCTTAAACTCCACCTCCAACCTTCTCTTCCAACTTGCCTTTCAACAATAGGATGGGCCAAATTAACTCTCCTCTATGCTTAAAAGAAATGTGATCATAAATAATCATTTAGTACCACATTCTAAGGCATTTCCAATCTTGAATCATAATTAAATACCATTCAAACAAAAACCCCAAAGTTAAGGCTAACCTCACTTTAACTTTGGAATACCATACTAGGCCATTCAATTTGGTATTTTAAGTTGATTTATATTATTAAAAACATATTTTAACATGTTTAAACAAATTACATTACAAAAACACACACTTATAACCAAAACTTAAAATGGCATAACCATCCCCCATTGAAAGTTTTCCATTCCAATTCAATGCATTTATCATTTGAAGCTTATATCCATCACTTTTAATACTAAACAACATGCTTAAACCAATAAAATTAAACAGTTCAACAACTTTGGAAAATCACTTTTCCAAAACGTTAAATGAACACTAACATTCTCAAACTCCAATTATACTCAACAAAATCCAATATTTGACTTTAAAATACTTGTTTATGCATTAAAACAACTTATTTAGAATCAATTTGTACAATTAAATCACATGATTACAAAAATCCAATTCTCCCACAACCCTAAATTCTCTCTCTTCACCAATCTTTACCCAAACTCAACCATATCTTCAATCTAACCTTAAAATCATTGCTAACTACCCAAAATAACTTCATTCATATCCAATATTAAATTATAACAAACTACTTCAATAACCCAAAATTTTGCATATTCTTAATTTCATGGAAAATCAAAGAAAAAGTTAGTAATCGTACAAATTTTTGTGGAAATCATTAAAAATCCACTTGAAACTCGTAAAATTCTTCAATTAAATGAGATTGGAAGAAACAAATCCTCACTTGGACGCCCATAGATTCTCAGCTATGGAAGGAAGAAGAAGAAAAAGATGACCAAAAGTGATTTCTCTCTCTTCCCACGTTCATATTTATAACCATATATATAGTATTTAAATAATTGAATATTTATTTATTTAATTAATTAAAATCCCAAAATGCCTCTTCCATTCAAAAATTATTTATTTTTGAATTAATTTAATAATTTTAAATTTCTAAGATTTAATCACCAAAATACCATTTTACTTTGACTTTTTCTTTTAAAAATTGTTGGCTTTTTTTGTTGACTAATATATATAATGTATATATAATGTATATTTCACATATACATTCCACTTTTCAATTAAAATCCTCTCATTTTTCATTTAAAATTATTTATTTAATTTATCCAATTAAATTATATTATATTTAATTTAATTTCCAAAAATTAGAAAATTTTAAAAATATTAGGATATTATAATGCTCTCCCCCTAAAAATAAATTTCTTCCTCGAAATTACCTACTGTCAAGTCTGGAACAACTGAGGATACTGACTCTGCATCATCTGCTCACTCTCCCATGTCGCCTCCTCAGTGGCATAATTCCTCCAAAGGACTTTCACAAGTGGTACCTTCTTATTCCTCAACTCTTTCACTTTCCATGCCAAGATCTCCACTGGTTCTTCCTCATAAGTCAGGTTCAGACTCACCTCAATGGGCTCCACTGACAAAATATGAGATGGGTCTGACTTGTATCTCTAAAGCATAGAGATATGAAAGACATTATGAATCCAATCAAACTTAGGTGGCAAAGCCAGTCTATAAGCCACTGGACCAACTCTCTCCAGCACCTCATATGGTCTTATGAAATGAGGACTCAACATTCCTTTGCGGCCGAATCTCAAAATCTTCTTCCAAGTAGACACCTTCAAGAACACTTTATCGCCCACAGTGAACTCTATACTTTCCTCTTCAAATATGTATTGGATTTCTGTTGGTCTAAAACTACTTTCAAATGACCCCGAATCACCTTAACTTTCTCTAATGTTTCCTTAATCAAATCGGGACTGACCAACTTACCTTCTCCAACTTTATCCCATTACAGAGGTGTCCAGCACTTCCTACCATACAAGGCCTCATAAGATGCCATCCCAATACTGGACTAATGACTGTTGTTATAAGCAAACTCAATCAATTGCAAAAATCTATCCCAGCTCCCAGTAAAATCAATGATACAGCTCCTCAACATATCCTCTAGAATCTGTATCACTCTTTCTGACTGCCCATTTTTCTGAGGATGGAAAGCAGTGCCAAAATGTAATCGAGAACTTAAAGCATCCTTTAAACTACTCCATGACCTCGATGTCAACCGAGGATCTTAGTTCGATACCAAAGAAACTGAGACTCCATACAACCTCACTATCTCACTTAAATACAGCTCAACCAATCTCTCAAGAATAATCCATCTGAACTAGAAGAAAATGAGTTGTCTTCATTATCTGATCAACTATCACCCGGACTGCATGATGCTTCTTCTGGAGCAAAGGTAGCCCAGTAAAAAAATCCATTGTCATTCGTTTCCATTTCCACTCAGGCACTGATAATGGCTAGAGCAATCCTAAAGAAACTTGGTGCTCAGCCTTCACTCTCTGGTAAGTGAGACATCTGGACACAAATTCTGCTATGTCCCTCTTCATACCTTACCACCAATAATGTTACTTCAAGTTCTGATATATCTTGGTACCCCTAAGGTGCATAGTATAGAGTGTCTGATGTGCTTCCTCTAAAATCATCCTTTTGAATCCTACATCATCTGGAATACACAACCTATCTTTGTGCCACAAACTATAACACCCTATACCCTATATACGTACCATATATATACCTTATATGCATACAATACGCATATAAAATATAAGGATGTCACGTTACAGTATTATTTAAACCTCTACCTTAATTCTACTTCTTTAAATATTTAATAAAAGAATATTTTATGTTATCAAATCTAATTCTTTTAAATATAAAATATCCAAAATCATTAAAATTTTAATTATATTATATATATACATATATACATTGTCTTTCTAAAATTCACTTGTATACATATATATATGGTCAAACTGCAAAATTACAAAATGTACATGCATGCACCACCTTCTAGTTTATCTCTGGCACACCCTCAGTCTTCTCGTGGCACAACTATCTGACTCTCAAATCAATAATCTACTTACTTGCGCGATTCACACAACCGCGCTAAGCTTCAAATCTTAGTGGTACATATAAATAACATATACATGCAAATACACAAATACAAATATCACATCCTTATCCACATATAATATACACAAATACAATATTAGAATTCACATCCAACTTACACATCATTACAATATTGGAAATCACATTCCATACTCATACATAACTATTGAGATTCACATCCCACTCACACATCATTACAATTATTAAATTCAACTGTCACACTATCAGTTTCTCGATCCAGCTCTACTAGGGTCTATTTTCAATTTAAATCACATGACCTAGCTCTGGTCAGGTCAGTAGCCATCTCAAACACATGACCCAGCTCTGCTCGAGTCAAGACCTAGCTCTACTAAGGTCTACCATCATCTTAAACACGTGACCTAGCTCTGCTCGGGTCAAGACGTAGCTCTGCTCAGGTCTACCATCATCTTTAACATATGACCCAGCTCTACTCAAGTCAAGACCTAGCTCTGCTCAGGTCTATTAACATATGCACCTCTAGGCCTAGGTCTGCTCAAGACCTCTCGTGCATATCTAAACAATCTCAACACAATTAGACAAGTAATGGTATACACTATACACATTTTACATCACTTTATTTTATACCTTTCTAGTGATCACCATTATTTATGATCACATCACATTACCAATTCATATCATTCATACATAAGTCCCATGCATTTCCAATCTTAAACTTTCCACATTTAACATTAAAGCGCATTACCCAAATATTTTAGGTATCTTCACATAATTTACATACTTATGCAATTTAGCCATTGCTAATGGCTTTTCACAATGTCTTTAATGCATACATGACGAATCACAGGTCATAGTACTATTCATCAATGTTCAACGTAGCAAATAGCTTAACATATTTTTCCATTTCATACTTTCATCATGCAAGCATGAGCCACAGTCACCATATGACTTATCAACATACCAATATTTAGCATAATCCACATATTTTATCATAATTCTTCTAGTGACACACTCAACTTATAGAAACTTTGACATGCCCAGGGACATGGGCGACTCACTACTTGTGTCCTTAATTCTACCTTACATTAGCTATGGCATGGCCAAAGACATAGGTGTGTCACTGCCCGTGTCTTTAGTCCTATGTTACAATAGCTACAACACGACAAGGGCGTGTCACTGCCAGTGTCTTTAATTTTGTATTAGAGTGACTATGACATGCCCAGAGACATAGGTGTGTTATTGGGCGTGTCAAGCTAAATCTTTGGGTACGCCCATGACATTGCAAAAACACTCTTTCACTCCATTTTATCAATACAATACTCACATATCACATAAGTAACTCCAAATCATGTTAAATCAAATATGTACAACCCTTTGGTTATTCCAAGTTTAATCTTCTTTACTTACTTATTTTTAATCTAAACACAAAATCAAAATAACAATTATCATATATTTCATTCATACGATCCATACATTAATTCACCCAATCTCCAACTCAACTTTACCAAACCCTTACTCTTTTTCTCAATTCCAACTACTCATCATTATTCCCAACATCTAACTATATTTACTTCATCTGTGTATCAATTCAACATATATATACTTTAATATATCATTGTCATCATATTATTCAATTAATCGTCACTTTCTCTCACTAACTATATCATACATATATATAATCAATAAAATAAGCTCGAGAAGAAAGTACTTACTTGAATTACTTGCCAAATCTTGACTAATTTCTTTAATCCCTCTTGAATCTCTTGTAAAATTTTATATGTAGCATGAAAAATTCACTCTTCCCACTCTCTCTCACTCTATTTCACGTTGAAGAAGAAGAAGAAGAAGACTTATCTCTTCTTTTCTCATCCTTATCTTTATATAAATAAAATATTATAAATAATTCCCACTTAAATTCTCCACCACTCATCTTCTTCCTTATTTTTACTTTGTGCTTCACCTTTATTATTATTATTATTATTATTATTATTATTATTAATTAAATAATTAAATAATTAAAATCAACTTTTCCTACAACCAATTATACCTCATGTATATGTGGTGTATATGTTGGATATATGTAAATGTCTTATATGTCAAGTTTATTTTAAATAAACTTTAAAATATATATAACATATACATATATATTACATCTATCATACACATTCATCTTATATTTCCCCTATCCATCACAACTATTTACTCTTGCATATTTACTAATCCAAAATACATAAAAAATTGGGGTGTTACACAAACAGCCATCATCTCTCACATGAAAGTCTCGACTCACCCCCCTTTTGACAATCCAACATAATCTTCTGGATTTTCTCATCTGTCAACTGAGCATCCCTAATCTGATCCAACAAAACTGGCCTCAACTGCAACTGAGTCGTTAAAGCACCATCATAACAAGACTCAAATCTAGCATACAATGTTCTGAACTCAACAAGCAACAAGAGCGAATAAGCAGTCAAACCTACCAAAGATTTCTGACTCAAGGCATCAGCAACAACATTTGCCTTGTCAGGATGATAATCAATCAAATAGTCATAGTCTTTAATCAACTCTAACCACCGTCTCTACCGAAGATTCAGCTCTCTCTAAACACCCAGGAACTTCAAACTCTTATGATTTGTATAAATAAAACACTTCTCCCCATACAATTAATGCCACCAAATCTTCAATGCAAAAACTATGGATGCTAATTTCAAATCATGAGTCGGTCAATTCAGCTGATGAGGCTTCAACTATTGAGATGCATAAGCAATGACTCTACCCTCCTGCACTAGAATACAACCTAAACCACTATGTAAAGCATTACTATATATCACATAAGGTTTACCTTTTACAGGTAGGGTAAGGATAGGAGCCTTAGTCAATGTCTCCCTCAACTACTCAAAACTTGCCTGACATTGATTTGTCCACACAAATCTAACTCCCTTCCGAAGTAATTTGGTGAGTGGTGTAGCAATCATAGAGAAACCCTTCATAAATCGATGATAATAGCCTACCAATCCCAAAAAATTTTGACCTCTATCATAGTCTTTGATGAACTCTAATTAAAGATAGCCTTGACTTTTCTCGAATCAATTCTAATACCCTCTGTTGAAACCACATGACCGAGAAAAGTCACCTGATTGAGCTAGAACTCACACTTGGACAATTTAGCATACAATTGCTACTCTCTCAGAGTCTATAATACAATATGTAAATGCCTATCATGATCCTCTTCATTATGTGAATATACTAGAATATCATCAGTAAAGACCACCAAAAACTGATCTAAGTGGGGTCTAAACACCCTATTCATCAAATCCATAAAAGTTGTTGGTGCATTCATCAATCCAAAAGGCATCACTAGAAACTCATAGTGCCCATGCCTTGTGCGGAAAACTATCTTAGGTACATCCACATCTCTGACTCTCAACTAATGGTACCCTGTTCTCAGACCAATCTTAGAGAATATTGTTGTTCCCTTTAACTGATCAAAGAGATCATCTATCCGAGGCAATGGATACTTGTTCTTGATGGTCACCTTAATTCAATTGTTTGTAATCAATAAACAATCTCAAGGTGCCATCCTTCTTCTTCACAAACAAAACAGGAGCTCCTTATGTGGACACACTAGGGCGGATGGACCCTTTATCCACTAACTCCTACAACTGCACCTTCAACTCTCTCAACTCATCAAGTGCCATCCAATAAGGAGTAATAGAGATAGGAGTGGTACCCCTGGCAACTCATTAGGGAAAACATCTGAAAAACTCGGCAACTGTGGGTATACTATCAAGTTGGGACCCCACTACTCTGGTATCTATAACATGAGCAAGATAAGCCTGGCATCCCTTCCGAATCATCTTCCTAGTTGAAACAGTTGAAATAAACATGGATAAAAGATGCCTCTGTTTACTAGATACCATCACATCTCTACCATCACGTGTTCTCAGGGTAACACATTTCTGCTGATAGTCTACCACAGCCCCATGCCTGGATAACCAATCCATGCCTAAAATCAGATTATACTCCCTTAAAGGAATCTCAATCAAGTCATCAAGAAGCTCCTCATCCTGAACCATAACTAAACTATCTCAGTGAACCTTGCTACCACAATATTGTGCCTTAAAGGATTTGTCACCAAAATATCAAATCCTAGGGACTCAAAATGCAAATCACTTACAGGTAATATGGATGTACTGATGTATGAATGAGTCGACCCAGGGTGTATCAATGCAAGAACTGAAGTGCTGAATAAAGAAAAAGTACCAGTGTGAGCGGGAATTTTTGCCCCACTCCAGGTGGAATGGTTATTGTGACTTCGACACTGTTTAGGCTCGGGGCCATAGAGAACACGAACCTAAGTCTGGAGAAAATGGAGTCGCCACACGGATGGGCCGGGAAAAAGAAAGAGGTGGATGACTCGATTCCTAAGGAATTCCCAACCCCCTAATGGGTTTGGAAAGTTGGGTACGTGTGGGTAAGGTGAGAAATGGCCTAGCACCCCCACAATGCCCGGTTCATTGGAGCCGGCCTCCTTTATAGGTCTTAATATTATAAAATTCTTTAATATAACAATATTATCCATATTACATGCAACAATTGAAATAAAGCATCGTTATATTAAAATCAAAGCAATGTCCAAGTAAAACAATTAAATGGACACCCATCCGATGATGGAAACATGTCCTTACATCGTTCATGTCTAAACTAAATAGGACACCCACCAAAAGGTAGAAACATGTCCTTTACATTGGTCCAAAATATAAAAGCAATTTAAATTACATGATATTTAACTAATGAGGTATCCACAAAGTGGAAACATACCTTTTACACTTTTGGAAATCAAAATAAATCAATAAAAGTAAATAACCATTCGTTAGAAATAAATCATTCATCAAAGATATTAAACATCAATCAAAATATATAATAAACATTCATCCATGATAAATTAAATAAATCAAGCATTGAACTTAAATAAATCAATCATCAAAGCACATAATAGACTACATAATCAAATCTAAAAATAAAGCAAGTAAAGATACAAATTGAGGTTTACTGTTTCTATTTAAAGTTCTTTAATTAATATTTAGAGTTTCGGAATCTTAAGTATTATTATTATTATTATTTGTTTAATCTACTGCAAAGGTTTTGGAAAATTGGAATGGATTAGAGTTTCATGGATCAAATTAGGGTTCAGGGGTAACATTATGAAATTAGGGTTTTAGAATAATTAAAACATTAGGTTTATAATTCTTGGTTACTGGATTGTTGTTTTGGGTTTACTGTATTGAGTTTGAATATTTAGGTCTATAAGGTTTTAAGGTTATAAGGATTACGGTTTAGGAAAACTAGGGTTTATGTATTAATATTGAGAGAATTAGGGTTTAGGAAAACTTAAGGTTTAGATTAACTATTTTGGGTTTTACTATTTTGGTTTTGGAGTTGAAGAAAATAGTTTAGAGTTTTGTAAAGTAATTATGATTTTTTAGAAACTGTAAAGTAGGTTAGGGTTTGGAGATTTAATAAAACATTTGGAAATTTTGAAAAAGAGTTAGAGGAAAACAGTTTAGGGTTTTTTAAAGTTTTTGTAAATAGATAAAATGATTTAAGGTTCTTTGGAAATAGAAAGTATTTTTTTTAGGGTTTTTGGAAATAGAAGGACCAATTTAGGGTTTTAAGGTTTAGAAGAAATAAATTAGGGTTCTTAAGTTTTAGAAAAAATAAATTAGGGTTCTTAAGTTTTAGAAGAAACAGAAAAGTAATTTTTAAGGTTTTTCGAAATAGAAGGAATGATTTAAGGTTTTTGGAAACAAAGAGACGAATTAGGGTTTTTAAGGTATTTAGAAACAGAAGAAAACATTTATGTTATTGAAACAAAAATCAATATTACTACATATTCATAGATCAAGGTTTTGTGTGTATATTCTTATGAATCAAAGAAACAAAGCTACTGTGATCATGAGCAATGTATAATTAAGGATCAAACCTGTGTAGTTGGTTCTGTCACATCCGTCACCGCATTTATGCATAGCAGTCACGTGCGCAGTGAGAGAAGGAGAAAAGAGAAGTCAATTCCTGACAACGGCCCCAAATAAGGCTATAGGACCAATGGGACCTAATTGAAAAAAATGCAAAGTTTTGGGGAGGTGACTGTAATTTCAAAAAGTTTTGGGGAGATAACTGTAATTTCCAAAAGTTATACTGGAGGTTCTTAATAGTGCACATAATAGATTCCAAAAATGGAGAGTAGAGAAAAATCGGGTCGTAACGACGCATAACGGTTTTTCCAGAAAACGCACGGTTTGGAAGATATAGGGGATTTTGACTAGGGACATGTTGGTCATTATTAATTAAAATTTATTCATGAATCCAAAGTAGGAAATAAGCACACAAGTGTGTAAAGGATGTTGAGGGTTTGAATATGAAACAATCATCAGTAGAAATGGAGCCCAGGCAAAACCCGAGCAAAGAAGGGACCTAAGGGGAATTTTGTAAAACGTCGAGGGCTAATTGGTAAATTTTCAAAACGACTTGGAAACCTTAAATAGACCTTAGAAATAGAAAGTAGAGGTTGAGAGGATCAAAACCATATGTAGTTTGCCTCGTGGAATTGTATGGTTTAAAAGTTACGACCGATTAATCGCCGGAGGGTATTTTAGTCTTTTCACACCCTAGGCCATAAAAATTTCAGCACAAGGAGGTTGAGGGGCCAAAATATGATTAAAATAAAGTTCAAGGGCTTGGGTTTTAAATAAATAAAATAAAGAGACATTTGGACCAATTAAAAGTGACCATTTAGCATTATAAAAAGAAGAAAATAAAAAGATGTGGACAAATGGCCCTAAGGCATTTATCCAACCCAAAAGTGAGCATCATTTCCCTTATATATATATCAAGGCATGAAGAACAAATCTCTCTCTCTCACCCATTCCAAATTTTCAGCCACCATAGGAAGAACACCAAAGGATTTCAAATTTTTGTCAAGTTTGATTTTGAAGGTAAGTTTTAAGGTTTTCAAGTATGTAGATTTCAATTCTAGTATTAGTTTTAAGTATTTATATATCTATTGGAAGGTTTGAAATTAGGGTTCTTATGGTGGATTTGGGGAAAATTTAAGTAGTGATGATATTGATTAATTAAATGGAAGAATCAAGGTTTCTAAGGTTTAATAAGGTTAGATTAGGGTTTAGTTTGAAAAGAAATGGAGGATAGCTTATTGTTCTAAATTGCTAAGGTTTATGTTTAAGGTTGTGTTCTTGAATTTCTTGAAGAAAAAACAAAGATTAAGGAAGGAGAAGAAGGAAAAGTAAAGGGGAATTAAAAGAACAAGGCTTGGTACTTTACCATAAAAGGAATTTTATTTTTCTTACAAACTTTGGTTTATGGAATTTTCGATGTTGATGCTTAAATGTATTGATTGAGTTTAAATTAAATGTTTGAGTTATGTTCTTGGTTTCTTATGGCAATTGAGTTGTTTAAATTTAATTTAAACCAAATGTTTTGAGAAAAATTTGGCAAGTTGATTTGATGAACTTTAATTAGTTTGATTTAAGTTAAACATGCAAAAGTTATCAAAGGGAAGTGTTTTAATCTTCACTTTATCATTAAAGAAGCCTTCATATTGATTTTTAAAAGAAAAATACACTATCCCATGTATTTCATATGTTTGGACCAAAATGGTCCCAAAATGGTAGATTCTGGACTCTTTTTGTAACAGTTGTTTGAGGTAGCAAATGAATGAATTTTTCAACGAAATTTTACGTGTAATTATTCAACATATGAAATAAAGTTTCTGTAAAATTTCAGCCAAAAATAAGATCATTTACCTGGTCAAATGCATGACTAAAGTGGACTGAAATTCTGACAAAAACCCAGATTTTACTATTCATTTGGCGCTTGCCTCTTGCGTTGCCGATTTTTCGAGCCGTGACACTATTCATTTGGTCAATTTGTGATCTTTTGAGGAATGCTTTGAAATTTTGATATGTTTATTGTGGATGTTAAAAATGTGAAAAAGGGTAATGGTTTGACTAAAGAATGTGGTGCGCGGCGTAAATGGCAAAGCGCGACGGGAATTAAAATGATTTCTCGAGTTATTCTAAAATGAAGTTTGAGACTTGAATTGAATCATTTTAATCTTTATGCTCTACTGGGTAGTTGGGAGTGGTAGATAAGGGTATGGTGCACTATACTAACTTATGCAATACTGCCACTTATTATGTTTGATACACCCCGGCGGTTACCTTCAGGTATAGGCCGTGGAGTGGAGATGTTGTGAAATTGTGATTGAAATGCTCTGGCGGTTACCTATGGGTATAGGCTGTAGTGCGGAATTGGTTATAACCATGGTGGTGAGGGCCACCTATGTTACAGTGGTGAGGGCCATTGCCTTATCGCTATGGTTCTCTATATGCCAGTAGAGCTTGAGCCAAAGTCCTGTTTTTCTAAAACTAAGTACTGCAATATGAGTTTGAATTATGGTTTTTACAATTGTTGAAAGTATATCTACACTGAATGGACAATAACTTCCATTGGTTTAATGTTGGTTGATTTTTTATTTAATTATTTCCTTTTAGTTCAAATGCTTTCATATTTTACTTATATTTTCATCGGTAAAGTACCCACTGAGCGTCATTGCTCAGCGAGTTGAGTTTTCTTGACTCGTAGGTTCGGAGCAGTAGATTTCGGTGATTAGCATCGAGCAGCACAACACAGCGCAGCACCTCAGAGTAGCCTTTCATTTCCTATATTATGAGTTAGCTAGTTGTGGCATGTATATGTATATATTTATATATAAGATTGGGAAGTACTATGTTATACTGTACATTAGTAGTATGTAATAATAATAAACCTCTACTTTATTTTGTATTAGAAGTGTGTTGCAGGTTGTAGTTGAGGGTATAAGGGGGATTCATTGGGAGTGTACTGAAACTGATTGTATTCGCATTGGTTTGAGTAAAAATGTTTTCAAAAATCAGAAAAACCAGTTTTGTCGACACTTGGGACCCAATTTCTAGGCGAACCTCTGGCAAAATTTCTATAAAAATTGAAACTAAAAGTTGACTAAGTAAAATTGGTAGTAACATTAGGATAGTGTGGGGCCTCTACTCGGCTTATACATGTAGGCCGGGAAGGGGTGTTATAGGTTCCACCAAAAATTTGCTTTTTGGATGAATAAAGACAATGGCAAGATTGCTGCCTTTGATGGCTTGATTGATTGCCTGCTTATTCCTCTGAAATCTGAAGTTCCACTATCCGATCCAAGTCCAAAGTTCTCCCTTTGTTCATTCGATCCAAGTCCAAAGTTCTCCTCCTCTAAAATCCCTTTTTTTCCATCTTTTAAAGTGTTATTTATAGGAAAATTTATATGCCTAGTTCTAATTGTTCAAGGAAATTCAAATTAATTAGGAAAAGAAACCGAAACCAAATAGAGTTTGGTTTCAAAAAAATTATGTTGGAAAATTTCACTGGCAAAAAAACTGCTACGAGCTACATGGAAATCTACAAAAAATTGTGAACTGGGCACGCGGTCAGCCAATTTTGCCGCAGAAATTTCCTGCGACGAAATTGGCCTTGGCAAATTACTTTCGGCGATGAAGTTTTTCGTCGCCGATTTTTCCATCGCCGATTTTAATTTTAATTTTAATTTATTATTTTTAATTTTTTATTATTTTTATTTTATTAAAACTTAAAAAAATAAGTACTAAAATAAATTTTATTTAATTAAAATACCATAAAAATTATTTTGGACTATATAAAAAATAACGAACCGGACTAGGTTAAAAATTAAGGGTCTACAGTTTGCCCCCTGCTTGAACGATCTAAGACTTTAGTAAAAGATAGTGAAAAGCAATAAGACTTAATTTTGATTAGATGGTTACTTGATTTTGTTTTGGGTACTTGGACCCGAGACTAGATTGAGTTTGGGTACTTGGACCCAGGATTGGGTACTTGGACCTGAGATTGATTTGATTTGGGTACTAGACCTGTGATTAAGTACTTGGACCCGAGACTGAATTTGATTTGGGAACTTGGGCCCGAGATTAAATTTGATTTGGGTACTTGGACCCGAGCTTGAATTGGATTTGTGTACTTGGACTCGAGATTGGATACTTGGACCCGAGACTGATTTGATTTAGGTACTTAGACTCGAGAATGGATACTTGGACCTGAGACTAAATAGAATTTGGGTGCATGGACCTGAGACTAGATTGAATTTGCGTACTTAAACCCGAGACTAGATTGAATTTGTGTACTTGGACCCGGGATTGGGTACTTGGACCTGAGATTGATTTGATTTGGGTACTTGAACCCGAGATTGGGTACTTCGACCCGGGATTGAATTGATTTAGGTACTTGGACCCGAGATTGAATTTGATTTGGGTACTTGGGCCCGAGATTGGGTTTGATTGACCTTTTATCAGTTGAGAAGTCTGACTGCTCTGGCTGTTCTATGAATTGTGGTTCTTCACTCTGAAAATGGATCTTCATCATTGGACCTTGGATCTTCATCTTTAGCATCTGATCTTCACCATTGAAAATAGATCTTCATCCTTAGAGATCGGGTCTTCACCCTCGCAAATGGATCTTCATCCTTGGAGATCGGGTCTTCACCTTTATAAATGGATCTTCATCATTTGAGATTGGGTCTTCACCCTTGAAAAATTGGATCTTCATCCTTTGGACATCGGGTCTTTACCCTTGAAAATGGATCTTCATCCTTTGGACTTCGGGCCTTCACCCTTTGAAATTGGATCATCATACTTGGACTTCGGGTCTTCACCCTTTGAAATTTGATCTTCATCCTTGGAATCAGGTCTTCACCCTTTGAAATTGGATCTTCATCCTTGAACTTCAGGTCTTCACACTTTGAAATTGGATCTTCATCCTTGGAATCAGGTCTTCACCTTTGAAAGTGTATCTTCATCCTTGAAAATTGGGTCTTCACCATTAAAAAATGAATCTTCATCCTTTTGACTTCGGGTCTTCACCCTTAAACTATGGATCTTTATCCATTGGATATTGGGTCTTTACCCTTGAAGCATGGATCTTTATCCATTGTAGATTGGGTCTTTATCCTTGAAACATGGATCTTTATTCATTGGAGATCGGGTCTTTACCCTTGAAACATGGATCTTTATTCATTGGAGATCGGGTCTTTACCCTTGAAACATGGATCTCTATCCATTGGAGGTTGGGTCTTTATGCTTGCTTCAGCTCTTTTAGCTGGTCTGATCTTTTGTCTTTTGCATCTTCATTCTTTTGAGAATTCTAATTTTCTACTTTTTTTTCATTCTTTCTTGTTCTTCCTTTGCACTTTTGCAAAAAATTCAGCCATTTTCAGCTAGCCTTCATATCCTCTCCTTACCCCCTTGTTGCGCTCTAATTAACTCTACTACAAAGAGTCACTCGCAAGTATATGACGTAGTTGTAGCTAAGGTGATCGCCCCAAGGTCGTCTCACAAGGAAGCTAGAATAGCTAATTGATTATCAGATTATAAATAACAAGTAATTAATAAATTTAAATTGCTAACAACTAATGAAGACAGATCAATTGGAGTTTAAAACAATAAAAGTAAACTGTGCTGATGTATTGATTCACTTATAGAAAGGTCTAGGGTTTGCACTTCTCTACTAACTAATATGTAAGAACGGTTATTCCTCTTAACCAATTTAATTTCAAAGATAGATTTCAAGCAACTTAATTAATTGAATCAAGGAAATAAGCTCTCGCATTCAAACCTCTCTCAAATAATCTTGTTACAATTGAAATTATCCTTTTCTTAGGTTTTATCTCTAATTCACCTAAGTCCCTAATTCAATTGTTCCAGCATTAGACTTCATCTCTCAATCCTTCATCTAATACCTCAAACACATAATTGGTGGCCAATCAATTATATATTAACAGTAGTCCATTCAATAAAGGCTAAAGAAATAATTCAATTAAGAGCAATAACCAATTCATACAATCATAGTATATCCATACAAACCCTAGACTAGATCAAATTAGTTCATAATGATATCAAACATATTCATCTCATTAAAATTCAAAGAAATCAGTTTAGACATGATAGAATTCATGAATACAATTCCAATGAAACTTAAGAGATAAAGTTTGAGAACAAAACCAAATTACAAACTCCCTTTAGCTTCTGAAGAATCGCTTGTTCAAAACTTTGCTAAAAGAATGTTGCAATGGCATAAACAAATTTAATCTAGAATGTTTTGCATCAAAGTGTATTCAATAATCTCCAAGAAAACAATTGGAAACCCTCAAGCTCTCTTTGATGGCTGAAAAACTCAAAACTCTCAACAACCGAACCCTCTCTCTTGAAAACCGTAATCGTATAATTTATACGAAGCCTCGCTTAAAACTTCGCTTGTTCTTTCTTCATTTAATCCATGAGTGACACGGCCAAGCTCAGGTAAGCTTGGCCATGTTTGAGGTTCTTAGAGGGACACGGCCAAGCTTGGCCATGTTTGAGGTTCTTAGAGGGACACGGCCACAAGCTTGGCCGTGTCCCTTGAAGGTGTCTGCTTCTGTTTGATTTTCATCTCTTCTTCCTTTGGACTTGAGTGTGACACGGCCAAGCTTAGACAACTTGGCCGTGTTTGACAAGTTTGGAGGGACACGACCACAAGCTTGGCCGTGTCCCTTGAATGTGTCACCTTCTGAACTCTTGGTCTTCTTCCTTAGCTTGGTGTGGGACACGGCCACAAGCTTGGTCGTGTCCCCTGAGTGTGTCAGTCACTGCCCAATTTTTCCTTCTCTTGATTCCTTTGTTTTTCCTTCCTCTCTTGATCCTTGGTTTTTCCCTTAATTTGGTTCCTTGCATATTAACCTAAAATAAACACTTGAAACAAAATTTAAACAAGAATCAAATAAACATTAACTAACAACACACAAACACCACACTAAAAACTAGGACAAAAAATGACAAAAACGCTGAAATAAATTAAAACTACCAAAATTAATGAAAACACTAAATAAACAGATTAAAACTACCAAAATACCTAAAGAAAACAATAATCATCATAATAAATAAGACACTATTCTATGACAAAAATTAATAAAACAACTACCCCACACTTAAAACTTTGCTTGTCCTCAAGCAAATTCACATGGCATAAATTAAAAACTCAAACATCCTTAACTATAATTCCAATATATAAAATGAAATCCTTTAAGACTCAGCCATAAATAATTACACTTTACTGCAATCAAGATTTTCTTAACTCATTCATTAATCCAGACATACAAATCTCATCTCTCATCTAAGTGTTTCACTCGATTTCATAGGTTAATTCACTCAAACCACTCATGACTGCAAACTACCATAAACTTGCTTAATTATCCAATCTCTCTCACTGATTTTGTCAAGAAATAATCCGAAGGTCTTTCATTTGGATGTAATGGGGCTAAGGTGAAGGTGTGAGAAAAGACATTTAAGTTGGAGCATCAAGAAATGGAGTATCTAAATTAGACAATACTCTTGCTAAGAAACTCATAACTCCCTCAAATGGCATAATCACCAACCCTCGATAATCTTACATACTTGCATACTTAAAGAAAAGTACATGAGTCAACATTCCTCTTTTGATGACCAATGCTAGAACATATATGAATTTTGTATATATATATATATCTTCTCTTTTATTTTCTTTATATTATTATTTTTTTTCTTTTTTATCATTTTTTTAATATATATATATATACAAAATATAAAATTGCATGGAACATCTAGCTTAAAATGTAGAGGAAAAGAATAACCGACTCTTAGCAAATACAATGTGCAAAGTATGCATTTCAGCCCCAAATAGCAATACTATTTTTTTTATTGCTTACCCCACACTTCTGAATTAAACCACCCTATTGTCATATCATAAGAAACTCCATTCCTTAATGTAGGTATGATGATAATAAGAAAATGTTGAGTTGTGAATTGTGTTGATCAATCAAGAAAAGGTCAAAGGCTCAACTTGGCTCACTAAGGAATTCAATATTAAGGGAGGTCTTTTTAAGCTAAAGGGATAACCTAATTTGCCTTCATCATTTTAAAACTTGAGATTAAATCATAATGTGAGTTCAATTAGTATGCAAAAGTAAACTCTAGAGATGCAAAATCATGAAGGTGCAAACTTAAGAAAAGAAAATCAATTAACAATAATATTCAATCTATGAGGCTCAAAACTCACAAAGGTGGGTTCGCAAACATTTATATGTCATGAATTACAGAATGTGAAAATTGATCCTGAATGAATTCAAATGCTAATCGCTATGCTGATACTAAAGTCTCAAATATAATGCTACAATCACAGAAAAGTCAATAAGTTTTCAACAATTATGCCATGCACAATGCACAATATAACACACAAAGACAAACAAAACAAGAAGTAAAGAAAAGCTTAAAGATTACCCCGCACTTAGAATTTACATTGTCCTCAATGGAAAATAAGAATAATAAAGAAAAAGAGTTAAGGTACAACCTGTTTTCCATCATACCCTGGTGAGGCAAAACCCTAACTTTTCATCAAAAACACAAATGTTCAAAAACAAAATACAATATATAAAATAAAATATCCAAAATGTTAACATTAAAAATAAAAATGAAAAATAACAAAAATATGCAATAACTAAACACAAGAAACTAAGGAAATCTCTCCAAAGATTAGAGCCAATGTGATCTACGGTGAAGGAGGGTTTGGAAGTTTTGAGTTTGGAGTTTTTCAGCCGTCAAAGAACTTAGGGTTTTCATATTTTATTTTACCCAGTGTTTTTTATAGTGTGGCAAACAAGAAGAAGGGGGCTATCTATATTGGAGGATTGATTACCACATTGGCAACAGCCCTTCTTGATGATTTTGACCCGAGTACCTGTCGCATGACTAGAATTACAGGTAATGATTCATTGGATTTGGCCACACTAGAGAAGATGCACATGGTGGTGCATAGGAGAGGGGCTTATATGATGGCTTCAGCTGAGCCAGAAGCACCGGGGGACAGACAGAAGAGAACTCGAATCCGAGAGGAGTCCGACTCAGATTCTCTTGATTTAGATGAAGATGCTCCGGTCTCGGATAATCAGGAAATACTTAATAGGATTGAGGCACTGGAGGGCAAGGTAGACCGTAACCATGCTGTGGTCTTGCAACAGTTGGATCAAATTAATAGCAACCTTGCTAAGATTTTGTGTCTCCATCCCTCGGCTGCATCATCTTCACATCCTCCTTCACCATAGGTCACATTGGCTCTAATCTTTGGAGAGATTTCCTTAGTTTTATTGCATATTTTTGTTATTTTTTGTTTTTGTTTTTAATGTTAACATTTTGGATATTTTATTTTATATATTG
The DNA here is from genome assembly GCA_947685225.1 of Garcia nutans. NCBI lineage: Eukaryota > Viridiplantae > Streptophyta > Magnoliopsida > Malpighiales > Euphorbiaceae > Garcia > Garcia nutans. The sequence goes on along the minus strand of CANTUV010000061.1, from coordinate 12,204,605 downwards.
TATTTTGTTTTTGAACATTTGTGTTTTTGATGAAAAGTTAGGGTTTTGCCTCACCAGGGTACGATGGAAAACATGTTGTACCTTAACTCTTTTTCTTTATTATTCTTGTTTTCCATTGAGGACAATGTAAATTCTAAGTGTGGGGTAATCTTTAAGCTTTTCTTTAGTTCTTGTTTTGTTTGTCTTTGTGTGTTATATTGTGCATTGTGCATGGCATAATTGTTGAAAACTTATTGACTTTTCTGTGATTCTAGCATTATATTTGAGACTTTAGTATCATCATAGCGATTAGCATTTGAATTCATTCAGGATCAATTTTCACATTATGCAATTCATGACATATAAATCTTTGCGAACCCACCTTTGTGAGTTTTGAGCCTCATAGATTGAATATTATTGTCAATTGATTTTCTTTTCTTAAGTGTGCACCTTCATGATTTTGCATCTCTAGAGTTTGCTTTTGCGTACTAATTGAACTCACATTATGATTTAATCTCAAGTTTTAAAATGATGAAGGCAAATTAGGTTATCCCTTTAGCTTAAAAAGACCTCCCTTAATATTGAATTCCTTAGTGAGCCAAGTTGAGCCTTTGACCTTGTTGTTGGAAACCAAATATAACATTCAATTGTTCAATATTAACCACAAATGATTTCCCAAACAATTTAAAACTCAACCTAGAGCAAATTTTTTGTTCATCTCTTTCAACCTTAAGAGATGTCAAAAATTCCAAAGTAAGCTCTTGAAACTTCAAAGGTCGCAAGGAGACTAGGTTCTCCCACCCAAGATTTTGAACATAACGATAAAAATTATCCCTAATTTGAAGAGCATTAAGGGATTCATCACTGACATACCTCGTCGGGAAGAAACCCCGAGCCAAAAGATTCGCTCTCTTTAAAGATGAAAATGATGAAGATGAAGATGCACCTTCAGTTGTAGGTCTCTTCTTCTTGTGGTGGGAAACCATCTTCGTTCTTGGCATCTTGAAAGATCTGAAAAAAATTTAAAATTTAAACCGATTAAATTGATCTTTTGTGAGAGAAGAAGAAGATTTAATGGATTAATTTTAGTTTTGGTGAAGAAAATTGAGATTTAATGCAGGTTTTGAAGCTTTGAAACACAAACAATGGAGTTTTACGAGAGAGAAGTCGAGAGAGAAAGAGAGAGAGAAAGCAAAAACAGATCTAGGGATTGGAATGAGCAAAAAGTGCAAAAATCATGTTTTTAAAGTGTAAAAGTGAAGGGACACAACCAAGCTTTTCTGCAGTCCTTCTTCCTCCAAAATGACCACTACAGTGAAGGTCATGACAAAATTGAAGAACACTCAGTTGTTCTTCCTCAGGTACACACCTGCGAACTATCTCATCTTTGCAAATCCGGAATAAGTAAGGTTCAACCCAAAAATAAAATTTACTCAATTGTAAAAACCTTTTCTTTTCCTCAATAAAATCATCTATCATGTATGAGAAGACAGATATCATGCATCTCTGAAGGTTGTAGGTGCATTGCACAAGCCAAAGGGCATACGCCGAAATGCACAAATCCCAAAAGGGCAAGTAAAGGTAGTCTTGGATTGATCCTCTGGCGTTATCGGCACCTGATAATAACCTGAAAGGCCATCCAAAAAGCAATAATGTGAGTGTCCAGAAAGTTTATCCAACATCTGATCAATGAAAGGAAGAGGGAAATGATCTTTCTTTGTAGCATTGTTCAACTTACTATAATCGATACACATTCTCTGCCCAGTAGTAGTCCTAGTAGGAACCAATTCATTATTTTCATTTTTCACCATAGCGATTCCAGATTTCTTAGGCACTACATGTACTGGGCTCACCCACTCACTATTAGCTATTGGATATATTACTCCTTCATCCAGCAATTTGAGCACTTCCTTCTTAACCACTTCACTCATATTTGGGTTAAGGCGCCTTTGGGTCTCCCTCACAGGTTTAGCTCCCTCTTCTATAGTGATTCTATGCATGCACATTGAAGGGCTAATACCTTTGATGTCACTTAATCCCCATTCTATTGCTCTTTTCAATCTTCTAAGCTCACTTACCAACTTCATCTCCTCCCCTTCACTAAGTTCGCTAGATATTATCACATGTAAGGTGTTGTGATCTCCTAAAAACACATATTTCAGATTTTTAGGTAACTCTTTCAGCTCTAACACAAGTGAAGGATTCTTCTCTTCTTTTTGGATGAAGGGAAGGTCACAAACTGGGTCCTCCTTAAGTTCCTCTATTTCAGCACTATCTAATGTCTCAAGGCAACTGGCTATTTCTGAATAAAAAATATCTAAACCACCATCTAAGGTTAGTGCCAGCTCCAATTTATCTGAGGAACCTGTCTGCAAGAAAACATCTGAAACAACTGCATCAATACAATTAATTAAAGAGCAATCCTCATATAATGCAGTTGTAGGAATGGGAGAAGTGTTAAAAATAGAAAATTCAACTGTTTGTCCTAAGACAGTCATTGACAATTTACCATTTTTAACATCTATCAAGGTGTTGGTAGTAGCCATAAAAGGCCTACCAAGTAAAATAGTGTGTACGGATGGTGTAGAGTTACTTCCTTCCATGTCAAGAACTATAAAATCCACACTTACTATCAAACCACCAACCTTTACTAACACATCTTCTATAACCCCCTTTCGGGAATCTAAGAGATCTATCAGCTAATTACAACACCATTTTGGTTGGTTTAAGTTCCCCTAGTTCTAATTCAAGGTACACATAATAAGGCATCAAATTTACACTAGCTCCTAAATCACACATGCCATCAGTCCCCTTTCCATTCCCCATAGTAATTTGAATTATAAAACTTCCATGATCCTTTAGCTTTGGAGGTAGTTTATGCTATAGAACAGCACTAACTACCTCTGAAACTATCACCTTTTCATTCGGCTCATACCTCTTTTTCTTGGTGTTCAGCTCTTTGAAGAATTTAGCATAAGCCGACATGTTCTTTATTGCTTCAAGTAAGGGTAAGTTAATACTTACCTTAGACAGCATGTTGAAGATGTCCAAAAATTGCTTATCTTGTTTATCATTCTTCAATTTGCTGGGGAATGGTATAGGTGGCCGGTATGGATTGCTTGCCTTGTGTAAATCTGCTGTAGGGGACTTCTCTATTGATCTTTCTCCAGCACCTTTGTTCTCTGGCTCTGCTTCCTTTTTATTCTCTTGCCCACCTGCATTCACAGAATTATTTTCAACATTATTGTTAATTACCTTACCACTTCTAAGAACAGTCACTGATTGTGCCTGCTCAGGTTGACTTGGGAATTTCCCCTTTTGTTGAATCTGCATCTGTTGTGCAAGTTGTCCCACTTGGGTCTCCACTTTCTTAAAAGATGCTTCTAATGACTCTAGCCTCTTGTTGTTCATCTCTTGATTTTTAGCACTGACTTGGATAAAAAGCCTGTAAACTTTCATCCAAACTCTCTCTCTTAGGCTACCCTTGATTTGAGGATTGACCCTGCGGTTGGTTCTGTCTCTGGAGAAAATGGAAAGGCTGTTGAGAGTTATTTGTTGCCCAGGAAAAATTAGGATGATTCCGCCAACCAGGATTGTAAGTATTTGAATAAGGATCATTCCGGGCCCTTGGTTGATATCCCCCCATAACACTGACTTGCTCAGCTTTATTCCCATAAGACTCATATGCGGAGGGGCATATATTTGCTCCATGCCCAAAAGTCCCACAAATTCCACACACTTCTTGAGTGGATGAAGAAGTATTGTTCTTCAAATTCAGCATCTGCACTTGCCTTGTCAATTCAGCTATGACCATCTCACTATTAGCTTCCAATTGATTTACCCCTTTACTTCTTCCTCTTACACTTTTCTATTGAGAATTAGCTCCCAACATTTCAAAAATTTCATAAGTTTCATCTGCTGTCTTTTCTCCCATAGCTCCCCCAGCTGCGTTATCAACAGTGTTTTGAAATTGCTGGGTTAAACCATCGTAGAAAAACTGATTCAGAAGTTGAAGTGGGTAGTGATGATGTGAACACTGGATCAATAACATCTTAAACCTGTCCCAAGCCTCATGAAATGGCTCTCCTTCTGTGAATACTAGAATTTTGAGGCTCGGAAAGCCGATTTTGTCAGACTGTTGACGACCGGGCCAGACCGGGGGTTCACGGTAAAGTTCACCGAAAGTATGTCTTCATGGTACTTGAAATGTCCGGAGCGACACAAGGATCACGGATATGGTCTCGGAATAATTTTTGGAGGTCCGTAACTCCCGAAAAATCAGTTTGAACGAAAATCATGAGTGCTATTTTGGGGGCTCAACTGCCGACCTCGGCGGTCCGCCCACCGAAGGCATGGCGGTTCGGCCGCCGCCGTTTCTGCTTTTCCCCTTTTTCCCAGCTGGTCAATTCCACGGCAATCCGGCCGCCGTGTACGGAAGTCCGACTGCCGAAACCGGCGGTTCGACCGTCGTCCAGTCTGAATTTTGTCTATAAAAGCCTCCAAATTTTCAGAATAAGGGTTCGGCTTTAGGTTCGGTTTTTTCGGGTTTTTTCGGGCGGACGAATTCTTCATTTTCCTTACACTTAAGAACTTCTTTTGGACTTTTCTTTGCATAAATCTAATCTTGTGCTGTAGGAATTAATCCGTAATCAAAAATCATAATCCAAAGTCCAAGAAAACGAGATTTAGAACTTCGAAGTGGGAAAATCCTAAGCAAGGTAATATCCTAATTCATCCTTTGTCAATTCAAGCATGTCATAAACATTCCATCTTCTTCTTAATTTCTTTTTTTGGTCAAAGACCTAATCCTTTTAGGTCTAAGGCCTAGTTAAGTAATCAATCAATCTTTTGGCATTAAGCCCTGAATCAATCAATCTTTTTGGTCAAAGTCCTAATCTCTTTTGGCATGAAGCCCATCACAATTAAAATCAACCTTTTGGCACGGAGCCTAAATTGCATTCTTTTTGGTACCAAGTACCCAAATTTCATCAAAATTAGCACTAAGTGCTCAAAATCTCACAATTTTGGTAAAAAGCCCGACAATGCACGAAGCATACACACACACATGCATAATGCATAATTGCCTTTAAATAGGCCTTTCCAAACTACATGGGCTTTGATCTCTCATAAAAACGAGAGTATGTAGGCATGTTTGGGATTCACCCCAAATAGCAAGTCCACAATTTACTAACAATCTATTTGTCTTCTTTTCTTCGTCCCTTTTAGGTTCATTTCTTCTTTGGCAAGTTAATCAAATGCATGACATAGTCCCCGAATCCTCCTTGGGTTCGTAGATTAGAAACCTTTACATTGGAAGAATTATTGGAGTCAAACAAGGGTTTTCTTAGTTTTTCCCTTTGAACAGAAAAAACTGAGTGGCGACTCCTAACAACAATTGAACGTTCATCCGAATCCTTTTCGGGTGGAAACCAAGGTTCACAATCTGGCGACTCTACTGGGGACCATAAAAATGATTTATGGGATCCTAGTAGACTACTATTGTTTATTTGACTAATTTGCCCTTCTTTAGGGTACTTTTATTTATTTTGCAGGGTACCTTAGCGATATATATCCTTTCCTTAAGGATATTGGAATAAAATTGACAAAAGGAATCTTTTTCCTTTGATGGACTCCTTGTTTGATTAATTGTGCGTTTGTTTTGTCATTTAGAGAATCTTTTTCTCTTGCATTATATGGGGGATTGATTTTCCTCCATTGCATAAAAAATTGTTTTCAAATGAATTTCTTCTCTTTCTGTTCAAAATTCTGAGTCTGGATAGCAAGTAGCGCTGACCGGCAGGTCTCCTTAATTATGCCGGCGGATAGCTAAAGCGTCCTCCCTGCTGTCGCAAACCATTCAAATCCTTTTGGAGTGGCCCATGAGTAAATGTATTGTTGGACCCACGTGAAACTCTTTGTTTCACATGTGGTTAGGTATATCTTACTCAAGACTCAAGGGTCCCTATTATAAGCCTATTCTCTATTTTTCATATAACAATAGAACCCTCCCGTAGGTTGTATGTACCCAATAATAGTGCCACATTCCATTAAAATGAATTATGATGTGATGAGGTGCATTCATGCAACATAACAACATTGTTTTGGGAAAAACCTTTTTATATGTACAAATGGACCAAGAGTCTTCCTACCCTACACACTACCCTGATCCTTTACCCTTAACTTTTGCAGGTACCCACTATCCGTGTGCCTTCACCTACACAAACAACACCAACTCCAACTGTGCAATCACCCACAAGTCCTACTACCCCAACTTCACCAACTACTCTGATTACCGAAATGGCTACTATTAAACAGATTAAGGCCTTGCTAGATGGACAGGTTAAGGAGATTGAAGCTAGGATGCAAGAAAGAATTGATGAAGCCTTGACCGCCCAAAGGGTAGCCATCTTGGCCGAATTGGGAGGGGTACCAATGACAGCCACTACTCCTGGAAATCTAGGGAAGGAACCTATTGTGGGACAAGCTAGTACCCCCATGACTGCTCAGAATAATACCCCTGTCATCAATTTGGAGGATCCACCCTCTAAGAATGCTACTGAAACTGATGAACTGAAAAAGAAACTTGAATTGCTTGAAAGGTCAATCACTGCCATGAAAACTCATAAAGAGGTGGTAGACATGGATTTCTTATCCTTGTTTCCCCAAGCTAGATTGCCTCCAAAATTCAAGATGCCCGGGATGGATAGATTTGATGGGACTACTTGCCCTAAAACTCACCTGAAAATGTATGTGGGAGCCTTAAGCCCTTGGGGTTTAAATGATGAGCTCTTTGCTCAACTCTTCCAACAATCCTTGACTGGTGTTGCCCTTAAATGGTTTGTAATCCTGGATCGTGCCAAGATTAGGACCTGGGAAGACATCTGCAATGCATTTAACACTCAATACCACTACAATATTGAGGTAGATGTCACTAGAAGGGAGCTTGAGACTACCAAGCAAAACAACAATGAACCCTTCTCCTCGTTCCTTACGAGGTGGAGGGCGAAGGCTACCCAAATGATCAATCGCCCTTCAGAACAGGAGCAGATTGATATTATAATCAAGAATTTAAGACCTACATATCAAGCTCAACTGCAAACCCAATACCTACCTACTTTCAAATCGCTCATTGCGACTGCAACTAAGGTAGAAGATTTGATACAATTGGGTAAGATAGTGGATGAGGGAGCTACTTCAAAGTATAAGAAATAGGGCCAAGCTGCTTCCTCAAGCAAGGTTAATGAAGTGGCCAATATTGCCCCTGCGAATCCTTTACGTGTGGGCAATCTTGGGCAGAGAAATCAGCCAAGAAGGCAATATACCAACCTTGGGATGCCCCTTCATCTAGTGTTTAAAAAGGCTGTGGAAGGAAAGTACTTGAAGCCTTTAGACCCGAGGCCTCCTCCAAACCCATTACCCTCCAATTATAGGGCCAATGAGTACTGTGAATACCAAGGAAAGGGGCATAAAACAGATGCTTGCTGGACTCTGAAAAACCGCATCCAGGATTTGGTAGATAGTGGTGACATCATTCCTCTCAGGAGTCAACCAAACATTAATACTAACCCTTTGCCCAATCATTCCATCCATGCTATCACTGTGGAAGAAGAGTTGTTTGATCCTTTCAAACTTCTCTTAGAGATGAATGAAGTATGTGTGTTGGATTTGAATGACCTCGCTGAAGAGGTCGACGCCCTGACAAGAAGTGGAAGGCAATATCAGCCACTCGACTTGGGAAAAGCCCCTAAAACCCCAAATCACCCCTATAAGAAGACACCAGAACCAAAAGAAGACCATGTCCTCTCGCAGCTTAAATAAACTCAAGCTAAGGTGTCAATTTAGGAGCTCCTTGCTTCCTCATTCCCACACCGTCAGGCTCTCAGTAAAGCTTTGTAATATCCCGAGATATACCTTAAAAGTTTTGGAGGAGTTGTTGTATTTGGATTTAATATATATGTGATGTATATGTATATGTCTAATTGTAATATCCCTAAGTGTGCCTAGAAGTTATGATAATATTGTTATTATTGAATTGAAGGTGTAAGTGATAAGTGGTAATTGTGTATGGTTTATTTGAATGATAAAAGAAGTTAAGAGATAATGTATATGTGTAATTGGAAAGAAAAGCAATGTGTAGAGAGAAGTGTATATGTAGTGTATATGGTGATATATATGACATATAAGTTGGTCAAAGGGCTTGGTCAAGGGAAGAAGATATTTATATTGTTAAGTGTGAAATTACCAAAATGGGCAAGAGTTTGTAAAGGGAATTAAAATGTGCATGAGGGTAAGATAGTAAATTACTTTTGGAGGAGTATTTAATGAGTGTTGACTTTAGGGTTTCTTCATCATTTCTTCTTCTTCTTCCTTGTGTGGCCGGCTCACCTAAAGCAAAGGAAGACAAGAGAGCTAAGTGAGGGTTTGATGTTCTAAGCTTCAAAGTTGAGAGAGATTTCAAGTAAACAAGTTGGAATTTCAAGAATTTCATGATTTTGGGTAAGTTTGCTCTTGTTTACTCTTGTTATTTTTGAAGTTATGCTTGAGTTGAGTTGTGATTTGATGATGGTATGATTAAGTTGCTTATGGTGTGATTTTAAGTATTGATTTTGCTTGATAGATGAGAAGTTGGGTTGGTGTTGGTGATGGAAGAGTAAGAGTTGTGTTTAGTGAAATTGTTTCTGTTTTACAATTAGTAAAGGCTGTGATTTGTATGATTTTTAATTAATTATAGAAAAATGTTCTTGAAGTGAATTTTTGATATGTTGTGCCTCTATGAGTCTAGAATGACTGAAAAATATGTTGATTCGATTTTGGATAGGTTATGAGTTTAGAAAGATTATTTTTATTAGACCTGTTCCAGCAGGTACCTTAACTGAGACAGCTCTATTTCGGGATTTTTAATAAAATGTAGAAAAATCATATTCAATTGAATTTTGGATATGTTGTTGCTTAGTGAGTCTAGTATTTGAGAAAAATAATTTGGAACCACGTTGATTGAATTTGATTTATGAAATTCACAAAGTTCAGAACTGCTGCCAGGATGCAGGGCAATTGGGGCAGTCTGGTTAGGTGAACTATTTGACCAAGATTTTGTGTTCAGTTTGATCTGAAATTTTAAAGGAATGATTTTAAGATACAAAACTAAATTCTGTAAAAATTTTAGAATTTTTAGTCAAGTAGATTATTTTATACAATTTTTCAAAATAAGGATAAAATGGAGTCTAAAACCAGAATGTACTATTCATATGGTCATTTTGCTAATATTCCTTTTTGGATTAGGTTTTGGAAGGAAGTGAATTGCCCTAAGTTGAGAAGTAAAGAACTCTTGAGAGAAGAAGATTTTAGAGTTGTGTGAAGTGCTATTGAGGTAAGTACAAAACCCTATTTGATTTCATATATTTATATGACTTTGAACCTTAAACCATTTGATTATAAATGTGTTAAGAAATCTATTATATCATTGATACCTATGAGTATATCAATAAGAGTATATGAAATGTGAGAGCATTCAATAATGTATATACTATGAAAGATGAAAGATGTGATGATATGATTGTATGATATGATGATATAATAATGTAATTGATTGTGTATACTTAAATGATGAATGATTATATATGTAATAATAATGAGACATGAAATAGAGATTGAGATATAATGATGTATGAAGCTATCGTGATTGGCTATGATGATGTAAATGATGATTGAGGCATGTTTGCCTAATTGATGCCATTGTGATTGGCTATGATGAGGTAAATGATGAATTGTTCCAATGTGATTTGAGATATGGTGCAAATCTATTGTGTAATGTGAAATGAATTGAGAAAGTAGAGATAAATGGACGAACTTATCTGCCTCCTGCGGAACCATGCGGACCCCTGTGGATTGGGCAACCGAACTTGGACTACCGACCTGGTTGGGGGAAAGTTCGATTCATTCAGTGTTATACGTACCTATCTGCCTCCTGCGGAACCATGCGGACCCAGTGAATTGGGCAACCGAACTTGGACTACCGACCTGGTTGGGAGAAGGTTCGTTAATGATAGTTTTATACATGCCTATTTGCCTCCTGCGGACCCCTGGGATTGGCAGTGGCCTGAGGCCCAGTGGACAACCGACCTGGTTGGGGAAAGGTTTGTATTTGCAGCTATGGTTGTTGGAAATAATGATGAACTTTGAATAACATATTAGTGTGTTTTGGGCTCGAGTATGTCTTTGTTGTTAATATGATATTCAAATGTTGAAATAAATAAATATTGAGATCAATGATTGGTGAATTGTGAATATAACAATGTTATGTAGTCTGATATGTAATGTGTATATTGTTTGTGAGTATTAGTGATGGATTGTGGTTGATGATAATGGTTGCCTTTATTGGGAATATGATTTATGATTGGTAAACTATGATTTGTCGTAATGTTATAAGCATATAAATATAGTTTATGAGGTTGGTAGAAATTTATGTGGAATGCATTGGAAAAAGGGAAAACAGGTTAAGAGAATGATAAAACATGATGCTAAAAATATGAGGTATGTTTATTTTGCAATGTATATTTTGCTTTTTAATATTTATTTGTATTACTAAGCTTTTGGGCTTAGCGTGGTTATATTAATCGCGCAGGTAAAAGGTGATGGATTTGGAGTTAAACCATTATGTCTTGAAAAGGGCAAGTGACTATTATATATATATGTGTTATTATCAAAAGGATAGTGATCTTGTAAATCATTTTATATAATAAAATGTACTATTGTTTTAGAAGTTAAGTAAAGATTTTTAATTGTAATAACTAGTGGCATCCTTATACTCTATATACTTACTTTGCGTATACAAAGTATATGTATGGTACTTATATAGAGTATCGGGGTGTTATAAGCTTTGAGTCAACTTGATACATCAGTAGACACAAGCCTAGAAGCTTTGGTGGCCACTTTGACCCAATCAACCAAGGCATTGAGTATCAGGTTTTCTGATGTAGATTTACCAGAAGATGGCATGAAACACAATGATGCTCTATACATCACCATACAAACTGGGGGAAAGACTGTTCCCATGGTTCTCATTGATAATGGGTCAGCCTTAAATGTATGTCCCTTGAAAGTAGCAAGTTGTCTGGGATTGGAGGCTATAGATCTTACACCTTCTGATCAAATTGTTAGAGCATATGATAACACTCAAAGAGAAATTTTGTGTGTTGCTACTCTGGAAGTTGCTATTGGACCGGTGAAAATGGGAGTGCCGTTCCAGGTCATTGATGTACCCGCGAGCTTTAATCTCCTCCTTGGAAGGCCGTGGATTCATCAGAATAATGATGTACCTTCTTCATTACATCAAAAACTTAAGTTCCCTTTCGAAGGAAAAATCATCACTATTAAAGGAGACACGTGTGAAATCAACAAGAAAACCACGGATCAGTCTCTCTTTGAGGTTGTTCCTGGTGAAACTGCTATGGCCTTTACTGGGTTCCATTATGACATTGTTCAATGCATTGAAGGAGAGAGACCCAAAGGGGCATTTATCCTATATGACTTTGGGGAGGTCCAAATCAATTGCCTGGTAGGAATGATGCTAAGGGTAGGTCTGCTACCCGGAATGGAAATGATGAGGTCTGGGAGGAAATCATCCATAGTGCGGCCATAGGAAGAACCTGAGAATAAGGGAACTTTTGGATTGGGGTACAAACCCACAGACGATGAGATAGAAGAGTTTGAGCATGGGAAGAAGGGAAAGAAGACTTGGGGGGGCAAAAAGCCTCAAAATGCACCCTTACTTTAGAACTCTGAATGGTCACTTTTGCAAACCTGGAAAAACAGTTCCTTACTGTGGTTTTCAGGAGCCATTCTATTCTCCTATGACTGGAAAGAAGCTACCGGGTTTTGAGATGTTCGCTGATGTTTTAGTCATAAAGGAAGAAGAGCCAGAACCTATAACTGACCCACAAGTGGAAGATTTCATGCTGCCTAGTCTCTTTGATGAGGTTGCTATGATAACCAATTTTGAAGACAAAAGGGACTTCACGAAGCTAATCAAGACAACAGATGGACCATTGATGAACTGGTATGCCGAGGAGGGACAAGTGGCTATAGTCAAACCTAGTCCTGTGTCACACCCCGAACCTGAGTCTTGTACTGAGTCAAATCTTGAGTCAAACACCGAGTCAGAGTCTAGTTCTGAGTCTTCCTTAGCTTCAGGAATAGAAAACCCTGATGTCGAATGTAATGTAACTCTGGAGGATGACTCCGCCGTTATTAATGAAACTGTTCAAGTTCTTGGTTACCCTGTGTCTTTTGCTTTCCAAGTATTATCTAGCAAAAATGAAATAAATGAAATAAAAGAAATGAATGAAAAGATAATAATTGGCAAAGAAAATGAATATACATACATTGCATATGATTGTGTGAATAAGGAACAGGTTGTTGAATGCATCAGAAGATATGTCGACTGCTTCATGTGGAAGATGAGTGATGTCACGGGAATAGACCCAGCAATAGCAGTTCATAAGATTCCGCTATACCCCGATGCAAAGCCGGTTAAGCAGAAGTTGAGAAGAATGAAGCCAGAATGGTCTTTGAAGATTAAAGATGAGATTGCCAAGCAGCTGGATAATAAGTTCATAGAACCAATTGTCTATCCTTCCTGGTTAGCAAACATTGTGCCAGTCCCGAAGAAAGACGGAAAGGACAGGATGTGTGTTGACTATAGAGATTTGAATAAGGCTTGTCCCAAGGATGATTTCCCGCTACCACACATCGATTTGCTAATAGACAGGATGGCTGGGCATATGATGGTTTCCATGACTGACCTTGCGGTTGGGTACAATCAGATCATGGTGCATCCACCGGACAAAGAAAAGACAGCTTTCATTACAGAATGGGGCACTTTCTGCTACAGGGTTATGCCTTTTGGATTGATAAATGCAGGGGCTACCTACCAAAGGATGGCGACAATAGTCTTTCATGACATGATTCACAAAGAAGTAGAAGTGTATGTTGACGATATGATTGTCAAGTCAAAATCTCCAGAAGAGCACGTTGAAGCACTTAAGAAGTTCTTCCTTAGACTTCGCAAGTACAATTTGAAGCTTAATCCTGCAAAGTGCCTATTTGGAGCAACGTCAGGCTTATTTTTGGGATATTTGGTCAGCAAGAAAGGAATAGAAGTTGATCCAGCAAAGTCAAAGGCTATTCTGAAAATGCCTCCACCAAGAACAGAAAAGGAGATTCGAGGCCTGCTAGGTAGATTACAGTATATCAGTCGATTCATATTGCAGTTGGCAGAGACTTGTGGTCCTATCTTTAAGCTACTAAGGAAAGGTGCTTCACAAGAATGGAATGAAGACTGCCAAAAGGCCTTCGACAAGATCAAAGAATACTTGTTAAGTCCACCAATTCTGCAACCTCCCAGAATGGGAAAACCTCTGCTCTTGTATTTGTCTATAACAGATGAAGCCATGGGTGCAATGCTAGCTCAAGAGGCCGAAGGTACAAAGGTGGAAAATGCAATTTACTACCTCAGCAAAAGGATGCTGGACTATGAGTTAAAGTATAACAAGATTGAGAAGTTGTGTTTACCGTTGTATTGGACCTGCACGAAGTTACAACACTACTTGTCTTCTTACACTACTTGTGCCATCGCAGAATAGAGTCCCTTGAAATTCCTTATGGAGAGGCCTATTTTGGACAGCAAAATGGCAAAGTGGGTGTCAACATTGGCAGCTTTTGACTTAAAATTCATTTAGAGGAGAGCTATGAAAGGTGGGGCAATAGGGGCAATAGCTGACCAGTTAGCAGAATTACCCGTAAAAGACGAGATGCGAGAAATGAATTTCCCTGACGAAGACCTCTTGAATGTGGAAAGAAGTGTTTGGGAGATGTATTTTGATGGGGCATCCAATTATCATGGAAATGGAATTGGGGTTGTGTTCAAAACTCCTTGTGGAGAATACATTTCATTTGCAGTTAAACTTGACTTTAGCTGCACAAACAATGAAGCATAATATGAAGCTTGCATCAATGGGCTTGAAGCCGCTCTGGAATTGGGGATTAAGAACCTAAAGGTCTACGGTGATTCTATTTTAATAGTATCACAAGCTTTAAGGAAATGGAAGATAAGAGAAGAGCGTTTGGTTCCTTACCTATAACGCCTTGATCATTTGGCACAACAATTCGATGATATGTCCTTCGAATATCTCCCAAGAGCAAAGAATCAGTTTACTGATGCCCTGGCTACTTTAGCTTCCATGGTCAATATCAAGGAGGGGAAAGCCATTCGTCCATTGAAAGTTCAACTTCAGAAGCAACCTGCCCACGTAATGCATTTGGCCGATGGTAAACCATGGTTCTGGGATATCAAGAGTTATCTCAAGGATGAAAGTTATCCGGAGGGATCATCAAGGGTTGATCAGAGAGCAATAAGGCAGCTAGCCACAGGTTACATTCTTAATGGAGATATCCTCTCCAAAAGAAGTTGTAATGGAATGCACCTAAGGTGTGTGAATGAAGCAAAGGCTAAGCGGATAATGGAAATGGTACATGGTGGCGAATCAGGACCACATATGTACGGGATCACCTTGGCTCGAAAAATAGCCAATCTAGGATATTATTGTTCCACCATGAATACAGACTGTGTGGCATTTGTGCAAGGATGCCATCAGTGCCAGATATTTGCTAAGCTGCAGAAGCAACCTCCCGTTGCTCTGAAACCAATCACCTCTCCATGGCCCTTCGCTATTTGGGGAATAGATATAATTGGAAAAATACATCCAAAAGCCTCGAATGGACATCAGTTTATCTTGGTCATAGTGGATTACTTCACAAAGTGGGTTGAAGCAGCTTCCCATGCAGAATTAGACGCCAAAAAGGCAGCACAGTTTGTCCGAACCAACATCCTTTGTCGGTACGGAACACCATTCGAGATTATCACTGATAATGGAACTCATTTCCAAGCAGAATTTGCTAAACTCTTGAAGGATAAGAAGGTCCAGCATCATAAGTCCTCTCCTTATATACCTCAAACAAATGGAGCTGTAGAAGCAGCAAATAAGTCTATAAAGGTGATCATATAGAAAATTATCAAGGAACATAGGGGTTGGCATGAGAAGTTACCACTGGCCTTGTGGGGGATATAGAACATCAATTAGAACTCCTACTGGGCCAACCCCATATTCACTGGTGTACGGAATGGAAGCGGTACTCCCCATTGAACTGGAAGTTCAATCGGCAAGGATAATGCAAGAAAGTCAGATAAATGAAGCTGAATGGATTAGCAATTATCATCATCAGTTGTTGGGTTTGGATGAAAAAAGACTTAAGCTCTACATCATATTCAAGGGTATCAGAGGCGAATGGCCAGACATTTCAACAAAAAGGTCAAAGATCAAAAGTTGGAAGAAGGTTGTTTGGTTCTGAAAGAGATTAGAACACCTGTTACAGATCCTCGTGGGAAGTTTCGTCCTCTTTGGGCTGGACCCTACATTGTAAAGAAAATACTTTCTGGCGGAGCCGTCATCATGTTTGATTTGGATGGTCTGGAGTTCACAAACCCATGCAATCTGGATCAATTAAAGAAATATTATGTATAATCATGCATTGTAAGGAACTACATTAGACCTGATTCTCGTAAACTAATTCGAGATATGTAGGCAGCTCTCCTTGAGCACGGTCTAAATTTTAATAAAAATCATTTATTCATTTTTCTTTTGCCAACATAAAAAAAATATTCCACTAAGTTGAAAACGCGCAAAGGGAGGCTTAGGCAAGAATGGGTAAGAGCTCGCTAAGTTGAAAATCCGAAAGGACGGCTTAGGCAAAAATTAGAGCAAGTAAATAAAGTAAATAATGCTTGGAAAGCAAATGAAAGAGTCATTCATTCCAAAAAGAGTCATTCATTCCAAAAAAAGAATCATTCATTACAAAAAGAGTCATTCATTCCATTAAAAGAGTCAAATCATAGGTCCTAAACATCCAACGAACCGAAAAGGTAAAAGCAATCCAAAAAAGCAGACAATAGAGTCAACCCTAGGATTTAAATCCTACGTCTCCTACGTGGGGCAGAGTCTTCGGTATCTTCCTTAGTTCCGGAACTCTCTGCAACATCTATCTTCCCCTCGTTAAGAGGAACCACATCCTCTCCCTCCAACTCCTGCAGCCATGCATGCCTCCTTGGCTTTTCAATTGGCCAAACTTCAGCTATAAATCAAGTCCTATACTTTGGAGTAGGCTAGACAAGGGAAGGTTCTGCAAAAGGTCTGATCATCTGATGGTTCCTAACCCAAGTTTGAAGAATAGCTCGAGTAACTCCGGGAATAATAGGGGCAGCAATAGTAAGCCCAACAGGAAAAGAAACCCAGCTAACAGGCAGAAGACAAAAGCTCGCATCCTATGCTTTAGTTGGATCTCATCTTCAAAATTAGCAGTCAAGAATGCATCAATCAAAGGAAGCAGCATCGCCTTATTCCCATCCACAATCATAGCTTGAGCTTGAGGCCTTGTAAAGTTGAAAAGCCTCTGAAAAGACCCCACATAGCCCACTCAAACCTCAAGCCTTACAAGCGGGGCGTTTGGGTCACATCCAATAATTGAGCAGAATTCCTCAAAAAGTGGACACATCTCGTCCATCCGGGCACCAAATCTGAAGACGTGAGCTTGGGGATCCCAAAATCTGATACAAACATGCAAGAAATCCCAATCTACAGCTACGCCTCTAAGAGTAGCAACAGCTTTCAATCTATATCTTCCCATATTGATCCTTTCAACATTATGGAGGATCTTGGTCCATTCATGCATCACATGGTTAAAAAGAGGGTTCATTGTTGAGGGTCCATATTGCACCTTGCTCAAAATTCTCGTTTCTGACGACCACTGGGTCCCATAAATCATTTATATGGACCCCAGTGGGGGGCAATTGTGAATACTCAAATTTTGAGGCTCGGAAAGCTGATTTTCTCAGACTGTTGACGACCTGGTCAGACCGGGGGTTCACGGTAAAGTTCTCCGAAAGTATGTCTTCATGGTACTTGAAATGTCCGGAGCGACGCAAGGATCACAGATATGGTCTCAGAATAATTTTTGGAGGTCTGTAGCTCCCGAAAAATGAGTTTGAACGAAAATCATGCGTGCTATTTTGGGGGCTCAACCGCCGACCTCGGCGGTTCGGCCGCCAACCACGGCGGTCCGACCACCGCCGTTTTTGCTTTTCCCCTTTTTCCTGGCTAGTCAATTCCAGGGCGGTCTGACCGCCGGAACCGGCGGTTCGACCGCCGTCCAGTCCGAATTTTGTCTATAAAAGCCTCCAAATTTTTAGAAAAAGGGTTCGGCTTTAGGTTCGGGTTTTTCGGGTTTTTTCAGGCGGACGAATTCTTCATTTTCCATATGCTTGAAAACTTCTTTTGGACTTTTCTTTGCATAAATCTAACCTTGTGCTGCAGGAATTAATCCGTAATCAAAAATCATAATCCAAGGTCCAAGAAAACGAGATCTGGAACTTCGAAGTGGGAAAATCCTAAGCAAGGTAATATCCTAATTCATCCTTTGTCAATTCAAGCATGTCATAAACATTCCATCTTCTTAATTTCTTTTTTTGGTCAAAGACCTAATCCTTTTAGGTCTAAGGCCTAGTTAAATAATCAATCAATCTTTCGGCATTAAGCCCTGAATCAATCAATCTTTATGGTCATGAAGCCCATCACAATTAAAATCAACCTTTTGGCACGGAGCCTAAATTGCATTCTTTTTGGTACCAAGTACCCAAATTTCATCAAAATTAGCACTAAGTGCTCAAAATCTCACAATTTTGGCAAAAAGCTGGACAATGCACGAAGCATACACACACATATGCATAATGCATAATTGCCTTTAAATAGGCTTTTCCGAACTACATGGGCTTTGATCTCTCATAAAAACGAGAGTATGTAGGCATGTTTGGGATTCACCCCAAATAGCAAGTCCACAATTTACTAACAATCTGTTTGTCTTCTTTTCTTCGTCCCTTTTAGGTTCATTTCTTCTTTGGCAAGTTAATCAAATGCATGACATAGTCCCCGAATCCTCCTTGGGTTCATAGATTAGAAACCTTTACATTGGATGCATTATTGGAGTCAAACAAGGGTTTTCTTAGTTTTTCCCTTTGAACAGAAAAAACTGAGTGGCGACTCCTAACAACAAGTGAACGTTCATCCAAATCCTTTTCGGGTGGAAACCAAGGTTCACACATTCAAATTGAGAGAATGTAGCAATCTTCCCTCTCAATTCAGCTGTCTTCTGATGTGAGTAGAACTTGCCCATAAATTTGTTATAAACTTGCTCCCAAGTTGTTAAAGAATTTTCAGGCAACATCATAAGCCAGCTCTTTGCCCTATCTTTCAATGTATACGGGAAACATCTCATCCTCAACTGATCTTCTGTTAGTCCTCCCAATGGAAAAGTGTTGAGGGTAGAATAAAAATCCCGGATAAAGTTCAAAGGATCTTCATTTGGAACTCCATAGAATGATGGCAACATGTTGTAATGAATGTTCTTCAACTCATAATTTCTTGCTGCATCTGTCAATCTTATGCAAGAGGTGGAAGTTCCAATGACAGGTCTAGCAAAATCTCTCATAGTCCTTTGTCTTTCTTCTCCCATATTGATAGATTGTGCAGTATCCGACTCAAAATCAGAAGTGTCCTCCTCGGTATCAAATCTGGTGTACAGTTCAAACTCTTCCCTGCTCCTTTTCACTCTCTGAATTTCTAGAATAACTAGGTATAGTTCTCCTCCGAGTGATCTCCTGCCTTGCATAAACAAAATTTCTGGAACAAAAGAATTATTAAAAGCAAAAGACAAATAAAATAAAATTAAAACAGTGAAAAATAATCTAAAGTATCTATGACTAATAAACAATTACGCCAATTAGCTTCCCCGGCAACAGCGCCAAAAACTTGTTGCGCTCTAATTAACTCTACTACAAAGCGTCACTCGCAAGTATACGACGTAGCTGTAGCTAAGGTGATTGCCCCAAGGTCATCTCACAAGGAAGCTAGAATAGCTAATTGATTATCAGATTATAAATAACAAGTAATTAGTAAATTTAAATTGCTAACAACTAGTGAAGACAGATCGATTGGAGTTTAAAACAATAAAAATAAACTGAGCTGATGTATTGATTCACTTATAGAAAGGTCTAGGGTTTGCACTTCTCTACTAACTAATATGTATGAACGGTTATTCCTCTTAACCAATTTAATTTCAAAGATAGATTTCAAACAACTTAATTAATTGAATCAAGGAAATAAGCTCTCGCATTCAAACTTCTCTCAAATAATCTTGTTACAATTGAAACTATCCTTTTCTTAAGTTATATCTCTAATTCATCTAAGTCCCTAATTGAATTGTTCCAGCATTAGACTTCATCTCTCAATCCTTCATCTAATACCTTAAACACATAATTGGTGGCCAATCAATTATATATTAAGAGTAGTCCATTCAATCAAGGCTAAAGAAATAATTCAATTAAGAGCAATAACCAATTCATACAATCATAGTAGATCCATAAAACCCTAGACTAGATCAAATTAGTTCATAATGATATCAAACATATTCATCTCATTAAAATTCAAAGAAATCAGTTTAGACATAATAGAATTCATGAATACAATTCCAATGAAACTTAAGAGATAAAGTTTGAGAACAAAACCAAATTACAAACTCCCTTTAGCTTCTGAAGAAACTCTTGTTCAGAACCTTGCTAGAAGAATGTAGCAATGGCATAAACAAATTTAATCTAGAATGTTTTGCATCAAAGTGTAATCAATAATCTCCAAGAAAACAATTAGAAACCCTCAAATGTAACACCCTAATATCCTATACACATACAATACATACACCCAATAAATGTAAAATATGCATGTACTGTAGAAAAATATCACAGTCTGGCTTAATAAAAAATTTTCACTTTTCAAATTTAAAATCTTAAATACTTTAAAATGTATATTTAAATAACAACTAAATTATTATCATAAATTATAGGTACTAAAATAAGCATTTTTCATAAAAATATCTGAAAAAAATTTGCCAGAGTTTTGTCTGTAATTTGAATATTTCTAAATTCAACAAATAACACAACTTGCATACAAAAGCACTCCCAATAAATATCAAATAATCATTTAACTGATACTCCTCAATTTCTCAAAATTTCACAAAAAATTTATACACATATATATGTTTATCCAAAAACACATAAAATCCATAATATAACATTTATCCAAAACATCCTTTATAATATATAATAGATATACCAAAAACATAATATAATGTATGTAATATCAAAATGTAATAAAAACATATACATGCTGACATTCAACACTGATCTCGAATAAGCAGCCAAATCAACTCAAGCAAACTCAAAGCTAGACTCGACCCCGTCTAGATGAACTCTTCAGCTCTACCAGATCCAACCTATCACCTGCGCGATGAATTTCAATCGCACTAAGCCAAAAGCCTAGCAGTACGAACTTCCATAACAATAAAACTCAAATGCAATGCCAATGCATAATGCATAAGGATATCATATCTCATATCGTTTCATTAAAACATATTTTTCAATTATTTCACAATTCACAATTCATATAAAAGCAAACACAAGCATTGACCCAAAGGATCTAATATGCTATTCAAATTCTAGAGTTACTATTTTAGTCCATAATGACACCCAGTGTCTAGTCCGAAGGCAAGTGACACCCAGTGTCTAGCCCGAACAAAATCATAACGATGCCCAGCATCTAGCCCGAAGGCAAGTGATGTCCAACGTATAGCCCGAAGGCAAATCAATAATTGCTTGAAAGCTAGCCCTGAAGGCAAATAATAAGGATAACCTCATAGGCATGCCGTGAAACACAGAACTCTTGAAATTGAATGACATACTAGGCGCACAATTATTTTACATTTCTCATTATCAATCTATTTTCCATTTCTCATAATCAAGCTAGGGACATTGTCTCATTTTTTCATTATCTATTAGGCACATTGCCTTATTTTCTCTTTTTTCTTCTCATTTTTATCATTTTTCTCAATATCAATTTATCACATTTCATCATATCATCACATTACATTATATTTTACATTAAAACTCATCACCCACATATTTTGGGTAATTTCAAATAATCCACATATGATTCATATTTTATGCACATTAGTCATTACCAATGGCTTTTTAACAATGCCCTTAATGCATTCACAACAAATGGCATTACCCAAATAATTTGGGTCACTTTCACATAATACACATATTTCACATTTTACATAATTTAGCCTTTAACAATGGCTTTTCACAATTCATTTAACACATATATGACATTACACACGTCATAGTACATTATTCATACATGTTCCATGTATTAAGTAGCTTAACACATTTTCAAATCCAAAATGTGTTAAGCCCAATGTAATGCAAATATGTTCAATTCATCTAAAGTTTGTACATACCTCTTAGAGCAACCAAAAACAAGCTTAAACTCCAACACTAACCTTCTCTTTCAACTTGTCCTTCAATACTCAGATAGGGCAAATCAACTGTCCTCAATGCCTAAACCAAATGTGATCATAAATAATCATTTAGTACCACATTCTAGGGCATTTCTAATATTAAATCATAATTAAATACCATTCAAACAAAAATCCCAAAGTTAAGGCTAACCTCACTTTAACTTTGGAATACCAAACTAGGCCATTCAATTTGGTATTTTAAGTTTATTTATTTTATTAAAATATATTTTAACATGTTTAAACAAATTACATTACAAAACGCACACTTATAACCAAAACCCTAAAATGGCATAACCTCCCCCCATTGAAGGTTTTCCATTCCTACTCAATCCATTTATCATTTCAAGCTTATATCCATCACTTTTAACACTAAACAACATGCTTAAATCAATAAAATCAAAATAATTCAACAACTTTGGAAAATCATTTTTTCAAAACCCTAAATCTACATTTCCATTCTCAAAATCCAAACAAACTCAACCAAATCCAATATTTTACTTTAAAATACTTGTTTATGCATCAAAACAACTTATTTAGAATCAATTTGCACAATTAAATCACATGATTACAAAATTCCAATTCTCCCATAACCCTAAATTCTCTCTCTTCACCAATCTTTACCCAAACTCAACCATATCTTCAATCCAACCTTAAAATCATTACTAACTATCCAAAATAACTTCATTAATATCCAAATAGATAATTATAACATACTACTTCAACAGCCTAAAATTCACATATTCTTAATTTCATGGAAAATCAAAGAAAAAGTTAGAAAGCTTATCAATTTTGGTGGAAATCCTTAAAAATCCACTTGAAACTCTTAAATCCTTCAATTAAATGAACTTGGAAGAAACAAATCCTCACTTGGACTCCCATGGATTCTTAGGTAAGGAAGGAAGAAGAAGAAAAAGATAACCAAAAGTAATTTCTCTCTCTTTCCACTTTCATATTTATAACTATATATATATATTATTTAAATAATTTAATAGTTAATTATTTAATTATTTATTTCATTAATTAAAACCCCAAAATACCTCTTCCAATGAAAAAATATATTTTTGAATTAATTTAATAATTTTGAATTTTTAAGATTTAATTACCAAAATACCCTTTTTACTTTGACTTTTAACTTTTTCTTTAAAAAATGTTGACTTTTTTGTTGACTTATATATAATGTATATTTTATGCATATTTTGCATATACATTTCACTTTTTCACTTAAAATCCTCTTAATTTTATTTAAAATTATTTATTTAATATATCCAATTAAATTATAATTTATTTTATTTAATTCTCAAAAATTAAAAAATTTTAAAATATTAGGATATTACAATTAACATTTTTATTGATTGAGTGTTAGGTGTGAGCATCTAAAATACCATTGTAAGTTGAGTGTTAGCTTTGAAACACCTAATTTTTTGCATGAGCCTTGGGAAAACTCTTGTAAGGGTTATGAGGATTAAACTCAAACCTTGTAATAGTTGGGTGTGAGCTTGTGAAAACACCAAGTTAAAGTTGAGCTTTTAAAAACTCAAGATTAGTAGAACCTTAACAAGTTGTTAAGGAAGTGGATATAGGATTAAGGTAAATTGGAACCACTATAAACTTCTTTTGTTCATTCGTCTATACTCTACTCCATCTTCATCTTAATGTTCTTATTGTTTAAAATTTTAATTTATTATCACTACTTCAATTTGCCAATTCACCCCTCCTCGATTGCTAGTTTGGGATAATAATTATTTAACTCGATATAATTAATAATTAGTGAACCTTATAATAATATTATTTAATAAATTTAAATTTTGTAATCAATGACTAATTGCCAATTTATCTACTTCTATTAAATTCAACATTTTCATATGCATGTATAATTTAATTGTAATCATTTTATTTCACAAATTTCTACTAAATATTGATAACTCAAATATTTAATTTATTTTAATCATATTTTAAGTTAATATTTTCATTTTTAAATCTAATATCGATATACATATCTATACTTATTACTTATTTATCTTCATTGTTTTAAATTTATTTACTTTTTAATTTCCTTTTTAACCTCAACTAATTAATCAATTAATTCTAATTATTATTTCTAAATTTATTTTATTTCTCCTATCTTAATTAATTTTAAACTTATTAATTATAACTATAATTATAATTATTTTCAAATATTAAATATATGAATTTTTTAAAACTCATCCATAATTAGCAAATGAGATATCAAATCGAAGCTCACAACGGGAGGGTTTCAAAAATACTAGAGTAAAAAAAAAGAGGTCGAAAAGTGGTCAAAATCATCGTCTGAATTTCACGTCAGCGTCCCAATAGGACGGCGCGCGGGCAAATTTGGGAGCCATGGACTACAATTCCAATGGTTATCGACGTCTCTCCGAGATGGACGATGAGTGTTGATTGGAGTTGGATGGTTGGCAGTAGATCAGCCAAAAACCATCACTCTCTGATTCCCTCTTTTTTTCTTTTTTTATTTTTGTTCTTCTTCTTCTTTTTATCTCTCTCTCTCTCTTCTTTTTAGATTTATTTATTTTCTTTTCTTCTTAAATTCACTTTTCTTCTCACTTACCTTAGCTACTTATAACTTAAAATACATTTTAATTTTTTATTTCAATTAGTTATACCTATTTTTAATATATTTTTATTATTATATATTTTTTATGAGTTATTACATATGTTGAACCAAGCCTTGCTGCTGTTTAAATCATTCCAATTGGTTTAGATCAATAAGGATTTTTGGTCAAACACGAATGTTCAATTTTTACCTCTATGTGTTTTGGTTTCTGCTACTGTCCAATGGTTATGCTACTGGTTGCACTCAATTTTAAATTGTTGTCCATCTCTCTGTTGATTGCTTATTATTTCTGGGTTTTCTTTGTTTTGTTGTTAGCTCTAATTACTAAAAGCTAGTGGCTCTCTAATTAAAGGTCACTCTCTGCCTCTTAAAGTTGGATCCTAAATTCATAAAGGTGACTCCCCCGTTTATTGATAATTGCTTTGTAATTATAAGCAAAACTAGGGCATCAATCCAATAAAACTAGGTTAAGAAATCCTAATATACTTAGAAAAGATATTACCTATCCAATTCTCCTTTAGTTTAAGCACAATTAGGACATTATAAAGACTGGATCAACCGTAGTTTAGGGCCCAATCGACAGGCCATGTTGGTTTAGCTCTTTAAATTAGACCAAAATCAGTTTGGCCTTTTAATTAGATCCAAATTTAATTCAAGCTTTTAAAATTGAATTGGAATTTGGATTGGGGCCATTAATTGGAAACATGTTTATTTCAGGCCTAAATTAAAGATCTACAGTTTGTCCCCTACTTGAACAATCTAGAACTTTAGTACAAGAGAGTGAAAAACAATAATACAGCTTTTGAATATTGGACCAAGTGTCTGCAAAACAAAACACAGAGGTAGCAAACAAGCATTAGCTCAAAGGATAGATACCCAATATTGAGTATCGACATCCTACGGTTGGATGACTCTAATATCTCAATGGGTTATTGGCCAACTCTAATATCACAATAGGTTCATTGAGCGAATCTAATATCCCGATGACCAAATAACAAAATCCATTGAGTGCATAATATCCATATCTTTAATATGCATAACAATAAATAATATGGGGAGTTAATAAGTGTATTGGAAGAGAGATATATACAGTGTATGCCTAATGTATACATGACACATACCTAACATATACACTTTTAGAAAAAGACAAAGTTAGGTTAAAAGTTAAAAAAAAATCAATAAGTAAAATAAATAAATAAATAAATATGAACTTTAAAATTATTTTTGGATGGGAATAAGAATAAAAAAATTGGATGGGAATAAGAATAAAAAAATATCTTAATAATATTGTAATTAATTATTTAGTAATTATATATATGTGAGAGGGTAAAATTGGAAATGTTGGAAAATAAAAGAAAAACTTTTCTTCTTAGGTCCAGAACCTAAAATTATCATTAAGTCCAGAACTCAAACAGGGTCCAAAACATAAAACCTCAACTATCTCAAAAAAATTAAGTCTTATTACTTTTCACGCTCTTTTGCTGTAGTCTCAGATCGTTCAAGCAGGGGAAAAACTATAGACCCTTAATTTTTGACCCAGTCTGGTCCGATATATTTTATATAGTCCAAAATAATTTTAGTGGTATTTTAATTAAATAATATCTATTTTAGTATTTATTATTTATAATTTTTAATAAAAATAAAAATGATAAAGTTAATAAAATAAAAAATAAATAATAATAATAATAATAAAAATAAAAAATAAAAATAAAAATCGGAGATGAAAAAATTGGTCGCCGAAGGTGGAATTGGCTAGGCCAATTCGCCTGCAGGAATTTATTGAGGGAAAAATGGCCTTAGGCCATTTTGCTGTAGGAAATTCCTGCGGCGAATTGGATGGCAGCCCAACGCCCCCCCACAGCAGCTTGCAGTTTTCCAATGCAGTTTTTTCCCAGCAATTTTTTTGCCAGCGTAATTTTCCAACGCAGTTTTTTCCGAAACCAAATTCTATTTGGTTTTTGTTTCTTTTCCTAATTGGTTTTAATTTCCTTAAACAATTAGAAGTAGGTTTATGATTTTTCCTATAAATAACACATTAAAACTCAGAATTAAGGGACTTTGATTGGATCAGAAATATTAGTTTTTACTGGAGTAAAAAAGAGACAGAAAAACCCTAGCACAAGAGACATTAGCAACAAGAAGCAATCAACAATCCATTCAAAGGCAGCAACACTGCCTTTGTTATTGTTCATCCAAAAATCAATTTTTATTGAACCAACGAATGGAGGTTTGATTATAAATCTTTGCTTCGATTATATTTACAATGTTATTTCCATATTCTCTTTTAAGTACATCTATCATTGATTTTTATTTTAGTAACCTAAATCATTAAACTTGGTAATATGTTCATCCAGTAACCTTAATCAGTGATCAAGGCTTCAAAACCCTAAAACTATTCTTCTCTTTTCAAAAACCTTAAAACCCTAAACTACTCTTCTGTTTCCAAAAACCTTAAAACTATTCTTCTGCTTCCAAAAGCTTTAAAACCCAAAATTGTTTTCCCCGCACTATTTTCATCTAAACCATAACTTTTTGTCCAAAATTTCCAAATGTTTTCTTATATCTTTAAACCCTAATCTTCTTTACATTTTTTAAAAATCATAATTATTTTTATAAAACTCTAAACTGTTTTCTTAAATCCTAAAATCAAATATGTTTTCCAAAATACCAAAAACCCTAATTCTCTCAAAACCAAATACAATAAACCCTAGTATTCCTAAACCCTATATTCTTAAAGCATCAAAACTTTATGAAAAATTCAACAACACCCTAAACCCTAATCCAGTGAACTTAAAAATACAATCTAATAAATCTAAACCCTAAAGCCATAATCCAATAAATCTAAAATCACAATCCAGTAACTAAGAATTATAAACTCTAATGCCTTAAGATTCCAAAACCCTAATTTCATGATGTTACCCTTAAACCCTAATTTGATTAACCAAAAAACCTTACTACTTCTTAAATTTATAAGACCGTAATTGATTCCAATTTTCCAAAATCTTTATAGTAGCCTAAATAATAACAATAATAATTCTAAAATCCCAAAACCCTAAATGTTAATTAAAGAACTCCAAATTGAAACAGTAAACCCTAATTTATATTTATTTAATTTTAGATTTGATTATGTAGTTTATTATATGTTTTGATGGTTGATTTAATTTCAATGCCTGATTTATTTCATTTACCATGGATGATTATTTTCTTTATTGTTGTGATTATTATTTGTTTGTTTTAGTATTAAAATTGTAAGAGGTATGTTTCCACTTTGTGGGTACCTCATCGGTTAAATATCATGTAATTTAAATTTTTTTTTATATTTTGGACCAATGTAAAGGATATGTTTCCACCTTTCAGTGGGCATCCTATTTAGTTTAGACATGAACGATGTAAGGACATGTTTCCATCCTCGGATGGGTGTCCATTTATTTGCTTTGTTTGGACATTGCTTTGATTTTAATATAATGATGCTTTATTTTAATTATTGCATGTAATATGGATAATATTGTTATACTTAAGAATTTTATAATATTAAGACCTGCAAAGGAGGCCAGTTCCAATGAACCGGGCGTTGTAGGGGTGTTGGGCCATTTCTCACCTTCCTCACACGTACCCAACTTTTCAAACCCATTATGGGGTTGGAAATTCCTTAGGAATTGAGTCATCCACCCATTTCTTTTTCCCTATTCGTCTGGGTGGTGACTCTATTTTCTTTGGGCTTAGGCCTGTGTTCTCTAAGGCCCCGAGACTAATAGTGTCGAAGTCGCAAGAACCATTCCACCGGGAGTGGGGGCAAAAATCTCCGCTCACATATTCTTAACCCCACTTGTATGTTTCATAAAAAACTAAAAACTATCCAGTAGCTGGTGAGAATTTAAATTAATTATCAAAATCTATTCTTTTACTTAAACTTCAAGAACCGTAGGTTATTTTTATCCAAAAGCTTAAACCATTTCATTATTAAACTCTAAAATATTGATTATTTTTCCAAAACCTTAATTTATCTCTCCAAATCCAAAATTATGTTTTTAAGGCAGTAAGTTAAACCCAAAAACCCTAATTCCAAACTCCTAAGTTCCAAAACCCTAAATTCTAAAAACCCTAATTTCTTTAAAACCCTAAATTTATATATTTATTGCTTTATGTAATTTTAGATTTGATTATATAGTTTATTATATGTTTTTATGGTTGATTTATTTAATTTTGATGATTGATTTACTTAATTTGATTTATTTAATTTGTCATGGATGGATATTTTCTTTATTATTATGATTATTATTTGTTTGTTTTAGTATTAAAATTGTAAGAGGTATGTTTCCACTTTGTGGGTACCTCATTAATTAATTCTCATGCAATTTAAATTGCTTTTATATTTTGGATCAATGTAAAGGATATGTTTTCACTTTTCGGTGGGTTTCCTATTTAGTTTAGACATGAACGATGTAAGGACATGTTTCCATCCTTGGATGGGTGTCCATTTATTTGCTTTGTTTGGATATTGCTTTGATTTTAATATAATAATGCTTTATTTTAATTATTGCATGTAATATGGATAATATTGTTATATTTAAGAATTTTATAATATTAAGACCTGCAAATGAGGTCGGTTCCAATGAACCGGGAGATGTGGGGGTGCTGGGCCATTTCTCACCTTCCTCACATGTACCCAACTTTTTGAACCCATTAGGGGGTTGGGGATTCCTTAGGAGTTGAGTCATCAACCTCTTTCTTTTTCCTGGCCTGTCCGGGTGGCGACTCCATTTTCTCCGGGCTTATGCCCGTGTTCTCTAAGGCCCCTAGCCTAAACAGTGCAGAAGTTGCAAGAACCATTCCACCGGGAGTGGGGCAAAAATCCCCACTCACACACATGACTCCACTGGGGATAAGAGAAGTTGATTCCGTTGGTCTTTATATTATTCTATTCTTTATTATAATGATATTATCCATTGCATCATATTAGATTGCATCGTGTGCGTGAGTTAGGATGCCCGTGTTACCCGTGTAATGTTATGTAAGAGATACGATACTTTCACTCAAGGTATGGAGATCGAGCATGACATAACTACTCATAGCCTTGTATCTTTTGATGCACTTGCTGTGGGAACCTAAGCCTTTTAACCCAAAGACTAAAGCTCATGTAATTGGCCTAGTTACTTTCCTTAGGTTTTTACCCTAAATGCTTGTTGTTTGACTATGGTTAATTTGTCTTGGCTTAAATCATGGCTTATTTGGTTTGTTCTTTTTCTAATATGACCCAAGTATATTTGTAAGCTCAAAATAATTTTTTTGAAGTCCAAAATACCAAAGCTATTTTTAAGACTTTTTAAGATGGTCTTTGGACATAAAACTTTTCTAAAAAATAAATCAAAAAATTCTTTTTTCATGACCCAAATACAAAGCCCAAAATCCATTTTTTCTAAAAATCTTTTTACAATGGCCTAGAAACAAAATTATTTTCATCCAACCTTTAAAAGAGCTTGCAAATTATTTAGGTCAATTACGAAATACTAAAAATCGATAATGAGCCTAGTTTATACTAAGAGTTATTAATCATGGGCTTGTTTTTGGCATGAATCATTAGTTACTTTTTCAAGTGAGAAATCTGTTTATAATAAACATCTTAATTTAGTTTTAATCCAATATAGCATAAAAGCTACTTTAGTTGATTGAATGGATTAAAACCTAATTAATGGGAAGTATCATAAACTGATTTCCATTTTTGAAAATATAACTATTGTTGAAACGTCCGAGAGAATTATTCGAAAAACAAGATACCCCATGTTGGTATTTTGTTAACCATATTACTTAGGAAAAGAGACTCGCCATTCGTGTGTGGATGTTATAAGGTCGGAAGGAATGTCCTAATTATCTCTCTTTGTTGATTGTTTGTGCATACATGCATACATGCATACATTTGCATCACATATCATTAATCCTTTCTGGCTCATAGACTTGAAGTACTATAATTTAAGAGCATACAACAATATCACCTACAACATTTATTTTTTATTCAAGTACTTCATTGGGAGGATGGATGCAAACCAGCTAAGGGATATAATCGATAAAGTTGTCAAAGCTAGGATGGCCGAGCTAGCAGATCAATTGGTTGAAATTATGAAGACCCAGTTGATTGAAATTATAGAGCTCATCAACAATGATAAGGCAGTATCCATGGAGAACATGTTCACTAATAGAGATCGAATGAAAAATGAGGGACCAATACCCATTCTACGAGACCAACCAAACCATGTGCTGTCTAAGTGGAGCAATAAGGGCGGCCATCACCCCAGTGGAAAAGGTCAAAGGGAAAGAGAGAAAACTATTTTTTTGCAAAACAGAATTATCTGCCTAGCAATCAAAATACAGAAAAGGAAGTTGATGTTAATGCCACCAGTCAAGGAGGAATGAGGCAATTTTCAAAATTGGGGAAGCCGCTATCTTTGGTTCTCAATAAGCTATAAAAGAAGGAATTATTACAACCTTTGGCTCCTCGACCGCTATATAATCCCCTGCCACCAAACTTCAATGCTAAGGCTTTTTGTCAATTTCATCATACTCAAAGACATGAGATCAATAGATGTACTCGATTGAGGCATGAGATCCAAGATATAATCGACAATGGTAAACTGGCTAAGCCTAATAAGCACAACACTAAGAATAATTCTCTACCTAATTTTGGAAGGGTGCCACAGCTTACAACCTTCATGAAGAGTTTTATCTTGTCATCCCATGATGATATGGATAGAGAAGCTGCTAAAGATGATGTGCTACTAAGCAAGCTTGGACTAACTGTGGATGAGAAGCAATGATCCTTGATGATGGGAAAAATCCTTGCCTCCAACTCAACAAACTTTCCTTAGCTTGAATATTGCTCTATTTGTTTTGCTTTCTTTAATATTTAATTGGAACAATTGTGTTTTTCAAATTTAAATTTGTTTGAATAAATTACTTTCATTAAATTTTTTATGGGTCTTTGTTCATTTTGGTGCTCAACCAATGAGGAATCTAGCTTGATGATTCATGAATTAATATATTTATGCATCATGACTTGAATGACTTTACTAGGTGAGGGAATTATTCTATAGCATTGAGTTGTGTATGCTTACTTAGAGAGGGCTCCTGCATAATTAACTTTGGCTAGGTCCTAGTCAGTCATAGAACATGCTTTGACAAACTTTCAAGGCAAAATTGAACTCTGATTATTTAAGGGAGAGATGATCTAGACATTGTTTGGTTAACCAACAACTAGTATCCACCCTATTAAATATCAATCCCTTGTTGTCCCTTTGAGCCTTCATAAAATTTTAGCTTTCTTTTCATTGGCTTACAAACCTCGATAACTTACCTTGAGCGGTTGTGATACTTTTGACAAGTCTTATGATCACTAAGATGAAGAGGCAAGAAGATTAAAGAAAGAAATGAATAGTCAAGACCATGAAGATAATTGAAGTTCTCAGGACCATAAGGGTAGTTGATGTTTTCAAGACCATAAGGGTAGTTGAAGTTCACCTAGTATCTCCAATCTGTCAAGATAACATCAGAGTAATAAATGATTTATCCCTATTAAAGGAGATTTATGTCACTGCACTTATTCATTATAAGAAGCCCAAGTTGGTACAAACAAGACAACTCTTTTAGAGCTAGAACCAAAAAAAAAAAGGAAAAGAAGAAAAAAAAAGAAAGAAAAAAAAAGGACAAAAGAAAAAAAAGATAAAAGGGAAAAGAAAAAAAAAGAAAGCAAGAAAAAACCTAAAAACGCAGTTCAGAAAGTCAATTGAGCTCTCTTTTACATAAAGCAACAAAAGGCTTCCATTTGGTTTATAAGGACAATTTAACTTGAATTGGTCCAATCCAACCAAAGAGATAGAAGAAAGTTCACCCGGTTCTCAAAAGTCCTATACTTGACAGTCCTACAGGAAAGAAGGACAAAATGATAAAACGCTCAAAGAAAGGGAAGAATAAGAAAAATAAGGAGAAAGAAAAGGGAAAAGAAGGAAAGAAACGAATTTGGGTACCAAACTTTTTGCAAGAACAAAGACTGTCCTAATCAAGATCCAGATTAATGCCAAAAAGATAGAAGGAATTTGGAGTCTTGCAAGATTGCTCCCAGCTCCCTAAAGTTCAAAGAAAAAAAAATTTTAGTGTGAGGATTTTCCCATAGTGTCACAACGGCTCCAACTTACAAATGGCCTTCATTTATAAACCCCATTTCAAGTCTATCAAAGACCTATTGATCTCTCTTGGTAGTTAGAGTCTATTAGTGGAGATAGTTTGGATAAGCATGCATATGAGATAGACAATATTCAAACTTAAATGAGATCTTTAGCCAAGTAATGTGTATGTGCCTATCTGAAGTGCAACAGTTCTTGCTTAAATAGAAATAATTCCCGAGTTTAGTATGGTAACTAGGGTTGTGATGTTATAGATATGTTAATTTGGAAAGTTGAGTCCTGAGGTACTATGGCACTGATTTGACAAAGCCACTGTATATATATAAAAAAAAGGGAAAGAAAAGACCAAAAAAAAAAGTGTACAAAACAAAAAATTATTATTATCATTACCATTTTTGGCTTAATTACAAGTTTTTATTACAAGTTTTATATTTTTGTCACTGCGAGGAAGGGGGCATATTATCCATCCAATATTCTCTCGAAGAAGGAATATCTAAACCTCCAGGACTTCGAAAATTGGTTCTATCATTGCCTAAATAGGGAGGTGGTATATCAGGGATAACAGTCCGGGATCCTCTTGATGAAGAGGCATTTGGTTCTCTCATGCCCTGAAATCGAAAGTATTGAAAGTCCCATGCCTCTTGTTGATACATTTCCTCAAAATGGGCCTCATGTCAATGACTCGCAGCTAATTCCTCCTGAAGCTTCCTATTTTGCTCCTCAAGCATCCGCTGTGAGCCAGAAAAGGAAAGGGTAAGTCCATACATTTTCATGCATACATGAAAGCATACATCATTCTAGGATAAGAACTACTGACCAGGCAACTTAGAACAAAGCTCTGCAAATCAAATGGCACATCTAAATGAGAAGGGGTAAATGGAGAAAACTATCACTGTATCAGGGTATCATACAGAGGGACAGCCCCATAGTCAAAGGAATTAGTAGCCTACAATGATCATATAAATAATTAGAATAGATAAATGAAGAGACAGTTGTAATGACAAGTGATAGCTACCTGGAAAGTGCCAGCCCCAGAATTGCTGTGGGATTGAGAAGAAGCCTCCTCCTCATCTTCTTTCTCATCCTCATCCTCTTCCTCATATTCTTCATCTTCTCCTCACCCTGCTTCTATTTCTTCTTCACCTCCAGATAGCCCATGGACACCAGCAGGTGACACTTCAAAACTTAGTAGATGATCCTGGATAAATTGAGCATATGACACATCCGATAAGAGTAGGATGTCATGAACATCAAAACCATTACAGGAATGACTCCAAAAGGGCTTCGGCATTACTATAGTGTTTAGAACAAATGATGGAATATCAAGTGGTACTCTGCGCCGGTTAGGTCCAAGGAACCAGTCATGTACTCTCTCGCCTAGAAACCGCCCACAAGAGACTGGGCCAATAATAATTCGACGAGAGTTGTGCAAAGGCATTGCATCAGTCATGCATCTAATCTAGCCATTTTTCTCTTGGGCTCTCCACCAGACTATATCCACCTGCAGAAAAGCAAAATGGTAATTTATCTTTTATCATAGATTTAATATTAATATTAACATTTTTCTTACTTGATCCCAGGTCAGACAACTCAAGTGGCAATGGTGAGAGTGCACATGGTGACTCCCGGACACTTCCTTGTGACCCAACAACCAAACACCCAACTTGGAAAATTGACTCGTGGCTGTGTAATGTTTGGAACCCTCACCAAGTTATGCTCGTATGCCAAGAGCTGTACATGAAAGAAAAAATCAAGCCTATGCACATACATTGTGTGGATTAATAATTTTAAACGAAGTAGCACCTCAGCAATGGCACAAAATCCAATAAAGGATCTTTTCTTCCTACAGAGCACATCAAAATCGTGATAAAGACAAGCTAGACCATCTTCTCCCCATGCATAAGAAGATACGTGATCCAAGTCAGAAAGAGCGCGCAACACATATAAGTGAATGGCAGACTCGGTGCTACCCAAAATGGTTGCCCCCAACAAATATAATAAAAATCCCCAAGTATATTGGTTTGCCCTCTCACCCTACGCTGGTCGAGTGTACTTTACCCAATGCTCTCAAATGGGCTCATATCGGATCTTATACGACCTCCTATATCGGGGCTTGACACTGATCAACTGTCGAATTTCTTCTTCTTTCAAAATATTGCTGGTCAAAGGGACGGGGGTTTCATCACATTGGAGGCCGGTTATAGCAGCAAAGTCAACCAGACCAATTGCCATCTCTCCAATGGGCAAATGAAAAATATGAGTTGTGTCCAACCATCATTCTGCAAGCGCTTGGATCACACTTTGGTCTATTTGATAGCCCCATGCTGGTAATTGCAAAATGAAGTCCTTAAAACCACTTTCCCTCACCATTCTCTTTACTGCAGGCGGGGCCTGGTCATACCATTTACAAGCCTTGTGAATATTTCCTCATACTTTGATATTGCAACCATCACGCTGTCCAAATGCAGGTAAGTGCAGGTAAGTACACACGTAATTTCACACACATACACTTAAAAATAATAATAATAATAATAAAGAAGAATAATAATAAATAAAAAGTAATAATATTAACATACAACAATAAAATAAAAAAATATACAAAATAATTTTGTACAAATATATGAAGCAATATATTTATAATACAAAATAAAAACAATAAAAACAATAAAATATAAAAATAATAAATAATAAAAAATAAAAAATAAAAATAAAAAGATAGACAAATAATTTCTCGTACAACAGTTATATGTGTTTCATTCTTATACAATCATTTTAGTACATCATAAGTTTTATGCAAAAATTTATAGATTTTGTTATACAAATAAAATTATGCTACATAGAAATTTTTGTATATCAATAAATCTTGCAATAAATTACTTATATGTACGAAAAAATACCACTTACCGGTGTTTTATTTTTGGAACTCCGATGGAGATGCATGACGGGTAATATCTTAATTTCCACTATTTCATTGTCTCGAAGGTAAGAAATCAATTCATTATTTGATCGTGTCCTATGCCTTGAAGTGGACGCCTACCATGGTAAGTGCTTGAGCTTTAAGAATCTTACAATTCTGAGTGATAGTCTTTAGTTTGCAAGGAGAGAAACAATATGACCTATTTATAAAGAATGAAATGAAGAAATGAGTTGCTTATATAGAGGAATAGCAAAGAAAAAAGACAAAAATCAAAAAGAGAAAAACAATGTTCTCATGAAAAAAAAAAAAGAAAAAGTAAATGTTACTATTGATAAACAGTAAATTACTATTTACAAATAGTAAATGAATAGTTGGTAAATAGTATATAAATAGTAACTACATAGTAAATAAATAGAAAACTCAATTATTCAATTTAATCATTTAGATATTTGCGTTATATAAATATTTTTAGACTTTTAAAATATTTTTACATGCAGCGGGCAAGAAGATATGTACATTTTTTGCAAATTCCTGTAGTATACTACTGACTACAATTATTTTTTGACTACAATTATTTTTTGCAGACAATTAAATTTCTCTTAGCTTAGGTCCAGAATCTAAATTGTCTCCTAAGTCCAGAACTTAGCTCGGGTCCAGAAGCCAAAATTACGCTTAAGTCCAGAACTTAGCTTGGGTCTAGAACCCAAGTCTTTTCTGAGTCCAGAACTTGAACTGGGTCCAGAACCCAAGTCTTTTTTTAGTCCAAAACTCGAACCGAGTTCAGAACCCAAGTCTTTTTTTAGTCTAAAACTCAAAACAAGTCCAGAACCCAAACCATCTCGGGTCTAGAACCCAAATCTTTTTCGAGTCCCAAACTCAAACCGGATTTAGAACCCAAACTATATTGGGTCCAGAACCCAAAGCTTTTTCAACTCCATAACTAAAACTGAATTCAAAACCCAAACCATCTTAGGCCCAGAACCCAAATCTTTTTCAAGTCCAGAACTCAAACCGGGTCCAGAACCCAAACCATCTTGGCTCTAGAACCCAAATCTTTTTCAAGTTCAGTACTCAAACCTGGTCTAGAACCTAAACCATCTCGGGTCAATAACCCTAGTCTTTTCTGAGTCCATAACTTAAAATGGGTCCAGAACCCAAAACCTAAATCATCTCAAAAAAATTAGGTCTTATTGCTTTTCACTCTCTTTTGCCATAGTCTCAGATCGTTCAAGCAGGGGGCAAACTGTAGATCCTTAATTTTGACCCCAATTTAATATGGTCCTACTTAAAGGTAATCAAAATAAATTTGATTCGACTTTAAAATATTAAACCTAATTTATAATTTTTAAAGAAGTCGGTTCGGATTAAAGACGCATAAATTCAATTGTAAAACCCTAAAATCAAGTGGAATCGACCGAAATTAAACTTTTTGGTCCATAAGTTAAAAAAGGCAATAATAATTCGAATCAGGCCAACCTGAGCAATTGCTCATGTCGACCTAGAGGGACAAGGTCGACATGAGCATGCCTCATGTCGATATTGGCAGCCCAGATCGACATGAGGTTGGACTCATGTCGACCTGGGCACACCAGGTCGACATGAGCATGCCTCATGTCGATCTGGCAGCCCAGATTGACATGATGTTGGACTCATGTCAACCTAGAGCAACTAGGTCAACATGGCTTTGGTCCATGTTGGTCTGGTTGCCCCAGATTGACATGGTTTCAATGAGTTTCCTAATTCAACTAGAATTTGTTTTAAGGAGTGATTAATATTAGGTTAAGGATTATGAGTGAGGTTAGAGCCTATAAATAATAGCATTTTAGAATTTAGAAAGGCAGCAATGAACATTAACAAGGGTAGCAAGGAACATTAAGAGGGTCAGTAATTAATATGAAGAAAGATTAAACGGCAAAGCAGAAGACAGCAAAAAGAAATCAACAACGAGCAGCACTAATCAATCATCAATCCATCAAAGACAACAATGCTGTCTTTGTTCATTGTTCATCTAGAAGTCAATTGTGGAGGAACCAACGACGGAGGTTTGATCTTTAATCATGAATTATTCATGCTCACAGTAGCTTCGTTTCTTTGATTAATAAGAACATGCATGCAGTAACTTGATCTTTGAATATGCAGTACCTTGATCTTTGAACATGCAGTAAATTGATCCTTGTTTCAATAACTTTAATCATTTGCTTTAATTAACACATTGATCAGTTGGTATTCGTAACCCCACTTACATGTTTCATAAAAAACTAAAAACTATCCAGTAGCTGGTGAGGATTTAAATTAATTATCAAAATCTATTCTTTTACTAAAACTTCAAGAACTGTATGTTATTTTTATCCAAAAGCTTAAACCATTTCTTTATTGAACTCTAAAATATTGATTATTTTTCCAAAACCTTAATTTATCTCTCCAAAATACAAAAATTATGTTTTTAAGGCAGTATGTTAAACCCCAAAAACCCTAATTCTAAACTCCTAAGTTCCAAAACCCTAAATTCTAAAAACCCTAAATTTATATATTTATTGCTTTATTTAATTTTAGATTTGATTATATTGTTTATTATATGTTTTGATGGTTGATTTATTTAATTTTGATGCTTGATTTACTTAATTTGATTTATTTAATTTATCATGGATGGATTTTTTCTTTATTATTATGATTATTATTTGTTTATTTTAGTATTAAAATTGTAAGAGGAATGTTTTCACCTTTCGGTGGGTTTCCTATTTAGTTTAGACATGAACGATGTCAGAACATGTTTTCATCCTTGGATGGGTGTCCATTTATTTGCTTTGTTTGGATATTGCTTTGATTTTAATATAATAATGCTTTATTTTAATTGTTGCATGTAATATGGATAATATTGTTATATTTAAGAATTTTATAATATTAAGACCTGCAAAAGAGGCCGGTTCCAATGAACCGGACATTGTGGGGGTGCTGGGCCATTTCTCACATTTCCCACACGTACCCAACTTTTCAAACCCATTAGGGGGCTAGGGATTCCTTAGGAATCAAGTCATCCACCCCTTTCTTTTTCACTGCCCGTTCGGGTGGTGACTCCATTTTCTCCATGCTTAGGCCCGTGTTCTCTAAGCCCTTGAGCCTAAACAGTGCCAAAGTCGCAAGAACCATTGCACCGGAAGTGGGAGCTAAAATCTCCGCTCACACACATGGTGTCTTTGCATACCAAAATAGTAACTCTGAAATTTGAATAGCATATTAGTTATCTTTGGGCCCATATTTGTGTTTGTTTTATGAGAATTGCGGATTGAGAAATAATAAAAGTATGAGAAAATGGAATGATGTGATATCCATATGCATTATGCATTGGCATTGCATTTGACTTTTTATTGTCATCAAAGTTTGTATCACTAAGCTTTTGGCTTAGCGCGATTGTGATTCATCGCATAGGTGACAGGATAGATCCAGTTGAGCCAAAAAGTTTGTCTGGACTGAGTCGAGTCTGGGCTTGAGACCTTGAGACCTTGAGTACAAAGTTGATTGTTGGACATCAAGATTAGAGACAAACTGCCAGCATGTATATATTTTATCTTTTTGTACATATTGATTTTCATGTAAATAAATATGTATATTCCAAAAACTATCGAAACTATTTTGGACAAACCATTGGTAATGAAGTATACATATGTGTTTTAGCAAGTAATATTTCATCTATTATTTATATCATATCAGTTGAATGTTTTAAGTTTAGTCATATTTTAGAAGTGAAGATTTGTTTGTTAAAATGGGTTGTGACATTCTTGTATCCTATATTCATATATTACATATGTAGGGAGTATGTAGTGTACGTATATTGGGTATAAGGGTGTTACATATCCACCCAATTAAATATCAATCTGTGAGCGGGGATTTTCGCCACCACTTCCGGTGGAATGGTTCTTGCGACTTCGGCACTGTTTAGGCTCAGGGCCTTAGAGAACACGGACCTAAGTCCGGAGAAAATGGAGTCGTCACCCGGATGGGCCGAGAAAAAGAAAGGGGTGGATGACTCAATTCCTATGGAATCCCCAACCCCTTAATGGGTTCGGAAAGTTGGGTACATGTGGAGAACGTGAGAAATGGCCCAGCACCCCCACAACGCCCGGTTCATTGGAACCGGCCTCCTTTAATGGTCTTAATATTATAAAATTCTTAAGTATAATAACATTATCCATATTACACACAATAATTAAAAGAAAGCATCAATATATTAAAATCAAAGCAATGTCCAAACAAAACAAAAAAAATAAATGGACACCCATCCAAGGATGGAAGCATGTCCTTACATCACATGCCTAGATAGGACACCCACCAAAAGGTAGAAACATGCCTTTTACATAAGTTCTAAAATAGAAAAGCAAATTAAATTACATGATGTTTAAATAATGAGGTACCCACCAAGTGGAAACATACCTCTTATAACTTTTGGAAATCTAAATTGATTGATAAAAGTAAATAATCATTCATTATAAATAAATCATTCATCAAAAGTATTTAAATATCAATAAAATAAACATCCATCCATGATAAATTAAATAAATCAAGTATTGAAATTAAATAGATTAAAGCATAAGAGATAAATCATGGTATAAGTAAATATGGAATTGAATAAAGCAAATAAAAGTTCAATTATAGCTACTGTGACTTTTTATGGAATTAAAATAGATTAGGGTTTTATGTTTTAAAAGGTTGGTAAGACTCTTTGATTAAACAAATTAAGGTTTGAATGATTAAATCATGAAACTAGGGTTTTAAATACCTTAAAATACTTTAATTTGTGATTTTTGATTATTGAATTTTAAGCTACTGTGCAATTTTTGGGTTTTCATGTTTTTATGTTTTTTAATGTTTTAAAAGGATTAGGGTTCATAAAAATTAGGGTTTAAGGTTTTAAAAGGATTAGGGTTTACTATTTTAGGTTTAAAAGTTGAATTTTGGATTTCAAGGTTTTGAAATTTGGATCTCGGGTAATGAAGAATTTTTAGGGTTTTAAAAATCAATTTGATATTTTATGAAATTTTATGAATTTAAACAAAAGGATTGAAGTTTTTATAAGTAGAAAAGATGTTTTTAAGGCTTTTTGAATGAAATAGAACCTACTTTAAAATCTTAAAAGAAACAGAATTTGATTTTGGTTTTGTTGAAAAATATGTTCAATTAGTGTTTTAAGGTCTTTAAAAAGAAAAAATAACAATTTTAAGTCTTTTTAGAAAATAAGGTCACATTTTAGTGTTTTAACTTTGGAAAACTAAATTAAAGTTATAAGATTTTAACTTTTGAAAAACACAAAAAAAAATCCTGGTTTTAGCTACTGTGTAAAAAAAAATTAGAATTTAGAATTTCATACCTTCTTTTCTAAGTTGCTCCAAAATTTCTTCTTCTTGGATGAACTAGCTCCAAAGACAAGCCTTTTTTGCCTTTGGAATCCCTTTTTCGTGATGCTGCTATCCAGAAAAGATTTAAATTGAATTTCTTCTTTTCCTTCCTTGATTTGGTTTAAAACTTTCCAAACTCCCTTTGGATTTCCTCTCTCTCGGCCACTCCCTTTTTTCTATGCTTTTTGTCCTTAGTTATAATGGTTAAGGTTATTTATTCCTAATTAATTAAGGTAAGTAATTAATAAAAAAAGAAATTAAAACCTAATTGGATTAGGTTTCAAAAATTTGGGTTGAAAAATTTTGAGCTAGCGAAAACTGTGGCAGCCAGGACCGTGGCTGGGCCCAGTGGAAGTTATTCCAGGAAATTGGAGCTTCATCCTTTGAAACCGGGTCTTTATCCTTGAAAATGAATCTTCATCTTTTGACATCGGGTCTTTACCCTTGAAACATTGATCTTTATCCATTGGAGGTCGGGTCTTTACCCTGGCTTCAGCTGTTTTAGCTCGATTGATCTTTCGTCTTTTGTATCTTCATTCTTTTGAGAGTTCTAATTGTTCCATTCTTTTGTTCTTCCGTTTTGCAAAGATTTAGCTATTTTTAATTGGACCTTATATCCTCTCCTTGCCCCCCAAAGATTTTTTCCATGCAAGCTTTGATTGATATTTCTCTTGTCTAGTTCTTCACACAAGCATGCATTTCTTCTCTTTACAAAATTACTGGAGCTTTCTCAAGCAATGGGCTTTCCATGCCCTCCTAATTTGACATCTTCTTTTGATTCTTCACTTCACAGAGTGTTTGCTGTTCACTTTGATAAAGAATAGACAATACAGGACAAGAACTTACGATGTGATATGCTCATGTATGCATGATATGTATGCTCTTACCTTTTTCCTTCTTGGCTCACAGCGGATGCTCGAAGAACAAAACAAGAAGCTTCAAGAAGAGTTATCTGCAAGTCGTCAGTAGGCTTCTCATTTTGAAAATTTGTATCATCAATCCGAACAAAATTTCTGTGACTTTCGATTTCAAGGAATGAGGGATCCCGGTGCTTCTTCATCGAGAGACCCCCAGACTGATGACCATGAGATCCTTTCGTCTGCTTCTGATGACAAATCGAAACTCCAAGGCAATAGGGATTTTAGTACTTCTGCTTCGGATGATCCCGGGATGAGTAATTTGCCCCCTACCCCAACAGGCAATGACTTTTCCAAGTCTTTATTTGGAGACTTACCACCACCCCCTTAGTGACATGTAAACATTATAGCAATTATACAATAATGAAAAATATGCTCTCTTTTTTTTTTCACTACTGCCATTTTTTTTTTGCTACTGCCATTTTTTTTTGCTACTGCCATTTTTTTTACTGCCAAAATTATTTTTATTTTTTATTTTTTATATATATAATACACCATAATTAATATCCACTTCTTTTGTTAAACCAAATTTAATATGGTAAAGGAAATCCATTACCACTTCCTTTCCTTATGCCATATGGTCTTATCCTTTCCCATCATCTTTTCCATTTCACTTTTGGAAAAGGTTTATCTTATTCTATATAAATCACCTTGCATGCAATATTTCAATTCATAAACAAAAAATCTCTCGCCTTCAACGTGAAGACTTCCTTTAGCAATTTTAGTTTCCCTTTATTCATCAACCATGATCGAGCACCATTTAAAGAAAATAAAAATTCTATTTAAGAATATGGATGCCAACCATTGGAAGCAAATTTCATGGTCCAAGATTGATGTTTTAAAATGCTTTCAAAATGTCAAATTGGACCACTCTTTCTTACATGTCGTGGCTTCCCTGTGGGATACGGATTCTAGGGTATTTAGAATTAATGGCTTTGAAATGTGTCCCTTGATTGAAGAATTTGAGGCCATCCTCGGACATCCCAATAATCAACGAATGGCATTACCCACATTGATTTCCAAAACTCAACAGAAGATGCAGATGTTATTTCAAATTCCGAAACCTGAGATTCTTCGTTTGATGAGAGGTGAAAAAATTCTACTTGCTCCTTTGATTGACTTTTATCTTTCTCATTTGGCTGGCTCCTACTAAGGCCTGGGGATGCATGCTTTGTCTTTGTCTACTCGGCCAATTCTTACTTGTTTCTTCTGACGGCGATATTGACCCACGAGTATTGGATATCATGGATCAAATGGAAGGAGGCTTGTCACCGGTACCTGTGATCTTAGCCAAGACCCTAGTTAGATTAGACCGATTTAAATCAGGATTCTCAAAGAGACTGACTGAGAGCCCGTTGCTGCTTCAGGTAATTACCTAAACTACCCTTCTGAGTTTTCAATTTAGGTTTTTTTTTATCGCTCTAACTTTTGCCTAGTCCGCCCATGCGGGTTTTCTAAACTAGCGAGTTGTCCTAATTTTTGCCTAAGCCGCCCTTGCGGGTTTTCAGATTAGCAGACTCCTTTTTTTTAAAAAAAATCTTTCTTCACAAGTTTGGCTTTAGGAACATCTTTGTTTGCTTGATACTCCCTCCATGGATTTTGCCAGATACCTACCACATCATCATTCTACTAGGAAGCTGCTCCATCCTGCTTCTTCATATGCTGACTGGGTTGATTGGATCCACTCACGCTCCGAAGTCAATATCCATTGGTTGGTACCTTGGTGGAAGATTTCTCATATTACCATGCGGACATACTTGATGTACGTTCCTCTTGCTGCACTTCGTCAAGGTACATACTATGATCCTCACCGACTTGGGCGTCAGTATGGAGCTGAGCCTCATGATTCTTACTTTGTTCCTGACCTAGACATGCCTTGCTTGACTGAAGCCTACTTGGACCGGCTGAGGCAAAGTTGGCCTGTACGTTACACTTATCAGCTATCGTAGATTTTACATTTGTCAATTCATAAAGTATATTGTTAGGATGAAAAAATAATTAGAGTACTAAAAGATGATTCTTTTCCATTTATAATTTGTCATCACCTTTTGCAATTATGATTACTTATTTCATCCATGTCTGGTCATATACTCATAACAGTGCACAAAGAGCAATTTAATCATTAATTCTGTTTTATTAAATTAGGGAACAACCAAACATAAAGCCTGCATACACAAGAATACTCTTGTTGCCAATCAGCCCTTTCGGGTTTTCTAATTGACGATTTTCTCTCATTAGCCCTAATTGTTGCCTAGCCCGCCCTTTCGGGTTTTCGGAACTAGCGGACTGCTCTAACTTTTGCCTAGGCCACCCTTTTTGGGTTTTCAACCTAGCGAACTCTTTCTTTTTCATTTTTCATGCATAAAACCTCTTCAACCTGTCAATGTTTACTGGCTCACTAAATTCGTTCCCATCCATGTCTGATAACTTCACTGCACCTTTGCTCATGACTTGTTTCATGACATATGGTCCTTCCCAGCTAGGTCTGAATTTCCCTCTTGGATCAAATACATTAGGCTTACATTGCTTCAATACCAAATCCCCAACCCTAAATCTTCAAATTTTGACCCTTCTATTGTAGGCCTGAGCTATCTTCTTTTGATACAGTTGGTGATGATATAGTGCCTTTAGCCTTCTCTCTTATAATAGAGCTAACTGAGTGTATCTGCTTGCTACCCATTCTGTTTCAGGCAGCTCCGCTTCCAAGACTACTCTCAATGACTTGATCTCAATCTCAATTGGCAATACTGCTTCCATCCCATAAACCAAAGAGAATGGTGTCATTCCAGTAGGTGTTCGCACACTCGTCCTATATCCCCATAAAGCAAAGGGAAGCATTTCTGACCAGTCCCTGTAAGTCTTGGTCATCTTGGACAGAATTTGCTTAATTGTCTTATTTGTTGCTTCCACTGCACCATTAGCCTTTGGTCTATAAGGAGAGGATCGGTGATGATGGATTTGGCACTTGGAGAATAAATCCTTAACTGCTCCTTGAAACTGTACCCCATTGTCTGATATCACACTGTGCGGGACCCCATATCTACAGATGAGATTCTTTTCGATAAACCTAGCCATTTGACTTGCACCCAGCTTGTTGAAGGATTCGGCTTTGACCCATTTCAAAAAATAACCAACTGCTACCATAATAAAATGGTGTCCGTTTAAAGCTGTCGGATGTATCTCTCCTATAATGTCGATACCCCATGTGGCAAAGGGCCAGGGTGAAGACATTGAATGCAGTTCTTCAGGAGGCATATGATTCAGGTTACTGTACATCTGACATTGTTGGCACTTCTTGACAAACTCAATACAGTCTCTCTCCATGGTCAACCAATAGTATCCTTGTCGAACAATCTTCTTAACTAGGGCCAAACCACTCATGTGCGGACCGCAACTTCCCGCATTTATTTTTGACATGATGCGCTCCACTTCGGGCTTTCTTAAACATCTCAAATGTACCCCATCGGGCCATCTTCAATATAACTCCCATGGAATGTATTGCAATGACCACCGCCT
Organism: Garcia nutans; assembly: GCA_947685225.1. Taxonomy (NCBI): domain Eukaryota; kingdom Viridiplantae; phylum Streptophyta; class Magnoliopsida; order Malpighiales; family Euphorbiaceae; genus Garcia; species Garcia nutans. The sequence goes on along the minus strand of CANTUV010000061.1, from coordinate 12,159,606 downwards.
TACGGCCCTTCTCTCTTTCTTTGTTGCCCCCAGCGGGTATTCTCTTTCCTCCAAAAATCTCCTTATGGTATCATACCATGCATCATGGTCTGTATCAATTTCCATGATTGTTTCATATTCATAGCAAGTAGTTGATGAACTAGTCAAGATAGAGGCTTAAGGAATAAGCTAACAAGATTTTCCCATACCGAAGACAATGTGGCTAGGGCATCAGCCATCTGATTTTCTTCTCTTGACAAGTGTATAAACCTACACTCCTTAAAATTCTTCTTTATCATGGTCATATAATGATGGTATGGTTTCAATTTTTCTTCTTTCAACTCCCACTCTCCATTTACTTGGGATACTACTAGTAACGAATCACCATAAACTTCCACCTTATCTACCTTCATAAACATTAGGGTTTCCAAACCGAAAATACAAGCTTCGTACTCCACCATATTATTGGTTGCCCTAAATTTCAACTTTTTGGCTAAAGGGATGAGTTCCCCTTCGGGCGATTCTAGTATAACTCCCAAACCCGCTCCTTTCCTGTTTGCTGCTCCATCAAAATACATTTTCCACCCTTGTACTTCAATTGCTTCTAAATGTTCATCTGGAAATTCCAAGATTACCTCTTCACTTTCTGGTAATGGTTGTTGAGCCAGAAATTCTGCCACCGCTCTACCTTTGATTGTTTTTCTGGTTACATACTCGATCTCAAATTCTTCTAATATTATCAACCATCGACCATATTTCCCAATTAAAGAGGGTGTCTCCCTTAAGTATTTCATTGGATCCAACCTGGAAATTGCTTGCACACTATATGATTGAAAGTAATGCCACAACTTCTTAGAAGACCAAACCACGGCTATGCATGTCTTTTCAATACTACTATACTTAATTTCATAAGGTAGGAGCCTTCTACTTAAGTAGTAAATGGCATGCTCAATCCCCGACTCATCTACTTGGGCTGGCATGGCTCCTATCGACTCTTCTTCTATTGCTAAGTATAGTAATAGAGGTTTGTCGGGTTTAGGTGGTTTCAAAACAGGTGGATTCAACAAATACTCTTTTATTGGATCAAAGCCCTTTTGACATTCTTCGTTCCATACGACCGGCTGATTCTTCCTAAGCAACTTGAAGATAGGCTCATAGATTGTTGTGAGCTTTGCTATAAATATACTAATGTACTGTAGTTTACCAATGAATCCCCGAACTTCTCTCTCCGTCTTAGGGGCCGGCATATCCCTGATTGCTTTGACTTTTTCAGGATCTATCTCGATGCCATTTGGGCCAATTACATGTCCCAATAATTTACTTGAGGTAACACCGAATACACACTTCTTCGGGTTTAATCTTAGCTTATACTTCAAAGCTCTATCAAAGAATAATTCTAAATTCTGGAAGTGTTGCTCCCTTGTATCCGACTTAACCATCATATCATCAACATATACTTCAACTTCTTTGTGCATCATGTCATGAAATAATGTGGTGGCCATCCTTTGGTAAGTTGCTCCAGCATTTTTTAAGCCGAAAGGCATCACCCTATAAGAAAATATACCCCATGTAGTAGTGAAGGCAGTTTTGGCTTTATCCTCTTGGTCCATTAACACTTGATTGTATCCGGAAAATCCATCCACAAATGAGTGTAGCACGCTAGAGGCTGCACTATCAATGAGTACATCTATATGAGGTAAAGGAAAATCATCCTTAGGGGAAGCCTTGTTTAAATCTCTATAATCCACGCAGACCCTTATCCTCCCATCTTTCTTTGGCACAGGTACTATGTTGGCTAGCCAATCTGGGTATTCTATCACTTCAAGGAACTTCACTTGTATTTGCTTAGTCACCTCTTCTTTAACCAATTCAGCCCATTCAGGTCTTAATCGTCTAAGCTTTTGTTTGACAGGTTTAATGTGAGTGTAAGTAGGAATATGATGCTCGGCTATGTCTCGATCTATCCCCGGCATATCTTCATAAGACCAAGCAAACACCTCTTCATATTTTTTGAATATTTTTTCAAATCTCTCTCTCTCATCAAGAGTAAGGTCGGATGCTATGCTAATGTTTTTAGGGTTTTCTGTTGTTCCCACATTTAATGATTGTGTGTCAACAGAGTTAATATTAAAGATGCTCATGTAACTGCTATTTGAATGTATGCAACCATCAGGAAAAACATCACACAAGTAAGCAAAATCAAACTTTATTGCATTCATTTTGGAAAAGAAAACATCATCATCCTCATACAAAGTAGACAAATTAAAATCAAAATCAAAATCATTGTTCTCAGAATCATAAAGCAGAATGTCTTCAAACTTTTCTTCAACCAGGGCAGCAATCTCTTCCAGAGTTTTCTCGGCTTTCAAGGTAGCTTCATTCTTCTCTTTTGGAGTGGATTCTTTGTTGGTTGATAGGGTGAGCTCTTTCTTCACTTGCTCTACTAGCTCAGCAACATCTGCAAAAATTTCAAAACCAGGGATTAACTTACCCATGAACATAATTGGCTCAGGCTTTCCTTGGAACGGTCCCATATCTGGAGCTTTGACGAAGACTTCTTCAAGTGTTGGGAAGCTCATCTTCTCATTTTTCTTTGGATGGACATCATAGGCTTCATCGTATCCCAAACCCTTCTTGGAAGCTTGAATTGTAAAATCTGGTAACTTTGTTAAACCGACCTTACCCTTTCCAAGACCTTCTCCGGGAAGGTAATTCATGTTCTTCATCATATTCAAGACTTTGGAGTCTACTACTTCATCATCAAAAATTGCAGCCACTTGAAAACCATTAAGAGGCCTCTCAACCATTAGAGCATTAACAATCTCATTATCTTCAGCTTTAATGAGCACTGTCTCATCTCCGTTGGGGAATTTGATCTTTTGATGAAGGGTGGAAGGAACTCCACCAAGAGGGTGAAACCATGGTCGTCCCAAGAGTAAGGCAAAGGTAACTGGTATGTCTAAAACAACAAACTCCACAATAGATTCAATTGGACCAACCTTGACGGCCGCTTTGAAAGTCCCTTCAACATGCCTCTTAGTGTTGTCATAAGCATGAATTGTTACCTTGGTTGGGTTTAAATCTCTTGTTGACATGGCTAGCTTTGGTAGTATCTTAAGTGGACAAACATTTATGGCGGACCCATCATCGACCATTACACAAGGAGTCCTCTTCCCTTAGACTTCTATTTTGATAAAGAGAGGGCGGATGTGGTCTCTCCCTTCCTCTGGTAAGTCCGCATCAGAAAAAGAAACTGCTCCCATACTAACTTTGCTCTTCTCTTGAACCTCTTCACATTTCATTACTTCCCCAATTTTTATGAAGTTGATCAACTCCTCCTGTGTTGTGGAGGTAGAAATCGGCATGCTATCCAAGGCTTTGGCCATAGTCTCTTGATGCTTTTTAGAAGTAGCTAACAGGTCCCTAATGCTAACACTTGCTTGGGTTCTTTTTAATTGCCTGAGTACAACATCATCTTCTTCCACTTCAACTTCCTTCCCCTTATTAGTTTCTACCTCCTTAGGTGGTGGCCTTGCATAAGGCTTACCAGATCTAGTATTCATCACCTCATCTTGTTCGGGCTCGGACCAAGTCCACTCCTTCTTCTTGGGTATATCATCATCACTGTCACTTGAATCCCAAAACCTATTTACAACACAAATTGCTACTTCTCTACCAATCATAGCTTGTTCAATTTTGACAAACACCTCTTCTTCTTTTGTTTCTTTTTCATCCACCTCTTGAAAAGAAGACATGACGTAGTCCTCATGTAGACCTCCTCCAATCATGAAGGTTGCCGGTGGCGGTACCCTATTAAATTTTTGCAATGGGTTATCTTTAGTGTTTGGCTTGTTGGGCTCGGGTAGCTTCCCATTATCAATTAGATTTTAAATCTCATGTCTCAACCTCACACATTTATCCATGTCATGCCCTTGCATTTGGTGAAATTGACAAAATGCTTTGGTGTCAAAATTAGGTGGGAGAGGGTTAGGCAAAAGACGAGGATTTAAGGGTTGAAGCAATCCCTTTCTTTGAAGCTTGTTGAGAACCCAAGACATTGGTTTTCCCAATTCAGAAAATTGTCTCCTTGTTCCTTGGTTAGTAACATTAACATCGATGGCCTTTTGCATGCTTTGGTTACCAGATTGATAGCTCCCTTTCTCGTTCCTTTTTATTGCAAAGCGGCTCTTCTCCCTTTCCCATTCTTCAATTTGTAAACCAGCTTCGAGAAGGTCTTTGAAATCACGGATGAGTGTATGAGACATACTCTCACGAAGACTAGGTAACACCCCACTCACAATCATCCTTATTTGATCGGATTCATCGGACCTCTTCTTGAGTAAAGCAGCCTTGTTTCTCCATCTCTTGACATAGTCTACAAAATTCTCATTCGGCCTTTGCCTAATGGATTCCACTTCCATCAAGGTAACTTCCAATTCAACATTACATCCATATTGTTGGATAAAGGCTTTGTAAAGTAGATCCCAGCTCTTTTGTGTTCCATCATTTAAGGTATTGAACCAATTTTGGACAACAGTGTCCAATGAGAGCATAAAGTACCTTAGGGTTTGAGCCTTAGTAGCTCGGGCAGATTGCATGGCAGTGATATATTGCTTCACATGGAGATGAGGATTTTCGGTGCCATTGTACTTAACAAAGGAAGGCATTTAGAATTTATAAGGGACCTCTTCATCTTGTTCAAATAACTTGTCAACTTCGGACATCTCTTCGGTTTTCAGCTTCTTCTCAAATTTCTTTTCTAAATCAGCAATCATCTTTTCAACATCAGATGTCTCGGTCTTTTTAATAGTTGCCTTCTCGACAGCCTTCGGTTCTTTCTTCTTTTCTTGAACCTCCTGGTAGTATTGAGCCCAATTATCATCATCATCAATGACCACCTTTTCATCATCAAAAGCTACTTCATTGATTTTAGTCTTCCCTTTGTCCTTTGGTTTCTTAGTGCTAGCAAATGCGTCGGCATGGTTTTCTAAGATTGCAGTCAATTGGTTCTTCATGGTCTCAGCTAGGGCCTCTTTGATTTCTTCCATCTTGGCATTGAGGGCCTCATCCACCATCCTTTGAATTTGTTCAGGCTCCATCATTTTTGGTGAGCAAGTGATTGAGTCATTGCTAGATACTTCATCTCCAGCGTAGGTCGGATTGTTGTAAGCTTTAGAACTATCGTAATCAAGGGCAGTGAACCAGAGAGGATCAATGAGATGAGATGCAAATGTATGCATGTATGCACCAACAACAAATAAGGATAAATAAGACGTTCCTTCCAACCTTATAACATCCATACACAAGTGGCGAGTCTCTTTTCCTAGGTATATGGTTAACAAAAATACCAACATGGGGTACCTTGCTTTCGAATAATTCCCTCGAACGTTTCAACCAATAGTTATATCCTTGAAAATGGAAATCAATCCATGATAATTCCCATTAATTAGGTTTTAATCCATTTATCCAACTAAAGTAGCTTTTATGCTATGCTGGATTAAAACAAAATTAAGAGGTTTATTATAAATAGATTTCTCACTTGAAAAGAGGTAACTAGTGGTTCATGCCAAAAACAAGCCCATGGTTAATTTATTCTTAGTGTAAACTAGGTCCACAATTGATTTTTGGTATTTCATAATTGACCTAAATATTTTTGCAAGCTCTTTGTAAGAAAAGATTGGGTGAAAAATAGTTTTGTTTCTAAGCCCATTGTAAAAGATTTTAGAAAAATGGATTTTGGGCTTAGTATTTGGGCCATGGGCCAAATAATCTTTGATTTGTTTTTAGAAAAGTCTTATGTCCAAAGACCAACTTGAAAAAAATTTTGAAAATAGCTTTGGTCTTTCGAACTTTAAAGAAAATTTTATTTTGAGCTTACAATATACTTAGGTCATATTAGAAAAAGAATAAACCAAATAAGCCATGATTTAGACTAAGATAAACTAACCATAGTCAAACAACATGTATTTAGGGTAAAACTTAAGGAAAGTAACTAGGCCAATTACATGAGGTTTAGTCTTTGGGTAGAAAGGCTTAGGTTCCCATAGCAAGTATATACCAAACGGTACAAGGCTATAAGTGGTTATGCCATGCTCGATCTCCATACCTTGAGTGAAAGTATGGTATCCCTTACATAACACAACACGGGTAACACGGCGTCCTAACTCACGCACACGATGCAAACTAATATGATGCAATGGATAAAATCATTATAAGAAAGAATAGAATAATATAGAGACCAACGGAATCAACTTCTCTTATCCCCAGTGGAGTCGCCACTGTGAGCGGAGATTTTTGCCCCCACTCCCGGTGGAATGGTTCTTGCGACTTCGGCACTGTTTAGGCTCAGGGCCTTAGAGAACACGGACCTAAGTCTGGAGAAAATGGAGTCACCACCCAGACGGGCCGGGAAAAAGAAAGGGGTGGATGACTCGATTCCTAAGGAATCCCCAACCCCTTAATGGGTTCGAAAAGTTGGGTACGTGTGGGGAAGGTGAGAAATGGCCCAGCACCCCCACAACACCCGGTTCATTGGAACCGGCCTCCTTTACAGGTCTTAATATTATAAAATTCTTAAGTATAATAACATTATCCATATTACACACAATAATTAAAAGAAAGCATCAATATATTCAAATCAAAGCAATGTCCAAACAAAACGAAACAAATAAATGGACACCCATCCAAGGATGGAAACATGTCCTTACATCACATGCCTAGATAGGACACCCACCAAAAGGTAGAAACATGCCCTTTACATAAGTTCTAAAATAGAAAACAAATTAAATTACATGATGTTTAAATAATGAGGTACCCACCAAGTGGAGACATACCTCTTACAACTTTTGGAAATCTAAATTGATTGATAAAAGTAAATAATCATTCATCATAAATAAATCATTCATCAAAAGTATTTAAATATTAATCAAATAAACATCCATCCATGATAAATTAAATAAATCAAGTATTGAAATTAAATAGATTAAAGCATAAGAGATAAATCAAGGTATAAGTAAATATGGAATTGAATAAAGCAAATAAAAGTTCAATTATAACTACTGTGACTTTTTATGGAATTAAAATAGATTTGGGTTTTATATTTTAAAAGGTTGGTAAGACTCTTTGATTAAACAAATTAAGGTTTGAATTATGAAATCATGAAACTAGGGTTTTAAATACCTTAAAATACTTTAATTTGTGATTTTTGATTACTAAATTTTAAGCTACTGTACAATTTTTGGGTTTTCATGTTTTTATGTTTTTTAATGTTTTAAAAGGATTAGGGTTCATAAAAATTAGGGTTTAAGGTTTTAAAAGGATTAGGGTTTACTATTTTAGGTTTAAAAGTTGAATTTTGGATTTTAGGGTTTTAAAATTTGGGTCTCGGGTAATGAAGAATTTTTAAGGTTTTAAAAATCAATTTGATATTTTATGAAATTTTATGAATTTAAACAAAAGGATTGAAGTTTCTATAAGTATAAAAGATGTTTTTTAAGGCTTTTTCAATGAAATAGAACCTACTTTAAAATCTTAAAAGAAACAGAATTTGATTTTGGTTTTGTTGAAAAATATGTTCAATTAGTGTTTTAAGGTCTTTAAGAAGAAAAAATAACAATTTTTTAGTCTTTTTAGAAAATAAGGTCACGTTTTAGTGTTTTAACTTTGGAAAACTAAATTAAAGTTCTAAGATTTTAACTTTTGAAAAACACAAAAAAATCCTAGTTTTAGCTACTGTGTAAAAAAAAATTAGAATTTAGAATTTCATACCTTCTTTTGTAAGTTGCTCCAAAATTGCTTCTTCTTAGATGAACTAGCTCCAAAGACAAGCCTTTTTTGCCTTTGGAATCCCATTTTCGTGATGCTGCTGTCCAGAAAAGATTTAAATTGAATTTCTTCTTTTCCTTCCTTGATTTGGTTTCAAACATTCCAAACTCCCTTTGGATTTCCTCTCTCTCGGCCACCCCCTTTTTTCTATGCCTTTTGTCCTTATTTATAATGGTTTAGGTTATTTATTCCTAATTAATTAAGGTAAGTAATATTAATAAAAAAAATTAAAACCTAATTGGATTAGGTTTCAAAAATTTGGGTTGAAAAAATTTGCGCTGGCAAAAACTGTGGCAGCCGGGCCCGTGGGCGTGCCAGCCCGCAGGAAATTCCTGCGGGAAGTTATTTCGCCCGTAGGAATTTCCTGTGGGTGAAATGCCCTCAGGCCTGCAGGTGAAGTGCTGGGCCTACGGGCGTGCCGCTTGCAGGAAATTCCTGCGGGCAAAACGCCCACGGGCCCACACGACTACTTTTCGCTGCCGATTTTTTTTCGACTCCGATTTTATTTTTATTTTTCATTTGTTTATTTTCATTTTTTATTAATAAAAATTAGATACTAAGATAAAAATTACTTAATTAAAATTATTTTGGACCAATTAGACAACAAAAATCATTTTGGGCTAAATAAAACATATTAGATCGGATTGTGTCAAAAATTAAGGGCTACACAATCCCTAGTTGTCCCTTTGAGTAGTCATAAAATTTTAGTTTTCTTTTCATTGGCATATAAACCCCAACAACCTACCCTGAGATGTTGTGATATTTATAACAAATTTGATAATAACTAAAGGGAAGAGGCAAGAAGATAAAAAAGAAAGCCAATCAAGTTTTCCTTTACCTAATGCAGCAAAAGACTTCCAGTGAGCAGGGTCTTTTGCCCCCACTCCCGGTGGAATGGTTCTTGCGACTTCGACACTGTTTAGGCTCGGGACCTTAGAGAACACGGACCTAAGTCTGGAGAAAATGGAGTCGCTACCTAGACGGGCCGGGAAAAAAGAAAGGGGTGGATGACTCAATTCCTAAGGAATCCCCAACCCCCCAATGGGTTCGAAAAGTCGGGTACATGTGGGGAAGGTGAGAAATGGCCCAGCACCCCCCACAACGCCCAATTCATTGGAACCGACCTCCTTTACAGTTCTTAATATTATAAAATTCTTAAATATAACAATATTATCCATATTACATGCAACAATTAAAATAAAGCATCGATATATTAAAAATCAAAACAATGTCCAAGTAAAACAAATAAATTGACACCCATCCGAAGATGGAAACATGCCCTTACATCACCCATGTCTAAACTAATAGGACACCCACCAAACGGTAGAAATATGTCCTTTACATTGGTTTAAAATATAAAAGCCATTTGAATTACATGATATTTAACTAATGAGGCACCCACAAAGTGGAAACATACCTTTTACAACATTTGAAAATCAAAATAAATTGATAAAAGTAAATAACCATTCATCATAAATAAATCATTCATTAATGATATTAAACATCAATCAAAATATAAACATTCATCCATGATAAATTAAATAAATTAAACATAAAATAAACTTCATAATTAAATCTAAAAATAAAGTGAGTCAAGATACAAATTAGGGTTATTGTTCCTCATTTAAAGTTCTTTAATTAATATTTAGGGTTTTGGAATTTATTGGTTTAGGCTACTGTAAGTTTTAAGGGAATTGAAATAGATTGAGGTTCTATAATTTAAGAGATTGATAAGGTTCTTTGATTAACAAAATTAGGGTTTGAGGGGTAAAATCATGAAATTAGGGTTTGGATATTAAAACATTTGAGTTTATTATTTATTAGCTACAGGATTGTTGTTTTTAGGCTTACTGTGTTAAATTTTAATATTTAGGCTTATATGGTTTTAAGGTTCTAAGGATTAGGGTTTAGAAAAACTAGGGTTTAAGGTTTTAAGGGAATTAGGGTTTAAGAACACTTAGGGTTTGGATTGGCTAGTTTGGGGTTACTGTCTTGATTTTGGAATTGGAGAAAATAATTTAGAGTTTATAAAGTTTTTGGAAATTGGCAAGACGATTTAAGGCTTTTTGGAAACAGAAAATATTTTTTAGGGCTTTTCATAAATAAAAGGATCAATTTAATGTTTTAAGTTTTTGGAAAATTGGAAAGGAGATTAGGGTTTTGGGAATTAGTAAAACAATTTAAGGTTTTGCAAAGTTGGAAAGTAGATTAGGGTTTTAGGAATTAGTAAAACGATATAAGGTTTTGGAAAGTTGGAGATTAGATTAGGGTTTTAAGATTTTGAAGAAATAGATTAGGGTTCTTAGGTTATAGAAGAAACAAAAAAACAATTTTAAGATTTTTGGAAAACAAAGAAACGAATTAAGGTTTTTAAAATCAAAAGAAACAATTTAATGATTGAAGCTACTGTAAGGAAAAAAGATATTAGATATTCAAACCTTCGTTTGTTGGTTTCACCAAAAATTGCTTCTTGGATGAACAAGGACAAAGGCAAGATGGCTGCCTTTGATGAATTATAAACTGCTTGCTTGTTGCTCCTCTCAAATCTAAAGTCTCAAGTTCCAGTCCAAATCCAATGTTTTTCTCCTCAAAATCCAGTCCGATCTCTCAAAGTTTTTCTACAAAAGTTTACCCCCCCCCCCCCCCGATTGTCCCCTCATTTTGTGTTGTTTTTAGTCATATTCATAGAAAATTTAGATTATTAATCTTAATTCTTTATGGAATTTATCATTAATTAGGAAAAGGAAACCAAAACCAAATAGAATTTTGTTTCGAAAAAACTGCTGCGGAAAAATTTTGCTGGCAAAAAAACTGCTGTGAGGATTGCCGTGGAAATTTGCGAGCATTAGCGTGCTGGGCATTTTGCCCACAGGACTTTCCTACGGGAGAAATGGCTTTGGCCATTTCGTCCAAACTTTTCGGCGATGAATTTTTTCATCGCCGATTTCTCCGTTGCCGATTTTTATTTTTATTTATTTGCTTATTATTATTATTTTTCATTTTTTAATAATTATAAAAACTGAATACTAAGACAAATATTATTCAATTAAGATAACACTAAAATTATTTTGGAGTAATTAAAATATATTGGACAACACAAAAATTATTTTGGACTAATTAAAATATATTGGATCGGACTGGGTCAAAAATTAAGGGTCTACAGTTTGCCTCCTACTTGAACGATCTGAGACTTTAGTAAAAGAGAGTGAAAAGCAATAAGACTTAATTTTTGAGATGGTTGAGGTTTTGGGTTCTGGACCCGGTTCGAGTTTTGGACTCAAGGATAGATTCTAGGTTCTAGACCTAAGGAAAATTTAGGTTCTGGACCCGAGCTAAGTTCTGGACTTAGAAGAGATTTTAGGTTCTGGACCTAAGGAAAATTTGGGTTTTGGACCAGAGCTAAGTTCTGGACTTAGAAGAGATTCTAGGTTCTGGACCTAAGAAAATTTTGGGTTCTGGCCGAGCTAAGTTCTGGACTTAGATGAGATTCTAGGTTCTGGACCTAAGGATAATTTGGGTTCTAGACCCGAGCTAAGTTCTGGACTTAGAAGAGATTCTAGGTTATGGACCTAAGGATAATTTGGATTCTGGACCTGAGCTAAGTTCTGGACTTAGAAGAGACTCTAGGTTCTGGACCTAAGGATAATTTGAGTTCTGGACCTGAACTAAGTTCTGGACTTAGATGAGATTTTAGGTTCTGGACCTAAGGATAGTATGGGTTCTGGACCCCAGCTAAGTTCTGGACTTAGAAGAGATTCTAGGTTCTGGACCAAAGGAAAATTTTGGGTTTTGGACCCGAGCTAATAAAGATTTAATTATCTATAAAAAATAATTTTTTTGGTTTCAAAAAGTTTAGCTACCTGTCCTCTTCTTGCCCATGCATATAAAAATATTTATACACAAGCAATTATTTGAATGATTAAATTGAATAATTTAATTTACTGTTTATTTTCTGTGTAGTTACTGTTTATGCACTATTCGTAAATAGTAACCTACCATTCGTAAATAGTAACCTACTATTCATAAATAGTAAAATTCACTTTTTTGAATAAACAAACAAATTCCTCCATTTCATTCACAGCAAAATCTTTAATTTCATTCACTACTGTAATTCCTTTAAATTTAGCATATAATTTTGAAAAAAATGCATGCTTCAAAGTCAGGAACTCATTCTAATGCTGAGTTATTAGAGTTTATTTGGCATCATGAAGATGGGAATATAGATCTGCTAGCCGGAATGCCACTTCATCTTAGTTCAAACCAAAAGGGCATGGTAATATTTTATTCTTTTTCTTTTTTTCTTTTATTGATTTTTTCATCTTTTTGTTATTTATTTTTTTATTTTATTTTCTTTTTCATTTTTTTCATTTTTATTTATGTTTTTATATTATTATTTTTTAAAAAATTTAGGAAAAATAAATTAATTTAAGCAGATAGAATAATATGTACTTACCTAGTATTAACTTACCTGGCTCCGTGTTAGCGTGATCGTTGCGTTGTTCGAGCCGGATGGTGTATCTACAAAGCTCGACAATGGTACGATGTAGTACCTTCTCGGGTTAGGAAGATTATTCGAGATTGCGGTTTTGAGAGCTTCATCTTACAACTACCATCTAAGGAGTATGTAGTCCAGGCACTTGCAGAACAATGGTTAGACACAACTCATACTTTTCACTTGCCTATTAGAGAGATGACAATTGGTCCGGTCGATTTTGATGCTATAATCGGCCTTCGGTATGATGGTGTTTCGGTTCCTCTGATCAACGATATTTTGACATTTGAAGAAATTCGGCAATTAATTGGTATGGAACCATCATATAAAGGGCCTTTAATGATAAAGGTCGAACCAATTCATAGTTATTGGATGAACTACGAAGGACGGGTTCATAGAGACACGGCCCAACAGTATGCTCGAGGATTCTTATTATATTTGCTTGGGTCGACCATCTTAGGCAGCACTGAATCCACCATCCATTTGTCAGTGTTAAGGGACCTTTCTTATTTTAGGACAGTACCACTTTACGGCTGGGGTGAAGTTGGTCTCGCCTGTCTTTACCATGGTCTTAATAAATTTTTTTGAAATAAGAAGTCTTTTATCGGCTTAATGGCAGTTGTCGAGGTACTCTTCTTCTACCAATGTCAATTCCATTCTTTTCTTGTATGAATTTGATTTTTATTGTTGTTGTAGTCATGGGCATATGAGCATAACCTTGTTAGGGTGCCTGGTATTTCCCAAGAGAGGGTCGGGTATCCGAGATTAAATGTTTGGTTGTTTGATCTCATGGACATTCTCGGCTCTCACCATGTGTATACCCAATGCTTCGTGTTGAGCTGCTTAACCTGGGACCAGGTAAAATAGCATTAGTATGCTTTAAAATTTATATGAAAGTTTACTTACCTTATGTCATTTTGCAGGTGAATTTGGCCTGGTGGAACCCAGAAGAACAGACAAACTGGACTTCCTTCATGAATGCTACATTGTCTTTCCAACATACTTGCCGAGTCATTGCTGGCCTAGTGTCTAGTGGATGGTTTCTTAGAGAGAGAGTTTATGAGTGGTTTCTTGGTCCAGAGTAGCGGAGGGTTTCGATGCCTTGCCTGAAATATACTTTAAATATTATATCAATGCCGAAGGATGCATGGTGGTTGGCTCGGCATGGTTATGGTGTTGAAATATTTCTCTATTCACCGAGTGCATCTTATGCTCATTTTATTCAAGTGAGACTCTTGAACTATGATGTATCTCCTATCGGCGTACGGGAAATTCCTGAAGAAAATGAGGGTAGAGATGGAGATGCGGGAGAGTTCGCTCCACATATTAGGGTTATCACTTCTCAGGTAAAACTTTTACCAATCTTTCTTTACAATCGCTTCTTTCTTTTTGATTCTTTAATGATTGTTGTAGGCTGTTGACTCATTTGATCATGAGGCTGGACCTTCTTTTACTGCACCTTCATTTGCTCATTCTAGTCCGCCCGATATGCCATCTCATCCGTAGGGCATTGATATGAATTACCTGGTGAGTTTTCTTGTTTCATGGTAATTTATGCTATATGTATGCATGATTATGTATGTTCTTACCTTTTCCTTCCTGGCTCACAACGGATGCTTGAAGAAAAAAATAAGAAACTTCAAGAAGAGTTGGCTGCTAGTCGTCAATAGGATTTTCATTTTGAAAATTTATATCATCAATCATAACAAAATTTTTGAGACTTTCGATTTCAGGGGATGAGGGATACTGGCACTTCTTCATCAAGAGGCCCCCAGACTGATGACCATGAGATCCTTTCATCTACTTTCGATTAGGACAGTGACAGATCAGAACTCCAAGGTAATTTTGGTGCTCTTGCTTTGGGCGGATTTGGGACGAGTAATTTGCCTCCTCCTCCAACAGGCTATGACTTTTTCAGGGCTTTATTTGATGACCTACCACCACCTTCTTAGTGATGTATAAATATCGTATCAATTGTATAAACATTGCACAATGAGCATAATAATAATGACAATATATAATTTCCATCTTCACTGTAACTCTCTTCTTTTCTTTTTTTTATCTAGCCTTCATATCTTCTCCTTGCCCCCTATATAGGCTCAAGCCCATGATTTTTCCTATGCTGCTTTGGTTGATGTTTGTATATTGTCTAGCTCATCGAACAAGCATGCATTTCTTCCTTTCTTTTGCAAAATTATTGGAGTTTCCTCAAGCAATAGGTCTTCTATGCCACCCTGATTCAATATAGTGGTTTCGTCGGCTCACAGATTGAGGTGATTAGCTAAAGTATTTTCATTGACGCCTTTCAGATGCTTGTTCAGTTTTTGCTTTGGAATGACACACCGCTCCACATTTATAGCTTTTATCTTTAAGATGTTGAAAATATGAATAATGGAGGCCCCAAACAGTAGAGATACATCCATTTCAAACTATGTTTCAATTGGTAGCTTCTTCATGACCTTGCCAATAATTATTTCCTTTGCCCAATGTGTCATTCGAGGTTCGACAGTTCAACATACTCCCCTTAACTTGAAGGTTTTGTATAACAAAAACATTTAAATTTTTTTTTTGAATTTTGATTTTGAAATCAAATGTAGGTTTTGCCAAATCAATGTCAATGTACCTCATGACTTGTTTTTTCCAAATTAACATATTTATAACATGACAACCCTAGTTACCATACTAAACTCGGTAATCATTTCTATTTAAGTAAGAATTGTTGCACTTCAGATAGGCACATACACATTACTTGGCCAAAGGTCTCATTGAGTTTAAATATTGTCTATCTCATATGCATGCTTATTCAAACTATCTCCCCTAATAGACTCTACCTACCAAGAGAGATTAACAGGTCTTTAATAGGCTTGAAATGGGGTCTATAAGGGACATGGTTTAAATGAAGGCCATTTGTAAGTTGGAGCAGATGTGACATAATGGACAAACTTTCACACTATAAATTTCTTGTTTGAAGTTTAGGCAGCTAGGAGCAATCTTGCTAGACTCAAAATTCCTTCTATCTTTTTGGCATTAATCTGGATCTCGATTGGAACAGTCTTTGCCCTTGCATAAAGTTTGGTACCCAAATTCATTTCTTTTCTTCTTCTCCCTTTTCTTTCTTTTTCCTTTTCTTATTCTTCCATTGCTTTGAGCATTTTATCCTTCTTCCTTGTCGGACTGTTAAGTACAAAACTTTCAAGAACTGAATGGTCTTTCTCCTGTTTCTTTGATTTTGACTTAATCTTTGGTTGGGTTGGACCAATTCAAGTCAAAATGTCCTTATAAACCAAATGGAAGCCTTTTGATGCCTTAGGTAACAGAGAGATCGGTTGGCTTTTTGAGTCGCCTTTTTGGGTTTTATTTTTCTATTTTCCTTTTTGTTTTCTTCTTTTGTTTCTTCTTTTTTTTTTCTTCTTCTTCTTTCTTCTTTTTTTTTCTTTTCTTTCTTCTGTCCTTTTTTCTTTTTTTTTCTTTGTTTGTTTTTTTTGTTTGTTTTTTTTGTTTGGTTATAGCTCTAAAAGAGTTGTCTTGTTTGTACTGACTTGGGCTTCCAATAATGGATGAGTGGAGTAACATAAATCATCTTTAATAAGGATAAATCATTTGTTACTCTGATGTTGTCTTGATATATTGGAAATATTATGAAAACTTCAACTACCCTTATGGTATTGAGAAATTCAACTACTCTTATGGTCTTGAGAACTTCAACTATCTTCATGGTCTTGACTATTCATTCCTTTCTTTGATCTTCTTGCCTCTTCATCTTAGTGAGCATAAGACTTGTCAAAAGTATCACAACAGCTCAGGGTAGGTTGTTGGGGTTTGTACACCAATGAAAAGAAAGCTAAAATTTTAATGAAGGCTAAAAGGGACAACTAGGGATTGATATTTAATTGGGTAGATACTAGTTGTTGGCTAGCCAAACAATGCCTAGATCATTTCTCTCTTAAATAAGTAGAGTTCAATTTCACCTCGAAAGTTTGTCTAAGCATGTTCTAAGAATGACTAGGACCTAGACAAAGGTAATTATGCAGGAGCCCTCTCTAAGTAAGCATACACAACTCAATGCTATAGAGCAATTCCCTCATCTAGTAAAGTAATTCAAGTCATGATGCCTAGATGCATTAATTTATGAATATCAAGCTAGATTCCTCATTGGTTGAGCACCAAATTGAACAAAGACCAACAAAAATTTTATTGAAAGTAATTTATTCAAACAAATTTAAAATTGAAAAACACGATTGTTCTAATTAAATATCAAAGAAAGAAATATTGAAAAGCAACATTCAAGCTAAGGAAAGTTTGTTGAGTTTAAGCTTCTTTTCCTTTCACATCTTCAATATTTCCATCTTAAAAGGACGATAAAACAAAATCTTCTTCCAATCCTTTTCCTACCATGAAGGTTGCCGATAGAGGTACTCTTCCAAACATAGGCAAAGGAGTGCTATTGGTATTGGGCTTGTCCAGCTCTGGTAGCTTACCACTATCAATTATATCTTGAATCTCATGCTTCAATCGAGTACATCTATCAGTCTCATGTCCTTGAGACTGATGAAATTGACAAAAAGCCTTAGTATCAAATTTTGGAGGGAAAGGATTTGGCATAGGTCGAGGGGCTAATGGCTGAAATAGTCCCTTCTTTTGTAGCATATTGAGAACCCAAGACAATGGCTTCCCTAGATTTGAAAATTGTCTTCTATTTGCTTGACCAGTTGTATTAACATCAACTTATTTTTGCGTGCTTTGATTACTAGGCTGATAATTCCCTTTCTCGTTCCTTCTTATTGAAAAGCAATTTTTCTCCCTTTCCTATTTTTCAATTTGTAGACCAGCATGGAGAAGATCTTTGAAATCCCTTATAAGTGTGTGAGACATCCTTTCACGGAGATTGGGTAGGACACCTCTCACGATCATCCTTATTTGATCAGATTAATCGAGCCTTTCTTAAGCAGAGCAACCTTATTTCTCCATCTTTTCACATAGTCCACAAAATTCTCATTTGGCCTTTGTCTAATGGACTCAACTTCCATTAAGGTAACTTCCATCTCAACATTGTATCCATATTACTGGATGAAGGCCTTGTATAGCATATCCCAATTCTTTTGTGTGCCATCATCTAAGGTATTGAACCAATTTCGGATAACAGGGTCCAATGAGTGCATGAAGTACCTTAGAGTTTGAGCTTTAGTAGCTCGGCCAAACTGCATAGCAGTGATATACTGCTTCACATGGAGATGGGGGTTTCCAGTTCCATTGAACTTTACGAAGGAAGGCATCTTGAACTTATAAGGGACCTCCTCATCTTGTTCAAATATTTTGTCGATCTCAGACATCTCTTCGGTTTTCAACTTCTTCTCAAATTTCTTTTCTAAATCAACAATCATCTTCTCAAAATCAGACATCTCAGTCTTTTCAACAGTTGTCTTCTCAACAACCTTTGACTCCTTTTTGTCTTGAGGATCTTGGTAGTATTGAGCCCAATCATCATCATAATCAATGATCACCTTTTCATCATCAAAAACCACATCACCAACTTTGGTCTTCCCTTTGTCCCATGGCTTCTTAGTGCTTGCAGATGCTTTGGCATGATTTTCCATAATTGCAGTCAATTGGTTCTTCATGGTCTCAACTAGGGCCTCTTTTATTTCTTCCATTTTGGCATTAAGGACTTCATCCACCATTCTTTGAATTGGTTTGGGCTCCATTATTTTTGGTGAGCAAGTGATTGAGTCGTTGCTAGATTCTTCATCTCTGGCGTAGGTTGGATTATTGTAAGCTTTTGAACTGTCATAATCCAGGGCTGTGAGCCAAAGAGGATCAATGACATGAGATGCAAATGTATGCATGTATGTATGTATGCACAAACAATCAACAAAAAAGGATAATTAGGACGCTCCTTCCAACCTTATAACATCCATACACGAATGGCGAGTCTCTTTTCCTAGGTATATGGTTAACAAAATACCAACATGGGGTACCTTGTTTTTGAATAATTCGCTCGAACGTTTCAAACAATAGTTATATTTTCAAAAATGGAAATCAATCCATGATAATTCCCATTAATTGGGTTTTAATCCATTCAACCAACTAAACTAGCTTTTATGCTATATTGGATTAAAACTAAATTAAGAGGTTTATTATAAATAGATTTCTCACTTGAAAAAAGTAACTAATGATTCATGCCAAAAACAAGCCCATGATTAATTATTCTTAGTATAAACTAGGCTCACAATTGATTTTTGGTATTTTGTAATTGACCTAAATAATTTGCAAGCTCTTTGTAAGAAAAGGTTAGATAAAAATAATTTTATTTCTAAGCCCATTGTAAAAAGATTTTAGAAAAAAATGGATTTTGGGCTTAGTATTTGGTCCATGAGCAAAAGAATTTTGATTTGGCTTTACAAAAATTTTATATCCAAAGACCATCTTGAAATGTTTTGAAGATAGCTTTGGTCTTTTGGATTTTAAAGAAAATTTATTTGAGATTGCAAATGTAATTGGGTCATATTAGAAAAAGAACAAACCAAATAAGCCATGATTTAAGCCAAGATAAATTAACCATAGTCAAACAACATGCATTTGGGGTAAAAACCTAAGGAAAGTAACTAGTCCAATTACATGAGCTTTAGTCTTTGGGTAAAAAGGCATAGGTTCCCATAGCAAGTATAAACCAAATGGTACGAGGCTATGAGTGGTTATGCCATGCTCGATCTCCATACCTTGAGTGAAAGTATGGTATCCCTTACATAACATAACACGGGTAACATGAGCATCCTAACTCACGCACACGATGCAATCTAATATGATGCAATGGATAATATCATTATAAGAAAGAATAAAATAATAAAAGGACCAACGGAATCAACTTCTCTTATCTCCAGTGGAGTCTCCACTGTGAGCGGGGATTTTTGCCCCCACTCCCGGTGGAATGGTTCTTGTGACTTCGGCACTGTTTAGGCTTGGGGCCATAGAGAACACGGACCTAAGTCCTGAGAAAATGAAGTCGCCACCCAGATGGGCCGGGAAAAAAGAAAGGGGTGGATGACTCAATTCCTAAGGAATCCCCAACCCCTTAATGGGTTTGGAAAGTTGGGTACGTGTGGGGAAGGTGAGAAATGGCCCAGCACCCCCCACAACGCCCGATTTATTAGAACCGGCCTCCTTTACAGGACTTAATATTATAAAATTTTTAAATATAATAATATTATCCATATTACATGCAACAATTGAAATAAAGCATCGATATATTAAAAATCAAAACAATGTCCAAGCAAAACAAATAAATGGATACCCATCCAAAGATGGAAACATGCCCTTACATCACCCATGTCGAAACTAATAAGACACCCTCCAAACGGTAGAAATATGTCCTTTACATTGGTTTAAAATATAAAAGCTATTTAAATTACATGATATTTAACTAATGAGGTACCGACAAAGTGAAAACATACCTCTTACAACATTTGGAAATCAAAATAAATTGATAAAAGTAAATAACCATTCATCATAAATAAATCATTCATCAATGATATTAAACATCAATCAAAATATAAACATTCATCCATGATAAATTAAATAAATTAAGCATAAAATAAACTTCATAATTAAATCAAAAAATAAAGTGAGTCAAGATACAAATTAGGGTTACTGTTTCTCATTTAAAGTTTTCTAATTAATATTTAGGGTTTTGGAATTTATTAGTTTAGGATAATGTAAGTTTTAAGGGAATTGAAATAGATTAAGGTTTTATAATATAAGAGATTGATAAGGTTCTTTGATTAACAAAATTAGGGTTTGAGAGGTAAAATCATGAAATTAGGGTTTGCATATTAAAACATTTGAGTTTATGATTTATTAGCTACTGGATTGTTGTATTTAGGCTTACTGTGTTGAATTTTAATATTTAGGTTTATATGGTTTTAAGGTTCTAAGGATTAGGGTTTAGAAAAACTAGGGTTTAAGGTTTTAAGGGAATTAGGGTTTAAGAACACTTAGGGTTTAGATTGGAAAGTTTGGGGTTACTGTCTTGATTTTGGAATTGGAGAAAATAATTTAGAGTTTATAAAGTTTTTGGAAATCGGCAAGACCATTTAAGGCTTTTTGGAAACAGAAAATATTTTTTAAGGTTTTTTTTGGAAATAAAAGGATCAATTTAATGTTTTAAGTTTTTGGAAAATTGGAAAGGAGATTAGGGTTTTGGGAATTAGTAAAACGATTTAAGGTTTTGGAAAGTTGAAAAGTAGATTAGGGTTTTAGGAATTAGTAAAACGATTTAAGGTTTTGGAAAGTTGGAAAGTATATTAGGGTTTTAAGATTTTGAAGAAATAGATTAGGGTTCTTAAGTTTTAGAAGAAATAGAAAAACATATTTAAGATTTTTGGAAAACAAAGAAACGAATTAAGGTTTTTAAAATCAAAAGAAACAATTTAATGATTAAAGCTACTGTGAGGAAAAAAGAGATTAGATATTCAAACATTTGTTTGTTGGTCCCACCAAAAATTGCTTCTTGGATGAACAAGGACAACGAGCGTCGGGCGAGCGAAATTGGCTGTGGGCCATTTTGCCTGTGAAATTTTTCGGTAGCAGTTTTTTTTTGCCAGCGAAATTTTTCCGACGCAATTTTTTTTGAAACCAATTTCTATTTGGTTTCGGTTTTCTTTTCCCAATTAATGATAGTTTCTATAAACAAATTGAATTAATTACATAAATCTTCTATAAATAAGACAAAAAAAAACAACACAGAAGGGGGAATGGAAAAAAACTTTGGAACGATCAGACTAAGTGAAACCTTTGGTAGTGAAATCAATCGGACTTTTTGAGAGAAGAATAAGCAACCAAATAATCAATCCATCAAAGGCAGCCATCTTGCCTTTGTCCTTGTTCATCCAAGAAGTAATTTTTGGTGGAACCAACAAACGAAGTTATGAATATCAAAATTTTTTTCTTTACAGTAGCTTGAATCATTAAACTCTTTCTTTTGATTCTAAAAACCTTAGAACCCTAATTTACTTTTTTTAAACCTTAGAACCTTAAATTGTCTCCTCTATTTTCAAAAACCATAAAATTACTTTTTCTATTTCTTTAAAATATTAAAACCCTAATCTACTTTCCAACTTTCCAAAACATTAAATCGTTTTATTAATTCCTCAAAACCCTAATCTGTTTTCCAATTTTTCAAAATCTTAAAACCCTAAATTTAACTTACAGCTTCTAAAAATCACATAAAGCTTTATAAAACTATAAATTGTTTTTCCAAATTCTAAAATCAAATACATTCTCCAAAACACTAAAAACCGTAATTCAACTTTCAAAACAAAGATAGTAACCCCAAATTAGCTAACCTTAAACTCTACTTTTCTTAAACCCTAATTCCCTTAAAACCTTAAACCCTAGTTTTCCTAAAACCTAACCCTTTAATATTTAAAACCTTAAAACCTTATAAACCTAAAACATTCAAACCCAATTTATTAAATAAAAAATAATCTAGTAACCGTAAATCCTAAACTCAAATGTTTTAAAGTATCCAAACCCTAATTTCATGATTTTACTCCTCAAACACTAATTTGGTTAATCAAAGAACCTTATCAATCTCTTAAATTATAAAACCTTAATCCATTTTAATTCCCTTAAAACTTACAGTAGCTTAAACCAATAAATTCCAAAACCCTAAACATTAAATAAAGAATCTCAATTAGAAACAGTAGCCTTAATTTGTATCTTTACTTGCTTTATTTATTCTTAGATTTGATTGTGTATTTCATTATATGCTTTGATGGTTGATTTATTTAGTTTCAATGCTTAATTTATTTAATTTATCATGGATGAATGTTTATTATATATTTTGATTGATGTTTAATATCTTTGATGAATGATGAATGGTTGTTTACTTTTATCGATTTATTTTTTATTTCCAAATATTGTAAAAGGTATGTTTCCACTTTGTGGGTACCTCATTAGTGAAATATCATGTAATTTAAATTGCTTATATATTTTAGACCAATGTAAAGGACATGTTTCTACCTTTTGGTGGGTGTTCTATTAATTTAGACATGGATGATGTAAGGGCATGTTTCCATCTTTGGATGGGTGCCTATTTATTTGCTTTGTTTGGATATTGCTTTGATTTTAATATAACGATGCTTTATTTCAATTGTTGTGTTTAATATGGATAATATGGTTATATTTAAGAAATTTATAATATTAAGACCTGTAAAGGAGGCCGGTTCCAATGAATCGGGCGTTGTGGGGGTATTGGGCTATTTCTCACCTTCCCCACACGTACCCAACTTTTCGATTCCATTAGGGTGTTGGGGATTCCTTAGGAATTGAGTCAACCACCCCTTTCTTTTTCCCGGCTCATCCAGGTGGTTACTCCATTTTCACCGGACTTAGGTCTGTGTTCTCTAAGACCCCAAGCCTAAACAGTGCCGAAGTCGCAATAACCATTCCACCGGGAGTGGGGGCAAAATCCCTGCTCACAGTGGCGACTCCACTGGGGATAAGAGAAGTTGATTCCATTAGTCTTTATATTATTCTATTCTTTATTATAATGATATTATCCATTGCATCATATTATATTGCATCGTGTGCATGAGTTAGGATGCCCGTGTTACCTGTGTTGTATTATGTAAGGGATACCATACTTTCACTCAAGGTATGGAGATCCAGCATGGCATAACCACTCATAGCCTTGTACCATTTGGTATATACTTGCTATGGGAACCTAAGCCTTCTAACCCAAAGACTAAAGCTCATGTAGTTGGCCTAGTTACTTTCCTTAGGTTTTACCCCAAATGCATGTTGTTTGACTATGATTAATTTATCTTGGCTTAAATCATGGCTTATTTGGTTTGTTCTTTTTCTAATATGACCTAAGTACATTGTAAGCTCAAAATAAATTTTTATTTAATGTCCAAAAGGCCAAAACAACTTTCAAAAATTTTTAAAATGGTCTTTGGATATAAAACTTTTCTAAAAACAAATCAAAATTTCTTTTGCTCATGGCCCAAATACTAAGCCCAAAATCCATTTTTTCTAAAATCTTTTTACGATGGGCTTAGAAATAAAATTATTTTTATCCAGCCTTTTCTTACAAAGAGCTTGCAAATTATTCAGGCCAATTATGAAATACCAAAAATCAATTGTGAGCCTAGTTTATACTAAGAATAATTAATCATGGGCTTGTTTTTGGCATGAATCATTAGTTACTTTTTCAAGTGAGAAATCTATCTATAATAAACCTCTTAATTTCGTTTTAATCCAATATAGAATAAAAGCTACATTAGTTGGTTAAATGGATTAAAACCTAATTAATGGGAATTATCATGGATTGATTTCCATTTTTGAAAATATAACTACTGGTTGAAACGTCCGAGGGAAATATTCGAAAATAAGGTACCCCATGTTGGTATTTTGTTAACCATATACCTAGGAAAAGAGACTCACCATTCGTGTGTGGATGTTATAAGGTTGGAAGGAGCGTCCTAATTATCCTTGATTGTTTGTGCATACATGCATACATTTGCATTTCATATCATTGATCCTTTCTGGCTCACAGCCCTGGATTATGACAGTTCAAAAGCTTATGACAATCCGACCTACGCCGGAAGCGAAAAATCTAGCAACGATTCAATCATTTGCTCACCAAAAATAATAGATCCTGAACAAATTCAAAGAATGGTGGATGATGGCCTCAATGCCAAGATGGAAGAAATAAAAGAGGCCCTAGCTGAGACCAAGAAGAACCAATTGACTGCAATTTTAGAAAATAATGTCGAAGCATCCGCTAGCACCAAAAAGCCAAAGGACAAAGGGGAGGCTAAGGTTGGTGAAGTGGCTTTTGATGATGATAAGGTGATCATTGGTGATGATGATTGGGCTCAATACTATCAAGATCTTCAAGACAAAAAGGAGCCAAAGGTTGTTGAGAAGGTAACTATTTAAAAGACCGAGACATCCAATGTTGAAAAGATGATTGCTGATTTAGAAAAGAAATTTGAGAAGAAGTTGAAAACCGAGGAGATGTCTTAGATCAACAAACTATTTGAGCTAGATGAAGAAGTTCCATACAAATTCAATATGCCATCTTTTGCGAAGTTTGATGGAATTGAAAATCCTCACCTTCGTGTGAAGTAATATATCACTGCTATGCAGTCTGCCCGAGCTACTAAGGCTCAAACTCTAAGGTACTTCATGCTCTCATTGGACCCTATTGTCCAAAATTGGTATAACACTTTAGAAGAAAGTACTAAAAAAGATTGGGACATGTTGTACAAGGCTTTCATTCAGCAATATGGGTATAATATTGAGATGGAAGTTACCTTACTGGAAGTGGAGTCCATTAGACAAAGGCCAAATGAGAATTTTGTGGACTATGTGAAAAGATGGAGAAATAAGGTTGCTTTGCTCAAGAAAAGGCCCGATGAATCTGATCAAATAAGGATGACCATGAGAGGCGCCCTGCCCAATCTCTGTGAAAGGATGTCTCACACCCTTATAAGGGATTTCAAAGATCTTCTCCAAACTGGTCTACAAATTGAAGAGTGGAAAAGGGAGAAGAATCGCTTTTCAATAAAATGGAATGAGAAAGGGAACTATCAGTCGGGCAATCAAAGCACACAAAAAGAAGTTGATGCCACTAGTCAAGGAGGAATGAGGCAGTTTTCAGAATTAGGGAAGCCACTGTATTGGGTTCTCAATAAGCTACAAAAGAAGGGATTGTTACAACCTTTGACTCCTCTTCCTTTGCCTAATCCTCTTCCACCTAACTTTGATACTAATGCATTTTGCTAATTCCAACAAAGGCTTGGACACGAAATAGACAATAGTATGAAGTTGAGGCATGAGATCCATAATTTAATTGATAATAGCAAGTTGCCTGAGCCGGATAAGCCCAATACCAAAGGAAATCCATTTCCAAGGTTCAACAGGGTGCCACCACCAACAACCTTCATTGTAGGAAAAGGATTAGAAGAGGATATTGTTTTATCATCCTTTCAAGATGGGGATATTGAAGATATGAAAGGAAAAGAAGCTTAAACTCAACAAACTTTCCTTAGCTTGAATGTTGCTTTTCAATTTTACTTTCTTTAATAATTAATTGGAACTATCGTGTTTTTCAAATTTAAATTTATTTGAATAAATTACTTTTATCAAAAATTTTGTTGGTCTTTGTTCATTTTGGTGCTCAACCAATGAGGAATCTAGCTTGATAATTCATGAATTAATATATTATGCATCATGACTCGAATGACTTTTTTCTAGATAAGGGAATTGCTCTATAACATTGAGTTGTGTATGCTTACTTAGAGAAGGCTCCTGCATAATTACCTTTGTCTAGGTCCTAGTCAGTCTTAGAACATGCTTTGACAAACTTTCGAGGTGAAATTGCAACTCTTCTTATTTAAGGGAGAGATGATCTAGGTATTGTTTGGTTAGCCAACAACTAGTATCCACCCTATTAAATATCAATCCCTAGTTGTCCCTTTGAGCCTTCACAAAATTTTAGCTTTCTTTTAATTGGCATATAACCCCAACAACCTACCCTGAGCTGTTGTGATACGTTTGACAAGTCTTATGATCACTAAGATGAAGAGGCAAGAAGATCAAAAGAAACCAATAATTAGTCAAGATCATGAAGATAGTTGAAGTTCTCAAGACCATAAAGGTAGTTAATGTTCTCAAAACCATAAGGGTAGTTGAAGTTCCCTTAATATCTCCAATATAATCAAGACAAAAACAACATCAGAGTAACAAATGGTTTATCCTTGTTAAAGAAGATTTATGTTACTCCACTCATCCATTATTGGAAGCCCAAGTTAGTACAAACAAGACAACTCTTTTAGAGCTAGAACCAAACAAAAAAAACAACAGAACAAAAAAAAGAAGAAAAGAAAAAAAGAAGAAAAAGAAGAAAAGAAGAAAAAGTGAAAGAAAAGAAAAAAGATAAAAGGAGGTTCAAAAAGCCAACTGAGTTCTCTTTTACCTAAGACAACAAAAGGCTTCAATTATTTTTACTTGAATTGATCCAACCCAACTAAAGATTCAATCAAAATCAGAGGAAAAGGAGAAAGACCATCCAGTGCTTAAAAGTTTTGTACTTGACAGTCCTACAAGGAAGAAGGCCAAAATGATAAAATGCTCAAAGAAAGGGAAGAGTAAGGAAAACAAAGAGAGAAAAAAGGGAAGAGTAAGAAAAATAAAGAAAAGGGAGAAGAAGAAAAGAAATGAATTTGCGAACCAAACTTTTTGCAAGGGTAAAAATTGTCCTAATCAAGATCCAGATTAATGCCAAGAAGATAGAAGGAATTTGGAGTCTAGAAAGATTGCCTCCAAGCTACCTAAAGTTCAAATAAGAAATTTGTAGTGTGAGGGTTTGTCCATTGTGTCACACCAGCTCCAATCTCAAAATGGCCTTCACTTAAACCTGTGTCCCTTATAGACCCCATTTTAAGCCTATCAAAGACTTGTTGATCTCTCTTGGTAGGTAGAGTCTATTAGTGGAGATAGTTTGGATAAGCATGCATATGAGATAGACAGTACTTAAACTCAATGAGACCTTTGGCCAAGTAATGTGTATGTGTCTATCTGAAGTGCAACAGTTCTTGCTTAAATATAAATGATTCCCGAGTTTAGTATGGTAACTAGGGTTGTCATGTTATAGATATGTTAATTTGGAAAATCAAGTCCTGAGGTGCATTGACATTAATTTGGCAAAGCCAACATTTGATTTCAAAATAAAAATTCAAAAAAAAAAGTTTTGTCATACAAAGCCTTCAAGTTAAGGGAAGTATGTTGAACCTCTAAAGGACACATTGGGAAAAGGAAATGATTATTGACAAGGTCATGAAGAAGCTATCAACTGACATGTTGAAACATAGTTTAAAAAGGATGTATCCCTGACTCTGGAACTTGGGATCTCCACCACTCATGTTTTC
Organism: Garcia nutans; assembly: GCA_947685225.1. Taxonomy (NCBI): domain Eukaryota; kingdom Viridiplantae; phylum Streptophyta; class Magnoliopsida; order Malpighiales; family Euphorbiaceae; genus Garcia; species Garcia nutans. Next base: position 12,132,378 of record CANTUV010000061.1, on the reverse strand, counting down.
AACATCTAGAAGCAAAAGCCACAAATGCAAAGCTTTCGATCATTCTAATACAACACTTGAACGAGCGTCAAAAAGGAACCAATGAGAACACTTCTGCTAAACACCTTAGTCTGTGAGTCAATGGAACAACTGTAAGTATCATTCATGCATATCATGCATGCATGAGCATATCACATCGCACTTTCTTGTCTTGTATTGCCTATTCTTTATTAAAGTGAACAGCAAACACCCTGTGAAGTAAACAATCAAAAGAGGATATCAAATCAGGGGGCATGGAAAGCCCATTGCTTGAGAAAGTTCCAGTAATTTTGCAAAGAGAAGAAATGCATGCTTGTGTGAAGAACTAGACAGTAAAAACATCAATCAGAGCCCGCATAGAAAAATCATGGGTTTGGGCCTACACAAAGGGCAAAGTTTCTCCTTTTCAATTTTTTGAGTTTATATACAAAACATTTTTGAACTCACTTGCAAATATTTCACCACACAGGGGGCAGGAGAGGATATAAGGTCGAATTAAAGATAGTTGAATTTTTGTAAAAAGGAAGAACAAGAAAGAATGAGAAAGAAGAAAATTAGAATTCTTAAAAGAATGAAGATGCAAAAGATGAAAGATCAGTCCAGCTAAAAGAGTTGAAGCCAGGGTAAAGACCTGACCTCCAATGGATAAAGATCCATGTTTCAAGGGTAAAGACCTAACCTCTAGTGGATAAAGATCCATGTTTCAAGGGTAAGACCCGACCTCCAATAGATAAAGATCCATTTTTCAAGGGTGAAGGCCCGATCTCAAAGCATGAAGATCTATTTGCAAGGGTGAAGACCCAATCTCAAAGGATGAAGATCCATTTTCAAGGGTGAAGACTCGATCTCAAAGGATGAAGATTCATTTTCAAGGGTGAAGACCTAATCTCAAAGGATGAAGATCCATTTTTAAGGTTGAAGACCCGATCTCAAAGGATGAAGATCCATTTTCAAGGGTGAAGACCCAATCTCAAAGGATGAAGATCCATTTTCAAGGATGAAGACAAGATCTCCAAGGATGAAGATCCATTTACAAGGGTTAAGAACCACAATGCATAGAACAGACGGAGCAGTCAAACTTCTCAACTGATAAAAGGTTAGTCAAACTCAGTCTCGGGTCCAAGTACCCAAAATTCAATTCAATCCTGGGTCCAAGTACCCAAATTCAATTAAATCTCGGGTCCAAGTACCCAATCCCAGGTCCAAGTACCAAATAAAATCAATCTTGGGTCAAAGTACCCAAATCAAATCAATCTCGGGTCCAAGTACCCATTCTCAAGTCCAAGTACCCAAATTAAATCAAACTCAGATCCAAGTACCCAAATCAAATCAATCTCGAGTCCAAGTACCCAAATCAAATCAGTCTTGGGTCCAAGTACTTATTCTCAGGTCCAAGCACCCAATCTCAGGTCCAAGTACCCAAATCAAATCAGTCTTGGGTCCAAGTACCCCTTCTTGAATCCAAGCACCCAATCTTGGGTCCAAGTACCCAAATCAAATCAATCTCAGGTCCAAGTACCCATTCTTAGGTTGATAAGTGCACAATTGATAATATTTTATCCCTATTTCTTAATTTGATTATTATCCAATTGAGTTTAATTTGTTTGTTCAAGTGTATTTTAGGGTTAATTTCAGGAATTCTCTGTATTTTGAGGTTTATGGTCATTTCGGAGAAATTACGGATGAAAGAAGAAGAAAAGAGCAAAATTCATCAATGGACATGCCCATGGACATGGGCGTGTCAAAGGACGTGCCCTTGATGCTACATACAGAAGCATTGACATGCCCAGTGATATAGGCGTGTCACCAAGCGTGCCTTTTGCAATGTTTCACAGTAGCTGTGACACACCCAGTGACATGGGCGTGTCACTGGACGTGTCGTATATTCAAAATTTCAGTGGCAATGGCACGCTCAGTGACATGGGCGTGTCAATGGCCGTGTCACCTATGGAAAAGTTGAATTCTTTGCATGGATTGAGGAACAAGTGGGGGACAAGGACTTTGCTTTTGCCAAAAGAAAGATTAAAGAAAAGAAAAGCTTGCCTAAGTGATGGAAAAAAATATTAAACAAGGAGAATGTGGGAGACAAGGGAGAGTGGTGTGAGTTGGAAAGAATGGTTTATGAGTTGGAAGCATGGGTTAGAGCTTAGAGGGGATTTAAAGAGGAGAAGGAAAAGAAAGAAAAGGGGGACAGTTTTTGGAACAGAAAAGAGAGAACAGAGGGTGGAGAAGAGTTTTGTGCTGAGCTTGAAGAAGGAGATACATCCTATACAAGATCTAAAGTAAGAATCAAGGATTGAAGTGAAGAAATACAAATTATTCGCCATGGATTGTTTGGTTTCTTTTACTCATTTCTCTTATTCTGTTTTTCTAGTTTTGAATATGAACTAATTCATTCTCTATCTAGATATTGATGAACCCTAGCTTATTTGTATGGATTGAATATTTATATTTAGTTGAACCATTTGATTTAGTTGTTTTATTCTTATGATGCTTAATGATCTATTTCCAATTGATAATGGCATGCTTATTGATTCGTTGCAGTTTTCACATTATTGACTTGAGAAAGCTTGATATGAATTGAATACTCATAAGGGTTGAGGATTGATTGCAATACTAGAGATAGACTTACAAGATCCTTTGGTTTATACTTCCTTGTTCTTAATGCAAGATATAATTAATTGTGTTTGAGAAGAGATTTCGGCACTCTACTTAGTGATTAGGGATTAATTCACTCGAGAGAGGTTTTAGTCTAAGTTAGAGAAATGCCAACTCAACTCTATTAAATGATTTAACTGAATTGATGTTCATAAATACCATTGAGGCTAGGGGGATTCAATATCTAGATAGTTTTATTACCATCAATCCTTTTTGCACAACATTTAATTTCCCTTTACTTTTAGTCATTAAATTAATTATTTTAATTACACCACATCACAAACCTATTGATTTGCTAAACAACGGTTAAGATTTGGACTAGTACTTGACCTTTTCCTCAGTGGAACGATAACTCACTCACTGCTCTATTACTTGGTCAACACGTGCACTTGCAGTATTGCTATAGCATTTAGCTTTGCGCGGCACCAAATTTTTGGCGCCGCTGCCGGGGAAACCGGTTTCAATATTAGAAATATAATTAAGACTGTTGATTTAGTTTTATTTTTATTTGTTTTTAACATTGGTTCTTGCTTATTCACTATCATTTTAGGTATTTCCTCCCATTTATGACCAGAGGTAACTCATCCCATCTATTTGAGTTAGACCCAGAGCTAGAAAGAACATTAAGGAGAAAGCGAAAGGAAGAAGAGGAGGTAGTTTTGGAAGATGCAGAAACAGAAATAAATCAGGAAATAGCAGAAGAAGAAGAAGAGTTTGAAGTGATGGAAGGAGCTGGGCTACGAACAATGCATGAGTTTGCTAAACCTAATCTCAATGGAGCTGAATCTAGTATCTGGAGGCTGACAGTTGCTGCAAACAACTTCGAAATAAAGGCAAATGAAATTCAAATGGTGCAGCAGACTTGTCAGTTCGATGGGTTTCCTGATGAAGATCCTAATGCACATATTGAGAATTTTCTGGAAATATGTGACACATTCAAGATAAATAATGTCTCAGATGATGCAATAAGGCTGAGGTTGTTCCCATTTTCCCTTAGAGATAGACCAAAGAAGTGACTGAAATCTTTTCCTCCAGGAACCTTCACCATATGGGGTCAGTTGGTAGATAAATTCCTAGAAAAATACTTCCCACCATCCAAAACTGGTAAGTTGAGGAATGATATCTCATCCTTTCTGCAGTAAGATGGTGAGACCCTTTATGATGCCTGGGAAAGATTTAAAGATTTTTTGAGAAGGTGTCCTCATCATGGACTTCCACTATGGCTTCAAATTCAAACATTTTACAATGGGTTGAATTATGTAAGTAAGCAATCCATTAATGCAGCAGCTGGTGGTACCATAAACAACAAGACACCTGAACAAGCAAGGGATTTAATTGAAAACATGGCTATCACAAATTATTAGTGGCAAGCCCCAAGGGAACAAGGAAAACTGAAGGCCATGGGTTCACACCAATTAGATCCTGTGGTGGCTTTGACAACCCAATTGGAAGCATTGAATAGAAAATTTGATTCTTTGGTCTCTCCTTCTTGGAAAGTAATGCAGGTGATGTCTTGTGAGTGGTGTGGGGGTTGACATCAAAGTCAAGATTGCCAAAGTGGCAACATGTTTGCTAGACAAGAGCAAGTAGACTGTGTTGGAAATATGCCAAGGCAACAGCAGAATAACCCCTACAGCAACACATACAATCTAGGGTGGAGAAATCATCCAAATTTCTCATGGAATAATCAAAATAATCCAAGACCTCCCCCTGGATTCTAGCAGCCCCAACATCAACAAGCTGCCCCTCCAAGAAAGAGTAATTTGGAGGACATGATGGAGAAATTTATAGCAGCTTCTGAAACTAGGTTCCAATCAACTGAAACCGCCATAAGAAATCAGCAAGCCTCCATTCATAATTTGGAGAATCAGGTGGGGCAAATTGCCAAGTTGCTTAGTGAGAGACCACAAGGAAGTCTGCCTAGCAACACTGAGGCAAATCCTAAAGAGCAGCTTAAGGCAATTACACTAAGGAGTGGAAAAGAGATCAAAGGTAATGTGGATGAGAAAAGAGGAGAAGTGGCAGAGAAAAAGGCTGAAGTACAAGAAAAAGAAAAAGAAGATGATTCTCCTATAACTTCGGAAGAGAAAGCTGCACTAGAAAGTGAGAAAGAGAAGCAGCCACAAGAAAGCAGTCCCATACTGGAGGAATACCGACCTAGAGTACCCTATCCGACAAGATTGAACAAGGGCAAGATTGATGCTCAATTCGGTAAGTTTCTTGAACTTTTTAAATAATTGCACATTAATATTCCATTTGCTGAAGCTTTATCACAAATGCCTAAGTATGCTAAATTTTTTAAAGATATCCTTTCTAATAAAAGGAAACTTGAGGAAGTGTCTTTAGTGCATTTATCTGAAAAGAGTTCAGCAATTTTACAAAGGAGGTTACCTAAGAAGTTAAAAGATCTAGGTAGTTTTACCATTCCATGTTTAATAGGTAACCTTGAGGTTAAGAGTGCATTAGCTGATTTGGGGGCTAGCATAAGTGTTATGCCCTATAAAATGTTTAAAGAGTTAGGCATTGGTAAACCTAAACCAACACTTATGACCATCCAACTTGCTGATAAGTCAGTAGTCCACCCTCGTGGCATTATAGAAGATGTGTTGGTAAAAGTCGGGGATTTCATTTTCCCCAATGATTTTGTTGTAATTGATATTGATGAGGATGTGGATGTTTCACTTATTCTTGGTAGGCTATTTTTAAACACAGTCCATGCCCTTATCGATGTTCATGATGGCACATTAACTTTGAGAGTGGGTGATGAGAAAGTTATTTTTAGGATACATGATGCTATGAAACATTCACTTTCACTTGATGAGGCAGAATCATGCAATGATGTTGTTGAGCATGAGATCATAAATTGTGTTACTAACATTGTTTCCAATGATCCCCTTGAGTTGTGTTTATTGCCAGAAAATGTTGAGGATCAAGAAGCAATGGCGTAGCTTGCCTTTCTTGAAGCAAGCAATTCGTTCAAATGCAAGGCATATGAGACTATTGAGATGCAAAGGAAGAGAAGCCAAAACCATCGGTGATTGATCCACCCAACTTGGAACTGAAGCCCCTTCCAAATCACCTTGAGTATGGATTTCTGGCGAAAAAGGAGAAATTACCAATAATTTTGAGTTCCCACCTATCTTCCGAGCAGAAGGAAAAGCTTATTCAGTTGTTGCAGAAACATAAGAAAGTGATAGCTTGGAAGATAGCAGACATCAAGGGTATCAGTCCATCCTATTGCACTCACAAGATACTGATGGAGGAAAAATTCAAGCCGGTAGTGCAACCACAATGGAGACTAAACCCGAAGATGAAAGATGTAGTGAAGGCTGAAGTGATAAAACTACTCGACGTAGGGATTATATATCCGATCTCGGATAGTTCTTGGGTGAGCCCAGTCCAGGTAGTACCAAAGAAAGGAGGGATGACGGTGGTCCCTAATGAAAATGATGAACTAATTCCAACAAGAACAGTTACCAGTTGGAGGGTTTGCATAGATTACAGGAAATTGAATGATGCAACTAGGAAGGACCATTTTCCTTTACCCTTCATTGATCAGATGTTGGAGAGGTTATCTGGGCATGAGTATTACTATTTTTTGGATGGTCTTTTAGGCTATTTCCAGATTCCTATCACCCCGAAAGATCAGGAGAAGACTACATTCACTTGCTCATATGGGACATCCTCATACTGAAGAATGCCATTCGGGTTGTGCAATGCACTTGCAACTTTCCAAAGGTGCATGGTAGCAATTTTTGATGAGCTTATAGAGGATATTGTGGAGGTGTTTATGGATGACTTCTCGGCCTATGGCAGCTCATTTAAAAGATGTTTAGAAAACCTTCAAAGAGTCTTGATGAGATGTGAGGAAACCAATCTAGTGCTTAATTGGGAAAAGTGTCATTTCATGGTTCAAGAGGGAATTGTGTTGGGACACAAAATTTCAAGTAAGGGCGTTAAGGTGGATCAGGCTAAGGTAGACACCATTGAGAAGTTACCACCACCCACATCTGTCAAGGCCATCAGAAGTTTTCTAGGACATGTGGGTTTTTATCGGAGGTTCATTCAAGATTTTTCTAAGATAGCCCGTCCATTGACAAGAATCCTTGAGAAGGTTATGGATTTTGTTTTTGATGAGGAATGTTTGAGAGCATTCACAACTCTTAAGGAGAAATTGACCCATGCTCCAATCATGGTAGCTCCTAATTGGAATCTACCATTTGAACTAATGTGCGATGCAAGTGACATTGCAGTGGGAGCAGCCTTGGGTCAATGCAAGGAGAAATACTTTCAGCCTACCTACTATACAAGCAAGACCAATGATGGCCGGAAGCCCAAGCCTTGGCAACCAATGATGCTAGGGTTGTGATGAAGTTTTTGAAGAAGTTTTTTTCTCGATTTGGTACACCAAAAGCAATTATAAGTGATAGGGGTACTCACTTTTGTAACTTTCAACTTGAGAAAGTTTTCAAAAGACTAGGAGTTACACATAGGTTTGCTACTCCTTATCATCCCCAAACTAGTGGCCAAGTTGAGAACTCGAATAGGGAGATTAAAAGAATTTTGGAAAAAACTGTAGAGCAATCCCGAAAGGATTGGTCTGAGAAATTGGATAATGCTCTATGGGTTTTTAGGACTGCATTTAAAACTCACTTGGGCACTACACCATTTAGGTTGGTATATGGAAAAGCTTGCCACTTACTTGTTGAAATTGAACATAATGCATACTGGGCTATAAAACAGATTAACCTTGATCTAGCTTGTGTAGGTGAAAGGCGAAAATTGCAGATAAGTGAGTTGGACGAGTGGAGATTGCAAGCTTATGACAATGCAAGAATGTATAAGGAACGTACCAAGAGATGGCATGATGCTTGCATTAAGGAACGGAAAGAGTTTCATGCGGGAGATCAGGTATTACTGTATAATTCAAGGCTTCGACTCTTCCCAGGTAAGTTGAAATCTCGATGGTCTGGTCCTTTTATTGTTAAGGAAGTTTTCCCTTACGGAGTGGTTGAAATAACTCACCCGAAAAAAGGAGATTTTAAAGTTAATGGGCATAGGCTCAAATTATACCTCGGAGGAGAAATACATGACTTGAAGAAGGTTTTACACCTCCAAGACTAGGGAGGTTTACCCTACCGTCCAACTAATACGACATTAAAGAAGTGCTGGGTGGGAGACAACCCACCGTTTTATGTTTTTGGTTTGTGTCATCATTTTGTTTTAGTTTTATCTTTCTTTTATTGGGTGGTTGTTTGTTTGTTTTGCATTCATTTGAATTTGTAGAGGAAATTTGATTTTGAGGAGTAAATTGAGTATATTAATGGACACGCCCGTGTCATTGGGCGTGTCATTATTTTTTCAGGCAGCAGCTATAATACGCCCAATGACACGCCCGTGTCCATGGACGTGTCTTTAAAAAAATGAAAAATGAAAAATGACAAAAAATTATCCAGCACACCCTCAGAACATGCCCAAACTAGTGGGTGTGTCGTTTGCTTGGTTGTCATAGTACATGTGACACGCCCATGGACACGACCTTGTTTGTGGGCGTGTCGATTATCATTTCATCCAATACCTGTGACACACCCATTGACATGGTCGTGTCTGTGAGAGTGTCGTGTACACTATCTTTTATATTATAGGGCACGCCCAGTGACACGGGCGTGTCAGTGGGCGTATCGACGTCTTTATATATAGAACCGAAGCCATTTTTCACGCAATTTTTAGTTTTCTCTCTCATTTTCTCTCAACTTTCTTGCACTCCCACCGGCGCATTCACACACCCACTCATTTTAGGAGAGATCCTCACTTCCGGCTTGCATTATTTGAGTGCATTTGCTCATTTTCGATTGAATTCACTCGTTCCACGCGATATTCGCTTTTCAGGTACGAAATCTCAATTTTTGCGATTTTTGTTTGTTTTCTTTCATTTTTCTTTCATTTTTCGTATACATTCCTTGTATCTTCTTGTCTTTGCCTTGAAGTTGGAAGTTTCATGATGTGTTTGCTTTATTCTCTTGTGTTTTCATTTCTCGTAATTTTTGCGGCATTTGATTAATTTTGAATTTGTTTGTTATGAATTTCGTTTTGATTCGGCATTTGTTTATTTTTGAATTGGTTTGTAGTTTGAGTTGTATATTGATTGTTTCATTTGTTGGATTCTAATTACTCATTATTTTTTGGAAAATGTCTTGTTATTGTGGGAATTGCTTTTATTATGGTATGTTTATTGCTGTCGTTCGGATTGGTTTGTTGCTTTTGGTTGATTATGTTTATTACTGTTTGGATTGGTTTGTTACTTTTGGTTGATTAAGTGTGTATTGCTATAGGTGGATTACGTTTGGTTATGCTTTATAGTCATAATGCCGGCATTTCGGTAACCTTGTATCATGTTATACTTTTGTTGTTATTGAGGAATCTTTTTGGTTTGTTTTGTAGACTAGCCGACAATGGGGCCTCGCAAACAATCATCTTCCCAACTTCCCACCAAGCGTGCACTAGGGGAAGGCAGTTCCAGCCAACCCGCTACACGTCCAACTTCTAAATTCATGGCTACCCACAAATGCCTTAGATTTTTGAATGTCGAGGAAAGAAGGCGATTCGAACTTTTCGGCAATAAAGAATGGTCCCCACCTTGTGTTTTAGATTGGGATGCTATGGAACTGGCTAATACTGCAGCAGATGTTCGAGAATTGATTAATCAACCAGGGTGGGACCAACTATTCTCCATAAATGAGCCTTCCTATCGAGAGCTGATACTGGAATTTTACTGTACCTTCCAGTTCCAGAAGACCAAGGTTTCAATTATTGGGCCAACGATTAAATTCAGACTAGGAGGGTAGAGATTCAACATGAGCATTAATGACCTTGGGGTGCATCTCGGGTTATATACTGAAGAGGAAGTACAGACCTTTGATTATCTAAACTCCGAGGTGGATTTTGTTGAGTATGAGGTTGCTCCTCCTAGGGTTTGGCGAACCTTTGCACCCACTGCCGATAAGTATCAACCCAAGGTTTCTAAGGCATCCAACTTCGAGTCTTTCCCCTGCTGAGTAGTGCACAACCTATTAGTTCACACTCTTACAGCTCGGCTGAGTAGCACAGGGGTGGTAAGCTTGCGAGATCTGTTTTTCCTGCAGTGCATGGTACAGAAGACCCGGTGCAATGTCGCACATGCCATCACACAATTTTTTATGAGCAGTCTAAAAAAGGAGCATCAGGTACTTTACATGGTGGCATGTATGTCACAAGACTCGCTCGTTGTCTGGGCGTGTTAGATGGAGGCCTACCTATGACGGTGGATGGTATGCCCAAGTTGTTGGGTATGGACACATTAAAGAGACTGAATCGGGAGAAGGTAGTTGGGCTGCAAGCAACTCCTATGGATTCAGATATACCAGAGGCAGCTCCTTCTGCTCCTCCTTCGAATATACCACCACCTCCATCGTCAGATTTTCCGGGTTCATCCATTGCCGCTGGGCCTTCGACCACTGCTGCTGCACCTTCTTCTTCTGCTGCACCTTCTTTTGTCCAGACTCCTGCATTCTGGGATTGGCGTCAGTCAGTTAATGTTGATTGGGATGATGACAGGAAACCCACAGATTTAGAGCGTCAGATTTGTAGGATTGAAGGGAAGATATGGAATATTGAGCTAAATCAGAATATGATCTTAACCCAGTAGGACTAGCTGCAGCAATTTTTACTTGACCAGACTACTTCTTTCCAAGCCCAGCTGGATCACGAGATCTTGAGACGGCAATGGCTGGAGCAATCCATGTTAGAGTTCTGGCGGTATTAAGGGTTTCACCCTTCGCAACTACCACCGCCACCATACCAGTCACCTGCCCCTGCACTTGCACCTACACCTCAAGTTGATGTTTTCGATGATGAGACTGGCAGTGACGATTTCGGCAATGCACCGATTTTTGACTAACCCACATTTTTATTTTTATTTTTATTTTATTTTCATTTCTTTGCTTATTTAATATTCTTTTTAGTTTTCTTTCTTTTTTAGTGCTTTTGGACAATTGTTATTTTCTTTAAGAACTGTTTCTTTTGTTTGTTTATTTTATTTATTTATGCCTTAACCTTGTTTTGTTTGCATTTTAGATTTTTGTTTTGACGCAAATCCTCCTTCACCGTACTCTTGGTACCGTACTCATATTTATCCACTCATGAAAATGAAAAGGGCAGTTGTTCTCTCTCTTCATTATTTCTTGTTTTACACACACATTGGGGACAATGTGCGTCTTAAGTGTGGGGGAGAGGTATACTTTCTTGATTGAATTTTTACTATTTCATTCTTTCTATTTGATTCATTTGCCTCAATTAATTTCTGCAAATTGTTTTTCTTTTTGGATTTAAGTAAGCTAGATTGTTGTAATAAGTGTGAATTGATGTGGTTTCCCTTTATATGCTGAACTAATTTGAGTTCTTGTTGAGGTTAACTTAGTGTAGACCTTTAATTTTTTACCCAATCCGGTCCAATATGTTTTGTTTAGTCTAAAATGATTTTTGTTGTCTAATTGGTCCGAAATAATTTTTGCTTTAGTATCTAATTTTTATTAATAAAAAATAGAAATAAACAAATAAAAATAAAAATAAAAATCGGAGCTGAAAAAATCGGCGACAAAGAAATCGTTGTGCAGGCCTGTGGGCACGGGCCCGTGGGCATTTCGCCCGCAGGAAATTCCTGCGGGAGAAATCACTGTGCTATTTCGCAAGCAGAAATTTTTTACCTGCGAAATAGCTTACGGGCCCTCTCCGCGAGCGCTGCCCCAGCCAGCTGCAGCAGATTTTTTTCACCAGCGCAGTTTTTCCGCAGCAGATGTTTTATTTTCTAAAACTTTCACAGTAGCCTCATATTTTTGAAGTTATGATAATAATATTAATTTTGTAAATCTAAACCATTAAACCCCAAGTAACTCCACTTTTTCAAAATCTTTACAGTGGCCTTAATATTTTAAATAATATTTATTTTAATACAAAACCCCTAATTTAATATATAAACTCTAGACATATATATATTTATTACTTTATTTAGTTCTAGATTTAATTAGATAGTTTATTATATATTTTGATGATTGATTTATTTGATTTCAACATTTGATTTATTTAATTTATCATGGATGGTTATTTTAATTATTATTTGTTTATTAAAATTGTAAGAGGTATGTTTCCATGATTGGGTACCTCATTAATTAGTCATCATGCAGTTGAATTTATTTCAAGTTTTGGGATTAATGTAAAGGACACATTTTTCACCTTTTAATGGATGTCCTATTTAGTTTTAGACATTGGATGATGTAAGGACACGTTTCCATCCTCGGATGGGTGTCCATTTTTGAACATTGTTTTGATTTTAATATAATGATTCTTTTATTTTAATGGTCGAATGTAGTATGGATAATATCATTATATTTAAGAATTCTATAATATTAAGACCTAGAAAGGAGGTCGATTCCAATGAACTAGGCATTGTGGGGGTGCTGAGCTATTTCTCACCTTCCCCACACGTACCCAACTTTCGAAACTCAATAGGGGGTTGGAGATTTCTTTTTCCTGGTCCATCTGGGTGGCTACTCTATTTTCTCCGGATTTAGACCCATTTTCTCTAAGGCTCCGAGCCTAACAGTGCCGAAGTTGCAAGAACCATACCACCGGGAGTGGGGGCAAAAATCCCTCTCACACTTTATCTTCAAGATGAAAGCATAAGTAGTGGGGGGCCCAAGTATGGTAGTCAAAGAGATAACCACTTTAGCCCATGATTCAAAACATTAACCGGTACTCTCTGACCTTGCAAATGATCCTCGCATCAGCCACATTTGCCCAATATGTCTTTAACAATGTAACATACTTCCCCAAAACTCGAATGTTTGTATGACAAAAAAAATACTCTTTTTCTCTTTTTCTTTTTAAATTTTGAAATCACATTTTAACTTTGTCAAATTATAGTCATTATACCTCAGGGCTTGATTTTCCCAAATTAGTATATCTATAACATAACAACCCTAGTTATCATTCTAAACTTGGGATCCAATTATATTTGAGCAAGAACTATTCCACTTCAGATAGGCAAGTACACATTATTCGGCCAAAGATCTCATTGAGTTTAAATATTGTTTATCTCATATGCATGCTTTATCAAACAATCTCCACTAATAGACTCTACCTATCAAAAGAGATCAACAAGACTTTAATAGGCTTGAAATGGGTTCTATAAAAAATGGGTTAAGTGAAGGCCATTTTAAAATCGGAGCTAACGAGACACTATTGACAACTCTTCACACTATAAACTTCTTATTGGAACCATATGTAGTTAGAGAAAATCTTGAACTCAAGGCATCACTTTCATCTTTTAGGCTTCTTGCTTCATGAAAAGGAAGAGCTCGTATTCTTGGTAGAAATTTGGATTTGATCTGGATGATCTTTGCTTTTGCAATTCTTCTTCTCTTTTCTTTTTTTTTTCTTTCCCTTTTCATTTCTCTTCTTTCCTTTTCTTTTTCTTCTCTTTTTTTTTTTTATTTTTATACTCTTCTCTTTTTTTATCATAGTTCTAAAAGAATCCTCTTATCTGTACTATCTTATAATTCTAATAATGGGTGAGCAGAGTGGCACAAGTTTGCTTCAATAAGGATGAATCCTTTGCAATTTTGATACAATTTCCAAATGGAGTAGTTTTGAGACATCAGACCAAACTTAGGTAAATCTCGACCATCTTTATGGTCTTGATTATGCATCATTTTCTTTTGATCTTCTTACCCCTTAGTATCTCAGTGATTATCACACTTGCCATAAGTATCACAACAGCATAGGGTAGGTTATTAGGGTTTACAAGCCAATAAAAAAGCAAGCTAAAATCTAATGATGGCTCAGAGGGATAAACTAGGTTTTGATGATAATGTCATGGATTCTAATTGTTTGCTAGCCAAATAATGCCTAGATTATCTCTCTCTTAAATAAGCAGAGTTCAATTTTACCTCAAAAGTTAAATAAAAAATGAAAGAGTAGGAAAATAAATTAAAAAATAAAAATGAAGTAGAAGAGCCCATATTCCAAATGAACAAACTCATAATTATGGAGGAGCCCTCTCTAAGTAAACATACATATCTCAATACTATAGAATAATTCCCTCACTTAGTAAAGTTATTCAAATCATTATGCATAGATACACTAATTTATGAATATCAAGCTAGAGTCATCATTGGTTGAGCACTAAAATGAACAAAGACCAATAAAAATAAAAATGTAACGAAAATAACTTATTCGCAAAAATGTTAACTAAAAAACAAAGAAAGAAAATGAAATGAAAACCACATAAGCCAAGGGAAGTTTGAGTAAAAAAAGCTTCATCTTCTTGGACATGTCAGGGGTAAGATCTTCCAATTATCAATGGGGTTCTGTATTTATGCCATAAGCGCATACATCGATCTGTTTCATGATCAAATAACTAATGGAATTGACAGTAAACCTCTATTTTAAAATTAAATGGTAAAAGATCTGGCAAAGGTCGAGGGGTCAAAGGTTGTAATAACACCTTCTTTAATGATTTGTTGAAGACCCAAGACATTGGCTTTCCCAATTCTAAGAATTGATGCTTCTTCACTGGTTCAGTTGTTGCATTTAACTTAACATTTTTTTTCCACCAGACTGGTATCAACTCTTGTTGGTCCCTTTTTCATAGTGAATGAGATCATTATATACCTATTTTTAGTATGAATTTCTATGTGTTTTTAGTTAATGTTTCATTTGATTTTTGTTTAAATTTTGTTTTAAGTGTTTGTTTTAGGTTAAAGTGGAAAAACTCCCTTGGATGATCAAAACAATGAAGAAAGAGCATGAATCAAGCAAGACATGGCCAAGCCAAAGCAAGCTTGGCCATGTCACTCAAAAGAAATGTAAGACAGTAGCTGACACGCCCAAGAGACACGGCCAAGCCATTGGCCGTGTCTCACCCAAGAAGCAAAACCAAAGAAACCAAGCAAAGAATGAAAGAAAAGAAGCAGAAGCTGACACTGCCAAGTGACACGGCCAATCCAGTGGCTGTGTCACATGACATGGCCACAAGCTTGGCCGTGTCCCATCTTGACCCAAAGAAAAAGAACTAAGCAAAATGAAGAACAAAAGGTGACACACCCAAGTGACACGGCCAAGCAACTGGCCGTGTCACATGACACTATAAGAGCTTAGGCGTGTCACCCCATGAGACGAAAGAGAAAAGAAAGAAAGGAAGGAAGGCAGTGATGGACATGGCCAACTAGCTTGGTCGTGTCCCAAGGAGAAATGAGAGACACAGCCAAGCCACCCATGGCTTTGCCGTGTCACCTATAAAAACCTTGATTCTTTTGCACGAATTGGGAGACAAGTGGGTGACAAGGACTTTGCTTTTGCCATAAAAGAAGAGAAAAGCTTGCCTAATTGATGGAAAGAAAGATTAAACAAAGAGAAAGTGGGAGACAATGGAGAGTGGTGTGAGTTGGAAGCATGGGCTTGAGCTTTGGAGGGAAATAAAAAGAGAAGAGGAGGAAGAAGAGAGAAGTTCTTCTGGGAGTGTGTTAACTAGAGGTTTTTACAGGAGACAGAGAATAGAGGTTTGAGAGGAGGAGGCTGGGCATACACGGTTTGGGAAAGGAGGGAGTGACACTCTCCTTGACTCTTCATCTTCATCCTCCATTTCTATCCTCTCACCATCTCCATCTTCCATTGGCAAGCTCCTGGAGATTGAAGAAGCTACATTGAAAGGGGTTTTTCTATTTTCTCTTTTAATTCATTTTAATGTTATTATTGTTGTTGTATTAAGAGTATTGAACATGAACTAATTCATTCCCTATCTAGATATTGATGAAACCTAGTTTATTTGTATGATTGAATCATTTTAGTTGATGGAGTTGTTTTATTCTTATAATGCTTAATGATTATTGCCAATTGATGATAGCATACTTATTGATTGGTTGCAATTTTCATATTATTGACTTGAGAAAGCTTGATATGAATTGAATACTCATAAGGGTTGAGGATTGATTGGAGTGCTAGAGATAGACTTACAAGATCCTTTGGTTTATAGTTCCTTGTTCTTAATGCAGGATCTATTTAATTATGTTTGAGAAGAGATTTTGGCACTCTACTTAGTGATTAGGGATTAATTCACTCGAGAGAGGTTTTAGTCTAAGTTAGAGGAATGCCAATTCAACTCTATTATGTGATGTAATTGTTGCTAGGGGGATTCAATATCTGGATAGTATCATTATCATCAATCCTTTTTACACAACATTTAATTTCCCTTTACTTTCAGTTATTAAATTAGTTGTTTTTAATTACGAAGCATCACAAAAATATTAATTTGCTAAACAACAGTTAAGATTTTCACTATAACTTGGCCTTGTCCTCAGTGGAACGATAACTCACTCACTACTCTATTACTTGGTCGACCCGTGCACTTGCGGTATTGCTATAGCACTAGGCGCAACACATCAAATTTTTGGCGCCGCTGCCGGGGACAACGGTTTCAATATTTGTAATATAATCAAGACTGTTGATTTAGTTTTATTTTTATCAAGAATGTTTGTTTGTTTTCTTTGAATTGGTTGTGTTTTTATTTGAATTGTTTGTCTGTTTTTTGTAAATTTGTTTGTTTGTTGTGTTTGAATTTGTTTCTTTTTAATTGTTTGTTTTTTTTTCTTTAAATTGTTAAGTGCCTTTTGTAAAGATGCAGTTTTCAAGGCACGGGGGAGTTTATGATAGGGACTATAATTCTAACATAGTATGTGCAGCATGTGGCAATGCAGGACATAGTGCCAATACATGTTCATTTGGTTTCGAACAATACCAAGAATGGCACGAGGAAGAATATGGCTACCAAAGTTTCTAGCAAATGGGTGGTAATGACCCATATTCCAATTCTTACAATCCAAGTTGGGAAAGCCACCCAAATTTTTCTTGTGAAAACCAGTAGTACATTCCACCTCAACAATTTTTTCAGCCTTACCAAGGAAGTTCTTACTTTCAAGAACAATTTTCAAACCAAGACCACCTTGAGAAACCCACTTTGAAGGAAAGATTGAATGCCTTCATTCAAGATACCGAGAAACAGCAAGCTCAATACGAGCAATGCATAGTGGAAGATGAGTTGAGGT
Source organism: Garcia nutans (assembly GCA_947685225.1). NCBI lineage: Eukaryota > Viridiplantae > Streptophyta > Magnoliopsida > Malpighiales > Euphorbiaceae > Garcia > Garcia nutans. The sequence continues at coordinate 12,115,567 of CANTUV010000061.1, read as the reverse complement.
TTGAATCTTTGCAAGAAACACAGAAGAGGTTGGACGCCATAATTGGGCAGCTGGCACATCAACCCCAAGCATACCAAAAGTAGGAATCTCCTAGCCAATTGGAGCAAACCCAGGTAATCACAAATTTGAGGAGTGAACAAGTAATATATAACAATTTTTGTGATTTCTTTGATGCAAGGACTAATTAAGAAGAAAATGGCGAGGAGATCCAACCCAACATGGAGGAGATGAGTCAATCAAAGGAGGAGAAGAATTTAGAAGCATCAACTTGGATAGAATTGCATGAACCTCCAAATCCTTTTATGCCCACAATTTCATTTCCATTTAGGCTGGAGGAAGAGAAATAAGGTATGCATATTCCTGAACTCTATGACATGCCCTATAGTGAAGATAACGTAGATAAGCTTAAGGTAGCCATGACCTTAGAAGTAGAGCCTAATATTTCCAATTTAGAAATTGAGGAGAGCAAATTAACATTAAATGATGATGTTGTTGAGAGGAAACTTCAAATTGCTAAAGAGGATGAGAAAGAGAATTAACCAAACTTGGTTGAACTTCAAAAGGCCCCTAAAATTTTGAAAAATGTTTTGCTTGGGGAGAATAATATGCAACCACTGATCATTCCTCCCACTTTTGGGAGCAAGAAAGAACAAAAAATGAATATAACCGTATTGCATACTGAAGAACATTTTTACCAAGTTCCTATAGCATCGGAAGATCACCCCAAAACAACCTTCATGAGTTCTCATTGGCCATTTGCTCATCCAAGGATACTACCTAGGCTTTGTAATACATTGGGCACATTTTGAAGTTACATGTTGTCCATCCTCTCAATCATGAGCTGCAATTGCATTATGGGAGGAAGGAGCCCTACATATCGCATATGGGAGCAATGGAAATCTGGTTTCATCTGAACTCTCTTTTAGTTTATGCATGCTCACATTGAGGACAATGTGAAACTTTAAGTGTGGGGTGCATTTTGTGTTTTTTTTTTCTTTAAGTTATTTTTGTTTAGGTTTAGTTAATGTTTTTAATGTTTTTCTTTGAATAAATTAATTTTGGAAAGTTTAATTGTTATAAACATTGTTGATAGATGACTTTTGAATTTTTGAAGCATGAATTTGAGAATTGAGTAGAATTGGTGTTTGTTGTCAATTTTGTTGTTTTTTCCTTGCATTACCATTAACCTAGTGAGAAATTGAGCCATCAACTTATTATTCTTTTTATGGGAAAACATCTTTGATTGATGAATTGCTAGAACTTTCTTTGACATGCATTTTAAAATTGCATAAAAATTTCAATTTGGCATCAAGATGATTAAGGCAATTAGGTGAACCCACTTTGGCTTAAAAAGACCAACCCTATTTTTAACCTTAGTTAGCCAATTTTGAGCCTATTATGTTTATTCTTTTCTTTCTTTTTTGCAACACTACTAACTTTGAATCATGTTATTTTGTCTCTTACCCTTTCATTAGGTCAAGAGAATTTTAAGAGCGTTTATGACCGAGTGTTGTGTCGAATTAAGTGTGGGGTTAAATTTAGTAGGTTTAAGATTGCAAAGCAAAATATTTTAAAAAAAATCAAATAATTGTTGTTCTTGTTGAAAGGGTTGGAATATGTGTGGAAATAATCATTACAAGATGTAATAAGTGAATTCCCTTGAAAAGTTCTTTCAATGTCAAGGGGTAGATAAGAGGAAGGTGTTTTGGGATCGTTGGGTTATATATATGATCGGTTACTTCATTCTTGAAGTGCTCTTGAACTTAATGATGAAGCTCACATTTCCTAAATGTCATGCCTCTACCTTAACCCCATTAACACAATAAAAGACCTTTTGATTGATGCTTGATTGTAATTAAGTGGTGGAGATTTGATAGATAAGCAAGCCTATGGAGATAATCTTTCATTGATTGTTATGAGTGTAAACACCACCGTGATCAAACACTTTTAAGAGTTGGTGAGGGAGTGACAACATAGATTATGCATGGAAAGCCACTTAATTGCATTGGTATCGATTTTGTTCGATTTGATATTGATTGCGGATTTAGGGATAGGGAAGTCTTGATGCATTTTTATAACTCTTGAACTTGACAAATTTTTCATGTTTAGTTTGTTTTTATTTTAGCCTTGCTTGGGGACAAGCAAGGAATTAAGTGTGGGGTATTTGATGAGATCATTTTATACCTGTTTTTAGTATGAATTTCTATGTGCTTTTAGTTAATGTTTCATTTGATTTTTGTTTAAAGTTTGTTTTAGGTTAAAGTGGAAAAACTCCCTTGGATGATCAAAACAATGAAGAAAGAGCATGAATCAAGCAAGACATGGCCAAGTCAAAGCAAGCTTGGCCGTATCACTCAAAAGAAATGCAAGAAAGTAGCTGACACGCCCAAGAGACACGGCCAAGCCACTGGCCGTGTCTCACCCAAGAGGCAAAACCAAAGAAACCAAGCAAAGAATGAAAGAAAAGAAGCAGAAGCTGACACTGGCAAGTGACACGGCCAAGCCAGTGGCCGTGTCACATGACATGGCCACAAGCTTGGCCGTGTCCCATCTTGAGCCAAAAGAAAAAGAACTGAGCAAAATGAAGAACAGAAGGTGACACACCCAAGTGACACGGCCAAGCCACTGGCCATGTTACATGACACGGCAGGAGCTTGGCCGTGTCACCCCATGAGACCAAAGAGAAAAGAAAGAAAGGAAGGAAGGTAGTGATGGACATGGCCAACTAGCTTGGCCGTGTCCCAAGGAGAAATGAGAGACACGGCCAAGCCACTCATGGCATTGCTGTGTCACCTATAAAAACCTTGATTATTTTGCATGAATTGGGAGACAAGTGGGTGACAAGGACTTTGCTTTTGCCATAAAAGAAGAGAAAAGCTTGCCTAATTGATGGAAAGAAAGATTAAACAAAGAGAAAGTGGGAGACAATGGAGAGTGGTGTGAGTTGGAAGCATGGGCATGAGCTTTGGAGGGAAATAAAAAGAGAAGAGGAGGAAGAAGAGAGGAGTTCTGCTGGGAGTGTGCTGGCTGGAGGTTTTTGCAGGAGACAGAGAACAGAGATAGAGAAGAGAGGTTTAAGAGGAGGAGGCTGGGCATACACGGTTTGGGCAAGGAGGGAGTGACACTCTCCTTGACTCTTCATCTTCATCCTCCATTTCTATCCTCTCCACCATCTCCATCTTCCATTGGCAAGCTCCTGGAGATTGAAGAAGCTACATTGAAAGGGGTTTTTCTATTTTCTCCTTTAATTCATTTTAATGTTATTGTTGTTGTTGTATTAAGAGTATTGAAGATGAACTAATTCATTCCCTATCTAGATATTGATGAACACTAGTTTATTTGTATGATTGAATCATTTTAGTTGATGGAGTTGTTTTATTCTTATGATGCTTAATGATTATTGCCAATTGATGATAGCATACTTATTGATTGGTTGCAATTTTCATATTATTGACTTGAGAAAGCTTGATATGAATTGAATACTCATAAGGGTTGAGGATTGATTGGAGTGCTAGAGATAGACTTACAAGATCCTTTGGTTTATAGTTCCTTGTTCTTAATGCAAGATCTATTTAATTATGTTTGAGAAGAGATTCCGGCACTCTACTTAGTGATTAGGGATTAATTCACTCGAGAGAGGTTTTAGTCTAAGTTAGAGGAATGCCAATTCAACTCTATTATGTGATGTAATTGTTGCTAGGGGGATTCAATATCTGGATAGTATCATTATCATAAATCCTTTTTACACAACATTTAATTTCCCTTTAATTTCAGTTATTAAATTAGTTGTTTTTAATTACAAAGCATCACAAAAATATTAATTTGCTAAACAGCAGTTAAGATTTGCACTAGAACTTGGCCTTGTCCTCAGTGGAATGATAACTCACTCACTACTCTATTACTTGGTCGACCCGTGCACTTGCGGTATTGCTAATTGTTCTTTTCTCTCTCCCATTCTTCCAATTGAAGACCTGCTTCTAGAAGATCCTTTAAATCCCTTATAAGGGTCTGATTCATTCTTTATTGGAGGTGGGAAAAACAGCACTTGATTATCATTCGTATATGGTCTGAATCATCTGGTCTTTTCTTGAGAAGGCTACCTTATTTCTCCATCTCTTTATATGGTCAACAAAGCCATCATTATGTCTTTGTCTGATAGACTCGACCTCTATTAAGGTTACCTCCAGCTCGATGTTCTACCCATACTATTGGATGTAAGTTTTGTACAATAAATCTCATTCTTCTTTAGTGCTCTTCTCTAAAGTATTAAACCAGTTTTGCACCACAGGATCCAAAGATATCATGAAGAACCGAAATGTTTAAGCCTTAGTAGTTCTAGCAAACTTTAAGGCAGTAATGCACTGCTCAACATGCAAGTGAGGATTTCTTATACCATTGTACTTAGCGAAAGTAGGTATTTTGAACTTGTATGGGAGGTTCTCATCCTCTTTATAAAGCTTATCAACCTCTGAAGCTTCTTTAATCTCTTTTAATCTCTTTAAGCTTATCAATAGGTATTTTAATCTATTTTCAAGCTTCTTTTCTAGGTCAACAATGAGTTTTTCCACATTAGTAGATTCAATCTTCTCTGCAACATTCTTCTCCTTTTTCCCTTCCTATTGGTCTTAGAAGTATGTATCACAGTCATCATTATCCATCAACACCTTTTCTTCATTAAAGGCTATCTTAACTACCTTAGCTTTTCCCTTGTCTTTCTATTTCTTAGAACTACAAATGCTTCAGTAGTGTTATTGTAATGCCCTTGTATATCTTATACATACAATACATATACTCTGCATCTATAAAATATGTATATATAATATGAAAGTGTATCATTACCCGTCATTTAAAATTTACCATGTTTATAAGAAAACATTTTAAATCTTATAATGTACTTTAATAATTAAATAAATTATTCATTAGTAGATTAAATATCGAAAAAGCATAATTTAAGGAAAAATCTCAAGAAAAGAAAATTTTTTTGTCAGAGTTTTGTTTGTAATTCGAAAACTCCAAAAATTCAATTATACAACTTTCATGAAATTTCACTCCTAAAATATAATAATAATTTCACAAAACCTCCATCTAGCAACAATATTCCAATAGTCTCAACAATTTGACCAAAACATCATATTTAATATATATACACAAATATATGTACATATAATTTCCAACATATGTTTAAAATACATACAATGTATTTATTAAAATACACAATATTGCAATTAATGCATGTATGCTAACCTTGGCACTATTGGTCTCGTGGTAAAGTTAATGCTTCAATCATAAACTAACTCTGGTCACTCTACTCTGCAATTTCATCACTGCACTATATATTCAATTGCGCTAATCAATTTTGCTTCGTAGTACATATTTTAATAACAATAAACAATTATAAATATAAAAATAAATACTTATCAACATATAAAGACCATTACACAATGCATGACATATTTCCAAAAGATACTTAAGATTTCATAAACCCTAACACAAAACACCTTAGCAGCTTATACATGCACATATTCTCATACACTTACACACGTAGGGCCCAACCGGTTTCTACACAAAACCAATTTAATTCATTTAGACACTGGGGATAGTGCCACTATTGCACGCGACTAACACTACTGCAAGAGACAGTCGCAAGTATATGAGGTAATTGTAGCAAAAGTGATCACCCCAAGGTCATCTCACAAGGAAGAAATTTTTTTGCAATAGTTTGATTAGCAAGAAATTTAAAAATAAGAGTGTGATGTTTGAAGTAGTGGTGAAAAGCAATTAAAATTAAAAGGATTGTGTGTAATGGTTGTACAAGATTATTTCAATTCCAGGAATGGTGCCTAGGTGTGAGCAGGTATTTTCGCCCCCACTCTCGATGGTCTTGCTACTTTGACATTATTTAAGCTCGGGGCCTTAGAGAACATGGGCCTAAGCCCGGAGAAAATGGAGTCGCCACCCGGACGGACTGGAAAAAAGAAAGGGGTGGATGACTCAATTCCTAAGAAATCTCCAACCTCCTAATGGGTTCAGAAAGATGGGTACGTGTGGGGAAGATGAGAAACAGCCTGGCACTCCCACAGTGCTCGGTTCATTGGAACCGGCCTCCTTTGCAGGTCTTAATATTATAAAATTTTTAAATATAACAATATTATCCATACTACATGCAATATTTAAAATAAAGCATCATTATATTAAAGTCAAAGCAATATCAAAACAAAACAAATAAATGGACACCCATTGTAACACCCCTTCCCAACCTACATGTGTAAGCCGAGTAGAGGCGCCACACTATCCTAACGTTGCTACCAATTTACTTAGTCAAATTTTGGTTCTGATTTTTACAGAAATTTTGCCATAGTTCCGCCTAGAAATTTGGATCTCAAGTGTCGACAAAACTTGTTTTTCTGATTTTTGAAATCATTTTACACAGACCAATGTGAATACCATCAAATTTAATGCACTCCCAATGAATCCACCTTATACCCTCAACTACAAACCTGCATGAAGAGTTCACACTTCTAATATAACATAAAGTAAAGATTTATGATTATTACATACTAATAACATACAGTTATAACATAGAAATTCTCTTTTATATTTATTCATATACATGCCACAACTAGCTAACTCATAATGGAACTAAAAGATCTACCCGTGAGATTTGCTGTGGTCTGGTCGTTGCTTCCCCAAGATTTAACTACTGCTCTGAACCTACGAGTCAAGAAAAACTTAACTCGCTAAGCGTTGTTGCTCAGTGGGTACTTTACCAATAAAAATAAAAGTAATATATGAAAGTATTCGAAATCAAAGGAAATAGTTAAATCAACAATCAACCCACTTTATACCAATAGAAATCGTGATACATTCAGTGTGATATGCTTTCAATAATGTAAAATCATAATTCAAACTCATTGGCATTATATAGTTCAACGAAAAAAAATATGTCTTTGATTCAGGCTCTACTAGTATATAGGGAACCATAGTGATAAGGCAGTGGGCCTCCCCACTATAACATAGGTGGGCCTCCCCACCGATATCAAATCACAGGAATGGGCCTCCCCATCCTGGTTAACCAATGGGCCTCCCCATTGGCTTCAGTGGCCACCGATATCAGATCACAGGAATGGGCCTCCCCATCCTGGTTAACCAATGGGCCTCCCCATTGGCTTCAGTGGCCTCACCACTGAATAAAATATCATATCACAATGATGAGCAGTACTGCATGCATTAGTATAGTGCACCATACCCTTATCTACCACTTCCACTATCCAGTAGAGCAAAAAGATTTAAATGATTCAATTTAAGTCTCAACTTCATTTTAGAATGATTCAAGAAATCAATTTAATTCCCATCGCACTTTGCCATTTATGCCGCGCAACACATTCTTTAGTCAAACCATTCCCCTTTTTCACATATTTAATATCCACAATAAACATATTAAACATTTCAAAGGATTCCTCAAAAGATCACAAATTGACCAAATGAATAGTGTTGCGGCGAGAAAAATCGGCAACGCAAAATGGCATGACCAAATGAATAGTAAAATCTGGGTTTTCGTCAAAACTTCAGTCCACTTCAGTCATGCATTTGACCAAGTAAATGTTCTTATTTTTGGCTGAAATTTTACAGAAAACTTATTTCATATGTTGACTAATTGCATGTAAAATTTTGTTGAAAAATTCATTCGTTTGCTGCCCCAAACAATTGCCACAAAAATAGTCCAGAAGCTGTCACTTTGGGACCATTTCGGCCCAAACATTTGAAATGCATAGGATAGTTTATTTTTCTTTTGCAAATCAATATTAAGGCTTCTTTAATAGTAAAGTGAAGATTTAAACACTTCCTTTTGATGACTTTTGCATATTTAACTCAAATCAAACTAATTAAAATCATGAACATCAAAATTCCATAAACCAAAGTTCGTAAGAAAAATAGAATTTCTTTTATGGTAAAGCACCAAATCAAAAGTAATTATTCAAAGGTAAAGTACCAAACCTTGCTTTTCCTTGCTCTTCTTATCTATTTCACTTCCTTTCCTCTCTAATCTCCTTGATTTCCTATGAATTTAATATGTCACATATGTAAGAACAAACCCTAGATATGAACATGATGCTACCTTATGATTTTCTAACAATCCTTTACTTATTCTTACTAATAATCACCATTTTCATCATTTCCTTTAAGTAGTTTATCATTTTTCACCATAATCATCAACTTACTAATTCTTTCCCAACATGAACATAATATCAAATCTTCCTAAACATAGCCTAATACCTAATTCTAATGAAAGAATAAGACTTAAGATGGTATCTTACCTTATTTCCTATTGAATTTCACTTGAGAAATGGCTTGGACTTGAAACTTGTCTCCTTGAAAATGGAAGGGAGGGGGAGCACGACTTAAAGAAGAAGAAAAGTGGTGATGGTGGTGTCTTTTTTATCCTTACTTGTGTTTGGAAGACCATAATTAGTTATTTATAATTTAATTTCCATTTAATTAATTTATTTATTTTCAATGGCCATGATTTGTCCAACACATTTGGATTTAATGGCTAGGATTTGGTTTATTTTCAATGGCCATGATTTGTCCAACACATTTGGATTTAATGGCTAGGATTTGGTTTATTTTCAATGGCCATGATTTGTCCAACACATTTGGATTTAATGGCTAGGATTTGGTTTATTTTCAATGGCCATGATTTGTCCAACACATTTGGATTTAATGGCTAAGATTTGGTTTATTTTCAATGGCCATGATTTGTCCAACACATTTGGATTTAATGGCTAGGATTTGGTTTATTTTCAATGGCCATGATTTGTCCAACACATTTGGATTTAATGGCTAGGATTTGGCCACTTGAAAGTGGTTTTTTGTTCTTTTAATATTTTTCCCCCAAAGTTATATTTAATTACAAAATCACCCCTCCCGTGGAAATGTCCAAAATGTCCTTATCGGAAAATCGCCCGTAACTTACAAACCGTGCGTTTTCAGGAAAAATTGAAACCCACGGTTATGACCCGATTAATCTCGAGAATATTCTTCCGGGGTCGGATATGGGCACTATTAAGAACTTCCGACACTTAATTTTTAAGTTTACATAGTTGCCCCTAACTTTTGAGAAATTTCCACTTAGGTCCTTTTGATATCCCTTCTTGACCTTGCTGTCTTTCTTTATTAATATCTTTTTACTCACAACTCCAAATTAAGTAATTCTTATTCCCACTGAAACTAGACATCCGGGGACATATTCTATCAAAATTTCAGATCGATCCAAGCTATATATGATTTTTGACGGTCCTTTGAATTCAAGCCTACTATGCTGTCCTGAGGCAGCTTGCACATTGTCTAGTAAATCCATCATATCTTATTATGTACAACTCCAAATTGAGTAATTTTAAGTTATACATCTATCTAAGACACAAATAAACAATTAAGTCTTCTTTGAGACTCTCTAATTCTGTCATTGACTTGGATGAAATTCGAGTTCAATTTATAGGTCATGTTCTAAACTCCTTTGCTCCAAGCCTAATTCATATCCTCAATGTCTGTTTCTTACCAATCTGGAATTCGGGATGTTACACCCATCCAAGGATGGAAACATGTCCTTACATCGTTCATGTCTAAAACTAAATAGGACACCCACCGAAAGGTGGAAACGTGTCCTTTACATTGGTCCAGAATATAAAAGCAATTTAGATTACATGATGCTTAATACATGAGGTACCCAACATATGGAAACATACCTCTTATAAAGTTTTGAAATAAAAAAAAATCAATAAAAGTAAATATCCATTCATGATAAACAAATCAAATATCGAAATTAAATAAATCATTCATCAAAGACATCAAATATCAATCAAAATATATAATAAACATTCATCCAATTTTAAAAAAATAGTAAGTATATAACTTTAGAGTTCATGTATCAATTAGGGCTTGGATTTTATGTTTAACAATTAGGGTTTAAGTAAATAAGATTGAAGCTTATGAAAATAAAATAAAATCTTTAGATATTTGGAAGGAACAAGCTATTATGATGATTTGGAAAATAGAATTAATTAATATTTATGGTTTGAATAAATTAGGGTTTAGGTTTGTATTTTGAATAAAGCTACTATATTTTGAATAATCATAATAAAGGAAGTTAAACATAAAGACTTATAATACACAAATAAATTTTGACCCCGTCGACCAGCCCATATGGTAGCCCATAAAAGCCAGTTTCTAAAATTTTGGAAACTGGCTTTTAGGGTTGTAGGTTTTGGTGTTGAAAATTAAGATTTTAGGGCTTAAGATTTAGAAAATAGGGTTTTAGAATTGGAAGAAATAAGCTACTGTAAATCTTAGAAAAATTAAATTGATTATGGTTTTGAGAAAATAGATTATTGTATTGTGGTTTTAGAAAAGTGCAATTAGGGTTTTAGATTTCAAAAAAATATTTTATGGGTAATAAGGTATTAGTGTTTTGAAAAATAGATTTTAGGGTTTCAAATAGAGTTTGGATGGTAAGTAGAACAATTGATCATCTATTGCATGTTTAAACAATTAATCCAATTTGAATGATAAAGCTATTGTAAAGATAAGCAAAGAAATAGCGATTCAAACCTCCGTTGTTGGTTCCACCACAATCTTTTGAATTTTGATTGAACAATAATAAAGACAGTGTAGGCTGCCTTTGATGGATTGTTGTTGCTTGCTCACTGCCTCTTGCTCCTTCCAGGTTCTCTTTTTTTGGCCGAGAAAATCCAAAAATCCAAAGTTCAATAAAAAATTTCAGGTCCAAAAATTTTCAGCTCTCCTCAATTAGTGTCTTTAATGTGGTATTTATAAGAAAAAATAAAAATCTAATACTAATTGGCTAAGGAAATAAAAATATTTTAGGAAACTAAATTAAAAACCAAGTATAATAGGGTTTCGGCCAAATTGTACATGGGCCGGGCATGTGAAAGTGCATAGGTGAAGAAAATCTGCTGGCGCTGGGCTTTGGTGCTGCTGGTTCGGGTGCGGGCTAGACCAATTCGCCGCAGGATTTTCCTGTAGTGAATTGGCCTATGGCCATTTCATCGCAAAAAAATCTACGGAGGTTTTTCCTGCAGCAAATTGGCCCAAGCCAATTCATCGTCCGCGATGAAAATTTTTCGTCTCCAATTCTTTCATTGTTGATTTTTATTTATTTATTATTATTTATCCTTTTTATTATTACTTTTTTTATTTTTATTAAAAATAAATATTATTTAATTAAAAACCATAAAAATTATTTTGTACTTTTTAAAAATATTGGATTGGACTAGGTCAAATTAAGGGTCTATAGTTTGCCCCCTGCTTGAGCTATCTGAGACTACGATAAAAGAGAGCGAAAAGCAATGTGAATTTTGACTGGATTTAAAGCCATACTGGACTCCATACCTAAGGCTGGTTTGAGTTCTAGACTAAAAAATAATTTGGATTTTGGACCCAAGGTGAATTTAGGATTTGGGTTCTAGACCCGAGGTAAGTTCTAGACTTAAAAATAATTTGGGTTTTGGACCTTAGGTGAATTTAGGATTTAGGTTCTAGACCCAAGGTGAATTTAGAATTTGAGTTCTGGACCCGAGGTAAGTTCTGGACTTAAAAATAATTTGGATTCTGGATCCGAGGTGAATTTAGGATTTGGGTTCTAGACCCAAGATAAGTTTTGGACTTAATTTGGGTTCTAGACCTGAGGTAAGTTTTGGACTTAAAAGTAATTTGGGTTCTAGACCCAAGGTAAGTTTTGGGTTTTGGGTTCTAGACCCGAGCTAGACTAATTTGGGTTCTAGACCCGAGGTAAGTTCTGGAATTAAAAGTAATTTGAGTTCTGGACCTGAGGTAAGTTCTGTACTTAAAAGTAATTTGGGATCTGGACCCGACGTAGGTTTTGAACATAAAAATAATTTGGTTATCTGCAAAAGATAATTGTAGTTAGTAGGATACTAAAGAAATTTACAAAAAATTTAGTTATTTTCTACCATGCCTATATTTTCTTGCCCCCTACATGTAAAAATATTTTAAAAGTACAAAAATATTTGTATACACACAAATATCTAAATAATTAAATTGAATAATTGAGTTTACTATTTATTTACTGTATAGTCACTATTTATGTACTATTCACTAACTATTCATTTACTATTTATCAACAGTAATATTTATACTTTTTCTTTTTCTTTTCTTTTTTTCATGAGAATACTGTTTTTTCCTCTTTTATTTTTGTCTTTTTCCTTTGCAATTTTCCTATATAAACCTCGGCTCATTTCTACCATATTCATCCACACTCACATATTTTGATAGTTATATTAGAGAGTTTAGCATAGAGTTAAGGAGAAAATGCATGTTTCGAGATCAAGACCTCGATCCAATGCTGAGTTATTGGAATTTATTGGATGGCATGAAAATGAAACTGTAAGTCTACTAGCTGGGATGCAGCTTCATCGCAATTCAAGTCAAAAAACTAAGGTAATAATGCAATTTAATATTTTAACAGCACAAATATGTATTTATTATTTTATTATATATATATTGTGTTTTTTTAAGATTTAGGAAAAATAAATTAATTAGAGGACTATATTTAAGAATTTAATAGATAAATAGATAGATAGATTAAAATAGAACATAATGAATAAATTTAATCTATAAATCAGTGGTATTGGTATGATGATATACTTACCTTGTGTTAACTTACCTGGCTCCGTGTTAGCCCAATCGTTGTGTTATCTGGGGCGGAGGATGTGTCTATAAAGCCCGACAATGGTATGATGTAGCACCCTCTCGAGTAAAACGGATTATCCGAGATTGCGGTTTTGAAAGCTTTATCTTGCAATTACCATCTGAGGAGTGTCTGATGGACAGGAGTGTAGTTCGAGCATTGTCGGAGTGGTGGATGGACACGACCCATACTTTTCACCTACCTATAGGAGAGATGACCATTGGTCCAGTCGATTATGCAGCCATAACTGGTATTCGGTACTATGGCCTTCTGGTCCCTCTTACCAATGATATTCTGACATTCGAGGAAGTCCAACAGTTCATCGGTATAGAACCATCATTAAAAGGGCCTTTCAAGATAAAAATTGAGCTGATTCAGAGTTATTGGATGAATTACAAAGGACGGGTTTGTAGGAAAACAACCAAACAATATGCTAGAGGATTTTTACTGCATCTGCTCTGGTCGACTATTTTATGCAGCACCAAATCTGCCATCCATCTATCGGCGTTGAGGGCCCTTATTGATATGAGTATGGTATCACTTTACGGCTGGGGTGAAGCTGGCCTTGCCTATCTCTATCATGGACTAGATAAGATTTGTAGAAATAAGAAGTCTTTTATTGGTTTCATGGTGGTTGTCGAGGTACTCTTCTTCCACCAATGTCAATTCCATTCTTATACTTGCATGAATTTGATTTTTATTGTTGTTGTTGGTATGGGCATATAAGCATAATCTTGTCAGGGTGCCTGGCATTTCCTGAGAGAGAGTTGGGTATCCAAGATTGAATTTTTGGTTGTAGGATCATGTAGCAGCTCCCGACTCTCACCATGTGCACACCCAGCGCTATCTCTTGAGTTGCTTAACCTGGGGCCAGGTAAAATAGTATTAGTATACTTTAAAATTTTTATAAAAGTTCACTTACCTTATGTCATTTTGTAGGTCAATTTTGCTTGGTGGAACACAAAAGAGCAGATGAACTGGACTTCTTCCATGAATGTCGCGTTGCCTTTTCAACATACCTGCCGAGTCATTGTCGACCCTGTGTCTAGTGGCTGGTTTCTTGGGAGAGAGTGTATGAGTGGTTCCTTGGTCTTGAGCGGCGAAGGATCCTGATGAATTGCCCAAAGTATGCTTTAAATATCACATCAATACCGGAGAACACGTGGTGGTTACCTCGGCATGGTTATGATGTTGAAACCTTCCTCTATCCACTGGGTGATCATATACACAGTATATTCAAGTAGGACTCTTGAACTTTGATGTATTTCCTGTTGGCGTCTAGGAGATTCCCAAGAAAAATGAGGATAGTGATAAAGAGGAGTATCACAAAGATGGAGGAGGGTCTATCCCGCATCTCGGGGCTAGCACCTCTCAAGTAAACTTTTACCATTTTTCCATTGTAATTACTTCTTTCTTAACTTGTTTTGATTGTTTTAATGATTATTTTCAGGCTGCTAGCTCATTTGGTCATGAGGCTAGACCTTCCTTTACCGCTTCTCCATTTGCTCATTCTAATCAACCGGAGATGCCATCTCATCCACAGGGCATTGATATGAATTACTTGGTAGGTTTTCCTATTCCATGATAATTTATGCTACATGTATGCATGATTATGTATGCTTTTACTCTTTCCCTTCTAACTTATAGTGGATGCATGAGGAACAAAACGAGAAACTTCAAGAAGAGTTAGCTGCTAGTCGTCAACAGGTTGCCCATTTTGAAAAATTGTATCACCAGCCAGAGCAAGATTTTTGAGACTTTCTGTTTCAGGGGGTGAGAGATCCTAGCGCTTTGTCATTTAGAGGACCCCAAGCTGATGACCATGAGATCCTTTTGTCTACTTCGGATGAGGACCGTTACAGATCTGAATTCCAAGGTAATAGAGGTTCAGGTGCTCCTGCTTCTGGCGGACTTGGGATAGGTGATATTCCTTCTCCTCCAACAAGCGATGACTTTTTCAGGGCTTTGTTTGATCATGTTCCACTACCTCCTTCTCAATGATATATTATTGTATTAATTGAAGAAATATTATATAATAAAAATAATGATAAAAATAATAATGATGATATATAATTTTCACTTTTACTGTAACTTTTAACTTTTATCATCATTATTATTTCTATGCTACAATTTATTGGTCTTTCCTCTTCACATTCAAAATTTCCACAGTAGCACTAATTTACAAAACCAAAGGCAATGCGGCAACTCAAAATTGTTTCATCGCTAATTTTCTATCCTTGCGCGTCTCGGTCTCAAGCTATTCCTTGTCAATTTTGGAATAGCTAGTCATCCTATATAAATCTCTTTTCATGCCATGATCTCATACAGAAGCCAGGAAATTTTCCACGAATTTTCAATTTCAGCATCAAAATTCCTTTTAACAATTCCAATTTCCCTTCAATTGTCAACAATGACCGAACTCAGTTTGAAGAAAATAAAAGGTCTATTTAAAAATATGAATGTCATTCATTGGAAATAAATATCTTGGTCAAAAATTGATATTTTGAAGTGTTTTCAAAATATTAAATTGGACCAATCATTTTTACATGTCATGACTTCTTTTTGGAATGTGAATTCTAGGACATTTGAGATTAATGGCTTTGAGATATGTCCCGTGATTGAAGAATTTGAGGCCATCCTTGGATATCCAAGAAATTAACCAATGGCATTACCTATATTCATTTCCAAGACTCAGCAAAAGATGCTAATTTTATTTCAACTTTCAAAGCCCGAAGTTTTATAGTTGATTTGAGGTGAGAAAATTCTGCTTAGTCCCTTAATTGACTTTTGCCTTTCTCACTTGGCTCCTACTAAGGCATGGGGACGTATGCTTTGTCTATGCTTGCTTGGCTTAGTTTTGCTTGTTTTTTTTATGGCAATATTGATCCATGAGTATTGGATATCATGGACCAAATAGAAAGAGGCTTGTTGTCGATACCTGTAATCTTAGCTGAGACTTTAGTTGGATTGGACCAATTTAAATCGGGATCATCAAGAAAATTAGCCTGGAGTCCATTGTTGCTTCAGGTAATTACCTAAACTGCCCTTTTTGGTTTTCAATTTAAGTTTCTCTTTTTTTTTATTATTATTGCTCTAATTTTTGCCTAGTCCGCCCTTATGGGTTTTCGAACTAGCGAGCCGTCCTAATTTTTGCCTAAGGCACCCTTGCGGGTTTTCAACTTAGCAGACCCTTTTTTTTCTTTTTTCTTTTTTTTTTGTGCTTACAGATTTGACTTCAAGATCATCTTTTCTTGCTCGATACTCCATCCATGGATTTTCCCAGATATCTGCCAAGACATCACTCTGCTAGGAAACTACTCCACTCTGACTCTTCATGTGCAGACTGGGTTGACTAGATCCATTCTCGTGCTGGAGTCAACATCCATTGGTTAGTACCTTGGTGGAAGATTTTTTGTATCACAATTCGAACATACTTGATGTGCTCTTCATCGAGGTACTTGTTATGATCCTCACCGGCTTGATCGTCAGTATAGAGCTGAGTCTCGAGATTCTGATTTTACTCCTGATTTGGACATGCCTTGTCTGATAGAAGCCTACTTGGATTGGCTGAAGCAAAGCTGGCCTACACGTTACACTTATCATTGCCATAGATTTTACATTTGTCAATTTCTTTAGAAAGAGCATTGTTAGGATGAAAAAAGAAATAAAAGTAATAATAAGAGATGTTTCTTTTCCTTTTATAATTTGCCATTACTTTTTGCTATTGTGATTATTTATTTTATCCATATCTGGTCAAATTCTTAAATAGAGCACATAGAATAATTTTAATATTAATTCTACTTTATTAAATTGGGGAACAACCAAACATAAAGCCAGCATACACAAGATCACTCATGTTGCCAATTATCCCTTTCGGCTTTTTTAATTGATGATTTTCTCTCGCTTAGCCCTAATTGTTGCCTAGCCCGCCCTTTTGGTTTTTCAAAACTAGCAAACTGCTCTAACTTTTGCCTAGGCCTCCCTTTTTGATTTTCAACTTAGTGATCTCTCTTCTTTTTTTATATACATAAAACTTCTTCAACCTATCAATGTTCACTAGCTCGCTAAACTCGTTCCTGTCCATGTCTGATAACTTCACTGCACTCTTGTTCATGACTTGTTTCACAACATATGGCCCTTCCCAGCCAAGCCTAAATCTCTCTTGGATCAGATACATTAGGTTTACATTATTTCAATACTAAATCCCTGACTCTAAGTTTTCTGATCTTAACCCTTCTATTGTAGGCCCGAGCTATCTTCCTTTGATACAGTTGTTGATGAAACAGTGCTTTTAACCTTCTCTCCTCTAGTAAAGCTAACTGTGTGTATCTGCTCACTACCCACTCTGGCTCAGGCAGTTCAGCTTCTAAGACTACTCTCAATGATTTGATCTCAATTTCAATTGGCAACACTACTTCCATCCCGTAAACCAAAGAGAACGTTGTCATTCCAGTCAGCATTCGCACACTTGTTCTATATCCCCACAAAGCAAAAGGAAGCATTTCTGACCAATCCCTATATGTCTTGGTCATCTTGGACATGATCTACTTAATTGTCTTATTGGTTACTTCTACTGCACCATTAGCCTTTGGTATATAAGGAGAGGATCGGTGATGATGGATTTGGTACTTGAAGAATAAGTCATTAACTACACCTTGAAACTATACCCCATTGTCTAATATCACACTATGCGAGAAACCATATCTCCATATGAGATTCTTTTTAATAAATCTAGCCATTTAACTTACCCCCAGTTTGTTGAAAGATTCGACTTCGACCCATTTTGAAAAATAATCTACCGCTACTACAATAAAATGGTGACCATTTGAGGCTGTCGGATGTATCTCTCCTGTAATGTCAATCCCCTAAGGGGCAAAGGGCTAGGGTGAAGACATAGAATGCAATTCTTCAGGAGGCATGTGATTCAAATTACCATACATTGCTGGCACTTCTTTACAAACTCAATACAATCACTGTCCATGGTCAACCAGTAGTAACCTTGCCGAATTATCTTTTTAACTAGGGCTAAACCACTCATGTGTGGACCGCAACTTCCCACATGTATTTCTAACATGATATGCTCCACTTCAAGCTTCCTCAAGCATCTCAAGTGCACCCCATCAGGCCATCTTCAATATAACTCTCCATGGAAGGTGATCTATTGTAAGGAACACCGCCTTATGGCTCTTCTTTCTTCCTTTGTTACCCCCAACGGGTATTCCTTTTCCTCCAAAAACCTTCTTATAGTATCATACCATGCATCATGGTCAGTATTAGTTTCCATGATTCTCTCATATTCATCAAAAGGAGTTGATGAATTGGTCAAAATCAGAGGCTTCAGGAATAAGTTGACAGGATTTTCCCATACCGAAGCCATTGTGGCTAGGGCATCAGCCATCTAGTTTTCTTCTCTTAGTAGGTGTATAAACCTGCATTCCTTAAAGTTCTTCTTCATCACGGTCAAGTAATGGTGGTATGGTTTTAATTTCTCTTCGTTCAACTCCCACATTCCATTTACTTGTGATACTACTAGCAATGAATCGCCAAAGACTTCCACCTTATCCACCTTCATAATCATTAGGGTTTCCAAACCAAAGATACATGCTTCATATTCCACCATATTATTGGTTACCCTGAATTTCAATTTCTTGGCTAAAGGGATAAGTTCCCCTTCGAGCGATTCTAGTATGACTCCCAAACCTACTCCTTTCCTGTTCACTGCCCTATCAAAATACATTTTCCATCCTTGTACTTCAATGGCCTTTAAATGTTCATCTAAAAATTCCAAGACTACCTCTTCACTATTTGGTAGTGGTTGTTGGGCAAGGAATTCTACCACTGCTCTACATTTAATTATTTTCCTGGTTACATACTCAATCTCAAATTCTTCCAATATCATCAACCATCACCCATACTTCCCAATCAAAGAGGGTTTCTCCCTTGAGTACTTCATTGGATCCAACCTGAAAATTGCTTAATTTCTTAGAAGACCAAACCATAGCTATACAGGTCTTTTCAATGATACTATACTTAATTTCATAAGGTAGGAGCTTTCTACTCAAATAGTAAACTGTGTGCTCAATCCTTGACTCATCTGCTTAGGCTAGCATGGCTCCTATTGACTATTCTTCTACTGTTAAGTATAGTAACAATGGTTTACCAGGTTTAGGTGGTTTTAAAATAGGTGGATTTAGCATATACTCTTTTATTCGCTCAAAGGCCTTTTGACACTCTTCATTCCATAGGACTAGCTGATTCTTTTTAAGCAATTTGAAGATAGGTTCACAGATTGTGGTGATCTTTGCTATAAACCTGCTAATGTACTATAATCTACCAATGAATCCCCAAACTTCTCTCTCCATCTTGGGGACCGGCATATCCCTGATTGCTTTAACTTTGTCAGGGTCAATCTCAATGCCATTTGGACTAATCACATGTTCCAACAATTTGCCTGAGGTAACCCCGAATACACACTTCTTCAGGTTTAATCTTAGCTTATACTTTAATGCTCTATCGAAGAATAATTCTATGTTTTGGAAGTGTTATTCCCTTGTATCTAATTTCACCATCATATCATCAACATATAATTGGACTTCTTTGTGCATCATGTCATGAAATAATGTGGTAACAAATAGATCTTGTTTTCTTTTCACATCCTTCTTTTTCACAAATAGATCTATTGCACTCCAAACAATACACTATGAATTCTCAATCAATTCTTAGAAAACATTCTACTACCATAAACATATGGATATCAATTGTATCAAAACACATTTCCACTTATTCAATTCACATAACTTAGAAATTGCATTTCACTTCCCCTATAACTGTTAGGAAATCAAGGAGATCACTGCAAACAAAACACGCAGCGGAAAAAAAATTTTGATATTTGATTTCCCATCAGGATCCATGCTGTTCATTTAATTCGACAAAAGTGTTCAAAGAACTAACCTGTTGATGATTCAAAATCACAGTTTGGAAGAGATGCCTCGATAGTGAAACACCCTCTAACGCGTATCCACACGAATGCTACCGTCTGGAGTGCTAGCTCTCTGCAACGGCGAAGGCTGAAAAATGTTTTCTCTAAAACGTATTAGGGTTTCTATTTCGTTCTCTTTTTATTTTCTAAAGTTACCTATATAAAGACTTAACGTCTGGAGTGAATATAATCACTCCAGAATCCAATTCGAAATTGGATAAGGTAAGTCAAATTCAGAATCCAAATCTAATTAGGATTCTGAATATATTATCTAATAATATATATAATTGGATAAGGTAAGTCAAATTCAGAATCCAAATCTAATTAGGATTCTGAATATATTATCTAATAATATATATATATATAAACAAAAATAATAATAATAATAAATATTAATATCTAATATTAATATTATTAATATTATATCCAGCCCAAAGCGCATTCTTGTGTGTGACCTGATAGGCCCATATTAATTGGCAGTCAATTTAATCTCTATTGAACCAACAAGTCATAATTGGCCTCTAGCAAGGCGTTACAACTACCCAATTAATATAAGGAATGTCCAATTTGCCTAATAATAGTACATGCATTAATCCCTTTGTCACACGATATCTAGCTTGAACATAAGTCATGGTCAACGTCATACTTATATTGTCCAAACTTATGATTACTCGATCTCCAAGTAGACTGATAAAAACAAATGAAATTGATCACACTATCAATTCATTTGAGCACGGCCATGCATTTCACAGTCTCACTTATCGAGGGGCCCAAAAGATATCTCTCTCAAAGAGAGGGACAAATTCTATCTTGATTGTTCATTATCCTCTACATAATTTCTATCATATATGATCATAACCTTTATTACTATCCAGTTACGGACAATGTTTGATCATGTCAAAATATAATAGTCCTTATATTGGAAACTATGACAATCTCAAGTCAAAGAATTAATACATAACTATCATGAGATTTACTTATGACACTAACCCATATAGTAATCTCATGATGGGTCTATCCAATACAGTGTTCTCTAACAAGTATCTATGAAATTGATTTGTATCACTATACACATAATCATCTGATGATTATCAAATCAATGTTCATACTGGTTAAGAATTATTTTTTTTATCTCTATAACAATAATAAACCAGGGACAAATATCAAAATTGTGTAACATGCAAACAAACAATAATGATAATAAAACCTCATTTATTAATAATGAATATATAACATAAAGATCCAAATAAATAGCCTAGGGCACATACACTAACAATAACTCCACATGCCAGAAACGCTTAAACCATGCTCTGATACCACTAAATATAACATCCCCTGACAGTTCTTACATAAAAACTATCAGAGAATATTATTCAATATACTGTCTGTGCTTCAATCAATTCATAAAAAATTTCTCTTTCAACTAATAAAAATTTTTAAATAATAATACAATCTGTATAATACAACACTTATAGGTCCAACATTTAGACTAATCTCCAATAATCCAAATACTAGATACAAACCAGATAACTATCATAAGTTTTATCAAATCAAATGATTATATAATACATTCCTTTCTTTAATAATCATTCACTAGAATTCTCAAACTTCATCCTTTAAATACATATATTCCTTTCATGTTTACAAATTTGTACAATCTCGCAAATAGCCAAACTAAATTATATATATATATATTATATAACTTATGAGTACAATATACAAAAGATCTTTATATGTACTATAGATAATTTCCTGAGATTCTTAATCCCACTTCTTAACTTGCTCCGATGTCTTGATACCTGCATGTCAGAAAATAATTCTAACACGCTAAGCAAAGCTTAGTGGTGCATGTATAAACATATTTTGTCACTTACTATTAAAGAAACATGCTTATGAAAATATAATAAGAAAACTTAGTTTTAAGAAATATTTCAATATATTAACTAATTTCAGTAACAAACCAACAAAATGTTCTGATTACATAAAATATTAGCTTTAACTTTATAAAATTCATCATGCTGTACTATACTTTCAGTACTGCAACTTTTCTCTTTATGAATCATTTTATTTAAGACTCGCTTTCTCATTTGATAATATTGTTCACAATATGCTTATTTTGTTTTTCAATAAGTCTTAATTTTCAATTTCACATATAGGATAATTCATTCAATCTCTAATTTTCAGCACTTAAATTTAGTACTATACTTTGGAGCACTTTGTATCTTATATCATTATATACACTTTCAATCATTACAACACTTATAAAGTTATTGATTAATTCAATATCTTGAGCATAACATTTCCATTCCATGCATTAGAACTTTCACTTGTAAACCTTAATATATATATTAACAATCACTTTTACATTGTAACATAGTAAGTCAATTTCAAATAATTGACATATATTATTATTTTGCATTTCTTCCATTATTCACAACTATCATGTTCACATATATTTTCAATTTAGATAACTTCATTAAATATGCCCATACATACTAAACTCATATCTTAGGTTTGGATAACATGTTAGTGTAGCAATTTTAATGCCAAATCTCAAGAATTTATAATGGCAATTATGCCCACTATCACTGATAACACAATGTGTCCATTAATGGCACAAGGTGCCCACTATCACTATGGCTATCCTTCCTCTGGATAGCCATTCAATCCAAAGCTAGATATAAAATTAGTATGATTTGGGCTATTCATTAGTTTTGATTAACACTGCATTATTTATATCATTTCACTAGTATAATACTTTTATCAACATTTAGTATGATATATATTTGTCACATATCTAAAATTTATCACTCTTTTTCATACTTTTAACACATGCACATGAATTCTCAATGCAAAAGTAAGAAACATAAAAATATTAACCTCATATTAGGCTCGTATATCACAAAATACAAGTCAAAAACATCATCTAGATACCCCACGGCCGTGGCATCTCAACTCCATGCTCGTGGGATACAAAATGAAGCTGTAAAATGACTTTGAAGACCCCTACGGCCATAGCCTTCCAGGGCCACGGCCATGGCATTGAGAACGGCTCTGTTTTATCAAAATTCTTAAAGAAACAGTCACATTTTCAATCCCATGATCGTGGCACTCATTTGCCACGACCGCGGCATTGATTTTGGGTCTGTTTTCAGAGGTGTTTTCGGAGTAATTCTTCCTCCAACAGTTCCAACTTTGATGCCACGCCCATGGTACCTTTAAGACACGCTTGTGGCATCCCAAAATCATGTATTCTGCACTTTTAACTTCATTAAACACAAACATATTGAAGATCTGCAATAATAATGTATCAAACTCAAAGTTTTGACATAAAAAGAATTCATATCAAATAGTTTGCTACTACTTCACTTAATCAAACTTTCAACCATTTCATATGGATAAAACAACATCAAACCCTTCAATTCTCATAAAGGTTGAGTTAAGAATCAAACCCATCATATAAAAGTTATTTTTCACTCATCAATCCATTGAATCAATACTTTCAAGAAATATATCATTATACATAACTCAATCATTCCATTAAATCATTAAAACTCATAAAAATTCATATATTTGCAAATTATAAATCAAAAGCACATACCTCTTCAAAATTGCTCTTTCTCTTTCTTTTTTCCTCTCTTTCCCTTTGATTACTTATTGATAATCTTGCCTTTTCTAGCTTATTCTTCTAAAAATCTATACATATATGTGATTTGATCTTAATCCTTGATGAATTTGATGAAAGGAAGAAGAAATAGAGAGAAGATGGTGATGATGGTAGAAAGGTGGAGTGGAAGATGGAGAAGAAATCAGAAATTTCTACACACACACATATATACACACACATATATATATATTATCTTTTTTAATCAAGTGAGGGAGTGCTCATAATAAATATGGTGCACCCTCATTCTTAACCGTTGATTCTAAATCCCGTTTTAATTTGTAAAACCGTAAAAATAATATCTTCATTAAATTTTTGAGATATACAATTTACTATCCTCTACTTATAGCATTTATCCACAATACTTTTGTCAGTATACACTATTAATTTTTCAATATTAGTTAAAAAATTCCATTTTTAAAATCTTGACCATTACATAAATCAGACTTTATTGCATTCATTTTGGGAAAGAAAACATCATCATCCTCTTATAAAGCAGATAAATTAAAATCAAAATCATTGTCATTGTTCTCAAAATCATAAAGCAGGACAACTTCAAACTTTTCTTCAACCAGGGCAGCAATCTCCTATATAGTTTTCTTGGATTTCAGGACAGCTTCCTTTTTCTCTTTTGGATTGGGCTCCTCATCGTTTGGTGAGGTGAGCTCTTTCTTCAATCGTTCCACTATCTAGGTAACATCAGCAAAAATTTCAAAACCCAGGATCAACTTTCCCATGAACATGAATGGCTCGGGCTTTCCTTGGAGTGGTCCCTCGTTTGGAACTTTGAAAAAGATCTCTTCAAGTGGTGGGAAGCTCATCTTCTCATTCTTCTTTGGCTAGACATCTTTGTTGGCTTCTTCATACCCTAACCCTTTCTTGGAAGTTTGAGTTTTGAAATCTGGAATCTTTGTCACACCGACCTTGCCCTTTTCAAGACTAGCTCCGGGAAGGTAGCTTATGTTCTTCATCATATCAAGACCTTAGAGTCAACTACTTCATCATCAGAAATTGCAACTACTTGGAAACCATTGAGAGGCCTATCTACCATAGAGCTTTAACAACCTCATTATCCTCATCCTCGATGACCACCGTCTCATCTATGTTAGGGAACTTGATCTTTTGATGAAGGGTGGAAGGAACTCCACCGAGAGAAGGGAACCATGGTCATCCCAAAAGTAGAGCAAAAGTAACCGGTATGTCCAAAACAACAAATTCAATAATAGATTCAATTGGACCAACCTTCACAGCAGCTTTGAAAGTTCCTTCGGTATGCCTCTTGGTTTTTTCATAAGCCCGAATGGTTACCTAGGTTGGGCTTAGATCCCTCATTGACATAGCTAGCTTTGGTAATATTTTAAGTGGACAAACATTTATGGTGGACCCATCATCAACCATCACACATGGAGTCCTTTTTCCTTTGATTTCTACTTTGATAAAGAGGACGAATGTGATCTCTCCCCTCTTCTGGTAAATCCGCATATAAGAAAGATACCATTCCCATATTAACTTCACTCTTCTTTTGAATATCTTCACATTTCATTACTCCTTCAACTTTTATGAAGTCAATCAGCTCCTCCGGTGTTATGGAGGTGGAAATTGGCATGCTAGCCAAGGCCTTTGCCATAGTTTCACGGTGCTTTTTAGAAGTGGCTAATAAGTCCCAAATGCTAACACTTGCTTAGGTTCTCTTCAACTCACAGTATCATCTTCCTCTTCTTTGTTCCCTACTTTGACTTCCTTTCCTTTATTAGCTTCTACCTCCTTAGGTGGTGGCCTTGCATAAGGCTTACCAGATCTAGTGTTCATTACTTCATCTCCTTCAAGCTCGGACCATGTCCATTCCTCCTTCTTTGGTTCAAGATCTCATCACTATCGCTTGAATCCCAAAACTAATTCACAACACAGATTGCTACTTCTTTACCCACCATAGCTCGTTCAACTTTACTAAATACCATTTCTTCTTTGGTTGCTTCTCCACCCACATCTTGGAAAGAAGACATGACAAAACTTTCATGTAAACCTCCTCCAATCATAAAGGTCGCTGGTAGTGGTACTCTATTGAACCTTGGCAATGGATTATCTTTGGTGTTTGGTTTGTTGGGCTCGGGCAGCTTCCCACTATTAATCAAATTTTGGATCTCATGCCTCAATCTCACACATCTATCCGTGTTGTGCCCTTGCATTTGATGAAATTGACAAAATGCCTTAGTGTCAAAATTAGGCGGGAGAGGGTTAGGCACAGGATGAGGATTTTAGGGTTGTAACAATCCCTTCTTTTGTAGCTTATTGAGGACCCAAGACAGCGACTTCCCCAATTCTGAAAACTGCCTTCTTCCTCCTTGGCCAGTAGCATTAACATCAACTGTCTTTTGCATGCCTTGGTTAACAGACTGATAGTTTCCTTTCTCGTTCCTTCTTGAAAAGTGGTTCTTCTCTCTTTCCCACTCTTCAATTTGTAGACCAGCTTGTAAAACGTCCTTGAAATCCCGAATGAGTGTATGAGCATCCTTTCATGAAGGCTAGGTAACACTCCTCTTACAATCATTCTAATTTGATAGGATTCATCAAGCCTTCTCTTGAGCAATGCAACCTTATTTCTCCATCTTTTCATATAGTCCATAAAATTTCCATTTGGCCTTTGTCTAATGGACTCAACTTCCATTAAGGTAACTTCCATCTTGACATTGTATCCATATTGTTGGATGAAGGCCTTGTATAGCATATCCCAACTCTTTTGTGTGCCATCATCTAAGGTATTGAACCAATTTTAGATGATAGGGTCCAATGAGAGCATAAAATACCTCAGAGTTTGAGCCTTAGTAGCTCGGGCAGACTGCATAGCAGTGATATACTGCTTCACATGGAGGCAAGGAGTTTCGGTCCCATCAAACTTTGCAAAGGATGGCATCTTGAACTTCTACAAAACTTCTTCATCAAGCTCAAATAATTTGTCAACTTCAGACATTTCTTCGGTTTTTAGCTTCTTTTTAAACTTCTTTTCTAGATCAACAATCATCTTTTCAACATTTGAAGTTTTAGTTTTCTCCACAATTGATCTTTCAACAACCTTTAACTCTTTCTTCTTGTCTTGAGGATCTTGGAAGTATTAAGCCCAATCGTCATCATCATCAATGATCACCTTATCATAATCAAAAACCACTTCACCAACTTTACCCTTCTCTTGTCCTTTGGCTTCTTGATGCTAGCAGATGCTTTGGCATTGTTTCCTAAAATTGCAGCCAATTGGTTCTTTATGGTCTCAGCCAGGGTCTCCTTTAGTTCTTCCATTTTAGCATTGAGGGTGTCGTCCACCATTCTTTGAATTTGTTTGGCCTCCATTTCTTTTGGTGAGAAAGAAATTGAGTCGCTGCTAGATTCTTCATCTCCGGCGTAGGTCGAATTGTCGTAAGCTTTTGAATTGTCAGAATATAGGGATGTGAGCCAGAAGGGATTAATGATATGTCATGCAAGTGTATGTATGCATGTATACACAAACAAACAAGGATAAATAGAACATTCCTTCCCACCTTATAACTTCCACACATGAATGCGAGTCTCTTTTCCTAGGTATATGGTTAACAAAAATACCAACATCGGATATTTTGCTTTCAAAAAGTTCCCTCGGACGGTTTAACCAATAGTTATATTTTCAAAAATGAAAATCAGTTCATGATAATTCCCATTAATTAGGCTTTAATCCATCCAATCAAGTAAAGCAGCTTTTATGCTATATTGGATTAAAATTAAATTAAGAGGTTTATTATAAATAAATTTCTCACTTGAAAAAGTAACTAATGATTCATGCCAAAAACTAGCTCATGATTAATAATTCTTAGTATAAACTAGGCTCACAAAATATTTTTGGCATTTCCATAATTGACCTAACTAATTTGTAAGCTCTTTTAAAGGTAAAAAGATTTTAAGAAAAAAATGGAATTTTGACTTCGTATTTGAGTCATGAGAAAAGAATTTTTGATTTGTTTTTAGAAAAAGTTTTATATCCAAATACCATTTTAAAAAGTTATGAAAATAGCTTTGGTCTTTTGGACTTTAAAGAAAAAGTTTTTTTTAAGCTTAAAATGTACTTAAGTCATATTAGGAAAAGAACAAACCAAATAAGCCATGATTTAAACCAAGATAAACTAACCATAGTCAAACAATAAGCATTTGGGTTTGAATAAACATAAAGACTTATAATACATAAATAAATGTTGACCCCCTTTCAAAAAGCCTCCAACGTGTATATGTATTCCCCCACTTTCATCTTCTTTTAATTTTTTAAGAGATTGTCCATCTCTTGCCAACTCACACACCACACTTGTCTCCCACCTTTTTCTTTATTTTATATTTGTTTCCATGAATTAGACAAACTTTTTGATCTTTTATTGTTTCTTTTTAAAAGATAGCACCTATTGTCCCCCATTTTGTCCACCATTTCATGTAAAATAATTGAAAGAATTCTCACAAGACACGGCTAAAAAGTGAGTGACTTGGCCTTGTCACTCAATTTCTTAAGGACATGGCCAAGGCCTTGTGACCATGTCCATGGCTGCTTCATTACTTTCTTCATTTTCCAAGTGGGACATGGCCAAGGCCTTGGCCGTGTCATGTGACACGGCCAGTGGCTTGGACGTGTCTCTTGAGTGTGCTCTCCACTATTCATTGTCTTTGCTTTGAGCTTTAGATGGAACACGACTAAGGCCTTGGCCGTGTCATGTGACATAGCCAATGGCTTGGCCGTGTTCCTTGAGTGTGTTCACTTCCGCATATAATCCTTGTTTCTTTTTTGCTTTGCTCTTTTGTTGGGACATGGCCAAGGCCTTGGCCGTGTCATGTGACATGGCCAGTGGCTTGGCCGTGTCTCTTGCTTATGTCAAGCTCTGCCTAATTTTCCTGCCTCTTTCCTTGGATGAGGGACACGGCCAAGCCATGAAGTGTCTTGGCCGTGTCTCATGTTTTTCCACTTAATAATCTATCAAATTGAATTAAAGCTCCATTGTTTTGTTCTTCAACCTAAATCAAATACTTCAAACAAACTTTAAACATAAATTAAAACAAAAATCAATCAAAAGCCAATAAAATCACACTAAAAATAAATACATAAATGATTAAAATAACTACCCCACACTTAATTCTTTGCTTGTCCCCAAGCAAAGTCAAAGTTAAAACAAACTAAACAAGATAAATTTAGTCAAGTTCAAGAGTTATAAGGATGTATCAAGACTCCCACTTTATTAAATTCACAATCATTATCAAATCAAGAACAATCAGCACTCAAGAAATTTAATGGTCAATCCATGCATACCAAAAATTGTCACTCCCTCACAAAACCTCTTAAGTGTTTAATCTGGTAGTGTTTAAGCTCTCAACATTCAATGAAAGATTATCTCTATAGGCTTGCTTATCAATCAAATTTCCCCCACCTAATTACAATTAAGCATCAATCATAAGGTCTTTCATTGGTTGTAATGGGGCTAAGGTAAAGGCATGGCATTTAGGAAATGTGAGCTTATTCATTAAGTTCAAGAGCACTTTAAGAATGAAGTAACTGATCATATGTATAACCCAATGATCCAAAACACCTTCCTCTCACCTACCCGTTAGCATTAAAGAGCTTTTCAAGGGAACTCACTTATTAAATCTTGCAATGATTATTCCCAAACTTATTCCAACCCTACAAAAAAGAACAACTTCTATTATTTTGATTTTTCTCTTTTTTATTTTTTATTTTTTTTAAATAGGGTTTGCAACTAAAGAAGATAATAATTTATAATTTTGAACCCACTAAATTTAACCCCATACTTTATTTAACACAACACTCAATCATAAATGCTCTTAAAATGCTAATGCAAGGGTAATAGTTAAAACAACAAGGTTCAACCTAATGGTGTTGTGAAAAAGAAAGAAAAGAAAAAATGAAATAAGCTCAAAATTGGCTAACTAAGGTCAGATATAAGGTTGGTCTTTTTAATCCAAAATGGGTTCACCTAATTGCCTTAATCATATTGATGCCTAATTGAAATTTTTATGTAGTCTCAAAATGCATGTCAAAGCAAGTTCTAGCAATTCATCAATCAAAGATATTTACACATAATAAAGAATAATAAGTTGATGTCTCAATTCCTCACTAGTTTAAAGGTGATGCAAAGAATAACCATCAAAATTGACAATGAGTACCAATTCTAATTATTTCTCAAATTTATCTATCAAAATTCAAATGTTATCTATCAACAATCTTATAACAATTGAACTTTTCAAAATTCATTTATTCAAAGAAAAACATTAACTAAACTTAAACAAAGATAAATTAAAAAATTCATTTATTCAAAGAAAAACATTAACTAAACTTAAACAAAGATAAATTAAAAGTAAAAACTGCACACCACACTTAAAGATTCACATTGTCCCCAATGTGAGAATGCATAAATTAAAAGAGCAGGGTTTAGATGAAACCTAATTTTCATCGTTCCCATATGTGATATGAAGTGCTCCTTCCATCCTTAATGAAATTGTCACCTATGTTTGAAAAAATGAATAGCATGCAACTCCAAAAGGTACCCAATGTATTGCAAAGGTGAAATAGTTTCATTGGAAAAGAAAATGTCCAAAGGGAACATGTGAAGGTTGTCTTGCAGTGATCCTCCAATGCTATAGGAACTTGGTAAAAATCTTTTTCGGTCCGCAACATGGTTATATCCATTTTTTGCTCCTCCTCATCACCAAGAGTGGAAGAGATGATCATTGATTGCATATTATTCTCCCCAACCAAAACATATGTCAAAAGTTTTATGGTCTTTAAGGTTCAACCAAGTTTAGTTGAATCTCTTTCTCATCCACTTTAGCAATTTGAAGTCCCCTCTCAACAACCTCATCATTTAAGATTAATTTTCTCTCCTCAATTTATGAATTGGAAATTTTAGGCTCTACTTCCAAGGTCATGGCCATCTCAAGCTTATCTTCACTATCTTCTTTTTAGGGCATGTCATAGATTTTGGAAAGTTGCTTACCTTGTTTCTCTTCCTTCAATCTACTTGGGAATGGAATTGGTGGCATATAAGGATTTGGAGGTTCATGCAATTTTGTTGAAGTTGATGCTTCCAAATTCTCCTCCTCCTTTGATTGACTTGGCTCCTCTATGTTAAGTTGTATCTCCTCGTCATTTTCTTCTTGATTAGTACCTGCATTAAAGGAATCACAAAATTTCTTATATATCACCTGTTCACTCCTCAAAATTGTGATTGCATTGACTTGTTCTAATTGGCTAGGAAATTCCACTTTTTAGCGTGTTTGGAGTTGATTTGCCAATTGCCCAACTCGAGTTTCCACCTTCTTTAATGATTCCTCTAAAGAATGAAACCTCTTATTGCTCCCTTCCTGATTTTTTGTGGTAATTTGAATGAAGGCAATTAAATTATCTTTCAATGTGGGTTCCTGTAGACCCTTAATTTTTGACCCAATCTGGTCCCATATGTTTTATTTAGTCCAAAATGATTTTTGTTGTCTAATTGGTCCAAAATAAATTTTGCTTTAGTATCTAATTTTTATTAATAAAAATAAAAATAAACAAATCAAAATCAAAAAATAAAAATAAAAATAAAAATCGGAGTCGAAAAAATCGGCAGCAAAAAAACAGTCGAACGGGCCCGTGGGTTATTTCGCCCGCAGGAAATTCCTGCAGGCGACACTCCAGCCCGCCCATTGCCGCAGTTTTCTGCGGCAGTTTTTTTTCGCCAGCGCATTTTTTCCTGCAACAATTTTTTTCGGCAGCGCAAATTTTTTGAAACCTAATCCAATTAGGTTTTGGTTTCTTTTTTTTACAAATATTACTTACCTTAACTAATTAAGAATAATCAACCTCAGACCTCTATAAATAAGGATCAAAGGCAACCAAATTAAAGGTGGCAAAAAATTGGCAGTAGCTTGGAAAATTGGAAACCAAATCAAGGAAGGAAAAGCCATAATTCAATTCAATTGATTTTTAAAGGAGCAGCAGCACGATTTAAAGATTTCAAAGGCAAAAAAGGCTTGTCTTTGGAGCTAGTTCATCCAAGAATAATTGTTTTTGGAGGAATCATCAAAAGAATGTATGTGTTAATTGATTTTCTTTAATTTTTTTTACACAGTAGCTAAAACTAGGATTTTTGTAATTTTCAAAAGTTAAAATCTTAGAACTTTAATTTAGTTTTCCAAAGTTAAAAACACTAAAACGTTACTTTATTTTCTAAAAACACATAAAATTGTTATTTTTTCTTCTTAAAAACCTTAAAACTCTAATTGAACATATTCTTCAACAAAACCAAAATTTGATTCTGTTTCTTTCAAAATTTTAAACTAGGTTCTATTTCATTCAAAAAGCCTTAAAAAACATCTTTTCTACTTATAAAAACTTCAATCTGTTTGTTTAAATTCATAAAACTTCATAAAATTATCAAATTGATTTCTAAAACCCTAATTCAAATCTTTTACCCGAGACCCTAATTCTAAAGCACTAAAACCCTAATTCAACTTTTAAACCTAAAATAGTAAACCCTAACCCATTTAAAACCTTAAACCCTAATTTTTTCTAAGCTCTAATCCTTTAAAACATTAAAAACCATAATAACACAAATGTTCTAAAATTACACAGTAGCTTGAAATCACCATTTAAAACCACAAATCAAAACAATTTTAAAGTGTCTAAAACCCTAGTTTCATGATTTCATCATTCAAACCTTAATTTGGTTAATCAAAGTGTCTTACCAACCTTTTAAAACATAAAACCCTAATCTATTTTAATTCCATAAAAAGTCACAGTAGCTATAATTGAACTTTTATTTGCTTTATTAAATTCCATATTTGGTTATGCTTTGATTTATTTCTTATGCTTTAATTTATTTAATTTCAATACTTGATATTTAATTTATCATGGGTGGATGTCTATTTTATATTTTGATTAATACCTTTGATGAATGATTTATTTATGGTTATTTACTTTTATCAATTTATTTAGACTTCCAAATGTTGCAAGAGGTATGTTTCCACTTGGTGGGTACCTCATTAGTTAAATATCATGTAATTTAATTTGCTTTTATTTTATTTTATTTTAGAACCTATGTAAAGGGCATGTTTCTACCTTTTGGTGGGTGTCCTATCTAGGCATATGATGTAAGGACATGTTTCCATCCTTGGATGGATGTCCATTTATTTGCTTTGTTTGGACGTTGCTTTGATTTTAATATAATGACGCTTTCTTTTATTTATTGTGTGTAATATGGATAATGTTGTTATATTTAAGAATTTTATAATATTAAGACCTATAAAGGAGGCCGGTTCCAATGAACCGGGCATTGTAGGGGTGCTGGGCCATTTCTCACCTTCCCCATATGTGCCCAACTTTTCGAACCCATTAGGGGGTTGGGGATTCCTTAGGAATCGAGTCATCCACCCCTTTCTTTTTTCTGGCCCGTCCGGGTGGAGACTCCATTTTCTCCGGACTTAGGTCCTTGTTCTCTAAGGCCCCGAGCCTAAACAGTGCCGAAGTTGCAAGAACCATTCCACCAGGAGTGGGGGCAAAAATCCCCGCTCACAGTGGCGACTCCACTGGGGATAAGAGAAGTTGATTACGTTGGTCTTTATATTATACTATTCTTTCTTATAATGATATTATCCATTGCATCATATTAGATTGCATCGTGTGCGTGAGTTAGGACGCCCGTGTTACCCGTGTTATGTTATGTAAGGGATACCATACTTTCACTCAAGGTATGGAGATCGAGCATGGCATAACTACTCTTAGCCTCGTACCATTTGGTATATACTTGCTATGGGAACCTAAGCCTTTTAACCCAAAGACTAAAGCTCATGTAATTGGCCTAGTTACTTTCCTTAGGTTTTACCCCAAATGCATGTTGTTTGACTATGGTTGGTTTATCTTAGTATAAATCATGGCTTATTTGGTTTAATCTTTTTCTAATATGACCTAAGTATATTCAAAACAAACTTTTCTTTAAAATCCAAGAGACCAAAGCTATTTTCAAAATTTTTCAAGATGGTCTTTGGACATAAGACTTTTCTAAAAAAATAAAATAAAAAAATTCTTTGGCCCATGGGCTAAATACTAAGCCCAAAATCCATTTTTCTAAAATCTTTTACAATGGGCTTAGAAACAAAACTACTTTCACCCAACCATTTTTTACAAAGAGCTTGCAAAAATATTTAGGTCAATTATGAAATACCAAAAATCAATTGTGGGCCTAGTTTACAGTAAGAATAAATTAACCGTGGGCTTGTTTTTGGCATAATCACTAGTTACTTTTTCAAGTGAGAAATCTATCTATAATAAACCTCTTAATTTAGTTTTAATCCAATATAGCATAAAAGCTGCTATAGTTGGTTGAATGGATTAAAACCTAATTAATAGGAATTATCATGGATTGATTTCCTTTTTCGATAATATAACTATTGGTTGAAATGTCAGAGGGAATTATTCGAAAGCAAGATACCCCATGTTGTATTTTGTTAACCATATACCTAGGAAAAGGGACTCGCCATTCGTGTGTGGATGTTATAAAGTTGGAAGGAACGTCCTATTTATCCTTATTTGTTGATTGTTTGTGCATACATGCATACATGCATACATTTGCATCTCATATCATTGATCCTCTTTGGCTCACAGCCCTGGATTACGATATTTCTAAAGCTTACTATAATCCGACCTAGGCTAGAGATGAAATATCTAGCAACGACTCAGTCACTTGCTCACCTAAAGCAATGGAGCCCGAATAAATTCAAAGGATGGTGGATGAGGCCCTCAATGCCAAGATGGAAGAAATCAAAGAGGCCCTAGCTGAGACCATGAAGAACCAATTGACTACAATCTTAGAAAACCATGCCGAGGCATCTGCTAGCACTAAGAAACCAAAGGACAAAGGGAAGACCAAAGTTAGTGAAGTGGTTTTTGATGATGAAAAGGTGATCATTGATGATGATGATGATTGGGCTCAATACTACCAAGAGGTTCAAGAAAAGAAGAAAGAATCGAAGGCTGTTGAGAAGGCAACTATTGAAAAGACCGAGACATCCAATGTTGAAAAGATGATTGCTGATTTAGAAAAGAAATTTGAGAAGAAGCTGAATACCGAAGAGATGTCTGAGATCGACAAGCTGTTTGAACAAGATGATGAGGTCCCTTATAAGTTCAAGATGCCTTCCTTTACTAAGTACAATGGAACTGGAAATCCTCATCTTCATGTGAAGCAGTATATCACTACCATACAGTCTGCCCGAGCTATTAAGGCTCAAACCTTAAGGTACTTTATGCTCTCATTGGACCATGTTGTCCAAAACTGGTTCAATACCTTAGATGATGGAACACAAAAGAGTTGGGATCTACTTTACAAAGCCTTCATCCAACAATATGGGTATAATGTTGAGCTAGAAGTTACCTTAATGGAAGTGGAGTCCATTAGGCAAAGGCCAAATGAGAATTTTATGGACTATGTGAAAAGGTGGAGAAACAAGGCCGCTTTACTCAAGAAGAGGCCCGATGAATCCGATCAAATAAGGATGATTATGAGAGGAGTGTTGCCTAATCTTCATGAGAGAATGTCTCATATGCTCATCCGTGATTTCAAAGACCTTCTCCAAGCTGGTTTGCAAATTAAAGAATGGGAAAGGGAGAAGAGCCGCTTTGCAACAAAAAGGAACGAGAAAGTGAGCTATCAACCTGGTAGCCAAAGCATGCAAAAGGCCATCGGTGTTAATGCTACTAACCAAGGAACAAGGAGACAATTTTCGGAATTGGGAAAACCAATGTCTTGGGTTCTCAACAAGCATCAAAGAAAAGGATTGCTACAACCCTTAAATCCTCGTCCTTTGCCTAACCCTCTTCCACCTAATTTTGACACCAAAGCATTTTGTCAATTTCACCAAATGCAAGGGCATGACACGGATAGATGTGTGAGGTTGAGACATGAGATTTAAAATCTAATTGATAATGGGAAGCTACCCGAGCCCAATAAGCCAAACACCAAAGACAAACCATTGCCAAAATTCAATAGGGTACCACCACCGGCAACCTTTATGATTGGAGGAGGTTTGCATGAGGACTTTGTCATGTCTTCTTTTCAAGATGTGTATGAAAAATCAATCAAAGAAGAAGAGGCATTTGTCAAAATTGAACAAGCTATGATGGATGGAGAAGTAGCAATTTATGTTGTTAACGGGTTTTGGGATTCAAGTGATAGTGATGATGATATCATACCCAAGAAGGAGGAGTGGACTTGGTCTGAGCCCAAAGAAGATGAGGTGATGAATACTAGATCCGGTAAGCCTTATGCAAGGCCACCACCTAAGGAGATAGAAACGAATAAGGGAAAGGAAGTTGAAGTGGAAGAAGATGATGTTGTGCTCAAGCAATTGAAAAGAACCCAAGCAAGTGTTAGCTTTTGGGACTTGTTAGCTACTTCTAAAAAGCACCGAGAAACTATGGCCATAGCCTTAGCTAGCGTGCAAATTTCTACCTCTACAACACCGGAGGAGTTGATCAACTTCATAAAAATTGGGGAAGTAATGAAATGTGAAGAGGTCCAAGAAAAGAGTGAAGTTAATATGGGAGCAATTTCTTTTTCAGATGCGGACTTACTGGAGGAGGGGAGAGACCACATCTGCCCTCTCTTTATCAAAATAGAAGTCAAGGGGAAGAGGACTCCATGTGTAATGGTCGATGATGGGTCTACCATAAATGTTTGTCCACTTAAGATATTGCCAAAACTAGCCATGTCAACAAGAGATCTAAACCCAACCGAGGTGACAATTCGTGCTTATGACAACACTAAGAGGCATGCCGAAGGGACTTTCAAAGCGGCCGTCAAGGTTGGTCCAATTGAATCTATTGTTGAGTTTGTTGTTTTAGACATACCAATTACCTTTGCCTTACTCTTGGGGCGACCATGGTTTCATCCTCTTGGTGGAATTCCTTCCACCCTTCATCAAAAGATCAAATTCCCCAACAAAAATGAGACAGTGGTCATTGAAGCTGAAGATAACGAGATTGTTAACGCCCTAATGGTTGAGAGGCCTCTCAATAGTTTTCAAGTAGCTATAATTTCTGATGATGAAGCAGTGGACTCCAAAGTTTTGAATACGATGAAGAACATGAACTACCTTCCCGGAGCTGGTCTTGGAAAGGGAAAGGCTGGTTTAACAAAGTTGCCAGATTTTAGGACTCAAACTTCCAAGAAGGGGTTAGGATATGATGAAGACAACGATGTCCAGCCAAAGAAGAGTGAGAAGATGAGTTTACCACCACTTGAGGAGAGCTTTGTCAAAGCTCCAAATATGGGACCACTCCAAGGAAAGCCCGAGCCGATCATGTTCATGGGTAAGTTAATTCCAGGTTTTGAAATTTTTACAGATGTTGCTGAGCTAGTGGAGCAAGTGAAGAAAGAGCTCACCCTGTCAACCAACAAAGAATCCAATCCAAAAGAGAAGAATGAAGCTGCCCTGAAAGCCGAGAAGACTCCGGAAGAGATTGCTGCCATGGTCGAGGAAAAGTTTGAAGACATCCTGCTTTATGATTCTAAGAACAATGATTTTTATTTTGATTTTAATTTGTCTGCTTTGTATGAGGATGATGATGTTTTCTTTTCCAAAATGAATGCAATAAAGTCTGATTTTGCTTACTTGTGTGATGTTTCTCCTGATGGTTGCATACATTTAAATAACAGTTACATGAGCATCTTTAATATTAATTCTGTTAACACACAATCATTAAATTTGGGAACAACTGAAAATCCTAAAAACATTAGCGTAGCATCCAACCTTACTCCTGATGAGAGAGAGAGATTTTAAAAAATATTCAAAAAATATGAAGAAGTGTTTGCTTGGCCCTACGAAGATATGCCAGGGATAGATCGAAACATAGTCGAGCATCACATTCCTACTTACACTCACATTAATCCTGTCAAACAAAAGCTTAGGCGACTAAGACCTGAGTGGGCTGAATTGGTTAAAGAAGAGGTCACTAAGCAAATACAAGTGAAGTTCCTTGAAGTGATAGAATACCCAGATTGGCTAGCCAACATAGTACCAGTGCCAAAGAAAGATGGGAGGATAAGGGTCTGCGTGGACTATAGAGATCTAAACAAGGCTTCCCCTAAGGATGATTTTCCTTTACCTCATATAGATGTACTCATTGATAGTGCGGCCTCTAGCATGCTACACTCGTTTGTAGATGGATTTTCCGGATACAATCAAGTGTTAATGGCCCAAGAGGATAAAGCCAAAACCGCCTTCATTACTACATGGGGTATATTTTGTTATAGGGTGATGCCGTTCTGCTTAAAGAATGCTGGAGCAACCTATCAAAGGATGGCCACCACACTATTTCATGACATGATGCACAAAGAAGTTGAAGTATATGTTGATGATATGATGGTGAAGTTGGATACAAGGGAGCAACACTTCCAAAACTTAGAATTATTCTTCGATATAGCTTTGAAGTATAAGCTAAGACTAAACCCGAAGAAATGTGTATTCGGTGTTACTTCAGGCAAATTGTTGGGACATGTAATTGGTCCGAATGGTATTGAGATTGATCCTGACAAAGTCAAAGTAATCAGGGATATGCCAGCCCCAAAGACGGAGAGAGAAGTTCGGGGATTCATTGGTAAACTGCAGTACATTAGCAGATTTATAGCAAAGCTCACAACAATTTGTGAGCCTATCTTCAAATTGCTTAGAAAGAATCAGCTGGTCGTATGGAATGAAGAATGTCAAAAGGCCTTTGACCGAATAAAAGAGTATTTGTTGAATCCACCTATTTTTAACCACCAAAACCCAGAAAACCTCTATTACTATACTTAGCAGTTGAAGAAGAGTTGATAGGAGCCATGCTAGCCCAAGCAGATGAGTCGGGGATTGAGCATTCCATTTACTATTTGAGTAGAAAGCTCCTACCTTATGAAATTAAGTATAGTATCATCGAAAAGACATGTATAGCCGTGGTTTGGTCTTCTAAGAAGTTGCAGCATTTCTTTCAATCGTATAGTGTGCAAGCAATTTCCAGGTTGGATCCAATGAAGTACTTAAGGGAGACACCCTCTTTAATTGGGAAATATGGTCGATGGTTGATAATATTAGAAGAATTTGAGATCGAGTATGTAACCAGGAAAATAATCAAGGGTAGAATGGTGGCAGAATTCCTGGCTCAACAACCATTACCAGAAAGTGAAAAGGTAATCTTGAATTTCCAGATGAACATTTAGAAGTAATTGAAGTATAAGGGTGGAAAATGTATTTTGATGGAGAGGTAAACAGGAAAGGAGCAGGTTTGGGAGTTATACTAGAATCACCCGAAGGGGAACTCATCCCTTTAGCCAAGAAGTTGAAATTTAGGGCAACCAATAATATGGTGGAGTATGAAGCATGTATTCTCGTTTTGGAAACCCTAATGATTATGAAGGTGGATAAGGTGGAAGTTTATGCTGATTCATTGCTAGTAGTATCCCAAGTAAATGGAGAGTGGGAGTTGAAAGAAGAAAAATTGAAACCATACCACCGTTATTTGACCATGATGAAGAAGAATTTTAAGGAGTGTAGGTTTATACACCTGTCAAGAGAAGAAAATCAGATGGCTAATGCCTTG
Source organism: Garcia nutans (assembly GCA_947685225.1). Taxonomy (NCBI): domain Eukaryota; kingdom Viridiplantae; phylum Streptophyta; class Magnoliopsida; order Malpighiales; family Euphorbiaceae; genus Garcia; species Garcia nutans. Next base: position 12,076,572 of record CANTUV010000061.1, on the reverse strand, counting down.
GCCACATTGGCTACGGTATGGGAAAATCCTGCCAGCCTATTCCTTAAGCCTCTAATCTTGACCAGTTCATCAACTCCTTGCTATGAATATGAGACAATCATGGAAGTTGATATAGACCATGATGCATGGTATGATACTATAAGGAGATTTTTGAAGGAAAGAGAATACCCGCCGGGGGCAACAAAGAAAGAGAGAAGAACCATAAGGAGGTGGTCATTGCAATACATCACCTTCCATGGAGAGTTATATCAAAGATGGCCTGATGGAGTGCATTTGAGATGTTTGAGAAAGCCTGAAGTGGAGTGCATCATGTCAGAAATACATGCGGGGAGTTGCGGTCCGCACATGAATGGTTTGGCCCTAGTTAAGAAGGTTATTCGACAAGGTTACTATTAGTTGACCATGGAGAAAGACTGTATTGAGTTCGTTAAGAAGTGCCAGCAATGTCAGATGTATGGCAACTTGAATCATATGCCTCCTAAAGAACTACATTCCATGTCTTCACCTTGGCCATTTGCCACCTGGGGTATCAACATTATAGGAGAAATACATCCGACAACCTTAAACGGTCACCGTTTCATTGTAGTAGCAGTTGATTATTTTTCAAAATGGGTCGAAGCTGAATCCTTCAACAAGCTTGGTGCAAGTCAAATGGCTAGGTTTATCGAAAAGAATCTCATCTGTAGATATGGGGTCCCGCATAGTGTGATATCAGATAACGGGGTACAGTTTCAAGGAGCAGTTAAGGATTTATTCTCTAAGTACTAAATCCATCATCATCGGTCCTCTCCTTATAGACCAAAGGCTAATGGTGTCGTGAAAGCAACAAACAAGACAATTAAGTAAATTCCGTCCAAGATGACCAAGACTTACAGGGACTGGTCGAAAATGCTTCCCTTTGCTTTATGGAGATATAGGACAAGTGTGTGAACACCTACTGGGATGACATCGTTCTCTTTGGTTTATGGGATGGAAGTGGTATTGCCAATTGAAATTGAGATCAAGTCTTTAATAGTGGTCTTGGAAGCTGAATTGCCTGAAATGGAATGGGTAACAGGCAGATACACACAATTAGCTTTACTAGAAGAGAGAAGGCTAAAGGTACTGTATCATCACCAACTGTATCAAAAGAAGATATCTTGGGCCTACAATAGAAGGGTTAAAATTAGAAAATTCAGAGTTGGGGATTTGGTGTTGAAGCAATGTAAGCCTAATGTATCTGATCCAAGAGGGAAGTTCAGACCTAGCTGGGAAGGGCCATATGTCGTGAAAAAAGTCATGAGCAAAGGTGCGGTGAAGTTATCAGACATGGATGGGAATGAATTTAGTGAGCCAGTAAACATTGACAGGTTGAAGAGGTTTTATGTATGATAGGAAGAAAAAGAAGAAAAAAGAGCTCGCTAGATTGAATACCTAAAAAGGGCAGCCTAGGCAAAAGTTAGAGCAGTCCGCTAGTTTCGAAAACCCGAAAGGGTAGGTTAGGCAACAATTAGGGCTAAATGAGAGAAAATCATCAATTAGAAAACCTGAAAGGGCTAATTGGCAACAGGAGTAATCTTGTGTATGCTGGCTTTATGTTTGGTTGTTCCCCAATTTAATAAAACAGAATTAATGTTAAAATTGTTCTATGTGCACTGTTATAAGTATTTGACCAGATATGGATGAAATAATAATCATAATTGCAAAAGGTGATGACAAATTATAAATGGAAAAGAAGCATCTTTTATTACTTTAGTTATTTTTCATCCTAAACAAAACACTTTCTGAATTGACAAATGTAAAAGCTATGGCAGTCGATAAGTGTAACGTGCAGGGCAGCTTTGCCTCAGCTGATCCAAGTAGGATTCAGTCAAGCAAGGCATGTCTAGGTCAGGAGCAAAGTCAGAATCACGAGGCTCAGCTCAATACTGACTCCCAAGACAGCGAGGATCATAGCATGTACCTTGATGAAGAGTAGCAAGGGGAACATACATCAAGTATGTCCGCATGGTGATACGAGAAATCTTCCACCAAGGTACCAACCAATGGATATTGACTTCAGAATGTGAGTGGATCCAGTCGACCCAGTCAGCATATGAAGAAGCAGGATGGAGTAGCTTCCTAGCATAATGATGACGTGGCAGGTATCTGGCAAAATCCATGGAGGGAGTATCAAGCAAACAAAGAAGCTCCTGAAGCCAAATCTTTGAAGAAAGAATTAAATTAAAAAAAAAACAAGAGTCCGCTAAGTTAAAAACTCGTAAGGGCGGCTTAGGCAAAAATTAGGACAACTCACTAGTTCCGAAAACCCACATGGGCGGACTAGGCAAAAGTTAGAGTAATATAAAAAAGAAAAAAAAGCCTAAATTGAAAACCCGAAAGGGCAGCTTAGGTAATTACCTGAAGTAGCAACGGACTCCCAGTCAGTCTCTTTAACAATCCTGATTTAAATCGGTCTAATCCAACTAAGGTCTCGGCTAAAATCACAGGTACTGATGACAAGCCTCCTTCCATTTGATCCATAATATCCAATACTTGTGGATCAATGTCGCCGTCAGAAGAAACAAGCAAGAGTTGGTCGAGCAAGCAAAGACAAAGCATGCGTCCCCATGCCTTAGTAGGAGCCAAATAAGAGAAACAAATGTCAATCAAAGGAGCAAGTATAATTTTTTCACCTCTCATCAACTGAAGAACTTTGGGTTTTGGAATTTGAAATAACATCTGCATTTTCTGTTGAGTTTTGGAAATCAATGTGGGTAACACCATTTGTTGATTATTGGGATGTCCAAGGATGGCCTCAAATTCTTCAATCGAGGGACACATTTCAAAGCCATTAATTCTAAATACCCTAGAATCCGTATCCCACAAGGAAGCCACGGCATGTAAGAAGGAGTGGTCCAATTTGACATTTTGAAAGCATTTTAAACATCAAGCTTTGACCATGAAATTTGCTTCCAATGGTTGGCATCCATATTCTTAAATAGAATTTTTATTTTCTTTAAATGGTGCTCGGTCATCGTTGATGAATAAAGGGGAACAAAAATTGCTAAAAGGAGTCTTCACATTGAAAGAGAGAGATTTTTGGTTTATGAATTGAAATATGGCATGCAAGGTGATTTATATAGAAGAAAATAAACATTTTCCAAAAGTGAAATGGAAAAGATGATGGGAAAGGATAAGACCATATGGCATAAGGAAAGGAAGTGGTCACAATTTCTTTTTCCACTTTGGATTTGGTTTAACAAAAGAAGTGGATATTAATTATGATGTACTATATATATATAAAATAATAATAAAAAAATAAATAATTTTGGCAGTAACGAAAAAAATATAAAAAAAATAAAAAAAATATAATTTTGGCAGTAACGAAAAAAAAGGATTACAGTAAAGAGGAAAATTGTATATTTTTAATTATTGTACAATGTTTTACAATTGCTACAATATTTGCATATCACTAAGAGGGTGGTGGAAGGTCATCAAATAAAGACTTGAAAAAGTCGTCGCCTGTTGGAGGAGGGGGCAAATTACTTGTCCCGGGATCATCCGAATCAGAAGCACTAAAACCCCTATTGCCTTGGAGTTTCGATTTGTCATGGTCCTCATCAGAAGCAGACGAAAGGATCTCATGGTCATCAATCTGGAGGCCTCTCGATGAAGAAGCATCGGGATCCCTCATTCCTTGAAATCGGAAGTCACAGAAATTTTGTTCAGATTGGTGATATAAACTTTCAAAATGAGAAGCCTGCTAATGACTTGTAGCCAACTCTTCTTAAAGTTTCTTATTTTGTTCTTCAAGCATCCACTGTGAGCCAAGAGAGAAAAAGGTAAGAGCATACATAATCATGCATACATATAGCGTAAACTATTATGAAATGAGGAACGTACCAGGTAGTTCATATCAATACCCTATGGATGAGATGGAGTATCCAGCGGGCTAGAATGAGAAAATGAAGGGGAAGTGAAAGAGGGTCCAACTTCATGATCAAACGAGCCAATAGCCTACAACAATCATTAAAGAATCAAAGGAAGGAAAAGCAGTTGCAAGGGAAAAGTGGGTAAAATGCAAAAACTCCCTTGGAAGATCAAAATAAGGAAAGAAGAGCATAAATCAAGCAAGACATGGCCAAGCCAAATCGAGCTTAGCCGTATCACCTCAAAAGAAATTTTGGTAGAATATGACACGGGTAGGCGACACGGCCAAGCCACTGGCCGTGTCTCACCTAAAGGACAAAGTCAAGAAGGACCAAGCAAAGAAAGAAAAGAAACAGTAGGTGACACTGGCAAGCAACACGGCCAAGCCACTGGCCATGTCCCATCCTAAGTCTAGAACAAAGAAAAATCAAAGAAAAGACACAGACGTTGAAACACCAAGGAAACACGGCCAAGCCACTGGCCGTGTCACTCCCATCTTCAAAGAACAAAGAAGACCCCGATCTCCAAGGATGATGATCCATTTTCAAGGGTGAAGACCCGATCTCCGAGGGTGAAGATTCATTCTGAGGGTGAAGAATCACAATGCATAGAACATCCGAAGTAGTCAGACTTCTCAACTGATAAAAGGTTAGTAAAATTCATTCTCAGGTCCAAGTACCCAATCTCGGGTCCAAGTACCCAAATCAAATTCGAACCGGGTCCAGAACCCAAATTTTCCTTAGGTCCAGAACCTAGAATTATCCTTGAGTCCAGAACTCGAACTGGGTCCAGAACCTAAATTTTTCTTAGGTCCAAAACCTAAAATCTCCCTTGAGTTCAGAACTCGAACCGAGTCCAGAACCCAAATTTCTCTTAGGTCCAGAACCTAGAGTCATCCTTGAGTCCAGAACTCGAACCAAGTCTAGAACCCAAATTTTTCTTAGGTCAAGAACCTAGAATTACTCTTGAGTCCAGAACTCGAACCGGTCCAGAACCCAAATTTCCCTTAGGTCCAGAACCTAGAGTCATCAATGAGTCCAGAACTTGAACCGGGTCCAGAACCCAAATTTTTCTTAGGTCCGGAACCTAAAATCTCCCTTGAGTCCAGAACTCGAACCGGGTCCAGAACCCAAATTTCTCTTAGGTCCAGAACCTAGAGTCATCCTTGAGTCCATAACTCGAACCGGATCCAGAACCCAAATTTTTCTTAGGTCGAGAACCTAGAATTACTCTTGAGTCCAGAACTCGAACCGGGTCCAGAACCCAAATTTCCCTTAGGTTCAGAACCTAGAGTCATCCTTGAGTCCAGAACTCAAACCGGGTCCATAATCCAAAATTTTCTTAGACCCAGAACCTAGAATTATCCTTGAGTCCAGAACTTGAACCGGGTCCAGAACCCAAACTTTTCTTTAGGTTTAGAACCTAGAATTTATCCGTGAGTCCAGAACTCAAATCGGGTTCAGAACCCAAAACCTCAACCATCTCAAAAATTAAGTCTTATTGCTTTTTACTCTCTTTCACTAAGGTTTCAGATAATTCAAGCAGGGGGTAAACTGTATACCCTTTATTTTTGACCCAATTCGGCCCCATATGTTTTATTTAGTCCAAAATGATTTTTTTTGTCTAATTGGTCCAAAATAATTTTTGTTAAATAATTTTTGCTTTAGTATCTAATTTTTAATAATAAAAAATAAAAATAAACAAATAAAAATAAAAAATAAAAAAAAATCGGAGTCGAAAAATCGGCAGCAAAAAAACAGTCGCACAGGCCCGTGGGTTATTTCGCCCACAGGAAATTCCTGCCGGAGAAAACACTGTTCTATTTCGCTCGCAGGATTTTCCTGCAAACGAAATAGAATTTCTATTTTGCCCACAGGAAAATCCTGCCGGCGACGCTCCAGCCCGCCCACTGCCGTAGTTTTCTGCGGCAGTATTTTTTCGCCAGCGCATTTTTTCCTGCGGCAATATTTTTCAGCTGTGCAAATTTTTCGACGCAAATTTTTCGAAACCTAATCCAATTAGGTTTTAGTTTCTTTTTTTTTATTAATATTACTTACCTTAACTAATTAGGAATAAACAATCTCAGACCTCTATAAATAAGGATCAAAGGCAACCAAATTAAAGGTGGCAAAAAATTGGCAGTAGCTTGGAAAATTGGAAACCAAATCAAGGAAGGAAAAGCAATAATTCAATTCAATTGATTTTTAAAGGAGCAGCAACACGATTTAAAGAATTCAAAGGCAAAAAAGGCTTGTCTTTGGAGCTAGTTCATCCAAGAATAATTGTTTTTGGAGGAATCATCAAAAGAAGGTATGTGTTAATTGATTTTCTTTAATTTTTTTTACACAGTAGCTAAAACTAGGATTTTTGTGTTTTTCAAAAGTTAAAATCTTAGAACTTTAATTTAGTTTTCCAAAGTTAAAAACAATAAAATGTTACTTTATTTTCCAAAAAGACTTAAAATTGTTATTTTTTCTTCTTAAAAACCTTAAAACTCTAATTGAACATATTTTTCAACAAAACCAAAATTTGATTCTGTTTCTTTCAAAATTTTAAACTAGGTTCTATTTCATTCAAAAAGCCTTAAAAAACATCTTTTCTACTTATAAAAACTTCAATCTGTTTGTTTAAATTCATAAAACTTCATAAAATTATCAAATTGATTTCTAAAACCATAATTCAAATCTTTTACCCGAGACCCTAATTCTAAAGCACTAAAACCCTAATTCAACTTTTAAACCTAAAATAGTAAACCCTAACCCATTTAAAACCTTAAACCCTAATTTTTTCTAATCTCTAATCCTTTAAAACATTAAAAACCATAATAACACAAATGTTCTAAAATTACACAGTAGCTTGAAATCACCATTTAAAACCACAAATCAAAACAATTTTAAAGTGTCTAAAACCCTAGTTTCATGATTTCATCATTCAAACCTTAATTTGGTTAATCAAAGTGTCTTACCAACCTCTTAAAACATAAAACCCTAATCTATTTTAATTCCATAAAAAGTCACAGTAGCTATAATTGAACTTTTATTTGCTTTATTCAATTCCATATTTGATTATGCTTTGATTTATTTCTTATGCTTTAATTTATTTAATTTCAATACTGGATTTATTTAATTTATCATGGGTGGATGTTTATTTTATATTTTGATTAATACCTTTGATGAATGATTTATTTATGGTTATTTACTTTTATCAATTTATTTAGACTTCCAAATGTTGTAAGAGGTATGTTTCCACTTGGTGGGTACCTCATTAGTTAAATATCATGTAATTTAATTTGCTTTTTTTATTTTATTTTAGAACCTATGTAAAGGGCATGTTTCTACCTTTTGGTGGGTGTTCTATCTAGGCATATGATGTAAGGACATGTTTCCATCCTTGGATGGATGTCCATTTATTTGCTTTGTTTGGACGTTGCTTTGATTTTGATATAATGATGCTTTCTTTTATTTATTGTGTGTAATATGGATAATGTTATTATATTTAAGAATTTTATAATATTAAGACCTGTAAATGAGGCCGGTTCCAATGAACCGGGCATTGTGGGGGTGATGGGCCATTTCTCACCTTCCCCACACATACCCAACTTTCTGAACCCATTAGGGGGTTGGGGATTCCTTAGGAATTGAGTCATCCACCCCTTTCTTTTTCCTGGCCCGTCCGGGTGGCGACTCCATTTTCTCCGGACTTAGATCCATGTTCTCTAAGGCCCCGAGCCTAAACAGTGCCGAAGTCATGAGAACCATTCCACCGGAGTGTGGGCAAAAATCCCCGCTCACAGTTCCTTATGTTGATATTGATTTTGTGTGCTAATTTGAAAAAAGGCATTCAAATTATCTTCCAATGTGGGTTTCTTAAGGTGATCTTGATTTGAACACTGTTCTTGAAAGTAAGAAGTTCTTTGGTAAGGTTGAAAATTTTATTGAGGTGAAATCTGCTTCTAGTTTTCCTAAGAAAAATTTGGGTAGTTTCTCCAACTTGGGTTATAAGTTTCGAAATATAGGTAATTTCTATCCCTTGGTTGGAAACTTTCAAAGGCATATTCTTCCTCTTGCCTCTCTTGGTATTGTTCAAAATTAAATGAACACATGTTTGCACTATATCCTACAGTGCCACATGATGGACATACTTCTTGACTAGGCATAGGTGCTCTTCCTTGTGCATTTAGCATCTTAAGTTGACTTGTTAATTCTGCTAATTGCCATGCCATTTTAGAATTAGCATTCCATCATAAAATCTCTCATTCCTTGAAAATTGCATCCTTATAATAAATACTTATTAATTCAAAAAGAAAAACTTTAAACAATTAATCAATTTAATTAAAAAATCAAACTACTAACAACAATTGCCTTCCCCGGCAACGGCGCCAAAAACTTATTACTCTCGACTAACACTACCACAATCAACACTTGCAAGTATACGAGCTAATTGTAGCAACGGTGATTGCCCCATGGTCATCTCATAAGGAAGGAATTGTTTTGCAATAGTTTGATTAGGAAGAAATTTAAAAACAAGAGTGTGATGTTTAAAGTAGTGGTGAAAAGCAATTAAAATTAAAAGGAATGTGTGTAATGGTTGTACAAGATTATTTCAATTCTAGGAATGGTGCCTAAGGTTGTAGATCAATTCAATCAAAGATTAATTCTCAAATTATCCATTAATATGACCTTGTATTTTAATTTGTTCCTTGAGTTTAATTAGTAATAACCAATCCATCAGTTTTCACATTCATGAATTAACAACAACTAATTGTTTTGAAATTGTAAATTAATAAAACCCTAGAACATATATTTCTATTTCATTCTTAGGGTAGTTTATTGCATAATTCTAATATCAAATTTCACCTCTCGGCCATTCATTCAATATCTAGAGATCAATAGGTAGCTAATCTATCAACCTAACATTCAATCCAATGCAATCAACCAACAACAAGGTATATTAATGGAAATATCAAATCAAGTCATTCAATCAAATGTACTACAAACCCTAGGCATGAGTAATTTAGCTCATCATCATCAATTTAAAATAAATATTCATCTCAATATAAATCAAATCACAATTGTCCATTGAAATATTATTGTTCTTAACAAACAATAACAATCTAGAAATGAATTAAAAGAGAGAATATAAAAACCCCTTTGAAGATACTAAGAGTTGAACTTCTAGTCTTCCTCCTAGCTCCACTTTGAATGTGATGAAGAACTAACAAGCCTTCTTCAATCAATGGCTCTCCTCTTAAAAGATGGAATGGTAACTCTCTCAAGCCAGCAACTCCTCAATCAAGCTTTCTTCAAACCCTAAACTTCACAAGAGCTTGCTCACCCAATTTTTATCCTAAAAAATGTCAAGAATCCTATGGAAGAAATGGAAGATGAAGATGAGGGTGATGTTCATGGTCTCTCTCAAGACCAAGAATAAGATGATGAACCAAGAGAGAACCCCCTTTTAAAAAGCCTCCAACGTGTATATGTATTCCCCCACTTTTATCTTCTTTTAATTTTTTAAGAGACCATCCATCTCTTACCAACTCACACACCACACTTTTCTCCCACCTTTTTCTTTATTTTATATTTATTTCCATGAATTAGACAACCTTTTTGATCTTTTATTGTTTCTTTTTAAAAGATAACACCTATTGTCCCCCATTTTGTCCACCATTTCATGTAAAATAATTGAAAGAATTCTCACAAGACACGACCAAGTCGTGAGTGACTTGGCCATGTCACTCAATTTCTTATGGACACGGCCAAGGCCTTGTGACCATGTCCATGGTTGCCTCACTACTTTCTTCATTTTCCAAGTGGGACACGGCCAAGGTGTGAGCGGGGATTTTCGTCCCCACTCCCGGTGGAATGGTTCTTGCGACTTCCGCACTATTTAGGCTCGGGGCCTTAGAGAACACGGACCTAAGTTCGGAGAAAATGGAGTCGCTACCCGGACGGGCTGAGAAAAAAGAAAGGGGTGGATGACTCAACTCCTAAGGAATCCCCAACCCCTTAATGGGTTCGGAAAGTTGGGTACGTGTGGGGAAGGTGAGAAATGGCCCAGCACCCCCACAACGCCCGGTTCATTGGAACCGGCCTCCTTTACAGGTCTTAATATTATAAAATATTAAAATTCTTAAATATAATAATATTATCCATATTACACACAATAATTAAAAGAAAGCATCAATATATTAAAATCAAAGCAATGTCCAAACAAAGCAAATAAATGGACACCCCTCCAAGGATGGAAACATGTCCTTACATCACATGCCTAAATAGGACACCCACCAAAAGTAGAAACATGACCTTTACATAGGTTCTAAAATAGAAAAGCAAATTAAATTACATGATGTTTAACTAATGAGGTACCCACCAAGTGGAAACATACCTCTTACAACTTTTGGAAATCTAAATTAATTAATAAAAGTAAATAATCTTTCATCATAAATAAATCATTCATCAAAGCTATTAATCAAAATAGAAAATAAACATCCATCCATGATAAATTAAATAAATCAAGTATTGAAATTAAATAAATTAAAGCATAAGAAATAAATCAATACATAATCAAGTATGGAATTGAATAAAGCAAATAAAAGTCCAATTATGGCTACTATGACTTTTTATGGAATTAAAATAAATTAGGGTTTTATATTTTAAATGGTTGGTAAGACTCTTTGATTAATAAAATTAAGGTTTGAATGATGATATCATGAAATTAGGGTTTTAAACACTTTAAAATACTTTAATTTGTAATTTTTGGTTATTGGGTTCCTATGCTACTGTGTAAAATTTAGGTTTTTATGTTTTTATATTTTTTTAATGTTTTAAAAGGACTAGGGTTCATAAAAAAGGTTTTAAAAGGGTTAATGTTCATTATTTTGGGTTTAAAAGTTGAATTTTGGATTTTAGGATTTAGAAGTAGGGTCATAGGTGGTGAATAATTTTTAGGGTTTTAGAAATCAATTTGATAATTTCATGAAGTTTTATGAATTTAAACAAATAAATTAAAGTTTTTATAAGTAGAAAAGATGTTTTTTTAAGGATTTTTGAATGAAAAAGTACCAAGTTTAAAGTTTTGAAAGAAACAGAATTTGATTTTGGTTTTGTTGAAGAATATGTTCAATTAGAGTTTTAAGGTTTTTAAGAAGAAAAAAAAAACAATTTTAAGCCTTTTGGAAGATAAACCAAAGAAATAAGGTTTTTTTTTTTTTGCTTTAGAAAAACTAAATTAAAGTTCAAAGGTTTTTAATTTTAATTTCATAGATTTGCTACTGTGCAAAAAAAAAACAATTAAAGAAAATTACAAGCTTCTTTTGATGATTTCTCCAAAAACAATTCTTCTTGGATGACCTAGCTCCAAATTCTAGGTTTTTTTTTCTTTGAATCCTCTAAATCATGCTACTGCTGTTCCAGAGCAAAGTTGAATTGAATTTCTTCTTTTCCTTCCTTGATTTGGTTTCAAATTTTCCAAACTACTCTTGGATTTTTGCCTCCCCTTTTTTAATTGTCTTTGGTCCTTATTTATAGTGGTTTGAGGTTGTTTATTCCTAATTAGTTAAGGTAAGTAATATTAATAAAAAAAAAGAAACCAAAACCTAATTAGATTAGGTTTCAAAAAAATTTCTACCGCAGAAATCTACGGCAGCTCGAGCGGAGTAGGCCCGTAAGCTATTTCGCAGGTAGAAAATTTATGCGTGCGAAATAGCATAGTGATTAGCCCGCAGGAATTTCCTACGGGCCCGCGAGACGATTTTTTCGTCGCCGATTTTTATGACTCCGATTTTTATTTTTATTTGTTTATTTCTATTTTTATTAAAAAAAATTAGATACTAAAGCAAAAATTATTTAATAAAAATTATTTTGGACCAATTAGACAACAAAAATCATTTTAGACTAAATAAAACATATTGGACCGGATTGGGTCAAAAATTAAGGGTCTACAGTTTGCCTCCTGCTTGAATGGTCTGAAACCTTAGTGAAAGAGAGTGAAAAGCAATAAGACTTAATTTTTGATGAAATGGTTGAGGTTTTGGGTTCTGGACTCGGTTCGAGTTCTGGACTCAAGGATAATTCTAGGTTCTGAACCTAAGGAAAATTTGGGTTCTGGACCCGGTTCGAGTTCTGGACTCAAGGATAATTCTAGGTTCTCGACCTAAGTAAAATTTGGGTCTACCTATTCGAGTTCTGAACTCAAGGATAATTCTAGGTTCTCGACCTAAGGAAAATTTGGGTTCTGGACCCTGTTCGAGTTCTGGACTCAAGGATAATTCTAGGTTCTGGACCTAAGGAAAATTTGGGTTCTGAACCCGGTTCGTGTTCTGGACTCAAGGATAATTCTAGGTTCTGGACCTAAGGAAAATTTGGGTTTTGGACCCAGTATTGGGTACTTAGACCCGAGATTGATTTGATTTGGGTACTTGGACCCGAGATTGATTTGATTTGGGTACTTGGACCCGAGATTGATTTGATTTGGATACTTAGACCCGAGAATGGGTTCTGGGACCCGAGCTTGGGTACTTGAACCCGAGAATGGGTGCTTGGAGCCGAGATTGAGTTTGCCTAACCTTTTATCATTTAAGAAGTCTGACTGCTCCGGCTGTTTTATGCATTGTAATTCTTCACCATCAAAATGGATCTTCACCCTTAAAAATGGATCTTCATCCTTTGAGATCTGGTCTTCACCCTTGAAAATGGATCTTCATCCTTTGAGATCTGGTCTTCACCCTTGAAAATGGATCTTCATCCTTTGAGATCGGGTCTTCACACTTGAAAATGTATCTTCATCCTTTGAGATCCCCTTGAAAATGGATCTTCATCCTTTGAGATTGGGTCTTCACCCTTGAAAATGCATCTTCATCCTTTGAGATCGGGTCTTCACCCTTGAAAATGGATCTTCATCCTTTGAGATCGGGTCTTCACCCTTGAAAATGGATCTTCATCCTTTGAGATCAGGTCTTCTTTGTTCTTTGAAGATGGGACTGACATGGCCAGTGGCTTGGCTGTGTCCCCTGGGTGTGTCAACTTGTGTGTTTTTTCTTTGGTTCTTCTTTATTCTTGGCTTAGGATGGGACACGGCCAAGCTTGTGGCCGTGTCATGTGATACGGCCAGTGGCTTGGCCGTGTCGCCTACCAATGTCACCTACTGCTTCCCTTCTCTCTTTGCTTGGTCTTTCTTGGCTTTGCCCTTTAGGTGAGACACAGCCAGTGGCTTGGCCGTGTCTCCTGCCTGTGTCATGTTCTGCCAAGATTTCCTTTGAGGTGACACGGCCAAGCTTGATTTGGCTAGGCCATGTCTTGCTTGATCCATGTTTTCCTTGTTTTGATCTTCCAAGGGAGTTTTTGCACTTTAACCACTTTTCCCTTGCAACTGCTTTTCCTTTTTTTCTCCAATTTTGATTGGATCTTATATCTTCTGCTTGCCCCCCCCAAGGATTTTTTTCTTTCATGCAAGCTTTGATTGATGTTTTTATTGTCTAGTTCTTTGCATAAGCACGCATTTCTTCTCTTTGCAAAGTGACTGGGGCTTCCACAAGCGAATAGGCTTTCCATGCCCCCCTTGATTCAATATCTTCTTTTGATTCCTTAATTCGCAGGGTGTTTGCTGTTCATTAAGACAAGAAAGTGCGATGTAATATGCTCATGTATGCATGATATGCATGAATAACACTTACAGTCATTCCATTGGCTCACAGACTGAGGTGATTAGCAGAAGTGTTCTCATTGGTTCCTTTTTGACGCTCGTTCAAGTCTTGCATTGAAATGATCAAAAACTTTGCATTTGGCTTTTATCTTTAAGATGTCGAAAACATGAGTGGTGGAGACCCTAAGCAGCAGAGTCAGGGATGTATTTATTTCAAACTATGTTTCAGCTTGTCAGTTGGTAGTTTCTTCATGACCTTGCCAATAATCAATTCAACATACTTCCCTTAACTTGAAGGCTTTGTATGACAAAACACTTTTTTTTTATTTTGATTTTGAAATCAAATGTTGGCTTTGCCAAATCGATGTCAATGTACCTCAGGACTTAATTTTTCCAAATTAATATATCTATAACATGACAACCCTAGTTACCGTACTAAACTCGGGAATCATTTCTATTTAAGCAAGAACTGTTGCACTTCATATAGGCACATACACATTGCTTGGCCAAAGGTCTCATTTGAGTTTAAATATTGTCTATTCTCATATGCATACTTATCCAAACTATCTCCACTAATAGACTCTACCTACCAATAGAGATCAACAGGTCTTTGATAGGCTTGAAACGGGGTCTATAAGGGACATGGGTTAAAGTGGAGGCCATTTGAGATTAGAGCTGGTGTGACACAATGGACAAACCCTCGCACTACAAATTTCTTGTTGGAACTTTAGACAGTTGCGAGCAATCTTTCTAGACTCCAAATTCCTTCTATCTTCTTGGCATTAATCTGGATCTTGATTAGGACAGTTTTTGCCCTTGCAAAAAGTTTAAGACCCAAATCTGTTTCTTTTCTTCTTTTCCCTTTTTTCCTCTTTATTTTTTGTACTCTTCCCTTTTTTTTCTCTTTCCTTACTCTTCCCTTTCTTTTATCATTTTGTCCTTCTTTCTTGTAGGACTATCAAGTACAGAACTTTCAAGAACCGGATGGTCTTCCTCCTTTTTCTTTGATTTTGATGGAATCTTTGGTTGTGTTGGGACCAATTCAAGTCAATCCATACAATGGAAGCCTTTTGTTGTCTTAGGTAAAAGAGAACTCAGTTGGCTTTTTGAACCACCTTTTTAGATTTTATCTTTCTTCCTTTTCTTTTTTTTTTCTTTTGTTTTTCTTTTGTTTTCTTCTTTTTTCTCTTTTATTTTTAGCTCTAAAAAGAGTTGTCTTGGTTTGTACTAACTTTGGCTTCCAATAATGGATAAGTGGAGTAACATAAATCTTCTTTAATAGGGATAAATCATTTGTTACTCTGATGTTGATGTTGATATATTAGAGATATTAGGAAAACTTTAACTACCCTTACGGTTTTGAGAACATCAACTATCCTTATGATCTTGAGAACTTCAACTATCTTCATGGTCTTGAGAACTTCAACTATCTTCATGGTCTTGAAACTTCAACTATCCTCATGATCTTGACTAATCATTGCTTTCTTTGATCTTCTTGCCTATTCATCTTAGTAATCATAAGACTTGTCAAAAGTATCACAACAGCTCAGGGTAAGTTATTGGGGTTTGTAAGCCAATAAAAAGAAAGCTAAAATTTTATGAAGGCTCAAAGGGACAACTAGGGATTGATATTTAATTGGGTGGATACTAGTTGTTGGCTAACCAAACAATGCCTAGATCATTTCTCTCTTAAATAAGCAGAGTTCAATTTCGCCTCAAAAGTTTGTCAAAGCATGTTCTAAGACTGACTAGGACCTAGACAAAGGTAATTATGCAGGAGCCCTCTCTAAGTAAGCATACACAACTCAATGCTATAGAGCCATTCCCTCACCTAGTAAAGTCATTCAAGTCAGGATGCATAAATATATTAATTCATGAATTATCAAGCTAGATTCCTCATTGGTCAAGCACTAAAATGAACAAAGACCAACAAAAATTTTGATGAAAGTAATTTATTCAAACAACTTTAAATTTGAAAAACACAATAGTTCCAAAATATTAAATAAAGTAAGATTGAAAAGCAACATTCAAGCTAAGGAAAGTTCATTGAGTTAGGCTTCTTTTCCTTTCACATCTTCAACATTCTCATCTTGAAAAGAGGATAAAACAAAATCTTCTTCCAATCCTTTTCCCACCATAAAGGTTGCTGGTGGTGGCACTCTTCCAAATTTAGGCAAATGGTTGTCTTTGGTATTGGGCTTATCCGGCTCGGGTAGCTTGCCACTATCAATCAAATCTTGGATCTCATGCCTTAATCGGGTACACCTATCAGTCTTATGTCCTTGAGTCTAATGAAATTGACAAAAATCCTTAGTATCAAATTTTGGGGGTAATGGACTAGGTAAAGGTCGAGGAGTCAATGGTTGTAACAACCCTTTCTTTTGTAGCTTATCGAAGACCCAAGACAAAGGCTTCCCCAGATCTGAAAACTGCCATCTATTTGCTTGACCGGTTACATTAACATCAACTTCTTTTTGTGTGCTTTAATTGTTACGCTGGTTGTTCCCTTTCTCATTCCTTCTTATTGAAAAGCGATTCTTCTCCCTTTCCCACTCTTCAATTTGTAGACCAGCTTGGAGAAGATCTTTGAAATCATGGATGAGTGTATGAGACATCCTCTCACAAAGATTAGGTAACACCCCTCTCACAATCATCCTTATTTGATCGGATTCATCGGGCCTCTTCTTGAGTAAAGCGGCCTTGTTTCTCCATCGATTCACAAAGTCCACAAAATTCTCATTTGGCCTTTGACTAATGGACTCCACTTCCATTAAAGTAACTTCTAACTCAACATTATATCCGTATTGTTGGATGAAGGCTTTGTAAAGTAGATCCCAACTCTTTTGTGTTCCATCATCTAAGATATTGAACTAATTTTGGACAACAGGGTCCAATGAGAGCATGAAGTACCTTAGGGTTTGAGCCTTAGTAGCTCGAGCAGACTGCATGGCAGTGATATACTACTTCACATTAGGATGAGGATTTTCGGTGCCATTGTACTTAGCAAAGGAAGGCATCTTGAATTTATAAGGGACCTCTTCATCTTGTTCAAATAGTTTATAGATCTCAGACTTCTCTTCGATTTTCAGCTTCTTCTCAAATTTCTTTTCTAAATTAGCAATCATCTTTTCAACATCGGATGTCTCGGTCTTTTCAATAGTTGCCTTCTCAACAGCCTTCGATTCTTTCTTCTTTTCTTGAACCTCTTGATAGTATTGAGCCCAATCATCATCATCATCAATGATCACCTTTTCATCATCAAAAACCACTTCACTAATTTTGGTCTTCCCTTTGTCCTTTGGTTTCTTAGTGCTAGCTGATGCCTCGGCATGGTTCTCTAAGATTGCAGTCAACTGGTTCTTCATAGTCTCAGCTAGGGCCTCTTTGATTTCTTCCATCTTGGCATTGAGGGCCTCATCCACCATCCTTTGAATTTGTTCGAGCTCCATTGTTTTTAATGAGCAAGTGATTGAGTCGTTGATAGATACTTCATCTCCGGCGTAGGTCGGATTGTTGTAAGCTTTTGAACTATCGTAATCTAGGGATGTAGCCAGAGAGGATCAATGATATGAGATGCAAATGTATGCATGTATGCATGTATGCACAAACAATCAACAAATAAGGATAAATAGGACGTTTCTTCCAACCTTATAACATCCACACAGGAATGACGAGTCTCTTTTCCTAGGTATATGGTTAACAAAATACCAACATGGGGTATCTTACTTTTGAATAATTCCCTCGGACGTTTCAACTAATAATTACATTTTTGAAAATGGAAATCAATCCATTATAATTCCCATTAATTAGGTTTTAATCCATTTATCCAACTAAAGTAGCTTTTATACTATGCTGGATTAAAACGAAATTAAGAGGTTTATTATAAATAGATTTCAAACTTGAAAAAGGTAACTAATGATTCGTGCCAAAAACAAGCCCATAGTTAATTTATTCTTAGTGTAAACTAGGCCCATAATTGATTTTTAGTATTTCATAATTGACCTAAATATTTTTGCAAGCTCTTTGTAAGAAAATGTTGGGTGAAAATAGTTTTGTTTCTAAGCCCATTGTAAAAGATTTTAGAAAAATGGATTTTGGGTTTAGTATTTGGACCATAGGCCACAGAATTTATTTATTTATTTTTTAGAAAAGTATTATGTCCAAAGACCTTCTTGAAAAATTTTAAAAATAGTTTTGGTCTTTTGGTTTTTAAAGAAAAATTTATTTTGAGCTTACAATATACTTAGGTCATATTAGAAAAAGAACAAACCAAATAAGCCATGATTTAGACTAAGATAAACTAAACATAGTCAAACAACATGCATTTGGGGTAAAACCTAAGGAAAGTAACTAGGCCAATTACATGAGCTTTAGTCTTTGGGTTAAAAAGGCTTAGGTTCCCATAGCAAGTATATACCAAACGGTACGAGGCTATGAGTGGTTATGCCATGTTCGATCTCCATACCTTGAGTGAAAGTATGGTATCCCTTACATAACATAACACGGGTAACACGGGCGTCCTAACTCACACACACAATGCAATCTAATATGATGCAATGGATAATATCATTATAAGAAAGAATAGAATAATATAAAGACCAATGGAATCAACTTCTCTTATCCCTAGTGGAGTTGCCACTATGAGCGGGGATTTTTGCCCCCACTCCCGGTGGAATGGTTCTTGCGACTTCTGCACTATTTAGGCTCGGGACCTTAGAGAACACGAACCTAAGTCCGGAGAAAATGGAGTCACCACTCGGACAGGCGGAAAAAAAAAAGAAAGGGGTGGATGACTCAATTCCTAAGGAATCCCCAACCCGCTAATGGGTTCGGAAAGTTGGGTACATGTGGGGAAGGTGAGAAATGGCCCAGCACCCCCACAATGCCCGGTTCATTGGAACCGGCCTCCTTTACAGGTCTTAATATTATAAAATATTAAAATTCTTACACATAACAATATTATCCATATTACACACAATATTTAAAAGAAAGCATCAATATATTAAAATCAAAGCAATGTCCAAACAAAGCAAATAAATGGACACCCATCCAAGGATAGAAACATGTCCTTACATCACATGCCTAAATAGGACACCCACCAAAAGGTAGAAACATGCCCTTTACATAGGTTCTAAAATAGAAAAGCAAATTAAATTACATGATGTTTAAATAATGAGGTACCCACCAAGTGGAAACATATGTCTTACAACTTTTGGAAATCTAAATTAATTGATAAAAGTAAATAATCATTCATCATAAATAAATCATTCATCAAAGCTATTAATCAAAATAGAAAATAAACATCCATCCATGATAAATTAAATAAATCAAGTATTGAAATTAAATAAATTAAAGCATAAGAAATAAATCAAAACATAATCAAGTATGGAATTGAATAAAGCAAATAAAAGTCCAATTATGGCTATTGTGACTTTTTATGGAATTAAAATAAATTAGGGTTTTCTATTTTAAAGGGTTGGTAAGACTCTTTGATTAACAAAATTAAGGTTTGAATGATGATATCATGAAACTAGGGTTTTAAACACTTTAAAATACTTTAATTTGTGATTTTTGGTTATTGGGTTCCTAAGCTACTGTGTAAAATTTAGGTTTTTATGTTTTTTAATGTTTTTAAAGGATTAGGGTTCAAAAAAATTAGGGTTTAAGGTTTTAAAAGAGTTCGTGTTCATTATTTTGGGTTTAAAAGTTGAATTTTGGATTTTAGGATTTAGAAGTAGGGTCACGGGTGGTGAATAATTTTTAGGGTTTTAGAAATCAATTTGATAATTTCATGAAGTTTTATGAATTTAAACAAATAAATTAAAGTTTTTATAAGTAGAAAAGATGTTTTTTAAGGCTTTTTGAATGAAAAAGTACCAAGTTTAAAGTTTTGAAAGAAACAGAATTTGATTTTGGTTTTGTTGAAGAATATGTTCAATTAGTGTTTTAAGGTTTTTAAGAAGAAAAAATAACAATTTTAAGCCTTTTGGAGGATAAACCAACAAAATAAGTTTTTTTTTTTGGCTTTAGAAAAACTAATTAAAGTTCAAAGGTTTTTAATTTTGATTTCATAGATTTGCTACTGTGTAAAAAAAAAACAATTAAAGAAAATTAATTAACACATACCTTCTTTTGATGATTTCTCCAAAAACAATTCTTCTTGGATGACCTAGCTCCAAAGACAAGCTTTTTTTTTGTCTTTGAATCCTCTAAATCGTGCTACTGCTGTTCCAGAAAAAAGTTGAATTGAATTTCTTCTTTTCCTTCCTTGATTTGGTTTCAATTTTACAAACTACTCTTGGATTTTTGCCTCCCTTTTTTTAATTGTCTTTGGTCCTTATTTATAGTGTTTTGATGTTGTTTATTCCTAATTAGTTAAGGTAAGTAATATTAATAAAAAAAAAGAAACCAAAACCTAATTGGATTAGGTTTCGAAAAATTTGCGTCGAAAAATTTGCGCTGCCGAAAAAAATTCTGCCGTAGAAATCTGCGGCAGCGCGCGCGGAGCGGGCCCATAAGCTATTTCGCAGGCAGAAAATTTCTGCGTGTGAAATAGCACAGTGATTTCTCCCGTAGGAAATTCCTGCGGGCGAAATGTCCACGGGCCCACACGACGATTTTTTCATCGCCGATTTTTTCGACTCTGATTTTTATTTTTATTTTTTGATTTTTATTTGTTTATTTCTATTTTTTATTAAGAAAAAATTAGATACTAAAGCAAAAATTATTTAATAAAAATTATTTTGGACCAATTAGACAATAAAAATCATTTTAGACTAAATAAAACATATTAGACCGGATTGGGTCAAAAATTAAGGGTCTACACAAGGCCTTGGCCGTGTCATGTGACATGGAAAGTGGCTTCGTCGTGTCTCTTGAGTGTGTTCTCCACGGTTTGTTGTCTTTGCTTTAAGCTTTAGATAGGGCACTGACAAGGCCTTGGCTGTGTCATGTGACACGGCCAATGGCTTTGCCGTTTTCCTTGGGTGTGTTCACTTCTGCATATAATCCTTGCTTCTTCTTTGCTTTACTCTTTTGGTGGGACACGGTCAAGGCCTTGGCCCTGTCACATGACACGGCCAGTGGCTTGGTCGTGTCTCTTGCTTGTGTCAAACTCTACCAAATTCTCCTGCCTCTTTCCTTGGATGAGGGACACGACCAAGCCATGAAGTGTCTTAGTCGTGTCTCATATTTTTCCACTTAATAATCCATCAAATTGAATTAAAGCTCCTTTGTTTTATTCTTAAACCTGAATCAAATACTTCAAACAAACTTTAAACACAAATTAAAAGAAAAATTAATCAAAAGCAAATAAAATCACACTAAAAATAAATACATAAATGATCAAAATAGTCACAGCAATCACCCAAAGGCTGCCCCTATGGACACCGAGGCTAGTGCCATGCCATCACCTATAGGCTGCCTCTATTAACACCGAGAGCAAGTGTTACTTAAATCACTCGTAGGCCACCCTCTCTCGACACCGGAGACAAAGTGTCTATTATTGCCTGAAGGCCATCTCCTCAGCACAAAGATATTTGACACAAATGTGTCTCGCCCATAAGCATAATAAACATCATGACATAACATTGGTAAACTGACTCTATAGTAACAACATAAATCTTTTATGACCATTCCATCTTACACATTCAAACATACCTCACATGCACATTATAGTATACATAGCCATGAGTCACATCACAATGTGGCTCATTCCCCACATTTCAAAAACATTACACATTAAAGCACATTTATAATGTATAACCATGAGTCACATCCTAATGTGACGCATTCCACATATTATCACTTTATATAAACTTATCCATTGAGTAAACCTTACTACGAAACATTAATATATTTCACATATCTTACGTATAAATATTAATCTCATATTGGGCGAATGACTAATGTGATACACATCACATAACTATGCCACCAAGCATAGATTATGTGAATACCCATATTACAAAACAATCATAGACATTATGACAAAATTACATTTTATAGAATCTCAATCATTTAAATAAATATATACTAACTTCCCTTCTCCTTTTCCAAGCCAAACTCTTAATTCCAATTTCTTTATCTCTTTAACCTACACTTACATAACTCAATAATAAACAATATTATTCATTTAGAGTCACTTACATGCTCACCAATTATTAACTTATCATTATTTATTCAATTCTCATCAAAATCTCATTAATACTCCAATTCCACCAATTACCACATTGTTTAAACTTCAACCTACAAATCTCATTTTTCAACATTTATCCTTAAAAACATTATTTATACATTAATATAACATCAAAATAATTCACCTTCACAAGTATGGAAATCTCTTTCAAAAATTCAATTTTTACATAATACAACCATTAATATATACTTTATATCAAAACTTATCCAATTCACATTTCAATGATTAAAATCATATTATTTACATTAAAACAACACTAATTGTAACTCTGTATTTTATAAAAAAAATTTAAATTAAATACATTAAATAAATAATTTAAGTATAAAATTAAAGGATTTTAAGTGAAAAAATAAAGTAAATATATGAAATATATATTAAATATAAATAACATATACAAAAGTCAACTCTTAAAGAAAAATGTTAAAAGTCAAATGGCAAAATTGTAATTATATTTTATAAAATTAAAATTAATTAAATAATTTAAAAATAAATTAATTATGAATGGAAGAGGTAAATTATGGTTTTTTTAAAATTAATATATAATTAATTAATTAAAAATATATTAAAATAATATATATATATATATATATATATATATATGATCTTGATTTGAAAGTGGAAAGAAAGAGAAAAATCAAACTTCATCATCATCTTCATCTTCTTCTTAGAGGCCGAACCTCCATGTGAAACCAAGAGAGCTTTTTTCTTCATTCACACTTCAAATATTGAAGGGATTTCAAGGATTCAAGTGGAGTTTTTGGAAGTTCTTCATTAATTGGTAAGCTTCTTTACAAATTTTGTAAGTTTTTTGGAAAATTGTGAATATATGAATTTTGGGATTTTGTTGTTGCATGATTTAATTACTTGAATGAGTTTGTATGAAGCTATTTTGATTAGTTATTAATGATTCTTAAGTTGGATTGAATAAATGATTAAGTTTGGGAGAAGATCTTGATTTAGGGTTATGTGAAATTTGGACTTTTAAAATGTGTTTTAATTGTGCAAATGGATTCCAAAGATGTTGTTTTGATGCATGAACAAGGATTCTAAAGTCAAATGATGGATTTAGTTAAGTTTGGTTAAAGATTGGATAAGGTAGTATTGGATTTAGGGTTTTGAAAGGGAATTTTTAAATTATAGTAGTTTGTTTGATTTCGATGAATAAATCATGTTATTAAAAGATATTAATGATGAAAATAAGCATGGATTAACAATTGGAATGAGTTGGAATGAAGAACATTAATTGATGAAGGTTATGGAAGTTTAGTGTTTTGTATAAGAGTATGTGTTTATTTAATATGATTGGTTAAAACATGTTGTAATATATTTTTGATGATATGAATAAACTTAAAACACTAATTAAAATGGATTAAATTGGAATTTCAATGTTAAATTAAGGCAAAATTTTAAAAATTTGTAGGAGTGATGTTTAATTAGGTTTTTATGTTTTAAATGCATTAAAATGTGATCCTAAATGTTTGTATTTGCTCACATTTTGTATAGGCATTAGAAAAAAGTGAATTTCCCAATCTTAGTGTTGAAGGCCAAGTTGGAAGCGAAGGTTGGAGGGTGATCTTTAGCTTGCATTTGAGTGCTAATTGAGGTAAGTACAAACTTTTGATAATTTAGATGTATTTGCATTAAATTTGGCCTAACACATTTTGGATAGAAAATGTGTTAAGCTATTTGGCAACATGAACATTCATGAATATTGTGTTATAATATTTGAATCATTGAGTATGCATTATGAGCAATATGAAAAGCCATTATTAATGGCTAAATTGAGTAAAATGTGATTTATATGCATTATATGCAATGACCCAAAAATATTTGGGTAATGTGATTTTAATGTGAAATGACATACATTGTGATGAAATGATATGATATGATGAATTAAAATAGTTAGCATTGATATGAATGGGAAAAATGAGAAAATGAGGCAATGTGATGAGAAAATTGAGAAATTGAGGCAATTTGATAAGAAAAGTTGATTATTGAAAACATGTATTATTTGTGTGCCTAGTATGTTATCTGATTTTCAGAGTTCTGTGTTTGGCGGCATGTTATCCTCATTATTTGCCTTAGAAAATAGACGTTAGGTGTCACTAATATATGATTTTCCTTCAGGCTAGATGCAAGGCATCACTATGATTTTCCTTTGGGGCTAGACACCAGGCGTCACTTACTTTTGGGTTAGACACTGGGTGTTAATATGGACCAAAATAGTAACTCTGGGATTTGAATAATATATTATATTGTTTGGGCCCATGCTTGTGCATATGTTAATGTGAAATATTAAAAAATTTAAGGATTATGTTTTAAAGTGGAATTGAATGCAACATTGTGAAATAACATGCAAAATCATTATGCATTGTCATATTTAAAAGTATTGTTACTATCCAAGTTTGTACTGTTACGCCTTTAGCTCAGCGCAATTGTAATTCATCACGCAGAAGACAGGGGTGATCCGGTAGATCCAAAGAGTTCTACTAGACCTAGTCGGGTCTAGACTTGAGGTTAATTGAGTTGCTTTTTGTTGCTTCAAGATCAGTGCCAGTTTCCATCATGTATATATTTTATGTTATAGTATATTTTGTTATTTTGTATATTATGGTTATGCTTTTAAGTACATTGTATATAATAAAGACATTTTTGACAAATTTTATAATGTGGAAATGTGTATATATATATATGTTTGCTATATATATATGTATATGTATAAATATTTTGAGAAAATATGGAGAAATTGAGAAATTTGAATGAAATATTGATTTGATTTATCGGGAGTACATTTTTATGCAAGTTGAGTTTTGTTGAATTTTTGGGAAGTCCAAATTACAGATAAAATTTAAGATAATTTTTTCAGAGATTTCTATATAAAATGCTTATTTTGGGAATTGATAATAATAAAGAATATTTTATTTACTATTTAAATATAAATTTTAAGGTGTTTAGGATTATTAATTGGGAATATAAATTTTTTTATTAAATTAGGTTGTGGCATTCTTATACTTTATACGTGTATTTTACATATACTGAGTGTATATATTATACATATATAGGGTATAAGGGTGTTACATTTATTTTGGTATCAGAGCCTAGATTTGAGGTTCTTGATCAAGGTGGGTTTATAGAGAGAGAAAATGGTAGTTTTAAATATGATTTTAAATTATGATACATGCATTGGCACTGGCATTATAACTAATACCTAATGTGGCAATTTCTGCTATATTTTTAGATATCGGTAGTCATGGTATCTAGGACGCACCAGTTTATAGAGGGTAGTGCTGAGAGTGTAGCTCCTTATGAAGATAGAGTTAAAGCTAGTGCTAGGACTGCTAGAAAGGCATCTGCATCCATGCCGTTTAGAACAGTAGTTGAGGAAGTTTCACCGGGCTGAGTATGACATATGGTGGAGTTGTTGAGACATGCTATGGTTTAGTAGTCGTAGCCGCCGCCACAAGGGCCGCCTCAAAAGTATGATAAGTTGAATAAGTTTAGAGCCCCAGATTTTGTTGGCAATACATACCCAACAATAGTAGAATAGTGGTTGAATAAGTTCCAGAGAGTGTTCATACAGTTGTCAGCTAGTCCAGAGGAGAAGTTTTGTGTTTGGCAGCATGCCTATGAGGTTATCCTCATTATTTACCTTCGGGACTAGACGTAGGGCATCACTGATATATGATTTGTCTTCGGGCTAGATTCTAGACATCACTATGATTTGTCTTCAAGGCTAGACTCTAGGCTTCATTTGCCTTGGGGCTAGGCACTGGGTGTCAATATGGACCACAGCAGTAACTCTGGGACTTAAATAGTATATTAGAGTTTTTGGGCCCATCCTTTTGTATGTGTTAATGTGAAATATTAAAAGATTAAAGATTATGTTTTAAAGTAGAATTGAATGCCACATTTTGAAATAACATGCAAAAGCATTATGCATTGTCATTATTTTAAAGTTTTTTTTCTATCGAAGTTTGTACCGCTAGGCTTTTAGCTGACAGGGGTGATCCGGTAGATCCGCATAATTCTACTAGACCTAGTCGAGTCCTAACTTGAGGTTGATTAAGTTGCTTTTTGCTGCATCAAGATCAATATTGGTTGCCATTATGTATATATTTTATGCTATAGTACATTTTGTTATTTTGTATATTATGGTTATGTTTTTAAGTACATTGTATATTATAAAAGACATTTTTGATAAATTTTATAATATGGAAATGTATATATATATGTGTTTTCTATATATATATATATGTATATGTATAAATATTTTAAGAAAATATGGAGAAATTGAGAAATTGGAAAGAAATATTGATTTGATTTATTGGGAGTTCATTTTTATGCAGGTTGAGTTTTGTTGAATTTTTGGGATGTCCAAATTACAGATAAAATTCAAGATAATTTTTTCAGAGATTTCTATATAAAATGCTTATTTTGATAATAATAAAGAATATTTTATTTACTATTTAAATATAAATTTTAAGGTGTTTAGGATCTTTATTTGGGAATATAAATTTTTTTATTAAACTAGGTTGTGGTATTCTTATACTTTATATGCATATTTTACATATATTGAATGTATATATTATACGTATATAGGGTATAAGGGTGTTATATTTATTTTGGTATCAGAGCCTAGATTTGAGGTTCTAGATCAAGGTGGGTTTATAGAGAGAGAAAGTGGAGATTTTAAATATGATTTTAAATTATGATACATGCATTGGCACTGGCATTATATCTAATACCTGATGTGGCAATTTCTGCTATATTTTTAGATATGGGTAGTAATGGCATCTAGGACGCACCAGTTTATAGAGGGTTGTGCTGAGAGTGTAGCTCCTTATGAAGGTAGAGTTAATACTAGTGCTAGGACATCTAGAAAGGCATCTGCATCCATGTCGTTTAGAACAGTAGTTGAGGAGGTTCTGCCAAGCTGAGTACGACATATGGTGGAGTTATTGAGACATGCTACTGTTTAGTAGCCGTAGCCGCCACCATAGTGTCCGCCTCGGAAGTATGATAAGTTGAGTAAGTTTAGAGCCCCAGATTTTGTTGGCAATACATACCCAACAATAGCAGAACAGTGGCTGAATATGGTCCAGATAGTGTTCATACAGTTGCAAGCTAGTCCAGAGGAGAAGTTTTGTGTTTGGCGGCATGCCTAGAAGGTTATCCTCTTTATTTGCCTTCGGGACTAGACGTTGGGCATCACTGATATATGATTTGCCTTCTGGCTAGATTCTAGACATCACTATGATTTGTCTTCAGGGCTAGACTCTAGGCTTCACTTGCCTTTGTGCTAGGCACTGGGTGTCAATATGGACCACAACAGTAACTCTGGGACTTAAATAGTATATTAGATTTTTTGGCCCCATCCTTGTGTATGTGTTACTGTGAAGTATTAAAAGATTAAAGATTATGTTTTAAAGTGGAATTGAATGCCACATTTTGAAATAACATGTAAAAGCATTATGCATTGTCATTATTTTAAAGTTTTATTTCTATCGAAGTTTGTACCGCTAGGCTTTTTGCTTAAAGTGATTGTAATTCATCGCGTAGATGACAGGGGTGATCCGGTAGATCCGCATAATTCTACTAGACCTAGTCAAGTCTAGACTTGAGGTTGATTGAGTTGCTTTTTTCTGCATCAAGATCAATATTGGTTGCCATCATGTATATATTTTATGTTATAGTTCATTTTGTTATTTTGTATATTATGGTTATGTTTTTAAGTACATTGTATATTATAAAAACATTTTCAACAAATTTTATAATATGGAAATATATATATATATATATGTGTGTTTGCTATATATATGTATATGTATAAATATTTTGAGAAGATATGGAGAAATTGATAAATTGGACTGAAATATTGATTTGATTTATTAGGAGTACATTTTCATGCAGGTTGAGTTTTTTTGAATTTTTGGGATGTACAAATTACAGATAAAAATCAAGATAATTTTTTCAGAGATTTCTATATAAAATGCTTATTTTGGGAATTGATAATAATAAAGAATATTTTATTTACTATTTAAATATAAATTTTAAGGTGTTTATGATTTTTGTTAGACAAATGACCTTAATTTTGATCCTTGACAACTCAAATGGATGATCTATTTAACTTGTGTTTGAGAAATCTTGTTGCAGGATTAGGTTACTTCAAATAAGGTGAACAGAACACTTATAGCGGTCGCACCTCACCTGAATACGACCGCTCCATGTAATTAAAAGAAGAAACCTTATCACAGTAGGTTTCGCGGTCAGAAGTTCGACCTATGTAGCGACCGCTCCTACATAATAGCGACCGTCCAAATATTTGCACGAGCGCTACTCAAGGAACTTAAATCATTACAATCACAGTAAGGTTCGCGGTGACAAGAACGGTGAATGACTCGACCTCGCTTATCACTTTAGCGACCGCCCCATTCAGAATCGCGACCGCTCTACCATTCAAGAAGAAATTGTTTGAAGAGACAGTAGGTTTCGCGTCCTCAGGAGCGTCCAGAAGTTCGACGCGAGTTTCTCAATTCGACCGCGATAATCTACATAGGGCGACCGCGACATTCAAATTATGGCGGACATTCAATTTTGCCTTGTCAGAGAATGACACGTAATATGACCGTTATAAACCCACTTGATTATTCAAAAAGGGCGACCGCACCATTGCTAGGCGCGACCGTCCCGACAAACACAGCTGGGCAAGAAACTGGTCCGACAAACACAGCATGGACAAGATTCCAGCTGCAGAGCACTAAAATTCGACCGTTGAAGTCTTTTCAAATGTAGCGACCGTCCCCTGTTAAAGGACGACCGCGAGAAGCATGAGCGCGACCATCCTTGCATGAAGGGCGACCGCGAAGTGCTTCGGGCAGTTTAAGTAAAGAAGGTCTAATCTACCAATACATTATTCTTAATGTCTATAACGGCTAGTAAGACCACATTGGCTATAAATACAATGTCTCTCTGAGAAAACAAAAAAAGGGAAACAAGCAAGAAATCAGATTGTAATAGCCAAGCAACAAATTTTCATTTACTTAAACTTACAATTAAATTGTAATGTATGTTAGGTGTTAGCATTTGAAAACACCATTGTATAAGTTTGAGTGTAAGCTTGGGAAACACTTAGGTTGTGAGAGTAAGCCTTGTAAAACTCTTGTTTGGGTTATAAGTGTGAGCCTTAGAAAAACACTTGTAAAGTTAGGTGTGAACTTGTAAAAACACCAAAGTTGGAAGTGAGCTTGTAAAAACTTCAAAGTCTAGTGGAACCTTAACAAGTTGTTAAGGAAGTGGATGTAGGATTGAAGTAAATCCGAACCACTATAAATCTTATGTGTTCTTTCTTCCTTCATCACTCAACAATCTTCATATTCCGCACTTCTTGTTTGTTGAGTTTTTTAAATTGTCATTACTTCTTGAGGAAACCAATTCACCCCCCCCCCTCTTGGTTGCCATCTTGGGACAACAATTGGTATCAGAGCCCTGAGATTTCTTAAACTTAATTGTGAAATCTGATCCACAATGGCAACTTCTTCTTCATCAAGCTCTCATGGAAATCTTAACTCTATTCTTAGACCCTACTTTGATGGAACGGATTACTCATACTGGAAACACAAAATGTATTTGTTTCTAGACAGTGAAGGGATTGAACTATGGGATTTCGTGGAAAATGAGTGGAAATCTCCTACTCATGAAGTTGACGGTATTCAAGTTCCACTTCCCAAAGCTCAATGGTCAACTAGCAATATCAGAGATCGATTCAAGAACAATAGAGCTGCTTCCATCTTGATGAACTCCATTTCAAGAGAAGAAGGTGGAAGAGTTCAACATTTAACTTGTGCACATTGCATTTGGAAAACACTTGAAAACTACCATGAAGGTACAACTCAAGTAAGATTTACCAAGAAACAAATGCATGTTCATGAGTATGAGCTATTCAAGATGAAACCAAATGAAAATGTCACCGACATGACAAATCGCTTGCTTGCTATTGTCAATGAACTGAAGAAGTATGGCAAGGTATATGATCAAGGTGATGTAAACAGTAAAATCTTGAGAGCGAGCTAGAAAGAACTTTGAATCCAAAGTATCATCCATAGAAGAAGCTCATGATCTCAGCACATTAAGAACCGACGAGCTAGTTGGTAAATTACTCACTTTTGAGCTGCACAGTGAAAAAGAAGAAGATCAAGGTGAGAAAGAAAAGAGAAAACCAATTGCACTCAAAGCAATCAAAGAAGTTGAGAGCTCAAGCAGTGAAGGTACTGATGATGAAGATGAAATGGCAATGTTCTCAAAAAGAATGAATGAATGGAAAAGGAAGAAAAGATTACAAGCAAACAAAGGTACACCTCCTAAATTCTCCTTCAAAGATAAAGAAAAGAAAAATGAGGTAAAATGCTATGAATGTGGAAAAACTAGTCACATCAAGTCGGATTGCTACAAATTAAAGAACAAAAGGAAATGGGATAAAGAAAAGAAAAAGTCTCTCAAAGCCACATGGGATGACTCTTCCTCAAGTGAAGAAGAAGAAGAGGAAGGAATTGCAAATCTTTGTCTCATGGCTATTGAAGATGACTCCAATGAGGTAAGTACTCAATCCTTTGATCTTGTAGCACATGATGATATAAGTGATATAGATGATAGTGATTTGATTGAGCACATGAATTCTAAAATAGAAAAATATTTCTCTAAAATGATGCTCTATAAAGAGAAAAACTCTAAGTTAGAAAAGGATTTTATATGCTTAAAGAACTCTACCTTAGAATTGAAAACCTCAAATGAACACTTAATGAATACAATAGGAGAATTAAATAAAAGCTCACATGACTTAGAAAAGGTGATTAAAGAGAATGAGACATTGAAGCATGAACTAAAAGAACTAAAAGAATCAATTTCCAGATTTCATAAAGGAAAGGAAGCATTGAACACATTAATTAATAATCAAAGATCACCTTCCTTGAAATATGGGTTAGGATTCAATGGCTCAACCAACATTGCACCTAGCAAACCAACATTTGTGAAAGCATCTACAATTGGAATTTCTAATGTTCATATCAAAGATGCTTGCACCAAGTCTAAAAGAACTTCTTATGGTTCACTAGGAAATAAAGCTAAAGATAATTATGCATTGTTGTTCACTAAACTTGTACAAAAGAAATCACATACTTGTAGTTGTATGTATAATGCAAAAAGAAGAATGCAGAAGCATAGAATACCATGGCAATGCACATATTGCATGAAATTTGGACACAAAAATTTTTCCTGTTATATAAGAAAGGCTCATCTCAAGTTAGAAGACACTCTTTCTACTAACCATCAAGGACCCAACTATATGTGGGTACCTAAAAAAGGATGATCACAATTGGCTTGCAGGTATGCCTAAAATCTACTACCAATGAAAGCACATGGCTTGTGGATAGTGGATGCTCAAGGCATATGACTGGAAATGCAAAGCATATAGAGTATTTAATATGAAAACTCTAGTTATAGAAGAATCAATGCATGTTGTATTTGATGAATCATCTAAACTTGATCAAAAGAAAGGTATTACTTTCAATGACCCTGCAGGCACTCTTGAAACTCTTGAATCTATTGATGCTCCAAAGATCAATCAACTTGAAGAAAAGGCTCAAGATCTACCTAAGGATTGGCAATACAAGAAAGATCATCCAAAGGAACTCATCATTGGAGAAACATCAAAGGGAGTAACTACTAGATCTAAAATTAATCATGTTGATGTTAATTTTGCTTTTGTTTCTCAAATTGAACCAAAAACTATTGAGGAAGCTTTAAATGATGAAAATTGGATAACTGCAATGCAAGATGAACTTAATCAATTTGAAAGAAATAATGTTTGGCAACTTACTCCTAGACCTATAGATCATTCTATAATAGGATGCAAATGGGTTTATAGGAATAAGCTTGATGAAAATGGTCACATCATTAGAAATAAAGCAAGATTGGTAGCCAAAGGTTATAATCAAGAAGAAGGTATTGACTATGATGAAACCTTTGCCCCCGTAGCCAGATTAGAAGCTATTAGAATATTACTTGCTTTTGCATGTCACATGAACTTCAAGCTTTTTCAAATGGATGTTAAAAGTGCATTTCTAAATGGACTTATAAATGAAGAAGTTTATGTAGAACAACCTCCTGGTTTTGAAAACTACAAATTTCCTGATCATGTTTTCAAACTTACCAAAGCCTTATATGGATTGAAACAAGCACCTAGAGCTTGGTATGACAAACTTAGTGCATATTTACTTGAAAATGGTTTTGCAAAAGGAAAAGTAGACACAACTCTTTTTGTTAAAAAGGATAAGCATAACATCTTGATTGTACAAATTTATGTGGATGACATAATATTTGGAGCTACTAATGAAACCTTGTGCAAAGAATTTGCTTCTTGTATGACTAGGGAATTTGAAATGAGCATGATGGGTGAACTCAAGTTTTTCCTTGGACTGCAAGTCAAGCAATGTAAAGATGGGATCTTCATCAACCAATCCAAATATACAAAAGAACTCATCAAGAAATTTGGAATGGATGGCTGCAAAACTAGCAAAACTCCTATGAGCACATCATTGAAATTAGGTAAAGATGATAATGGTAAAGCAGTAGATGAGAAGAAATATCGAGGTATCATCGGATCACTACTTTACTTAACTGCTTCTAGGCCTGATATAATGTATAGTGTATGTCTTTGTGCTAGATTTCAAACTAGTCCTAAAGAATCACACTTGAATGCCACTAAGAGAATCTTGAAATACTTAAGTGGTACAATACATTTAGGACTTTGGTATCCTAAGAGTACATCATTTCATATTATAGGATTTTCAGATGCAGATTATGCTGGTAGTATATTAGATAGGAAGAGCACAACAGGAGCATGTCACTTTCTTGGTAATTGTCTAGTTTCTTGGCATAGTAAGAAACAAGCATCGGTTGCTTTATCCACAACGGAAGCTGAATATGTTACAGCATGTTTCTGTTGCACACAAGTACTATGGATGAAACAATAATTGCTTGATTATGGTAAAGTGTTTAACAATATCTCCATTAAATGTGACAACACTAGTGCTATCAATTTGTCTAAAAATCCTATCCAACATTCTAGATCCAAGCATATAGATATTAGACATCATTTCTTAAGAGAAAATGTACAAAATCAGAATATAATCTTAGAATTCATAGATACAGAAAATCAACTTGCTGATGTCTTTACAAAACCCTTGAATGAAGAAAGACTTAACTTCATCAAACTCAATTTAGGAATGATTGATGGAATCACTTTGAGTTAATTAGAATTTTTGCCTTAAAATAAAGTTTCTATGTGCATGAAATTAATTTTTCTTAACACACTTAGAATATCTTCCATCTTTCCTTGAATCTTTCATTTTTAAGAATGTCGCGGTCGCTCTAGTGTTCTTTCGCGATCGCTACATCGTCTGCTAGTTTCATTCAATAAAAAATCTCTGAGCGCGGTCGAGAACATTTGTGCGCGATCGCACCAATTTGAATAGTTTCGACCGTTACAGTTGTTTTCTTCACTCGCGAGCGTACTGATCATAATAATGGTCGCTGTACACCATTTCGTGATCGCACTATCTTCAATCCGCGACCGCACCCTGTACACTCTGCTCGAAAATTTATAACCGTTGGCTGTGTGACAAGTCGCAACTCTTAATATTCAACAGTCAAAAACGGCTATTTTCTTAACTCCATTTAAGAGTAAGTTACATCAAATTTCTTGGATATTTTGCTTCTGAAAACAATCTAAAACCCTAAAATCTTCTCAACTCTTCTGCTTCTCAAATCAACCTCTGTTTTCCTGCTCTCATCTGTTTCTTCTAT
This sequence comes from Garcia nutans, assembly GCA_947685225.1. NCBI lineage: Eukaryota > Viridiplantae > Streptophyta > Magnoliopsida > Malpighiales > Euphorbiaceae > Garcia > Garcia nutans. Next base: position 12,042,983 of record CANTUV010000061.1, on the reverse strand, counting down.
TCTAATGGCTCCCAAAAGAAAAACCACTTCCAAAATAAAGGGACAAGCCAAGAGAGTTCCAGGAATCACCATTAGAGAACCCGAAGTTGTTCCCCCATCTCCTCCTCAATCTAAAAGAGGTGAGAAAATTCACAAACCTCACCATCAAACCACTGAAGAAGATGTTAGGTATGCCATGCTAAAGAGAAAGAAGGTTGAAGGCACCAAATCTCCTTTTGGTGGGATGCTTTCTGCCTTGAACATCAAGGACGAAATTGAGAGATTGCTGGATGTCCTTGGATGGAGAAAATTTGTCTTTCCAGAAGAGGTAGGCTACTCTAGTCTGAGTAAGGAGTTTTTAATGTCTCTTCAAATAGAGAAGAGTGCAAATTCTGCACTAGGGTGGTATGGGGTTAGATTTAAGCTCTTTGATCAATACAAAGCCCTATCTCTAGAAGATTTTGGCAGCATTTGGGACTTCCCCTCTGAAGGTATAACCTCCTACAATGACCAAATCTTCTCAAACCCAACACTTTCTGATTTCTGGAGAGAAATTTCCATTGAAACCTCTTTTGAAAAGGAATCTAAAGCCAGACATATCAAATCTCTCACCCACTGGATGCTCCATAGGATTATCACCTATACCATTCACCAAAGAGCTGATGGGAATGAGAAAGTCACCAAAAGAGATCTTATATTTTTGTATGCTTTCACCCATAACATCAAAATGAACACCACCAAGTTCTTGATTGATACCTTTTATCATCATGCTATTACAAGAACTGGTACCTTCTTCCTATCCTCTCAAGTTACTCAAATAGCTAGGCACCTAAACCTTCTGAATGATTTGAACTTAGCTACTTTAAGGAACCCTTTCACTCTAGCCTCCAATGCTATCACAATGGATTACTTAGAGCATGCTGGTTGTGTAAGGAAGATAGAAGGGTCATATGTATACTGCTATGGCAAGAAAGGAGTTATGGATAAACAAAAGAAAAGGCCAAGGTATACAATTGAGGAAGAGGGAGATTCTGTAGAAGTTGCAGTAGAATTACCTCCAAAAGCAACTTCATCAAAAGCTGCTAAAGAAACTGCTTCATCCTCCACACAACTCATCCTCCAAGCTATCAAGACTCTCTCAAGGAAACTCACTAAGTTCAAGAAAAGTGTTTCCAAGAGATTCCAGCACTTAAACAAGAGGATAGACCTTATATCCCACATGCATCATGATCTTTATGACATGCAAGGCAAATTGGACTTGCCTCAATGCAATCTTGAAGATTGGGATATAAGTGATCACACCCAAAGCGTTGCTGAAGAAGAAGAGTCCATTAGCACTAGCTCTACCTCTGTTGCACCTCAAGATAAGGGGAAAGCTCCTTTAGTTGAAGAAGAGTTAGAGTTAGATGATGACTCAGAATAGCTTAGCTTTAGTCTGTTTTTGCTTGCATTTTCATATGTTTGCTAATTTGCTTTCTGTTTTGTATTTTCCTCCACTTCAATCTATATAATGTTTATATTTCCTTTCATTTGCTTTGTTAATATTTTTGCTTAACATTTATTTCATTTTGCCTATGCCAATGGGGGAGAGAAAATACCAAAATGGAATGTGGTATAAATGGAATGTTAATAAAATTATGGGGGAGAAATAAGAACAATTTGTTTGAACATTTGCAAATTAGGGAAAAATGTTTATGGGGGAGTTAATTTCTTGTTGAAATTTATTGAACATTTGCAAATAAGAAAAAATGTTTATGGGAGAAAAATGTTTGCACCAAGATAAACTACTAAATCACAAATGCTCTTAACCATGATTGTTGCATATGTTAAGGGGGAGCATTTTTAGACTTATTATTTTTCTTATCATTCCATTTGAATTGTCAAAGTCAAAATGGGGGAGATTGTTAGACAAATGACCTTAATTTTGATCCTTGACAACTCAAATGGATGATCTATTTAACTTGTGTTTGAGAAATCTTGTTGCAGGATTAGGTTACTTCAAATAAGGTGAACAGAACACTTATAGCGGTCGCACCTCACCTGAATACGACCGCTCCATGTAATTAAAAGAAGAAACCTTATCACAGCAGGTTTCGGGTCAGAAGTTCGACCTATGTAGCGACCGCTCCTACATAATAGCGACCATCCAAATATTTGCACGACCGCTACTCAAGGAACTTAAATCATTACAATCACAGTAAGGTTCGCGGTGACAAGAACGGTGAATGACTCGACCTCGCTTATCACTTTAGCGACCGCCCCATTCAGAATCGCGACCGCTCTACCATTCAAGAAGAAATTGTTTGAAGAGACAGTAGGTTTCGCGTCCTCAGGAGCGTCCAGAAGTTCGACGCGAGTTTCTCAATTCGACCGCGATAATCTACATAGGGCGACCGCGACATTCAAATTATGGCGGACATTCAATTTTGCCTTGTCAGAGAATGACACGTAATATGACCGTTATAAACCCACTTGATTATTCAAAAAGGGCGACCGCACCATTGCTAGGCGCGACCGTCCCGACAAACACAGCTGGGCAAGAAACTGGTCCGACAAACACAGCATGGACAAGATTCCAGCTGCAGAGCACTAAAATTCGACCGTTGAAGTCTTTTCAAATGTAGCGACCGTCCCCTGTTAAAGGACGACCGCGAGAAGCATGAGCGCGACCATCCTTGCATGAAGGGCGACCGCGAAGTGCTTCGGGCAGTTTAAGTAAAGAAGGTCTAATCTACCAATACATTATTCTTAATGTCTATAACGGCTAGTAAGACCACATTGGCTATAAATACAATGTCTCTCTGAGAAAACAAAAAAAGGGAAACAAGCAAGAAATCAGATTGTAATAGCCAAGCAACAAATTTTCATTTACTTAAACTTACAATTAAATTGTAATGTATGTTAGGTGTTAGCATTTGAAAACACCATTGTATAAGTTTGAGTGTAAGCTTGGGAAACACTTGGGTTGTGAGAGTAAGCCTTGTAAAACTCTTGTTTGGGTTATAAGTGTGAGCCTTAGAAAAACACTTGTAAAGTTAGGTGTGAACTTGTAAAAACACCAAAGTTGGAAGTGAGCTTGTAAAAACTTCAAAGTCTAGTGGAACCTTAACAAGTTGTTAAGGAAGTGGATGTAGGATTGAAGTAAATCCGAACCACTATAAATCTTGTGTGTTCTTTCTTCCTTCATCACTCAACAATCTTCATATTCCGCACTTCTTGTTTGTTGAGTTTTTTAAATTGTCATTACTTCTTGAGGAAACCAATTCACCCCCCCCCCCCCCTCTTGGTTGCCATCTTGGGACAACAATTTTTAATTAGGAATATAAATTTTTTTATTAAACTAGGTTGTGGAATTCTTATACTTTATATGTTTATTTTACATATACTGAGTGTATATATTATACGTATATAGGGTATAAGTGTGTTACATTTATTTTGGAATCAGAGCCTAGATTTGAGGTTCTCGATCAAGGTGGGTTTATAGAGAGAGAAAATGGAGATTTTAAATATGATTTTAAATTATGATACATGCATTGGCACTGGCATTATATCTAATCCCTGATGTGGCAATTTCTGCTATATTTTTAGATATTGGTAATCATGGCATCTAGGACACACTAGTTTATAGAAGATAGTGATGAGAATGTAGCTCCTTATGAAGGTAGAGTTAATGATAGTGCTGGGATTGCTAGAGAGGCATCTACATCCATGCCATTTAGAATAGTAGTTGAGGAGGTTCCGTCGGGCTAAGTACGACATATTGTGGAGTTGTTGAGACATGCTACGGTTTAGTAGCCGTAGCGGCCACCACAGTGGCTGCCTCGAAAGTATGATAAGTTGAGTAAGTTTAAAGCCCCGGATTTTATTGGCAATACATACCCAACTATAGCAGAACAATGGTTGAATAAGGTCCAAAGAGTGCTCATACAGTTGCAAGCTAGCCCAGAGGAGAAGTTTTGTGTTTGGCGGCATGCCTAGGAGGTTATCCTCATTATTTGCCTTTGGGACTAGACATTGGGCATCACTGATATATGATTTGCCTTCGGGCTAGATTCTATACATCTCTATGATTTGTCTTCAGGGCTAGACTCTTGGCTTCACTTGCCTTCGGGCTAGGCACTGGGTGTCAATATGGACCACAATAGTAACTCTGGGACTTAAATAGTATATTAGATTTTTTGGGCCCATCCTTGTGTATGTGTTAATGTGAAATATTAAAAGATTAAAGATTATGTTTTAAAGTGGAATTGAATGCCACATTTTGAAATAACATGCAAAAGCATTATGCATTGTCATTATTTTAAAGTTTTATTTCTATCGAAGTTTGTACCGCTAGGCTTTTAGCTTAAAGTTATTATAATTCATCACGTAGATGACAGGGGTGATCCGGTAGATCCGCATAATTCTACTAGACCTAGTCGAGTCTAGACTTAAGGTTGATTGAGTTGCTTTTTACTGCATCAATATCAATATTGGTTGCCATCATGTATATATTTTATGTTATAGTACATTTTGTTATTTTGTATATTATGGTTATGTTTTTAAGTACATTGTATATTATAAAGACTTTTTGGAGAAATTTTAAAATGTGGAAATGTATATATACATGTTTTTGCTATATATATGTATATGTATAAATATATTGAGAAAATATGGAGAAATTGAGAAATTGGCATGAAATGTTGATTTGATTTATTAGGAGTGCGTTTTTATGCAAGTTGAGTTTTGTTAAATTTTTGGGATGTCCAAATTACAGACAAAACTCTGACGAATTATCTTCAGAGATTTCTATATAAAATGCTTATTTTAGGAATCAATAATAATAAAGAATATTTTATTTACTATTTAAATATATATTTTAAAGTATTTGAAATTTTAATTAGGAATATAAAAATTTTGATAAAACCGGGTTGTGACATTCTTATACTTTATGTGCATATTTTATATATACCGGATGAATGTGTTATATATATATATAGGGTATAAGAGTATTACACTAATTCATCTTGTTACAACAAATATAACTTCTTCCTTCCAAAACCCTAATTTCATATATTATAACCATAAATATCAACTTTATCGAAATCCACTCATATCACTTTTCCACTAATAAATTCATAACATTTACATTATAAAAACCCTAATTCATTTCATTTCAATAATTAAAATCACTTATGTCGGAAACCCTAATTTTACATATTCTTTCCATAATCCTAAACTTACCCAAATTCCATCCATATCATTCTAACCAAAGAATAATACCATATACATTAAAATAACATTTAATTACTCCATTTTAAAAATTATAGTTATCCCATCCAAAACACTAATTTATACATCTTCACTATATAATCCTGTTTTAATCATTTAAGCTCATCTTTACTAATTACTCATCAAATTTTCACTCATCCATCACTTTAATTTAGTTATTATCAGCTTAAACAATTAAATCAAACTTTCTCTCTCTAAACTTTCCATACATAAACTTAAAAGCTCAAAAATAAAAGATTAAAGAGATGTACATGATTTTCTTAATTTCCCTTTAAAATCCACTTGGTTACTTTGAAATTCTTGTAAAATTCTAAGTGTTTTGAAGAAGTCAAAAATTTTCTTGGACATCCATGGAGAGTAACATTTTTGGAGAAGAAGAAAAGAGGAAGAAGAAAAATATGTTTTATTTTTCCTCTTATTTTACTAACCACATATATATTTTATTATTTAATTAAAAATTCTAATTTCCTTCTTCCATTCAAAGTTAATTTAGTTTTGAATTATTTAATTAATTTCTAAAATTTCCCATCATTTTTCACTATCCAAAAGTCATTTTAATTTTGAATTATTTATTTACTTATTTAACAACTTCCCATTCATAATTATACATATATAATAACTAATTATATGCTTCCCACCAATCAACTTTCTTCCTTCTCTAACTTTCTTTCATTATTATTATTATTATTATTATTATTATTATTATTATTATTATTATTATTATTATTATTATTATTATTATTATTATTATTACCTTTTTCCACCATAATTGTATACTAGATATATATGTATGGTATATCTTATGTATATGTATATGTTTTTATATTCTACGTATACTTTATATAACTAATACATAGATAAAGTATATTTTATATGTATATTATGTGTCTAACATGTGCATATCTAATATATATTTGGTGTATAATATGTATTCAACATATACAATAGGTATATGTTAGGTATATACTTTATATATATAATATATCTGTTATGTAAACATTAAGCACACACTCACATATACTTCTATCCACACTTTAATTAATCATCAAATACTTATTTAAATTAACTAACCATGGATATTATAGTTAGTTTCCAACAGTGCAGCTAGTTAGCTTCTTACAATCTCAGCTATGGCCCCCTTCAACTCTTTCATCTTAAAGGAGAGGGCATCATTCACCAGTTTTTGAACTTGCTCAGGATCCATTACTTTTAGTGTGAACTTGACTGAATTCTCACTGAACTCTGAGTCACTGACATAGGTCAGGTTGTGGTAAGTTTTTGAACTACTATACTTCAAGTCTATGAGCTAGAAAGGATCAATGTGATATAATGCATGTATGAGTGTATACACATGTAACAATCAAATAAAAAGAGTCAGGATGTTCCTTTTAACCTTATATCATCCACACAAAAATGGTGAGGTTCTTTACCTAGGTATATGGTCAACAAAACATCAACATGAGATATTTTATTTTTGAAAGATCCACTCAGACAGAATAACCAATAATTGTCTTTTCAAATACAAAAATCTTTACATGATAATTCCCACTAATTAAGTCTTCATCCATTGGGTCAACTGAAAAATAGTTTTTACGCTAAATTGTGGATTAAAACTGAATTAAAAGGTTCATCGTGAATAAATCTCTCATTTGGAAATAGGCATGGTCCACCTATGACTAACAAGTCTTGGCATAAATCAATCTCACAGTTGATTTTAATATTCCATAATTGACCTAGCTAGCAGTAAGACCATTTAAGAAAAGGTAAAAGTTTGAATGAAGTGAAAAATAGTCTTAAGCCCATCTTTAATGTAACACTCTTATACACATTATACGTATAATACATACACCCAACATATGAAATATATGCATATACGGTACAATAATGCCACAACCCATTTTAATAAAAATCTTACTTTTTGAATCTGTATAATTGTAAATAATTTAACTGATTTAATTTAAATAACAAATAAAATATTACTTGTTAAAAATATATACATACCCCCATTACAAAATTTTATCCAAAACATTCTTTATAGTGTACGATATATATATACATTAAAATATAATATAACATACATGATGTCAAAATGTATGAAAATATAAAATATGTACATGCTGGCAGTGTGTCTTTGATCTTGATGTCCAACAATCAACTCTACACTCAAGATCTCAAATCTAGACCCGACTCGGTCTAGACAAACTCTCCGACTCTATTGGATCTACCTTGTCACCTGCGCGATAAATTACAATCGCGCTAAGCCAAAAGCCTAACAGTACAAACTTTGATAATAATAAAGTTCAAATGCAATGCCAATACACAATGTATATGGATATCATATCTCATATTATTTCATCTTAACATATTTCTCATTTGTTTCACCATTCACAATTCACATAAAGACAAACACAAGTATGGGCCCAAAGAATCTAATATGCTATTCAAATCCCAGAGTTACTATTTTGGCCCAAGTTGACAGCATGTGTCTATCCCCGAAGGCATATCATATCACATTGATGCTAAGCGTCTAGCCCCGAAGAAAAATAAAATATTGGTCAAAAGCTAGCCCCAAAGGCAAATAATGAGGATAACCTCATAGGCACACAATTGTTTCATATTTCCATTATCAATCTCTTTCTCATTTTCTAATGATCAGGATAGGCACATTACCTCATTTATCTCTTTATCACTGGGCACATTTCCTCGTATATCTCATTTATATCAACATCATCATATAATCATAATGTATCACATTTTATGCAATCTAGCCATTACCAATGGCTTTACATAATATCTTTAATGTATACACAACAAACTACATTACCCAAACACTTTAAGATATTTTCACATCTTGCATATTTTCCACTTTTACTCAAATTAGGCATTATTAATGGCTTTTCACATTACATATAATGCATTTATGAAATTACACAAGTCATAGCATATTACTCATGCATAATCCATGTAGTATTCAACTTAACACATTTTCCAACCAAAATGTGTTAAGTCCAAATGTCATGCAAATATAACCAATTTATTCAAAGTTTGTACTTACCTCTAAAGGCAACAAAACAAGCTCAAGCACCACTTTAAACCTTCTCTTCCAAGATATCCTTCAACTCTTGAATTGGACAAATCAAGTCTCCTCGAAGCCTAAACCAAAATGTGATTATAAATAATCACTTAGCATCACATTTAAAGGCATATACATGATCCCTCAACACAAAGATAAGAACCATAAAGGAAACACAAGGAAAAGAGCTATCTAAGGAAAAATCTACAAATGACACGCTCAACAACACGGGCATGTCAATGATCGTGCCCTATGCCCCACAACATAAAAGCTTTAACACGCTCAGTAACATGGGCATGTCAATGACTGTGTCCTTAGCTCTGCATTACAGTAGCTATGACACGTTCAGAGACATGGGCGTGCCACTGCCAGTGCCAAAACTCTTACATCAAAGTAGCTGTGACATGGGCATGTTACTACACGTATCAATACTATAGCATTATAGAAGCTATGACATGCTCAGAGACATGGGCATGTCACTTCACGTGTCACCAACACTGAAAATAGAACCATCAACAAAACTAATGGCATGGCCGTGCCACTAGGCGTGTCAGGCCAAAATCATGATATCAACACATAATTTTCACGTTCAAAGTAATCATTCTTTGCTCATACTTTGAACAATCTATTTTTCCATTTTCAACACTATTTATACTCAACTAAATCCATCATTTAACTCTAAAATACTTGCTTATGCATCAAAGTAACTCAACTCAAACTTAACTATTTCTTCAATCCAACCTTAATATCATGGTTAACTACTCAAAACAACTTCATATATACCAATTCCAACTTACTAAAGAAATACAAGTTAGAAACTTACCAACTCAAGTGGAAATCACTAACTCTTCCCTTGAAACCCTTAAAATTTCTTCACCATGAGTAGTATAGAAGAAGAGAACACCTCCCTTGCACAACAATGGTAATCGACTAAGGAAGAAAGAAGAAGAACAAGAAGAACAAGAAGAAGAAGAAGACTAAAGATGAAGACTCACAATTCATCTCTATCCAACAACTTTTAATTTGAACCTTATATATTTTCCACCTTTTAGTCTTAGCCATATTTTTATATTATTATTTAATTACAACTTCAAAATATCCTCTTCCATTAACATTATAATTTAATTTTAAATTATTAAAATACACTTTGACTTTTAAAAGATCCACTTGTATATGTTATGTACATTTACATATATATCACATATACATTTTACTTTTTCACTTAAAATCTTTTTTTAATTATTTATTTAATTTGTTAACTTATAATTTATGTATTTAATTTTCAAAAATTATAATTTTTAAAATTTTGAGATATTATAATTCTCTCCCCTTAAAAATAATTTCGCCCTCTAAATTACCTGCTCTTAAGTCTGAAACAACTGGGGATACTAACTCTGCATCGTCTGCTCACTCTCATATGTTGCCTCCTCAGTGGCATGATTCCTCCAAAGAACTTTCACAAGTGGCACCTTCTTATTCCTTAACTCTTTCACTTCCTGTGCCAATATCACTGCTGATTCCTCCTCATAAGTCAAATTCAAACTCACCTCAATCGACTCCACTGACAAGATGTGATATGGGTCTGACCTGTACCTCTGAAACATAAAGACATTGAAGACATTATGAATCCAATCCAACTCAGGTGGCAAAGTCAGTCTATAGGCCATTGGGCCAACTCTCTCTCCAGTACCTCATATGGTCCTATGACTCTCTTACCATACAAGGTGCCATCCCAATATTAGACTGATGACTGTTATTATATGCAAACTCAATTAGTGGCAAAAATCTATCCTAGCTCCCAATGAAATCAATGATACAACTCCTCAACATATCCTCTAGAATTTGTATCACTCTCTCTGATTGCCCATCTATCTAAGGATGGAAAGCATTGCTAAAATGCAATCGAAAACCTAAAGCATACTGCAACCTCCTCCAAAATCTTGACATAAATCGGGGATCTTGGTCTGACACCAAAGAAACTGGGACTCCATGCAACCTCACTATCTCACTGATATAATACTCAACCAACTTCTCAAGAGAATAATCCATCCAAACTGGAAGAAAATGAGTTTTCTTCATCATCCGATCAACTATCACCCAGATCGCATCATGCTTCTTTTGGGTTAAAGGTAGTCCAGTCACAAAATTCATCGTCACTCACTCCCATTTCCACTCTAGCACTAATAATGGCTGTAGCAACCCTGAAGGAACCTGGCGCTTAGCCTTCACTTTCTGGCAAGTGAGACATCTGGATACAAACTCTGCTATGTCCCTCTTCATACCTAACCACCAATAATGTTGTTTCAAATCCTAATACATCTTGGTACTCCAAGGGTGCATAGCATAGACTGATTGATGTTCTTCCTCCAAAATCACCCTATTTAATCATGCATCATCAGGAATACATAACCTATCTTTGTACCACATACTGCCATCATCTCTCACATGAAAGTCTCAACTCTCCCCCTTATGACAATCCATCATAATCTTCTGGATTTTCTCATCTACTAACTGAGTCTCCCTAATATGATCCAACAAAATTGGCCTCAACTGCAACTGAGCTATCAATGCATCATCATCATAAGACTCAAATCTAGCATGTAATGCTCTCAACTCAACATGCAACAAGAGCGAATAGCAATCAAACCTGCCAAAGACTTTCGACTCAAGGCATCAACAACAACATTTGCCTTGCCAGGATGATAATCAATCAAATAGTCATAGTCTTTAATCAACTCTAACCACTGCCTCTGTCAAAGATTTAGCTCTCTCTAAACACCCAAGTACTTCAAACTCTTGTGATCCATATAAATGAAACACTTCTCCCCATACAAGTAATGTCACCAAATCTTCAAGGTAAAAACTATGGCTGCTAGCTCCAAATTATGAGTCAGGTAATTTAGCTCATGTGGCTTTAACTGTCAAGAGGCATAAGCAATGAGTCTACCCTCATTCATTAGAACACAACCCAAACCACTATATGAAGCATCACTATAAATCACATAAGGTTTACCTTCCCCAGGCAGGGTAAGGACAGGAGCCTGAGTCAACATCTCCCTCAACTGCTCAAAACTCGCCTGACACCGATCTGTCGACACAAGTCTAACTCCCTTCCAAATTAATCTGGCGAGTGGTGTAGCTATCATAGAAAAACCCTTCAAAAACTGATGTTAATAGTCTGCCAAACCTAGAAAACTTCTAACCTCTATCACAATCTTTGGTGGACTGCAATTCAAAATAGCCTCAACTTTTCTCGGATCATGTGAGTGGGGATTTTCACCCCCACTTCCAAGTGAAATGGTTCTTACAACTTCAGCACTGCTAGGCTTAGGCCCTTAGAGAATATGGGTCTTAACTCAGAGAAAATGGAGTCTCCACCTAGACAGGCCGAAAAAAAGAAAGGGGTGGATGACTCAATTCCTAAGGAATCCCCAACCCCCTAATGGGTTCAGAAAGTTCGATACGTGTGGGGAAAGTGAGAATGACCTAACATCCCCACAACGCCCGGTTCATTGGAACTGGCCTCCTTTTCAGGTCTCAATATTATAAAATTCTTAATTAATACGATTATCCATACTACAAGCAATCATAAGAATAAATAAATACGTTATTAAAATCACAACAATGTTCAAACAAAATAAATAAATAGGCAGCCATCCATAGATGGAAACATGCCTTTACAATTGTCAATGTCCTAAAGAAAATAAATAAAATAAGATACCCACCAATTGGTGAAAATGTATCCTTTACATAGGTCCAAAACATGAAATATACTATATTACATGGAGCTTAATTAGTGAGGTATTCACGAAGTGGAGACATACTTCTTACATTATTAATAAGCAAAAAATAAAAAAAAATACTCATCCATTCATCCATCATAAATTAAATAAGTCAAATAAGAATAAACTATTTACTAAGACATAATAAATCATACATCTAAACTTAAATAAAGCAATAAAAATATAAATTTAGGTTTACATCTTGAATTAGGGTTTTTTAATCAAAATTAGGGTTTGGAATTCTTATGAAAAAGGATTAGGGTTTATGAAAATAGGATTAAATGGAGTTAAGGTTTAACTAAATTTTAGGTTATGATCTACATATTAGGTTTTTGAAAAATAATTTTAGGATTTTAAATAAAGGCTAGAGTTTTGGTTATCAAACTAGGGTTATAGGGTTTTTTGTTAGGAAAATTAAATTATGGTTTTGGATTTTGGGATTATGGTTTTATAAAGTATAAAATGCTAAATGAAGACTTTAAGGTTTTGAAAAATTCGATTAAAGTTTATAAGCGAAAATCAAGAAATTGAATTATTTAATTAAGATTAGATTATATGATTTTCCCATAGTTATGTAAGTAATAATAATAGTATGCTCAATTCACAAACTAAGAGGAATGGCAATTTAAGCTAAATGAATTCATGAATTAATGAAGATGTACCTATGTTGTAGGCTCCTCCAATTTCAATGTGTTGAATCAAGCCTAATGTTTATTACAGCCTAAATCAGTTTTTGTTATTGGTAGAGGGAAACAACTGCCTAAGATAATTGTTATGCTGTTACTGTTTACTCAATTGCTTCTTGATGATTAGGGTTTCGTAAAACTATTATCCTCTCTTTCCTTTACTGCCAAATTGTTAATCCAAGTTGCTACCTCTCTATTTGTGTTAATCTCGTATTTATAGGAAAACTTACCTTGACCCTAAACCTAATCTGACTCTCACAAGTTAATTAGGAAGTCAAATGGCCGGTACAATTGTGTTTATGACTCGAATTAAAGGCCAAAATAGACATGGAGTGCACCTCATAACGATTTGGGTCCTTATATCGATTCGGGAGGCTAAAATCGATATGAGGCCTCCCTCATTTCGATTTTGGCTGCCCAAATCAATATGAGGGAGCCTCATATCGATTTTGGCTACCCAAATCGATATGTGGTCTCCCTCATATCGATTATGGCAGCCCTAACTCAAACTGAACCCTAATATTTAATTACTTTTGGACCGAACCAATTATACCATTTAATTTGGGCTTTTATGAATTAAACCATCTAATATTTAAGCTTTAAAATTAGGTTTAGGTTCTTTAAAATTATAGCGGAACAAGGTAAGCTTCTTAATCCTAATCCGTGCCAAAATTAAGGGTCTACATATCAACGTTAATACCCTCTAGCTAAAAGTACCAGAGTAGTGGATAAAGAAAATGTACCAGCGATAACAGTTGAAGCATCTAGCTATCTCTACATTATATAGATTCGATGCGATGGCCCTGCCTCATCTGGTCTACCTTCGGTTATAGAACCTCCTCTCTAACAAGACCCTTATATACCACCCCTACCAAAACCTCTACTATCACGACCCCCTCTAACATTTGGCTGAGAAGCTGCAGTGTCTGTCTGTCCATCCTCTAGTGGCTCTGGACAATCTCTAAGAAAGTGATCTGACAACCCACATTTGTAACACAATGCTTATGCACCTGTTACAATGGACATAGGTAAGTGGAACAGGCCTCTGAACTACTAAAGTTGAAGTACTAGCCACTGAAACTGCAGGTCTCTGTCTCTGTCTCTGCTACTGTAATAACCTTCCAGGCTGCCCCTGGCTCCTACTGAATCTCTAAAGATATCCCTCTCGGACTCTCATCAATAATGAAGACCCTGCCTCACTCTGGGGTCTCCTAGCTTTGGTCTCCTCAATCCTAGTAGCTGTTGTAAGACCCTATGCTCTCTCAACACTCCTGGCAGCTGCAACCAATTGGGAAAAGTCTTGATACTAGGAGCCTACTATAATGTACATGATAGAGGGTCTCAGTCCCTCCTTAAACCTCTGGCATCGATCAATATCATCAGAAATAATTCCACCAGCATACTGACTCAGTCAGGTAAACTCTATCTCACATTCCATCACTGTCCTGGTGTCCTACCTCAAACTCAAGAGCTCAATCTTCTTCACATTCTTATACTCCCTCAAAGTATATTTCTACTCGAATTCTCGCAGGAAATCATCGCAGGTTAGGACTGGTGGACTATCCAGAGCATATGGAACTGTCTTCCACCAATCATATGTAGCCCTCTGCAAAAGAGTTCTGGCATAATCAAACTTCTCCTCCAGAGTAGCCTGCAGCTGGATGAACACTATCTAGACCATATCTAGCCACTGCTCTGCTACAGTAGGGTCTGTAGTACCAACAAAGTCCTCAGCTCCAAACTTCCTCAACTTATCATACTTCCTCATGGGTAATTGCGGCTGCGGCTGCGGCTACAATTGAGGTGGCTGCTGCTAAACTGGAGCCTGCCTCAACAGCTCCACCATGTGTCGTATCCAACAATAAATATATAATTAGGGTTTGCATCTTAAAATAAAATTTTAGAATTTTCATTACTAAATTAGGGCTTTGGAAAAAGGAAAGTTAAATGCGCGACTCATAATACACAAATGAATATTGACCCCTTCGACGAGCCCATATGGCGGTCCCGCTAGCCGATTAGCGGGCGGGGGTCAAGGGGGCAGTGAAATCAATCAGACTTTTTGAGAGAAGAATAAGCAACCAAACAATTAATCCATCAAAGGCAGCCATCTTGCCTTTGTCCTTGTTCATCCAAGAAGCAATTTTTGGTGGAACCAAAGAACGAGGGTTTGAATCTTTAATTTCTTTTTATTTCTTACAGTAGCTTCATTCTTGATTTGATTCATAAGATTACACATGCAAAACTTCAATCTTTGAAGATGTAATAATTTGATCTTTGTTTCAAAAAACCTTAAATGGTTTCCTCTATTTCTAAATACCTTAAAAAACCTTAATCCGTTTCTTTATTTTCCAAAAATCTTAAAACGTTCCTTTTGTTTCTTTTAAAACTCAAGAACCCTAATTTTGTTTCTTCTAAAATTTAAAACCCTAAATTGATCTTTTTATTTCTAAAAACCCTAAAAAATACTTTCTGTTTCCCAAAAACCTTAAATCATCTTGCCTATTTCCAAAAACTTTATAAACTCTAAACTATTTTCTTCAATCCCAAAACCAAGAAAGTAACTCCAAACTAGCTAATCTAAACCCTAAGTTTTCTTAAACCCTAATTCCCTTAAAACCTTAAACCCTAGTTTTCCCTAAACCCTAATCCTTAAAACCTAAAAATCTAAATATTCAAACCCAATATAGTAAATCTAAAAATAATAATCCAGTAACAGTGAGTCCTAAAGCCAAATGTTTTAAAGTATCCAAACCCTAATGTGAGCAGGCATTTTCGCCCTAACTCCCGGTGGAATGGTTCTTGCAACTTCGGCATTGTTTAGGCTCGAGGCCTTAGAGAACATGGATCTAAGTCTGGAGAAAATGGAGTCAACACCCGGACGGGCCGAGAAAAAAGAAAGGGGTGGATGACTCGATTCCTAAGGAATCACCAACCCCCTAATGGGTTTAAAAAGTTGGGTACGTGTGGGGAAGGTGAGAAATGGCTCAACACCCCCACAACGCCTGGTTCATTGGAACCGGCCTCCTTTATAGGTCTTAATATTATAAAATTCTTAAATATAACAACATTATCCATATTACACACAATAATTAAAAAAAAGCATCATTATATTAAAATCAAAGCAATGTCCAAACAAAGCAAATAAAGGGACACCCATCCAAGGATAGAAACATGTCCTTACATCACATGCCTAAATAGGACACCCACCGAAAGGTTGAAATATGCCCTTTACATTGGTTCTAAAATAGAAAAGCAAATTAAATAACATGATATTTAACTAATGAGGTACCCACCAAGTGGAAACAAACCTCTTACAATATTAAATAATTTGATAAAAGTAAATAACCATTTATAATAAATAAATCATTCATCAAAGGTACCAAATATCAATAAAAAGTAAACATCCATCCATGATAAATAAAATAAACCAAGCATAAGAAATAAAACCAAGCATGATCAAATATGGAATTGAATAAGGTAAATAAAAATCCAAATTATAGCTACTTTTTCCATTTAGGATTTTTTATCTCAGGTGTTAAGGTTTTGGAATTCATAAAATTAAGCTACTGTGACTTTTTTATGGAATTAAAATAGATTAGGGTTTTATGTTTTAAAAGGTTGGTAAGACTCTTTGATTAACTAAATTAATATTTGAATGATGAAATCATGAAACTAGGGTTTTAGACACTTTGAAATACTTTTGATTTGTGGTTTTAAATGGTGATTACAAGCTACTGTGTAAATTTGTAATATTTATGTTTTTATGATTTTTTTTTTAAATTTTAAAGGATTAGGGTTTAAAGAAAGTTAGGATTTAAGGTTTAAAGGAGTTAGAGCTTACTATTTTAAGTTTGGAAGTTGAATTTGGGTTTAGTGTTTTAGAATTTAGGGTCTCGGGTGATTTGTTGATTTTAGGGTTTGGAAAAATAATTTGATGATTTCATGAGGTTTTATGAATTTAAACAAACGGGTTAAAGTTTTTATAAATAGAAAAGATGTTTTTTTAAAGCCTTTTGAAAGAAACAGAACCTAATTTGATGTTTTGAAAGAAATAGAATCAAATATTGGTTTTGTTGAAAAATATGTTTAATTAAGGTTTTAAGATTTTGAAGAGGTAAAAATAACAATTTTAAGTCTTTTTGGAAAATAAAGTAACGTATTAGTATTTTTAACTTTGAAAAACTAAATTAAAGTTCTAAGGTTTTTGATTTAAAAAATAAAATTTCATAGTTTATGCTACTGTGAAAAAATAAAAATAATTTAATATATACCTTTTTTTGTTGATTCTCCAAAAATAATTCTTCTTGGATGAACAAGAACAAAGACAGTTGCTGCCTTTAAATTGCTTAAATTGTGTCCCTGCTGTTCCAGAAAAAAAAATTAAATTGCTCCTTTTCCTTCCGTAATTTGGTTTCAAATTTTCAAGCTTCTGTTGGATTTTCGGCTTCCCTCTTTTTTTTTGTGTGTTTAGTCCATATTTATAGAAATTTTATATCCTTCATTCCTAATTATTCACGGCATCTTTATTGAATAAGAAAAGGAAACTAAAACCTAATTGTATTAGGTTTCGGAAAATTTGCATCGGAAAAATTTCGCTGGCGAAAACATCTGCAGCAGCTGGCTGCAGCAGCGCCCGCAGAACGGGCCCGTAGGCCATTTCGCCTGTAGGAAATTCCTGCGGGCGAAATGCCCACAGGCCAGCACTGACTTTCGGCGACGAAAAAATCGTCGCCGATTTTTTTTTTGTTATTTTTTATTTTTTATTATTTTTGAATTTTTATTCATTTTACCATTTTTTACTAAAATAAATATTAAAATTAATTAAGATACCATAAAAATTATTTTGGACTAACTAAAATATATTGGACAACTCAAAAATTATTTTGGACTAATTAAAATATATTAGACCGGACCGGGTCAAAAATTAAGGGTCTACAGTTTGCCCCCCTACTTGAATGATCTGAAACTTAAGTGAAAGAGAGTGAAAAGCAATAAGACTTAATTTTTGAGATGGCGATTTAAATTTGTTTTAGGTACTTGGACCCGAGATTGGGTACTTGGACCCGATATTGATTTAATTTGGGTACTTGGACTCGGGATTGGGTACTTGGACCCGAGATTGATTTAATTTGGGGACTTGGACCCGAGATTGGGTACTTGGACCTAAGATTGAATTTGATTTGGGTACTTTGACCCGAGATCGAGTACTTGGACTCGAGATTGGGTACTTGGACCCGAGATTGAATTGATTTTGGGTACTTGAACCCGGGATTGGGTTGAATTCGATTTGGGTACTTGGACCCAAGATTGGATGGAATTTGGCTACTTGGACTCGAGATTAGATTTGATTTGGGTACTTGGACCTGAGATTGGGTACTTGGACCCGAGCTTGAATTGATTTGGGTACTTGGACCTGAGATTGGGTGCTTGGACCCGAGATTGGTTATTTGGACCCAAGATTGGATTGAATTCGATTTGGGTACTTGGACCCAAGATTGGATGGAATTTGGGTACTTGGACCCAGGATTGGGTACTTGGACCCAAGATTGATTTGATTTGGGTACTTGGACCCGAGATTAGATTTGATTTGGGTACTTGGACCGAAAATTGGGTACTTGAACCCGAGAATGGGTGCTTGGACCCGAGACTGAATTGAATTTGGGTGCTTGGACCCGATATTGAATTGGAATTGGGTACTTGGACCCAAGATTGAATTGAATTTGGGTGCTTAGACCTGAGATTGAATTGAATTTGGGTGCTCAAACCCGAGATTTAATTTGACTAACCTTTTATCATTTGAGAAATCTGACTGCTTCGGTTATTCTATGCATTATGGTTTTTCACCCTCAAAATGGATCTCCATCCTTTGAGATCGGGTCTTCATCGTTGAAAATGAATCTTCATCTTTTGACATCGGGTCTTTACCCTTGAAAAATGGATCTTCCTTTGAGATCGGGTCTTCACCCTTGCAAATGGATCTTCATCCTTTAAGATCGGGTCTTCACCCTTGCAAATGGATATTCATCCTTGGAGATCAGGTCTTCACCCTTGAAAATATGGATCTTCATCCTTTGAGATCGGGTCTTCACCCTGGCTTCAGTTCTTTTAGCCGGATTGATCTTTTGTCTTTTGCCTCTTCATTCTTTTGAGAATTCTAATTTTCTCTCTTTTTTATTCCATTCTTTTTAATTCTTCCTTTGCACTTTTGCAAAAAATTCAGCCCTTTTTATCTAACCTTCGTATCCTCTCCTTGCCCCCTGCGTGGCAAGATATTTGCAAGTGAGTTTGAAAATATTTTATATATAAACTCAAAAAATTGAAAAGGAGAAACTTTGCCCCCTGTGTAGGCTCAAACCCATGATTTTTCTATGCGAACTCTGATTGATGTTGTTGTTGTCTAGTTCTTCGCACAAGCACGTATTTCTTCTCTTTGCAAGATTACTGGAGCTTTCTCAAGCAATGGGCTTTCTATGCCCCCCTTGATTTAATTTTGATTCTTTACTTCGCAGGGTGTTTGCTATTCATTTTGCCAAAGAATAGACAAGAAAGTGTGATGTGTTATACTCATGTATGCATGATATGCTTGAATGATACTTACAGCTGTTCCATCGACTCACAGACCGATGTGATCAACAGAAGTGTTCTCATTGGTTCCCTTTTGACGCTTATTCAAGTCCTGCATTGGAATGATCAAAAGCTTTGCATTTGTGGCTTTTATCTTCAAGATGTTGAAAACATGAGTGGTGGAGACCATAAGCAGTAGAGTCAGGGATGCATCCATTTCAAACTATATTTCAGCATGTCGGTTGATAGTTTCTTCATAACTTTGTCAATAATAATTTCCTTTGCCCAATGTGTCCTTTGGAGGTTTGACAGTTCAATATACTCCCCTTAGCTTGAAGGCTTTGTATGACAAAAAAATTAATTTTTTTTTGAATTTTGATTTTGAAATCAAATGTTGGCTTTGCCAAATTAATGTCGATGTACCTCAAGACTTGATTTTTCCAAATTAACATATCTATAACATGACAACCCTAATTACCGTACTAAACTCGGGAATCATTTCTATTTAAGCAAGAATTGTTGCACTTCAGATAGGCACATACACATTACTTGACCAAAGGTCTCATTTGAGTTTAAATATTGTCTATCTCATATGCATGCTCACGGCGGACGAAATGCTCATGCGGGCAAAATGCTCATGCGAGCGAAATCCAACAAAGGCAGCCATCTTGCCTTTGTCCTTGTTCATCCAAGAAGCAATTTTTGGTGGAACCAATAAACGAATGTTTGAATCTTTAATTTCTTTTTATTTCTTACAATAGCTTCATTCTTGATTTGATTCATAAGATTACACATGCAAAACTTCAATCTTTAAAGATGTAATAATTTGATCTTTGTTTCCAAAAACCTTAAATGGTTTCCTTTGTTTCTAAATACCTTAAAAAACCTTAATCCATTTCTTTGTTTTCCAAAAATCTTAAAATGTTCCTTTTGTTTCTTTTAAAAATCAAGAACCCTAATTTTATTTCTTCTAAAATTTAAAACCCTAAATTGATCTTTTTATTTCTAAAAATCCTAAAAAATACTTTCTGTTTCCCAAAAACCTTAAATCGTCTTTCCTATTTCCAAAAACTTTATAAGCTCTAAACTATTTTCTTCAATCCCAAAACCAAGACAGTAACCCCAAACTACCTAATCTAAACCTTAAGTTTTCTTAAACCCTAATTTCCTTAAAACCTTAAACCCTAGTTTTCCCTGAACCCTAAACCTTAATACCTTAAAACCTTAAAACCTTGCAAATCTAAATATTCAAACCCAATATAGTAAATCTAAAAATAATAATCCAGTAACTGTGAGTCCTAAAGCCAAATGTTTTAAAGTATCCAAATCCTAATTTCATGATTTTACCCCTCAAACCCTAATTTGGTTAATCAAAGAACCTTAACAATCTCTTAAATTATAAAACCTTAATCCATTTCAATTCCCTTAAAACTTACATTAGCCTAAACTAATAAATTCCAAAACCCTAAATATTAATTAAAGAACTTTAAATGAGAAACAGTAACCCCAATTTGTATCTTGACTTACTTTATTGTTAGATTTAATTATATAGTTTATTATATGCTTTGATTTATTTAAGTTCAATGCTTGGTTTATTTAAATTATCATGGATGAATGTTTATATTTTGATTGATGTTTAATATCTTTGATGAATGATTTATTTATGATGAATGGTTATTTATCTTTATCGATTTATTTTGATTTCCAAATGTTGTAAGAGGTATGTTTCCACTTTATGGGTACCTCATTAATTAAGTTCTATGTAATTTAAATTGCTTTTATATTTTAGACTAATGTAAAGGACATGTTTCTACCTCATGGTGGGTGTCCTATTTAGCTTAGACATGGATGACGTAAGGGCATGTTTCCATCTTCGTATGGGTGTCCATTTATTTGTTTTGCTTGGACATTGTTTTGATTTTTAATATATCGATGCTTTATTTCAATTGTTGCGTGTAATATGCATAATATTATTATATTTAAGAATTTTATAATATTAAGATCTGTAAAGGAGGCCAGTTCCAATGAACCGGGCATTGTGGGGGTGCTGGGCCATTTCTCACCTTCCCCACACGTACCCAACTTTTCAAACTCATTAGGGGGTTGGGGATTCCTTAAGAATTGAGCCATCCACCCCTTTCTTTTTCCCAGACCGTCCGAGTGGCGACTCCATTTTCTCCAAACTTAGGTTCGTGTTCTCTAAGGCTCGAGCCTAAACAGTTCCGAAGTCATAAGAACCATTCCACCGGGAGTGGGGACAAAAATCCCAGCTCACAATGTTGCTTTTGCTGCTCAGGAGACATAGAAGGAAGCATAATACAAGAAGTAATCTCATTATTCTTCTTATGCTTTGCATGAGCTAAGTACTCCTAAGCTATCTCATCCTTAGTAGGGATGGATGGAATTGGTGTGTCCAACACATAAGCAATATGTTTAGATTTAAGAACTATTCTCACATTTCTGAACCAATGCAAGAAATTGGACCCAGTTAAATTATTTGAGTTGAGAATGTTATGTAAGTTCACGTTGGATGACATGATTCTACCAACCTAGATGTAAAAAGATAGAACATGTTAGTGTGTAAATATGCACATGTAATGGAACTTTATTAGGTCTTTAATTAAGCGCATATAGCTCCCACTATTTTATTTCGAACTAATTACCCCTCACTATTGATCCGAGAAAGCTCATTTGAAGCTCTCCTAGTGGGTCAATGTCCAATACTATTATGTGTAACCTTGGGTTTGCCCAACAAGCCCACATAACTCTAAAGGTTTGTATCTCATACAAATTACACTTGGCAACTACTGAATCATAGGGCTATCAACTCTTGATATGTGTATATCTCATGTATACTTACCCAATCTTGCCTCTAATTTATATTAACCTTGGGTTTGCCCAATAAATTAATATATTTAGTTAAGTTCGGCCCATTAATCAGGAATCTTATTCCATAGCTTGAACATATTTTTATAGAAAAGGGCTTGGGTTTTCCCAGCAACCCACTCTTCTAAACAAACTATTGTTTTTACTATATTAATGGAAGGAATTAGAGTTATTTTTAATGAGGGATTTCTTATTTTAAGTCTCATCTATTTTAAGCATGCATATATTATCTATGTATCATCATCTAGATAAATATGGTAATTTCATAAATTACATGGCATGATTATTGATATATCTACATTGGTTTCCTTGAGCCAAGAAGGAAACCAATAGTTCAAACTTAGGTAGATGCATGAATTACAAAGAGAAATATAAATTTCCAAAATTTACTTTTTCTTCTTCATCTTGTAATTGGTGTTATCTCCCTCTTCATCTCCTTACACTTTAATTCCTATCTAATCCTATATAATCTAATTACATAATTTTAGAAACTAGAAAAACTCAAGTTGCATTTGAGGAGAGTTAGGTGAGAATATAAATACAATAGAGAATAAAGAAAGGCAGGACACGCATGCCTTATTTACCAAACACAAAATACCATGCATATGCTCAATCTCATTTGGTTAGTCCATAATCATCCATCATGCCAACAATACACCCTTAGATGCATTATGCCTAATGCAACGCATGAAAAACCAATTGATTTTCTACATTGTGCATTAAGGTTCCAACTCTTAAATCCAAACATTTAACCATTTTGGTTTTGATTAATTGAATTCATTTGAACTTTGTCCTAATTAATCTCATTAATTTAGTTCAAATATGTCCAAACATGATTTTAATCTCATTAAAATCCTTGTAAAAAATTTAATGATTTTAAGTTTTAGGAAAAGTTAAGAAAATCCATTTTTTTTATTTTAAAATTTGTTAAATGAATTTTCTAAAATATCCATATTCAAAAATATATTTTAGCAATTGAAAATCATCAAACCAATTTTAGATGAGTAATAAAAACTTGTTGGACCATAACAATAAGGTATTAAAACATATCAATCATGTTTTCTTGCATAAAAATCTTTTAAGCAATAACCCTTTTATTCTTCAATTTAATCAAATTTCCTTTTGGCTTGTTGATACTTTTTGTCTAGCTTTGAAAAACATATCTCATATGTTTACCATGGTTTAAATGATCATATCATATATTAAAAACCATGTAAGAAAGCATAAGATTTGAAATTGAGGCTCTTTGGACAAAAACATCGACACTGTAACTATGAGCATTGTCGTAGTAATTGAAAACAATCACATCATAACTCTAAAAATCATCATCATAACTCTAATGATTTTGACAAATCAACATGTTAACAATTTTTTTTATTTTGTTTCATTTTGAATCAAAATTAAACATTTTACTTCTATCAAAATCATACAAAATCAATCAAAAGCATAAGGGATAGTACCAATCAATTTGAACCTAGTGCTCGGGAAGATCAAAAGAACCCATCCATTTCAAAAGTAGAAAAAAATTAAAGAAATGAAATCTAGAGAGAGAAGAAAGGCTTACCGAGGAGATCAAGAATGAGGCTCCGATCGATGGCATTCCAGAGGTAAGACGGCGACGAGATTCCCTAAAATAAATTAAAAACATGTGGCAAAAAGCTAGGGTTTCTAAAATATTTTTTTTTTCATGCCTTTCAATTTTAATCAATATAGGTGAGCTCTGATACCGTAGTTGGAAATTCATTACAAGAACAAACAATATTTGCAGCCAATACACAACAAAAAAAAAATTCCTGAACCCAAGACCATCCCATATTGATTAAAATCGAATTAAAGGAAGAATATACAGGGTTTAGAGATTTTACCTAATAGTTCTTCACAAATTCTTCACCTTCTCTTCTTGTTGGATTGTCGCAAACCACAGTAATCCAAGGGTAGGATAGTCTCTAATAGTATCCACACAAGGGAAGAATTAATCTTCTATCTATTAGGAGTAGCTTAGAGTGAATCATTTTGCTAGCAAGAAAAGACACTGTAATGGAAAAAGAAGAAAACCTAAGAGGAAGAAGAAACTCTTTCTTATCTTCCTTTTTAAGAAGGAAAGAGGGAGGCTTCTATCTATGAAGATGATATTAATATTCTTTTAGGTCTTATAGGGTTTTAGTTAACTGGGGCTTCTAAACTGAATAGCTTATTATGCCCAAATGGGTCTAACTTAGCCCAATAGCTAATAAACCCATTTTCTTCTTCCTTAATGGATTTAATCCATTAAATATATTATCTCATAAAATATTAAAGCCAATTTAGTTAATTTTAAACCCTTTTAGTGTGTGACCTATTAGGCTCCCAAACTCATTGGTAGCTAAATTCCAATTTTACCCTTAATTAAAATTAAGGTTTCCAAAAATGAACTCTTCAATTAGGATTGATTCTCCAATCAACCAATTGATATTATGCAGACAAGGATTGGCTTCTAGCAATTTATCATGGCCACCCAAGTGTTGAGAAAGTCAAAGTGGTTTGACTTCAACCTTTCCATAGATAGTTACTATGCAATAAACTCCTTACATCATACTATATCACATTTGGTTTAAAGTATGAACCTTGTGTCAACTCTCGCTAGACTTACTATGTCATACCTAGCCCAAATTTATTAGTTCTTATTCCTGAACTCCATTACTCTATAAAAGGCATCCTTGAGACTCTCCTAAAGATCAATCCACCTTGGCCAAGGATTCCCAGAGTAATGCCTTCCTACAAGAGGCCGTGAGATATACTCTCTTTCTATCAAGAGTGATGTATCCTTTGTTGATCTCTCAACTATTTTTGAATACCTCATGCAATACCCAATTATCACCCTATGAGTAATCTCTCGCAAGACAATAAGGAATAGGATTAAAATATAACACTTAATATTCAAGTTGCCTTGGAGACCTCAAGTCTAAGGATATTTGCACAACTACTATAATGAGATAAGATCACTAACATTGAATAGAAATCCATATGATTATCTCATAGTTTGGCCATCCAATGAACTTGTTCTTCCAACAAGCATCCATAGGTTAACTCTAAGCATCACCATGCCGACAGCTTATGAGAACAACTACTTGATCAAATCAAGAAGTATAACATGTGTTAGTCTATCTGCATTAACAATGTCCCATCTTGTTAATACTATGACTAGGGATAATTTTAGTATAATCACATTTACATGTAATAAGAATCTGATATCATCATCTCATCATGAATTCCCTTACACTATGATTGATACTGGGGACTTTATTAAAAAATTTAAGATATATATAATCAACTACATGCATCACATGAGTATTGAATAACAAAGGATGCCTTAATTCATCAATATAAATGAATGTAATATGCATATTACAAACTAAAGTGATTACCTCTAGGGCATACATATCTAACAAGGTTAATATAAGAGCCTATATCAAACTATTTTTAGGTTGGCATAGGAGCCTAGATTAAACCATTTTTAGGTTGACGTAATAACATAGATCAAATCCTTTTAGGTTGGCATAAGAACCTATATCAAATCAATTTAGGTTGGCATATGAGCTAAAAACTCGCAACTTAGGCCCAGGTTTATCAAGTTGAACCAAGAATCAACTTAGACTTAGTATCAACCTGGGACCAACTTAGACCCATGCTTGTCCACTTATATTTACATTAAACCTAAACCCTCTTTTAGTGATTCACTACATCATGGTTCCTTGCAAGCAAAGAAATCATAGTTCCTTAAAAGTAAGGAAACCATAATGGAGGGTAGCTATGAACCTAAAATTTTTCAGCCAAGGGAAACCATAGATTCTTGATGAAAGTCCATGTGACCATGAATTCAATGTAATTGGAATCATTTGAATCAGATGGCAGATGGACATAAATAGGCCATTTGAAGTTTTCAGCAAAAACTAAGATTTTTAAAGCTTTAAATACTTATTTTTTTATCATGTTATTAAAATTTAGTATGGAACAGTAACAATACAACTTGATTCACCTAAAACGGATATCAGACGAGAGAGAACAAGCCTCCAAAATTTAGTACACAGCAACGGGCTCATTGTGATAGCAGAACAGACCTATCAGCAATGGGTGTCGTATGGCCTCTCTTTCCCTCTCTTCTTCTTTAAAGAAAAAGGTTCTCTCTTCCTTAGAGAAGAATCCATAAATTTTACTTCCTTAGCTAACTTGGGCACTTGGTTCCTCTTTGGTCTAACCTTCCTTAGGCTAAATCAAATTAAATTACTTTGTTAGCAAAACCCTACCCTTAACTTTATTTTTTGTCCTTAGCAAAGTAAAATCTAAGCCAAGGTGGAGCTAAAGTTTGGCCACACGCCTAAGCCTCCATCAAAAAAGTTATCAAGGAAGAAGTTTAATTTTATTTTGCTTCCTTATCAAAATAAAATCCAAGCCAAGGTGGAACTAAAGTCTGTCCATAAGCTCAAGCCTCTGTCAAGTAAGCCGTCCAAGAAAAAGGTAAGAGTTCTTGATGTTCAATTTAAATTCATTGTAAAGTTTTAATTCATCATTTTTGCCCTAATTTTGGAGATTATCATTTTATCTTTAAAGCTAATAAATTAAATCAAACTTTTTCAAGACAATACCACTTTCTAAACTAGGTTCTATCTAGTTAGTCCTAGAATCCACTTTCTAAACTAGGTTCTATCCAGTTAGTTCTAGGACATACTTTTAAACTAGGTTCTATCCGGTTAGTCCTAGAATCCTACTTTCTAAACTAGTTTCTATCCAGTTAGTCCTAGGGCCTACTTTCTAAACTAGGTTCTATCTAGTTAGTCCAAAAATCCCACTTTCTAAATTAGGTTCTATCTAATTAGTCCTAGAATTTCACTTGATAAACTAGGTTATATCCAGTTAGTCCTAGAATTCCACTTTCTAAACTAGTTTTCATCCAGTTAGTCCTAAAACCTATAATTAATGTAAACTTAGGCTTACCTAGCTTAGGTTAAAGACCACATTTTGAGTCCTAAACCAACCATCTCACAATGTTTAGATGTACAATCCCTTGACAATCCCTTTTAAGAACTATCAATAGATGTCACATCATGCCAATACAATTATATATTCAATCTTAATCAAACCCTAAAGCTAATGTCAATAAAAATTTTGGAAGAGTCACCACTAAAATATGACATTTCCAACATATTCTCTAATTAAACATAACCTACAAAAGAAAAATAGTCCCAAAATTACATTCATTCTACCTCAACCCTAATTCCAATAATCCATCATCTATAATCCACAATTAAATTCAGATTCTTTTATTTTTATCAAGGTTTAGCTCATTAAATATTTACCACAACTGATATAGTTTAATATAAATTTTAATCCAAACTATAGCTATAAAGTATACAATACTATAGGTTATTCATAATTATACAATTGTCATTGTAGGTACAATACTATTATGTGAACAAAAGTAAATACATAATATAAAACTCTACTTTAACCACCTTCTGATTTGCAGTTGATCTTGAAGTGTTATAACTCACAACTGGATCTACCCTACCCATCTAATCTACACATCAGAAATAATTCTAACAATCTAAGCAATACTTAGTGGTGCTTGATATCTATAACTTACCAAAAATTTTAACATGAGAAAAAATAACTGAGATTATGCATGTAAATAAAATTAAAGTTTTTTAATAATAAAAGCAAGACAAGAAACCAAATGTAAACAAGCTAATCCATTTGAAGTTATTAAATTAAGATTCACATAATTAAATAAAAATAATCATTTGTACAATTTTCTTACCTTGGTAAATACCATTTGCTTTACTAACACACACTTAATTTAAAATCCTAGGGTTGAATAGCAGGCCAGTAGTGGCAAGTAAATGCCTAGTAATATCAGTCAGTAAGGCCAATGGCTCAGAAATATCAGTCCATGAATGCCCAGTAATGGCAAAATGCCCAGTAACTACAAAATGCCCAGTATCAGTAGTGACACAAAATGTCCAGTAATAGTAATGATATAGAGTGTCCAATAATAATAGTGACATGGAGTGTCTAGTAACTGTAAGGATGTCTACCCTCTAGCTAGTCATTCAATCCAAAAGCAAGATTTAATATTAGTATGTTTTGGGCAATTTGATTTTTTTCACATCCTTAATCAATGTTACTCTTATGGTGTCACTTTCATAAAATCAATAACAATTCTTAAAAATAAATGCACTTTCTTTCTTTATCTTTCAAATTTTTCCACTTTAATTAGTCATGTAAAGAAATATTCCTTAAATTAAATTAAAAAATTACATTTAAAACATATTCATTAAACATAATATAATCGATTAATTTAAATCAACAACCTTAAACTTACTAAAAGTTATAAAATTACGTAACCTTAAATTAAAAACTTTGAAAATGCAAAATTTTTTTTAAACTTAGTTTTTATTTGAAAACTACATAAATATATTTATTCCTAATCAATTATGAATTTAAAAGTTAATTTTTCAATAAGTATTTTCATACCCATCTCTAAACTTTAAATTTAACCTAACATAAAATTCAATACTTTATGAATTCAAAAGTTATTTTAAACTTGGTTTTGTTTTAAAACCACACATTTACATTTTTCTTAATCAATCATGGACTTAAAAATATTGATTTCAAGTTTTTGTTCCATTAATACTCATAAACCCTAAATTTTACAAAAATGTTAATTTAACACTTTCAAGACTTAAAAATTATTTTAACCATAGTTTTAGGGTAGCAACTTCACAAATGCACCTAATTATACTTTATGGTTTTATAAACAATAATTTAGCCAACTAGTTCCATATTCAATTTCTAAACCCTAAACTTCGATAACCCTAAAATTGGTTCTTTTATGAATCAAAAGTAGTTTTAATCATATTTTAAAGCTAAAATCTACACATATACTCTTAAAATTATTCAAAAATGGTTTCAAATGAATTTTCTCAACACTTATTTACATACTCCAACTTTCTCTCTCTACCAATTCAATTAACAAATTTCATGTCAAAATTTCAATCAAAGTAGTGGAATAATCTTACATAATACTAGAAAATCAAAAGAAAATGAAAGAATAGCAAATTATAAATATACAAGCACAAACATCGTTTCAAAGTAGCCCTTTCTCTCTCTTCCTCAATTTTCCTTGAATTTTTGGTGGTGATTTTGGTGTATCTAATCTAATTTAATGAATTTTACTGACAATTTTGAGTTATATATGAAGTTTCTTTAATTTTTAACTTAGTCTTGATGGAAGAATGTAAAGGAAATGGAGTTTTTTTGGCTATAGTGGAGGGGAGGACAATTTTGTCTTGGAAGAAAGAGAACAAGCAGAAAAATATATTTTTATTATATATATATTAATTAGGGTTTTAATTCCATAAGGTGAGCTCACCATAACTTTGGTGTGCCCATTTTCTTAATTATTTCTAAATCAAACTTTTAATTCTATAAAATCATAAAAAAAAATTTATTTAGCTAATTTAAAACTCTATTATGCATATTTCACATCCTTACTTCAATAAAAATTCTATTCTTGGTCAAAAAGACATTTCTATACGGTTTAATTTTTTAAAGATTATTTTTCAAAAATACTGATATTCTTAATATTCCGATTTAATTTTCAATATTTTTAAGACTTAACTAACACTATTTTCATCTATTTGAAATATCCTAGTCACTCTCACTATTATACAAGTCAAACATTTATATATTTTAGAAAATCACTGCTTAAAAATTTTAAACATTACATTAGAACTAAATGGGCTTTGATTCTAAGTCAAATGTATATGCAAGCTGGCCTACTTGAAATATCAATCTAAGTACAAAGTCCACTTTATAAAATAAACTTTCCTTCATGTTTATTTCTTTAAGTTATGAAGTTCCCTTCCTTTACTTGCTTTCTTTTGGGGGAATGTGTGCCCATCCTAGAATCTATATGGCTAGAGTTAGGATCTCCTTATTTCTGGTTTTACAATATAATCTTTAATTTTTGTATTTTATCCTATTATCTTATTGTATTTTGATTCATATTTTACCATCATTTCATATTAAACTTGTCATATCATGAAACTCACTTTTAAGTTCTTCTTTAATCCAAGGCCAAACTAATTTTACTTAAAAGCCCATCCATCCTTTGATTCGAGGTTGGTGATTTTTTCCTTAAGATCAATGTTGGAGTCAAATTAGGTTTTTCTTAAATTTTTTCTTTTCCAAAATAAATTTGAGTGGTGACTCATTTTTAAAATCATTTTTCTATAGATCCGAGTGTAGTCAATGAAGGCAGAGTGACCTTAACACTTTTTCTATGAACCTACCCTAATTTTCCACTTTTTCTATGAACCTAGCCTAATGAAGGCAGATGATAATGTTATATCTTCTAAGCACAAGGTAAAATCTAAAGAAGCACCTAAGGTGTCCACTTCTAATAAGGAGAATGGTAAATTTGAATCCTCTTCTTCTTCTAATTTAAAATACTTTAAGTATGGTTGTGTTGGGCATTATAAGAAGGAATGTGCCAACCAATGGACTATGTACATGGTTGATGGTGTTTACTAATCAACTAGTGATGATGAAGCTCTTAAGGAGAAAATAACTCTCAAGAAGGAGAGTAGTGATAATGAGGATGAATGCTTAACATAAGCAGAGGGTGGTAGAGTCCTAGTATTTAGGAGGACCTTGAGTTTATAAGTCCAACCTAAAAAGTGTGACCAAAGGAAGAATCTTTTTCACACTAAGTGTTTAGTGCAAGATAGAGTATGTAATGTCATAGTTGATGGTGTGAGTGTCACCAATGTTGCTAGCACATGCCTTATAGAGAAGATAGGGTTACCAACCCTTAAACACCCGTAACCTTACAAATTGAACTTGTTGAATGACTGTGGGGAGATTAAGGCCACAAAGCAAGTACTTGTTACTTTTAGGATTGGAAAGCACAAGGATGATTTGCTTTATGATGTTATACCTATGCAAGTAGATCACCTATTATTGGGTAGGCCATGGAAATTTGATAGAAGGGTGTTACATGATAGGTATAATAATCACTTCATCTTTGAGAAGGATGGAAAGAAAATTACTTTAGCTCCCCTCTCAACAAAAGAAGTTTATGAAAGTGATTTAAAAATATTGAAAGATGAGAGAGATAGTAAAAATGAGGGGGAAATAGAAAGTGGTGAGGAGAGAAAGGAGTCATCAAAATAAGAGAAAAAGAGTGGAAACATTATTAAGAGTGAAAGGAAAGAGGGTGATTAGTGCTTTAAAACAAAAGAAAAGAGAGAAAATGAAAATAAAGAGCAGGATGTGAGTAAAAATGAAAAGAGTTTCTTGGTTAGAAAAGGTGAAATAAAAGAGAATTTGTTTTCTTACAAAAGCACACTTGTGCTTATGCGCCCAGAAATATTTTTTATGGTGTCTAACATTGAAAATTTTTTTTCTAGTGTTTTCCCATTTCTTGTGCAAGAAATTATAAATAAGATTAGAAAAAGCATGGCTTATGAAGTTACCATAATCAAAGGACATGGTTTGTTCTCATTTTGGTTTTCCTATGATGATCATTTGCTAACATTAGGAAAGGAAGAAAGTGATCTACCTACATTTGTGTCTTCACTTGTGATACACATGGAAGCTTTAAGACAAATCAATGATATGAATCAAGTGGGGTTGGATGAGGATAAAACTTTGTGTCCATTTTAGGTTCCCAAAGTTGAAGATGATCAGAATTTTACTTTTGATGTTTTTCTTGATGATTATTTTCATGTCTTGTTAACATCTTCTTTAACTAATTTTGTGTTCCTATTGACTTCTTTTTAGCTCGACTGATTTTTAGATTTTTCACCCTTTGTAGTAAGCTAGGGATAAAGACATCAATATGACACCAACTTATTATTCTTTCTTCTACATTTCAAAGTTCGTGGGTGAATTTACTCAAACAAAGGAGCATTGGGTCTGACCTTTAATGTTTTCTATTTCTTTGTTACCATGGTTCATGATTCAAGGATGAATCATCTAAAAGAAGGGGGTAGGATGCAATACAGTTTTCAAACCTAGCTACTAGGGTAAGTTCATTATCCATGGCATTAATTTAAGCATATTGTCCAAATTTATATAAGACCATTTGGATGGACCAAGCTACATGGAATGGAGCAAGCTATAGTTAAAGGAAAGTGTAGAGGAGAATTATAACCGCAATAATTTGATTCCATTAGTTAGGTCAATCATCTTCAAGTCCAAGAGGTTTCCAAGTGCAAGAAGACCATTTGGGCTAATTGTCCTAGTGGCCCATTTGGGTGCCTTTGTTCTTATCATTTATGTTTTAGTTATATTTGTTTTTGCTACATTTATATGTGTTGGAATTATTTATATTTGTATTTGGGACTTATTTCTATATTTGTAATTGGCCTTATTGTGGTCTAATGGCCCAAGGTTGGCATGAGATTATCTATTGAGAATAAGGGTAGCTTAGGATTAGCTATTTTAGGCTTAGGATGATTATAAGCTTGTTCCCAAAAAGGCCAATTAGGGAATCCAATAACTAGACATAAACAAACTTTTAAAATGGAAGATTTTGATTAATGTGAATGAAGTTTCAGAACCTTAGAGTCCTTAACATAAGAATCTCTTGTCTTGATACTTGTTAAATCAACCTTTTTCACAAGGAGTTAATAATTTGAGTGATTACATACCAAAGTTCTCTTCCACATTAGTTCAAATTAGGTTAAGGTTTCTTAGTAAACGTATTTAAATTTCTAAAGGAGTTGATCCAAGACTAAAGCTTGTTCCTAAACAAGCCAATTAGGGCATCCAGCTACTAGACATACTTAAACAAACTTTTGAACATTGTATGGAAGATTTTGATAAAACTGAATGAAATTTTAGAACCTTGGTGTTCTTAAGAGAGGAATCCCTTATCTTGATTCTTGTTGAATCAACCTTTTTCACAAAGAGTTAATAACTCGAGTGATTACATACCAAAGTTCTCTTCCACATTAGTTGGAATTGGGTTGAGATTTCTTGGTAATTTGATTTAGCTTTCTAAGGGAATTGATCTAAGTCTAAAGGTGTTAGATTCCAAGGTATTATTCTTATGGGTTCACATCACTAGGAGACATGGGTATAAGCCTCCACTAATAATTTGCCAACGTTATAAGCCTTAGTAGCATTAGCGAATGGAGATGAAGACATCTTTTGAACAACAAAAGAAGATTTTAGAGAGATAAGCTATGTGAAGAGAGAGATGAGAAAGTGCTTAAATAAGCCATCCTCACCCTTTATATAAAGGTGGCCCTATGGCCAAGGTTCTAGTTTGATAGCTAAACGAACTCAAAATTCAGTACCATCATATCCGGCTAGCTCATAGTAATAATATATGTTTGAAAATATAGTCACCTTGGCATTATAGATGAACTAAAAGACATGATGCTAGATAGTCATCCATAATCATTCCACAATAGCATAGATTGGTGAGACAGCCACATACAATCCATAAGCCTAAGAAACTTAGCAAAAATTTATAATTTGCACCTGGTTCATGCCATTGTGCCCATCATACCACACGTGCTTCACATGATGGGGGTAGCTGTAAAGGTAATAATGGTTCCAGTGCAACTTGATTCACCTAAATTAGACCCCAAATAGGCCTGAAACAGGATAAAAAAGAAGAAAACCTGTGAGAACGGGCTACACAAGCTAGTATACGGCTGTCACACATCACGCCTAATAGTGAAAATTCACAATTTTTTATTTTATGGTTTTTCCCTATAAATAAGGCCTTTTTCTCTTCAAAAGGACATCTGAACACCCTTTGGTCATTATATTTATTTTTTTTCTCATCTTCCTCTCAAGAAAATTAATTTTTTCTATGAAATTAATTTTTTCACAAATAATTCTTCTCTTAATTTTAGTCAAAGCTCAAGGTGAAATTAAAGAGTGAAAAAAAAAACTTCAACCTTTCAACAAAGCAAAGAGGAGATCTCCAAAGGTAACTCTTGAACTCATTCTTTTTCAATTTAGTAAAACAATAAACCTAAATTAAACCATGCCTTTTGCAATCAAAAGGCATAAACTATTAAGAGTTCTTATTCCCATTCAAATGGATACGTAAGCATATCTTTGAATTTCACTCCAAGTTTTGGACCTACTTAAAAGATACAAAATTGGACCTCTCTTTTTCTTTTTATTTTCTTTAATTTTATTTTGTATTTATATTTATTTTATTTTTATTACTTTTTGAGGATTTATGTCTAACTTAGTACTCATAAGGGCTAGAGTTAAGACTCATCTTTCAATGTTTGCCTTCCAAGTTGTAATCCTATCTTTTTTTATTTATTTTGGGATTTATGCTTTACCTAATACCATAAGAGGCTAGAGTTAAAGCTCTCCTTTGAATGCAAATTTTTACTCTTAATATTTGTATGAAATGGATGTCATATAATTTTTCATGTGTATTATAAAAATTTCATTCATTTTATTTTGTCACTACATGAAATAATCCTTTTTTTCTTAAAATCTAAAGTTTTTTTTTTCAAAAACTAAAGTTTTTTTAATAGGAAATCTTTCATGAAAACCAAGCCCAAGACCCATCATAATAGTTTTTGGACTAGCACCTTTTGGGTTAAACATAAAAATATTTTTTGTGGAGTTAAATTAAACTGGGGTTTTCCTTAAATTTTTCCAAAACTAAAGTGGTAACTTTTTCAAAAATGGTTTTCAAAATAAAGCCATTTATCTTTTCAAAAAAAAAAGATAAACCTTTTTCAAAATAAAAAGGCAATTTTAAACTTGTGCTTACCAAACTAAGTGGAGACTATACGCAGTAGTTTTATGTGAGCTCAAACCTAAATGATCATTTTGGCTCCCATTAACAGGTTGGACTGGTGCTTACACATGGCCTCATAGCCATAGATACCCCTATATCAAAAAGTGATACCTTGAGCCAAGCCTCATATCCTAATACTCCATAAGAAAAGGAAAAAATGAGTAAGGTTCCCTATTCTAGTGTTGTTGGAAGTCTCATATATGGCATATGTGCACAAGACCTAATATTTATTATGCTACTAGATTGGTGAGTATATATTAGTCTAACTCAGGACTAGCACATTGGAGACTAATAAAGAGAATATTGAGATATCATAAAGGAATAGTTGATTACTCACTATGTTATCAAGGAGGTGAGTTACTTTTGAGAGGCTACGTAGATGTTGATTGAGGGCAAGATTTAGATGAAAGAAAGTTTATCTCTGAATATACTTTCTTACTAAATGGTGGGGACTTAACTTCAAGTAGTAAGAAATAATCATGCATAGCATTGTCCACAATGGAGGCTGAATTTGTAGCTTTTTCAGCTACAATGCAAGAAACAATTTGGTTGAAATGGTTCATGAATCATTTAGGAGTGACAAATAATGTTATTAAACTAGTAAAAGTATATTGTGATAGTCAAGCTGCAATAGCATATACCAAGGATCCCAAATATCATGGAAAAATGAAGCACATAGATATCAAATATAACTTTGTGCGAGAGACGGTGGTAAAGAATGAAGTGAAAATGAAGTACATATCTATGTATGATATGGTTGCAAATCCATTTACAAAACCCATACCAAGAGATGCATATTATAGACATGTCAAAGCACTAAGCTTGCATAGATGTTGATCATACTTGTATATAAATTATATCAATGATGTTCATATTTATTTTATCATCATTAATTAATGATATTTTTTTAGTGCTTAATTTCCATTTAATATGGAACATACATAAGTAAATGTGTATATGTTTTGCACATATATATACATTCTTGTTTGAAAACCATGTCAGACAGATGTGAGATTGGCGTTCTCACATAGGTAATCGCCTTTATTACTTTATTATCTAAGTAATAATAGAGAGTCATGCTTGAAATACTTTACGTTTAAGTAACAAAAGGAAAAAGGTCATAATGTGTATGACATGTAATTATGACCATAAATAACGAATTGCTAAAATTCATAAATTATCTATTTTTATGCTAGATTAGAGTTCTTATGGATTAGAAAGTATGAAAGTGAACTCATATTTGACATTATGTATGTCTATTGAAATTTGTA
Source organism: Garcia nutans (assembly GCA_947685225.1). Classification (NCBI taxonomy): domain Eukaryota; kingdom Viridiplantae; phylum Streptophyta; class Magnoliopsida; order Malpighiales; family Euphorbiaceae; genus Garcia; species Garcia nutans. Next base: position 12,006,642 of record CANTUV010000061.1, on the reverse strand, counting down.
TGGCATTTATATGAAGTAAAAGACATGCTCTGCGGTGAAAAGAGGATAATGTCATAACATGTGATTTATATCATATATGCAAAATTTCTTTACATCAAAAGTAATGAAAGTTTTGATCTCAACTTTAATATTGTGTAAGACCCAGGATCTTAAGAAATAAAATCTCAAAAAATATCCTTAATACTCTGATATGGTTTTCAAAATTTTGTCTGATGGTTATTATCCTAGAATGTTGCCAAAAGATTATAAATGATTCAGTCTAATAAAACATTTCTGAAAAAGCAAGTTAAATGAAATTACGAGAATCAAGAAAAGAGGAATATCAATTTTGAGTTATCTTATTATTATTGTGTATTCCTTAGTCGACTAATTATGTTTATCTTCTATTTAAATAAAAAAATAATTATGAATACAATAATTTATTTATAAAAATGAGATCATCAGAGATGAAATGTGGTAAATGATATATGGTATTACATACTAAATTGGACCCAAGTTTCATTTTTCGAGATGATATATACTCTTAACAGATAAATAGCTATAGTGCTCTCAAACGTATGCCTGGTCACACAGTATATTTACTAAAGTATAAATCTTGTAGAAATTAATAAGAGATTATCATATCAAATGTGAGTATAAGATGTAGATTAATGGGTCACCCATGATGGGCCCATCTAATAAATTTATTTATAGTAAATAAGTTAATATAAAAAAAAGGAGAGAGAGTGGTAACTATCTATATTTTAAAAAAAAATACTTCTCTATGATTTTAACGTGAAAAAAAAGTTCAAAAAAATCTCTCAAAAACATCTATTCTTTTAATTCTAAGTATTTCTAGAAAAAATTTTGAGAATTTACAAGATGTATTTATACTGTAATTTTTATATTGTAATTTATTATATTTTGTTTAATGTGATTATAATTTTGAATATGCATAAAAATGATCTTGGAAATTAAATGCGTAAAATTTTTGTGATTTTGTGTTTAATTTTTCCAACAATAACAAATTGATAATGTTCATATCAATATATATTAATATCACTTTATCGATATACTAATATCTAAATAATGTCATAAAACAATTTTATTACAAGAAACTTATGTATCGAGTAATAATATTATTAAGTCTTGTTAATATTTTTTTAACCATATGATTTAGATATTGTTAAAAGAGATTAATTACTAATTTGAAGTTGTAAAATTATTATAAAATTATAGAATTAAATCCAAGATTATTTTATGATGAGTGATTAGAAAAAAAATAGAATTAAATCGCCAAATATATGGCCCACATGTAATGATAAGTAGGAAAATTTTGTGAAGAAAGAAAGTAAAAAACATAAGTGTTCTTCGTATTTTTAATTTCGAAATTAAGTGATGTATTTCGATTAGGAAAGCTTAATTTGTTTTTTATAAATAAAATAGAAATATATTATCAAATTAGAAAGAAACGTTAAATATAAAATTTGTATACCTATATTTTTATATATATAATGTTGAAACATATAATATTGGCATAATATTATACCACGTGATAAAATACTAATTTTTTAAATATTAAATTATTATTTATTAGAATAGATAAATTTATTAATTATTATATGTTGAGATTGTTAGACAATCAAACTCTATTTTTATCATTGATAATCAAATTGATAAAGAACTAATGATTTCAAATAAGTCTATTTTGCAGAATTATCGAGTGCCTTTGTACGACCGCCTGAACTACCAAGCAACCGCACAAATGTAGCACAAAAAAAAACCAAACTGACATACAAATTTGTCGAGTAGAAAAATTGAATAGACATATAGACTGTCGAGCTAAGCAAATACTGAAGCTGCAGAGAATCGAACTAATAACCTAAAGCAGCCCGAGCATCTATAGCGTAGCGGAGCAGCCCAAACATATGGAACAGGCGAGCTAAGCAAGAAGTATGCCCCATACTGAGCTAAACAAGCCGACTACGACCAACTGAGCTAAGTCCACAATTTTTATAAAAGATGTAACACCCCTATACCCCGTATACGCACACTACACACTACTACACCTGTAATATACGTATACCGAATACAGGAGTGCCACGGTTTATATTAAACAACCCGATCTTTTAAATTTAACAACAATATAAGTAAACTTAAAACACTTCATATTATATTATAAAGTACAATAGATAAAATGTTTATTCAATACGCAGCGGAAAATGTAGCGGTATATATATATATATCAAAATCAATGTTTACAAAATATAAAATTAATACATGTTTGGCAGTTCGTCTTTGATCTTTAAGTCCTCTATCAATGCTTCATAATCTAGACTCAACTCGATCTAGTTGAACTCTCTAGTTCTACCCTGTCACCTGCACGATGAACCACAATCACGCTAAGCCAATGGCTTAGTGGTACAAACCACAATAACAATATATTTCAATGCAATGTCAATGTCACACATTTCAACAATAAAGACAATATTCATAAATGATATATTAATATTTTTCATAACACTCCATTCCATTATTTTATTCAATTGTTTCACCATTCATGAATCACATTGAAACAAAGACAAGCATGGGCCCAAAAGACACTAATATGCCATTCAACTTTCAGAGTTAATGTTTTGGTTCAATTATCACATTTATCATTATCATTTTCCCAACTAGGCTTCAAGGATTAGGCTCAACCAAGCTTCAAGGGGAACAAAGCATGCTAAGTATCAACCCAACTTGGCTTCAAGAACCAAACCCAACCTAGCTTCAAGGGTTGTAACATCTCAACTAGGCTTCAAGGACTAGACTCAACCAAGCTTCAAGGGGATTTAAGCATGCTAAACTTCAACCCAACTTGGCTTCAAGGATCAAGCCCAACCTAGCTTCAAGAGATCGTTACTATTAGGCATGCCACCAACAACAAAACTCTGAAAATGGAATAACACATTAGACACACAATTCATTCATTATTTCATTATCAATTCCATTCTCATTTGCAATATTATAGCCAACAACAATGGCTTCACATTTCTTTATACTCATCTAGGCAACAATGCCTCAATTATTTCATTTAAATCATTATAACCAACCACATTGGTTTCACATCTCATCATATCTCAATTCACCTTAAAGCAATTCATCATTAAAGTATCCACAACCAATTGCATTGAACATACATTTTGAATGATCATCATATCTTTCACATTATGCAAATCATAACATTAATCAAATGTATCAACAATGTAATAGATTACTTAACACATTTACAACCAAATGTGTTAAGTCCCAATGTCATGTAAATGTATGCAATAGTGTAGGGTTTGTACTTACCTCAAAAACAACTCACACTAATCTATACACTTCCTCTTCCAAGAATTCTTCACTACAAGGATTAGGGCAACTCAACCTCTTCACAACCAAAGTTAATGAAACTTCTTAAATTTTCAACTTAATCACTTGAAATCTCCTTCAATCACAAGCTTGGAAAACTCAAAAACTCTCCTCCTCTCTTGCTTAGGTGATGCCCGGCCAACAAGGAAAAGAAAAGAAAATGAAGAAGAAAATGAAGAAACAAAGAGGCAAAGTCAAACATTTATTCTCCACTTAAACCTCCACCAAGCAATATATCATTAAAATATTCTAAAATATTCTCTTCCACTCATTAATTTTCCTTTTAATTTAATTCACTAATTTAAAATAAATAATTATCTTCTTTTGACTTTCATTACCTTGACTTGTATATGTTGTATATATTTCTATATATACAACATATACACTCTCTCTCTTTACTTCTTTTCTCTTTCCATATAAACATATACACTAAATCCAAATACAACAATAATTCCAAAACTTTTAGGGTATACTTTGGGATATTACAAAAGAGTTCACATTGTCAGTGAGCGGTGAAGCTAAGATGCCCCGGTAGGCGAGCGACTAGATATGTTCACCGAACGACCGCACTAAATAAAGGTAAAAATTCAAAAACTCACAAAAAGGTTAGCGGTCTCAGTGAATGATGAAATTGGGACAATAGAACTTCAAGCGACCACCCAAAACGCTCGAGCAACCACATGTAACAAAGAGCTAAAAACATAAAAAGAATAGAAGAGATAACGGTTAGGTTTCGCGGTGCTTCCTCGATGCTTAAAACCTTGTGCAGCCACCCAGAAAAATTATGCAACCGCACAATTCTAAAAAAATCAAATCTTAGTGCCAAATACCTCGGACTAATGATAACCAAACATGTGGATGGTGAAATTTGAATTCAGTAGTAACCTTGTGCTGAGCGACTACTCACCAAGTTGGACGACCACAAGACACAAAGGTATGGGCATGCTAGATTCTATCAGACTATAAAATTCGACCATTGGAACTAGCTGTTACATAGAGCTTTTAAACCGAGTGACTGCATGTTAAATGGTGTGAACGCACACCGAGCTCCAACTACTAATTTAGTGGAAGAAAAGCACTAAACATGTGGAAACCTACTCAAACGGCTACTTAAAGCCTAATAGCTATAAATACCACATTAAACTTCATTTTTGTGGTTAGAGAATACTTTGATTGTTATTGTAATTTCATTAAACAATATTTTTCATCATCTTGTCTAAAGATCAAAGATCAAAATCTTAGAGTGTTAGGTGTGAGCATTAAAGACCATTAAAAGTTTGAGTGTGAGCTTGGAAACACTTAGGTTGTGAGAGTGAGTCTAAAAAAACTCTTGTAAGGGTTGTGAGGATTGATTTCAAACCATTGTAATAGTTTGGTGTGAGCTAGTAAAAATACCAAGTTAAAGTTACACTTGTAAAAACCCAAGATTAGTTGAACCTTAACAAGTTGTTAAGGAAGTTGATGTAGGATTGAGGTAAATCCAAACCACTATAACTCCTTATGTTCTTGCTTCTCTACTCTACTCAATCTTCATCTACATATTCTTCATCTCTTACTTTTAAATTTCAAATTTACCTTCACTCTTCATATCAACCAATTCACCCCCTCTCTTTATTGCTAGTTTAAGACAACAATTGGTATCAAAGCTTGTAAATTTTTTTAAACTTAATTGTGAAATTTAATCCAAAATGTCAACCATTCCATCAACAAAAACCTCTACACATGGAAACCTAAATTCCTCTCTTAGACCCTATTTTGATGGATGTGAGCGGGGATTTTCACCCCCACTCCCGGTGGAATGGTTCTTGCGACTTCGGCACTGTTTAGGCTCGGGGCCTTAGAGAACACGGACCTAAGTCCGGAGAAAATGGAGTCGGCACCCGGACGGGCCTGGAAAAAAGAAAGGGGTGGATGACTCAATTCCTAAGGAATCCCCAACCCCCTAATAGGTTCGAAAAGATGGGTACGTGTGGGGAAGGTGAGAAATGGACCAACACCCCCACAATGCCCGGTTCATTGGAACCGGCCTCCTTTACAGGTCTTAATATTATAAAATTCTTAAATATAATAATATTATCCATATTACACACAATAAAAAGAAAGCATCATTTTATTAAAATCAAAGCAATGTCCAAACAAAGCAAATAAATGGACACCCATCCAAGGATGGAAACATGTTCTTACATCTCATGTCTAAATAGGACACCCACCGAAAGGTAGAAACATGTCCCTTACATAGGTTCTAAAATAGAAAAGAAAATTAAATTACATGATATTTAACTAATGATGAGTGGAAACATACCTCTTACAACATTTGAAAATCTAAATAAATTGATAAAAGTAAATAACTATTCAAAATAAATAAATCATTCATCAAAGGTATTAAATATCAATAGAAAGTAAACATCCATCCATGATAAATTAAATGAACCTAGCATTGAACTTAAATAAATTAAAGCATATAAAATAAATCAAACCATATCAAATATAGAATTGAATAAGACAAATAAAAGTCTAAATTATGGCTACTGTGAGTTTTTTAAGAAATTAAAATAGATTAAGGTTTTATGTTTTAAAAGGTTGGTAAAGCTCTTTGATTAGCTAAATTAATATTTGAATGGTGAAATCATGAAACTAGGGTTTGGACACTTTAAAACAGTTTTTATTGTGGTTTATGGCTATTCATTGAATTGTTATTTTGAGCTTACTATGTAAAATTATGAAATTTGTGTTTATATGATTTTTAAAGTTTTAAAGGATTAGGGTTTATAAAAAATTAGGGTTTAAGGTTTTAAAGGGGTTAGGGTTCACTATTTTAGGTTTTGGAGTTAAATTAGGGTTTTAGGATTTTTGAATTTAGGGTTTCGGGTAATGAGTTATTTTTAGGATTTGGAAAATCAATTGATAATTTTATGGAGTTTTATGAAGATAAACAACACGATTTCAAATTTATAAAAGCAAAAAAGATGTTTTTAAGTCTTTTAGAAGGAAACAGAATACAATTTAGAGTTTTGAAAATTTGGAGAACAAATTTTGGTTTTGGGGTTTTGAAGAAACAAAACTAATATCTTTAAACTTTTAGAAAATAAAGCCACGATTTAAGATTTTTAAGCCTTAGAAAAAGTGAATTGAGGTCCTAAAATTTTTGAATTAAAAGAAACAAAGTGATGATTAAGCTGCTGTGAAAAAAAAACAAAAGAAATTAAGAATTCAAACATTATTTTGTAAGTTTCACCAAAAATCAATTCAAGCAATTCAAAGGCAAAAAAGCTTGTCTTTGACCTTGTTCATCCAAGAAGCAATTTTTGGAGAAACTTACAAAATAAGGTTTGAATTCTTAATTTCTTTTGTTTTTTTTTCACAGTAGCTTAATCATCACTTTGTTTCTTTTTATTCAAAAATTTTAGGACCTCAATTGACTTTTTCTAAGGCTTAAAAATCTTAAATCGTGGCTTTATTTTCTAAAAGTTTAAAGATATTAGTTTTGTTTCTTCAAAACCCCAAAATCAAAATTTGTTTTCCAAATTTTCAAAACTCTAAATTGTATTTTGTTTCCTTCCAAAAGACTTAAAAACATTTTTTTTTGCTTTTATATATTTTAAATCGTGTTGTTTATCTTCATAAAACTCCATAAAATTATCAATTGATTTTTCAAATCCTAAAAATAACTCATTACCCGAAACCCTAAATTCAAAAATCCTAAAACCCTAATTCAACTCCAAAACCTAAAATAGTGAACCCTAACCCCTTTAAAACCTTAAACCCTAATTTTTTCTAAACCCTAATCCTTTAAAACTTTAAAAATCATACAAACACAAATTTCATAATTTTACACAGTAAGCTCAAAATAACAATTCAATGAATAGTTATAAACCACAAGTCAAAAATGTTTTAAAGTGTCCAAACCTTAGTTTCATGATTTCACCATTCAAATATTAATTTAGCTAATCAAAGAGCTTTAACAACCTTTTAAAACATAAAACCTTAATCTATTTTAATTTCTTAAAAAACTCACAATAGCCATAATTTAGACTTTTATTTGTCATATTCAATTCTATATTTAATATGCTTTGATTTATTTTATATGCTTTAATTTATTTAAGTTCAATGCTTGGTTCATTTAATTTATCATGGATGGATGTTTACTTTCTATTGATATTTAATACCTTTGATGAATGATTTATTTATTTTGAATAGTTATTTACTTTTATCAATTTATTTATATTTCCAAATGTTGTAAGAGGTATGTTTCCACTTGTTGGATACCTCATTAGTTAAATATCATGTAATTTAATTTGCTTTTCTATTTTAGAACCTATGTAAGGGACATGTTTCTACCTTTCGGTGGGTGTCCTATTTAGACATGAGATGTAAGAACATGTTTCCATCCTTGGATGGGTGTCCATTTATTTGCTTTGTTTGGACATTGCTTTGATTTTAATAAAATGATGCTTTCTTTTTATTGTGTGTAATATGGATAATGTTATTATATTTAAGAATTTTATAATATTAAGACCTGTAAAGGAGGCCGGTTCCAATGAACCGGGCGTTGTGGGGTGCTGGGCCATTTCTCACCTTCCCCACACGTACCCAACTTTTCGAAGGGAGTTGGGGATTCCTTAGGAATCGAATCATCCACCACTTTCTTTTTTCCCGACCCGTTCGGGTGGCGACTCCATTTTCTCCAGACTTAGGTCCGTGTTCTCTAAGGCCCCAAGCCTAAATAGTGCCGAAGTCGTAAGAACCATTCCACCAGGAGTGGGGGCGAAAATCCCTACTCACAGTGGCGACTCCACTAAGGATAAGAGAAGTTGATTTTGTTGGTCTTTATATTATTCTATTCTTTCTTATAATGATATTATCCATTGCATCATCTTAGATTGCATCGTGTGCGTGAGTTAGGACGCCCGTGTTACCCATGTTGTGTTATGTAAGGGATACCATACTTTCATTCGAGGTATGGAGATCGAGCATGGCATAACTACTCATAGCCTCGTACCATTTGGTATATACTTGCTATGGGAACCTAAGCCTTTTAACCCAAAGACTAAAGCTCATGTAATTGGCCTAGTTACTTTCCTTAGGTTTTACCCCAAATACATGTTGTTTGACTATGGTTAGTTTATCTTAGTCTAAATCATGGCTTATTTGGTTTGTTCTTTTCTAATATGACCTAAGTATATTGTAAGCTCAAAGTCCAAAAGACCAAGCTATTTTCAAAATTTTTCAAGATGGTCTTTGGACATAAGACTTTTCTAAAAATAAATCAAAAATTCTTTGGCCCATGGCCCAAATACTAAGCCCAAAATCTATTTTTCTAAAATCTTTTACAATGGGCTTAGAAACAAAAATATTTTCACCCAACCTTTTTTTACAAAGAGCTTGCAAAAATATTTAGGTCAATTATGAAATACCAAAAATCATTTGTGGGCCTAGTTTACACTAAGAATAAATTAACCATGGGCTTGTTTTTAGCATGAATCATTAGTTACCTTTTTTAAGTGAGAAATCTATTTATAATAAACCTCTTAATTTCATTTTAATCCAGTATAGCATAAAAGCTACTTTAGTTGATAGCATGGATTAAAACCTAATTAATGGGAATTATTATAAACTGATTTCCATTTTTTAAAATATAACTATTGGTTGAAATATCCAAGGGAATTATTCAAAAGCAAGGCACCCCATGTTGGTATTTTGTTAACCATATACCTGGGAAAAGAGACTCGCCATTCGTGTGTGGATGTTATAAGGTTGGAAGGAACATCCTATTCATCCTTGTTTGTCTATTGTTTGTGCATACATGCATACATTTGCATCTCGTATCACTGATCCTCTCTGGCTCACAGCCCTGGATTACGATAGTTTAAAAGCTTACGATAATCCGACCTACACCAGAGATGAAGTATCTAGCAACGACTGAATCACTTGCTCGCCAAAAACAATGGTGCCCGAACAAATTCAAAGAATGGTGGATGATGCCCTCAATGCCAAGATGGAAGAAATAAAAGAGGCCATGGCTGAGACCATAAAGAATCAACTAGCTGCAATTTTAGGAAACAATGCCGAAGCATCTGCTAGCACCAAGAAAGTCAAGGGGAAAGCTAAAGTTGATGAAGTAGCTTTCGATGATGATAAGGTGATCATTGATGATGACGATTGGGCTCAATACTACCAAGATCTTCAAGACAAAAAGGAGTCAAAGGTTGTTGAGAAGGCAACTATTGAAAAGATCGAGACATCCGATGTTGAAAAGATGATTGCGGACTTATAAAAGAAATTTGAGAAGAAGCTGAAAACTGAAGAAATGTCCGAAGTTGACAAATTATTTGAGCTAGATGAAGAAGTCCCATACAAGTTCAAGATGCCATCTTTCGTAAAGTTTGATGGAACCGGAAATCCTCACCTCCATGTGAAGCAGTATATCACTGCTATGCAGTCTACCCGAGCTATTAAGGCTCAAACTCTAAGGTACTTCATGCTCTCATTGGACCCTGTTGTCCAAAATTAGTTCAATACCTTAGATGATGGAACACAAAAGAATTGGGATTTGCTATATAAGGCCTTCATCCAGCAATATGGGTATAATATGAAGTTGGAAGTTACCTTAATATAAGTTGAGACCATTAGGCAACGGCCAAATGAGAATTTTGTATACTATGTGAAACGATGGAGAAATAAGGCTGCTTTGCTCAAGAAGAGGCCTGATGAATCTGATCAAATAAGGATGATTGTGAGGGGAGTCCTGCCCAATCTCCGTGAAAGGATGTCTCATACACTTATCCGTGACTTCAAAGATCTCCTCCAAGCTGGTCTACAAATTGAAGAGTGGGAAAGGGAGAAGAATCGCTTTTCAATTAAAAGGAATGAGAAAGGGAACTACCAGTTGGGCAATCAAAGCACACAAAAAGAAGTTGATGTTAATGCCACTAGTCAGGGAGGAATGAGACAGTTTTCAGAATTAGGGAAGCCACTATCATGGATTCTCAATAAGCTATAAAAGAAGGGATTGTTATAACCCTTGACTCCTCGTCCTTTGCCTAATCCTCTTCCACCTAACTTTGATACTAGTGCAGTTTGCCAATTCCATTAAAGGCCTGGACACAAAACGGACAATTGCATGAAGTTGAGGCATGAGATCCAAAATTTAATTGATAATGGCAAGTTGCCTAATGCAGATAAGCCCAATACCAAAGGTAATCCATTTTCAAGGTTTAAAAGGGTGCCACCACCAGCAGCCTTCATGGTAGGAAAAGGATTGGAAGAAGATTTTGTTTTATCATCCTTTCAAGATGGGGATATTGAAGATATGAAAGGAAAAGAAGCCTAACTCAATGAACTTTCCTTAGCTTGAATATTGCTTTTCAATCTTACTTTCTTTAATATTTTGGAACTATTGTTGCTTGAATAAATGACTTTCATCAAAATTTTATTGGTCTTTGTTCATTTTGGTGCTCAACCAATGAGGAATTTAGCTTGATAATTCATGAACTAATATATTTATGCATTATGACTCGAATGACTTTACTAGGTGAGGGAATTGCTCTGTAGCATTGAGTTGTGTATGCTTACTTAGAGAGGGCTCCTGCATAATTACCTTTGTCTAGGTCCTAGTCATTCTTAGAACATGCTTTGACAAACTTTCGAGGCGAAATTGAACTCTGCTTATTTAAGGGAGAGATGATCTAGGCATTGTTTGACGAGCCAACAACTAGTATCCACCCTATTAAATATCAATCCCTAGTTGTCCCTTTGAGCCTTCATAAAATTTTAGCTTTCTTTTCATTGGCTTAAAAACCCCAATAACCTACCCTGAGCTATTGTGATACTTTTGACAAGTCTTATGATCACTAAGATGAAGAGGCAAGAAGATCAAAGAAAGGAATGATTAGTCAAGATCATGAAGATAGTTGAAGTTCTCAAGACCATAAGGGTAGTTGATGTTTTCAAGACCATAAGGGTAGTTGATGTTTTTAAGACCATAAGGGTAGTTGAAGTTTTCCTAATATCTCCAATAAATCAAGACGGCATCAGAGTAACAAATAATTTATCCATATTAAAGAAGATTTATGTTACTTCACTCATCCATTATTGGAAGCCCAAGTTAGTACAAACAAGACAATTCTTTTAGAGCTAGAACCAAACCAAAACAAAAACAAAAAGAAAACAAACAAACGAAAAGAAAAGAAAAGAAAAAGAAAAAAGAAGAAAAAAAGAGAAAAGAAAAAAAAAGAGAAAAAAGAAAAGAAAACCCAAAAAGGTTCAAAAAGCCAACTGAGTTCATTTTTACCTAAGACAATAAAAAGGCTTCCATTTAGTTTATAAGGACGGTTTCACTTGAATTGGTCCAACCCAACTAAAGATTCAGTCAAAATCAAAGAAAAAGGAGAAAAATCATTCAGTTCTTGAAAGTTTTGTACTTGACAGTCCTACAAGGAAGAAGGATAAAAATGATAAAATGCTCAAAGAAAGGGAGGAGTAAGAAAAATAAAAAAGAAAGAAAGGGAGAAGAAGGAAAGAAACGAATTTGGGAACCAAATTTTTGTTTTTTTTTTTTTTGCAAGGGCAAAAACTATCCTAATTAAGATCTAGATTAATGCCAAGAAGATAGAAGGAATGTAGAGTCTAGTAAGATTGCCTCCAAGCTGCCTAAAATTCAGATAATAAATTTATAGTGTGAGGGTTTGTCCACTGTGTTACATCAGCTCCTATCTCAAAGACCCCATTTCAAGCCTATCAAAGACCTGTTGATCTCTCTTGGTTGGCAGAGTCTATTAGTGGAGATAGTTTGGATGAGCATGCATATGAGATAGACAATATTTAAACTCAAATGAGACCTTTGGCCAAGTAATGTGTATGTGCCTATCTGAAGTGCAATAATTATTGCTTAAATAGAAATAATTCTCGAGTTTAGTACTGTAACTAGAGTTGTCATGTTCTAGATATGTTAATTTGAAAAAATCAAGTCTGAGGTACATTGACATTAATTTGGCAAAGCCAACATTTGATTTCAAAATTAAAATTCAAAAATTCAAAAAATAAAAAAAAATGTTTGTCAAACAAAGCCTTCAAGTTAAGGGAAGTATGTTGAACTGTCGAATCTCCAAAGGACACATTAGGCAAAGGAAATGATTATTGGCAAGGTCATGAAGAAGTTATCAACTGACATGTTGAAACATAGTTCAAAATAGATGAATCCCTGACTTTGCTGCTTGGTGTCTCCACCACTCATGTTTTCAACATCTTGAAGATAAAAGCCACAAATGCAAAGCTTTCAATCATTCCAATGCAAGACTTGAACAAGCGTCAAAAAGGAACCAATGAGAACACTTCTGCTGATCACCCCGGTCTGTGAGTCAATGGAACGACTATAAGTATCATTCATGCATATCATGCATACATGAGCATATCACATTGCACTTTCTTGTCTTGTTTGCCTATTCCTTGTCAAAATGAACAGCAAGCAATCAAAAGAAGATATCAAATCATGGGGGCATAGAAAGCTCATTGCTTGAGAAAGCTCCAGTAATCTTGCAAAGAGAAGAAATATGTGCTTGTGCGAAGAACTAGACAACAACAACATCAATCAGAGTCTGCATAGAAAAATCATGGGTTTGAGTCTACACAGGGGGCAAAGTTTCTCCTTTTCAATTTTTTGAGTTTATATATAAAATATTTTCAAACTCACTTGCAAATATCTCGCCACGCAGGGGGAAAAGGAGAGGATATGAAGGCTATCTAAAAAGGGCTGAATTTTTTGCAAAAGTGCAAAGCAAGAACAAAAAAGAATGGAATAAAAAAAAAGAAAATTAGAATTCTCAAAAGAATGAAGATGCAAAAGACAAAAGATCAATCCAGCTAAAAGAGCTGAAGCCAGGGTAAAGACCTGACCTCCAATGGATAATGATCCATGTTTCAAGGGTAAAGACCCGATCTTCAAAGGATGAAGATCCATTTTCAAGGGTAAAGACCTGATCTCAAAGGATGAAGATCCACTTACAAGGGTGAAGACCCAATTTCAAAGGACGAAGATCCATTTGCAAGGGTGAAGACCCGATGTCAAAAGATGAAGATCCATTTTCAAGGGTGAAGACCCAATCTCCAAGGATGAAGATCCATTTGTAAGGGTGAAGACCCGATCCCAAAGGATGAAGATCCATTTTTCAAGGGTAAAGACCCGATGTCAAAAGATGAAGATTCATTTTCAAGGATGAAGACCCGATCTCAAAGGATGAAGATCCATTTTGAGGGTGAAAAACCATAATGCATAGAATAACTGGAGCAGTCAGACTTCTCAAATGATAAAAGGTTAGTCAAACTCAGTCTCGGGTCCAAGTACCCAAATTAAATTCAATATCGGGTCCAGAACCAAAAATACCCTTAAGTCCATAACCTGAAATCTTTTCTAAGTCCAGAACTTAGCTCGGGTCTAGAACCCAAATTCAATCCAAGCTTAGGTCCAAGTACCCAATCTCGGGTCCAAGTACCCAAATCCAATTTAATCTCAAGTCCAAGCACCCAAATTCAATCCAATCTTGGGTCCAAGTACCCAAATCAAATTCAATCCAATCTCGGGTCCAAGTACCCAATCTAGGGTCCAAGTACCCAATCTCAGATCCAAGTATCCAAATCAAATTAATTTCGGGTCCAAGTACCTAATCCTAGGTCCAAGTACCCAAATTCAATCAATCTCGGGTCCAAGTACCCAAATCAAATCAATTTTGGGTCCAAGTACCCAAATCAAATCTAATCTCGGGTTCAAGTACCCAAATCAAATTCAATCTAGGGTCCAAGTACCCAATCCCGGGTCCAAGTATCCAAATTCAATCCAATCTCGGGTCCAAGTACCCAAATCAAATCAGTCTCAGGTCCAAATACCCAAATTAAATTCAATCTCAGGTCTAAGTACCCAATCTCGGGTCCAAGTACCCAAATCAAATTCAAGCTCGAGTCCAAGTACCCAATCTCTGGTACAAGTACCCAAATCAAGTATAGAACTCGAACTGGGTCCAGAACCTAAAATAAATTCAAATAATCATCTCATCAAAAATTAAGTCTTATTGCTTTTCACTCTCTTTCACTAAAGTTTCAGATCATTCAAGTAGGGGGCAAACTGTAGACCCTTAATTTTTGACCCTGTTCGGTCCAATACATTTTAATTATCCAAAATAATTTTTGTGTTGTCCGATATATTTTAGTTGGTCCAAAATAATTTTTATGGTATCTTAATTAATTTTAATATTTATTTTAGTAAAAAATGGTAAAATGAATAAAAATTCAAAAAATAAAAAATAACAAAAAAAATATTTATATACACGCAAGTTTTTGAATGATTAAATTGAACAATTGAATTTACTGTTTATTTACTATGTAGTCACTATTAATACACTATTTACTATTCATAAATAGTAAATTGATTTTTGGCTCTCTCAAAAAATCAGCTTGGTTTCAGATTTTCCTTCTCAGATTCGATCTCCAATTTTTCACAAGTTTCTGTTCAATTTCTTCTTTTTCGGCCTCCCCCTTTTTTTGTGTTGTTTAGTCCATATTTATAGAAGTTTTATATCCTTCATTCATAATTATTCACGGCATCTTTATTGAATAAGAAAAGGAAACCGAAACCTAATTGTATTAGGTTTCAGAAAATTTGCGTCGGAAAAATTTCGCTGGCAAAAAAAAACTGCCAAGAGAGCTTGACAGATACTGCTAAGAGAGCTTGACAGACTGAGCTAGTGGCTGTATGGTAGTTTGGGCGACCGCACAACATATGTGACTGACATTCTTTTGAATGTTGAAACTTTCAAAAATTCAAATTTTTAGGCCCCAAATGGTCAAAAACAGCTACTTTTCTGAAATTTGTCTATAAATACCTCTATTTTGCATAAAAATACATCTTCACAAACTCAAAAACACATATATTTTCAAGAATTTAATTATCAAGAATAAAATTTTTAAGGATTTTCATCATTTTGAAGTTGTTTGTTCAAAGCATCACAAACAATCTATTTCTTTCTATATTTCTTTCAATCTTCTACATTTCTATTCTCCTTTTCT
This sequence comes from Garcia nutans, assembly GCA_947685225.1. Taxonomy (NCBI): domain Eukaryota; kingdom Viridiplantae; phylum Streptophyta; class Magnoliopsida; order Malpighiales; family Euphorbiaceae; genus Garcia; species Garcia nutans. Next base: position 11,991,213 of record CANTUV010000061.1, on the reverse strand, counting down.
TTTTCTTTTTTTATTGAGGATATTGCACCCAAAACTAAAACCACCAAAAAAGAAAACCATAACCAATGGAAAAGAGATTGTCATTAGTGAACCCCAACCTCAACCTCAACTTAAACCTAAACACTTCACTAGAAAAAGTGTCCAACCTCACAAACCTAAGTAAAAAAATGAAGATGAGAAAACCAAGTACTATATGCTCAAGAAAAAGACACTTGAATCAACCAAAATGATTGCTGAAGAGATGCTCCTAACTTTGAACATCCAAGGTGAAACAATCTATTTCTTTCTATATTTCTTTCAATCTTCTACATTTCTATTCTCCTTTTCTTTTGTTTTTTTATTGATGTTATTGCACCCAAAACTAAAACCACCAAAAATAAAACCATAACCAATGGAAAAGGGATTGTCATTAGTGAACCCCAACCTCAATCTCAACTCAAACCTAAACACTTCACTAGAAAAAGTGTCCAACCTCACAAACGCAAGTACAAAAATGAAGATGAGAAAACCAAGTATTATATGCTTAACAAAAAGACACTTGAACCAACCAAAATGCTTGCGGAAGAGATGCTCCTAACTTTGAACGTCCAAGGTGAAATCTATAGCTTCCTTGACAGAATTGGGTGGAGGCAATTTGTATTTCCTAATGAGCTAGGTTACTCTAGCCTCTCAAGGGAATTCTTAATATCTTTAAGGGTAGAGAAAAACCACAATACTCCAATTCGATTCTATGAAGTGTATTTTAGTCTCTTTGACCATGATTTTGCTCTCTCTTTAAAAGAGTTTGGAGAAGTTTGGGGATTCCAAACTCATGGAGCTTTCTCCTACAATGATGTGGATTTTCCTTTTAAAAAATTATTCATCATTTTGGAGTGAACTATCCATTGAAACCCAATAGGTCATCCAAAGCCATCCACTTTAGGACCCTTCTCTTTTGGCTCTTGCATAGAATCATCACGTATATCATTCACTAAAGAAGTGATGGAAATGAAACGGTTACTCAACATAACTTATTTTTCTTGTCCGCTATTGTGCATAATGAACCAATCCAAAGTGCTAGGTTTCTTATAAACACCTTTGTATATCATGGGAAGTTTAAGGTAGGAACTTTCTTTCTATCCTCCCAAATTACCCAACTTGCTAGACACTTAGGACTTCTAACCCATGAAAATCTTGCAACCCTAAGTGATCCTCTTGATCCCTCCACAAACACCATCAACCTAGACTACCTTGAACATGCTAGATGTATCAAAAAGATTGATAATTATTATGAGTACACATTTGGTAGAAAGGGAGTTATCCAAAGGGAAAGGAAGAGACCTAGGCACCATATCATGGAAGAAGAAGGTGAACCTATCCATGTTAAAATTGAACACCCCCCTGGACCCTCCAAACCCATCAAAGAAAAAGGTGAATCGTCCAAAGCCCTCAAACTTATCCTTAAGGCCATATCTTCTCTCCAAAAATAATTTAATCATTTTAAGAAGGATGTCACAAAGAGAATCACAAAACTCAATAAAAAGGTTGATCTTATTTCCCACATTCATCATGACATATATGGCTTGCAAGGAAAATTTTATCTGACTCAATGTGAAATAAGTGAATTGGATGGGAGTGAGCATACTGAAAGTCCTTTTGAAGGATCCTCACCACCCTCATATGACTCATCTCCAACTCCTTCTCTTAATGATGATGATGAAAGATCTCCAACTTCTCCTCATCCATTAAGAAAAGGAAAAGAAAAAGTTTTAGATTAATCATTTTCTTGTATTTTCTTTCAATTGGTGTCTAATTTATTTTAATCTTGTATTCACATTGGTATCAATAAACTTCATCTTCTATTGGTATCTTTTACTTTCATTTTCTTTTTGCCTTTGTCAAAGGGGAAGAATAAAATATGTATGTGATTGAATTTAAATGAATTTAAAAGTTTTAAATTGCCAAAAGGGGAGATTCATTTAAGGGGGAGATAAATTTAAGAAGAGCAAACAAAATTGCATGCATGAATTATCAAACATAGGGGAGAAAATTTAACAGTTGCTTCATGTATTTGACTATACTTAATTTAAATTCAATTTGATTGTCAAAGTAAAAAAGGGGGAGATTATTGAGATTGTTGGACAATCAAACTCTGTTTTGATTATTGACAATCAAATTGATAAAGAACTAATGATTTCAAACAAGTCTATTTTGCAGAATTACCGTGTGCCTTTGTGAGACCACCCGAACTACTGAGTAACTGCACAAATGCAGCACAAGCACAGAACTAAATTGACATACAAATTTACAGAGAAGAAAAATTGAATGGACATATAGACTATCGAGCTAAGCAAATGCTGAAGCTACAGAGAATAGAACTAATGAGCTAAAGTAGCTTGAGCAGCTATAGTGCAGCCGAGCAGCCCAAACATATGGAATAGCCAAGCTAAGCAAGCAGTATGCTCCATACTAAGCTAAACAAGCCAACTACAACCAACTGAGCTATGTCCACAATTTCCACAGAAGAGTTCACGTTGTCAATGAGCGGTGAAGCTAAAATGCCCTGATAGGCGAGCGACTGGGCATGCACACTGAATGATCACACCAAATCAAGGTAAAAATTCATAAACATACAGAAAGGTTAGTAGTCTCAGTAAGTGATGAAGTCAGGATGCCAGAACTTTGAGCAATCTCCCAAAGCGCCCTAGCGACCACACGTAACAAAGAGTTAAAAACATAAAAAGAACATAAGAGATAGCAGTTAGGTTTTATGGCACTTCCTTGATGCTCAAAACCTTGTGCAGCTTCCCAAAAAAATTGAACGACCACACAAGTCTAGCCAATTCAAATCTTAGCACCAAATATCTCAGACCAATGATATCCGAACACGTAGATGAAGAAATTTAAATTCAACAGTAACCTTATGCCGAGCGACTGCTCACTGAGTTGGATGACCACAAGACACGATGGTATGGGTATTTAGTTTTTCCTCCTTTTATAAGTATTTAGTTTCCTCCTTTTTCCACCATTTCATTACATTTCCATATATTTTCATAATCATGTATAAATTTCATCACAATCAACCACATTTCTTACACTTCTAGTCACACTTACAATGTGACATTCTTTTCCACATTTATTATGCATTTATTACACTTTTCACAACTTTCTCATAACATGTATTATTGCCATAATTCAATGGCTCAACATATTACCATTTATGCATTTCTCACTTAATTATATAAAACAATGCACTCAATATATGAATGTCATCAACAAAGTAGCTTAGCACATTTTCAAAACCACAATTTGCTAAGACAAACCAAATGCAATTCAAACATATAGATTCGAAGTATGTATAAACATTTACACAATCAACTTCCAAGCTAAATGCATTCCTTTCCCTTCACTTTTCCTATGTGTCCTTTACCACTTGAGTTGGGAAAATATTATCTACTTAATACCTAATCGCATTTTGAATTTAAATACTTTATTAGTATCACATTTTTATGTATTTTAGCTAATAAAATTTAATTTAACAAATTTCCTTCAAATTTTCATTTTCTTGCTCTAATACACTTTAACTTTGGAATTCCATATTAACCAATTACAAATTACAATCTAAATTAATTTCTATCATTAAAATCATAATTCTATTCACTTTAACAATTTAAACATTAAATTCCACAATTATATCCAATTTTCTAATTTTTGTCCTAATATATTTTAATTTTTGGAACAACATTCTAATCAATTATAATTCCTATTTTAAGTTCATTTCTATCATTAAAGGCATATTATAGCATGATTTGAACAATTAAATACAATTTACATAAATTCTTTAACATAGTTCTTCCAAAACCTTAAATTCATCACTACCTCCCTCAATCTTCTATCAAAACCCTTTGTTTCAACCATTTAACTACAAAATCCTTGTCTATATATCAAATTAATATCCTCCATACCCATTTGGAAAATTATCTCATCCTCCATCAAAAACCCAATTTATACATAATCTAATATCTAACGAAAAACTAATAAATATCAAAGAAATCATACCTGTTTCTAGCAATTTCCTTAAAACCTCCTTTATTCCATGGAAATTCTTGTGGTATTTAATGGACTGAAGAAGGAAATTTCCTCCTTGCTTAACTATGGAGGGCCGGCCAACATGAAGAAGAAAGGAAGAAGATGAAGTTTGAAATTTTACTTTTCTTCTTCTTTGAAATTTCTATCCATATATATATAATATTTTATTATTTTAATTATTTATTTATTTATTTTTAAAATTCAATTTTTATGTTCCATCTAAAAATATTTTATTTTTGAATTTTTTACCTTTTTAACTTTTACTATTCTACCTTTGACTTTTACTTTTTACCTTTTGACTTTATATGTTATAAATATTCAATACATATTTTACATATGCATTTTATATTTTTCATATTTCAACACATTAATTAACCCTCTATGTTATTTATTTAATTTTATTTTAATTAAAATTTAGGTGTTACATCTAATGTATTTATTAAGTTTCTATATGGCAGGCAAATAACTTAGAATGAGCTGAATTTGTAAGAAACTTAAAGTTCTAAGTAGTGATGAAAACATTATCTATAATGGTCTCTAAAATGGTGTGGTGACCTCTAAATAGAGATAATGACTGCGACAATGATATAACAACCAAGAAAAAGAGATAGCGACAACAAAAATGGTGTTGCCACCTCTAAATTAAGACTAAAAGTATGCACTATTCATGATACTATTTATAATGCATCTAACGACCGCACTAAATATCTCGCGACTGTGACCATGTTAAGACCAAAAGTTAAAACACATAGAAGATCATGGTAGACATCACAAACACCTTCTTAAGAGGGTGTGACCGTGACAATCATAAGACCTAAATCTTGAAAAAACATAAGTCATCGCAGTCATTGGAGCTTCAATGAAAGATTCAAATAGCCATTGGAGCTTCAATGAGAAGATTTCACATGCCAAGTAGCCATTAGAAATATGAAGTTCGCGATAGCGAAAGTTGCTCTGCAATTTTGTGGCTGTTAGAGTAAGACTTTTCTACCCACTTCAGCAATGGATAAAATTGCTTTGAGGTCTATAAATGCAACTTCAAATAAGACTCTAAGTTATGAAGGATATGCTAATAGTATTCAAACTATTGTAAGGTTTAGTGTCTGTCTTAAACACTATTACAAGGGTTTAGTGTGAGTCTTAACACTTGGTGAACATCCGCTTTAGGGCTAAAATTAATTTAAATTTATTAAAATAAATAATTTAAGGGAGAAATGTTGAGTTAGAATTGAGAAATTAACAAAGGTATATGTGAAATATAAAGAAATATACATAACATATAAACTTTAATCATAAGTGAGAATAAGACAAAAGATAAATAGTAAAGAGTGGCAAAATGATAATTAAACTTTATAAAAATTAAAATTAATAAAATAATTAAAAAATAAAATATTTTTAAATGGAAGATGAAAATTGAAATTTTTAAAATAAATAAATAATTAATTAATTAAAATGATATAATAATATATATATGGTTAGTATTTAAAGAAGAAAGAAAATCAAAATTTAAAAGTCATCTTCTTCCTCTCTTCTCCTCTCTATAATCGAAATTCACCATAGCCAAAGGAAGGAAATTTTGCTATTCCAATCATCTAATTCTTCAAGTTTTCTAGAGATTAAGATAGTTTTGGTAATTTCTCTCCTTAATTAGTAAGTCCTTTTCCTTTAATTGAAGCTTAATCTAAAGTTATGATTATGTGAAGTTTGAAATTTTGAATGGGTGTGATTAAATTGTTTAAATGAATATAAATTATGTTATTTTGATTAGTAAGTAATGATTTTTAAGTTAGATGAAAGAAATGATTAAGTTTGCTTTGAGTTTGGGTGAAGAAGGTGATTTAGGGTTATGTGTGATTTGGGATTTTATAATTATGTGTTTTCATTGTTTGAATGGGTAAGCATGATGTTTACTTGATGAGTAAACAATGATTTTATGGTTGAATAGTTGATTACATTTTGTTAAGTTGAAGTTTGAGTTGGTTAGTAGGGTTTAGGGTTATGGAAAAGGGTTTTGTTAAAGAATGCTTATTCAATTGGTTTCATCATTTAAATCATATTGTTTAATGATTTAAATGATAGAAATGGACTCAAATTGTTATTTGGAAGTGGTTGGAATGAAGAACAAGAATGGAAGTGAGTTGATGTACATTTTAGGATTTTGGAAGGAATGTTTCTAAACTGAGTTTAATTGCTTAAAGTGTCTGAATATATGATGTTATAGACATATTTGAGCTTAAAACTCAATTTGGAATTGATTGAATTATAGTTCTAATATTAAAGTGCATAGAGCTAAGAAAAGGGGGAAATGGTGGAATGTTTTTTAAGCTATGTTTTATATTGTAAACACCTTAAAATGTGATTCTAATGTATGGTATACATTGACATTTTGATTAGGTGTTGAGTATATAGTGATTGCACCAACTTAGTAGTGAAGGGTGATAAGGAATTTTGAAGTGAAGTGGAGCTTTAGCTCACTTTTATGCATTAAAGAGGTATGTACATAATTTGGCACTTAATAAAATTGATTGCATTATTTTTAGTCATAACACACTGAATATGAAAAATGTGTTATGATACTTGATTGATAATGTGAATGTATGTGTGGCATTGTTTGAAGTAACAATGCTTATTTTTTTAATTAATGTTGTAAGATATGACCTTTAAAAATGAATAAAAGTGATGATATGTGAAAAATGAGAAAAGTGCAAATTATGCACTAGGATGTAAAATAAGCTACATTTATAATGTATGAGCAAATGAGGTTGATTATAAGTAGTAGATAATAAAATATGATTGATGTTGCCTTATATACAATCTAATTCCATAATATTATTATTGGATAGTATGATGCCTTCGGGCAAGACACACTGATGTCACGAATGAATGAGATAGCCCAAGATAATAGTTCTGGAATTAGAATAATATATAAGCTTATTGGGCCCATTGCATGTGTATGGATGGTTGATATGTTAATAAATTATATGTATACATTGTTTGGCAATGAAATATAATGTATGTTATGATATCACATATATATAACATCATTTTTTGTTCGTTTATACCAAATTATGTACTACTGAGCAATTTGCTTAGCATAGTTAAAATTCATCGCACAAATGACAAGGATGATCCGGAGATTCCGAATAGTGCAGCTAGACCACACCAGGTCTAGGTTGTAGTAATATCTAAAAATGTTTGAATCTTTTTTTGGAATATTGGTTGATTTGGGTCGTTTGGCCATTTTGGAGAAATGGATGTATTATAAAGATATTTGGGAGTGTATTACATTATAGGTTGTGTAAATTGAAATTTTGAGATTGTCCAAAATACAGATAAAACTCTGGCAAATTATTTTCTAAGAGATTTTAGTATAAAATAGGTAGTTTTAGTTTTATTTTAAACATTAATCTATCTTTTTATTTGTCTTTTAAGTATGTTATGATTTTAAAATATTATTATTATAAAAATGGAAATGTTTGTAAAAATGGAACTATGACATTCTCATACTGTAAATGCATATTTTACATATACCATTGTATGTGTATTATACGTATATATGATATAAGGCTGCTACATTTATTTGTGTATCAGAGCCTAGGTTTGAGGTTCTCGACCTAGGTGGATTTTTTAGAAGAGAAAATGAGATTTTAAATGTGATTTTAACATGTTATACATTTATTTGCATTGGAATTTTATCTGGTCCCTGATGTGATGATTCTTTTTATATTTATAGACATGGCGTCTAGGACACACCAGTCTGCTGAGGGGAGTGCTGAGAGTGTAGCTCCAGAAGAGGGTAGAGCTGGTGTTAGTGCTGAGATTGCTAGGGAGGCATCTGCTTTAGTGCCATTCAGACCAGCAGGATAGGGAGATCTACTAGTTTGGGTTCAATAGATGGTGGAGCTACGCCGTCAGGCCCCATTACAAATACAGCAGCAGCTGCTGCTGTAGCCACCGCTAAAATATAAAAAGTATGATAAGCTAAGGAAGTTTGGAGCCACAGATTTCAGCAGCACTACTGATCCAGATGTAGCAAAATAGTGGCAGGATAGGATTCAAAGAGTGTTAATTCAGTTGTAGGCTTGTGCGAAAGAGAAGTTTAATTATGCCAAGTCTCTTCTGCAGGAAGATGCTTATGAGTGGTAGAAGATAGTTTCCCACAGAATGGTTGATCCTTTGGTGCTGACATATGCCGATTTTCTATGGAAATTTGAGAAGAAGTATACCCCCAGAGAGTACAAAGATGCTAAGAAAAAAGAATTCATGAGTTTGAGGCAGGAGATACAGACGGTGACTGATTATGAGATAGAGTTCATCTGACTGAGTAAGTATGCAAGGGGGTTGTGACAGATGAGATTGATAGATGCTAGAGATTTGAAGAGGGGTTGAGGTCATCTATTATGTGCCAGGTGACAACTATTTAATATGAGATGATTGGCATCTATAGCTAAAAATGTAGAGAAGGCTCAGGGAATTACTACTGCAGTCAGAGCAGAGAGTAGAGATAGAAGACCACAGTTGGAGGCAGGGTCTTCATCTTCTAAGAGTAGTAAAGGGAGTTTCCCATAGAGATCTGGCAGGGGATCTCCACAGCAGTAGAGGTAAAGATCTATAGCCTCAGTCACTAGTGCACTGACTCCAGTTATGTAGTGATCTATTTTACCTGTTTATGCTCAATATGGATGGAAGCATAGAGGTGTTTGCTGGGGGACTCGTACATTACCCAATTATTTTAGATGTGGGTCATGGGACCACCTTATCAGGAATTGTCCAAAGCCATCTGAGCAGAGATAGACTAATATAGCAGCATTTCAACCCAGTGTTAGAGGGGGTCATGGTGGTAGAGGTAGACTAGGGTCCGATCATCACAACTGGTATATGTGATGCAGAGGCAGCCATATGCTTCAGCTGTCATAGTTGGTATTTTACTTTATTTGGCACTTCAATTCATGTATTGATAAACCCTGGGTCAACACATTCATACACTAGTGTATCCATCATGCCTGTGAGTGATATGCATTCAATGTCCTTAAGATTTGATGTATTGGTTACTAATCCTTTAGGGCACAGTGTCGTAGTTAGCAGGGTGTACTGAGATAGTTCAATTATTGTTCATGATGAGGAGTTTCTCGGTGATCTAATTGAGATGCCTTTCAGGGAGTATCATCTGATTATGGGTATGGATTGGTTATCCAGACATAGGGTTATAGTAGACTATCAATGAAAATGTGTGTGAGCGGGGATTTTCACCCCCACTCCCAGTGGAATGGTTCTTGTGACTTCAGCGCTGTTTAGGCTCGGGGCCTTAGAGAACACGGATCTAAGTCCGAAGAAAATAGAGTCACCACCCGGAAGAGCAGGGAAAAACAAAGGGGTGGATGACTCAATTCCTAAGGAATCCCCAACCCCCTAATGGGTTCGAAAAGTTGGGTACGTGTGGGGAAGATGATAAATGGCCCAGCACCCACACAACGCCCGGTTCATTGGAACCAGCTTCCTTTACAGGTCTTAACATTATAAAATTCTTAAGTATAATAATAATATCCATATTACACACAACAATTAAAAGAAAGCGTCAATATAATAAAAATCAAAGCAAAGTCCAAGCAAAACAAATAAATGGACACCTATCCGAAGATGGAAACATGTCCTTACATCACATGCCTAAATAGGACACCCACCGAAAAGGTAGAAACATGTCCTTTACATAGGTTCTAAAATAGAAAAGCAAATTAAATTACATGATATTTAACTAATGAGGTATCCAACAAGTGGAAACATACCTCTTACAACATTTGAAAATCTAAATAAATTGATAAAAGTAAATAATCATTCATCATAAATAAATCATTCATTAAAAGTATTAAATATCAATGGAAAATAAACATCCATCCATGATAAATTAAATAAACCAAATATTGAACTTAAATAAATCAAAGCATAAGAAATAAATCAAAGCATAATCAAATATAGAATTAATTAAAGCAAATAAAAATCCAAATTATAGCTACTGTTTCCATTTAGGGTTCTTTATTTCATGTGTTTAGGATTTTGGATTTTCATGAGTTTAAGCTACTGTGACTTTTTAAAGAATTAAAATAAATTAAGGATTTTATGTTTTAAAAGGTTGGTAAGATACTTTGATTAAACAAATTAAGGTTTGAATGGTGAAATCATGAAACTAGGGTTTTGGACACTTTAAAATACTTTTGATTTATGATTTTAAATGATGATTTCAAGCTTACTGTGTAAAATTAAACATTTGTGTTTTTATGGTTTTTAAAGTTTTAAAGAATTTAGGGTTTAGAAAAAAAATTAAATTTTAATGTTTTAAGGGGTTAGGGTTTACTATTTTGAGTTTAGGAATTGAATTAGGGTTTTAGAAGCTTTGAATTAGGGTTTCGGGTGATCTTAGAATTTTAGAATTTGGAAAAAGCAATTGATAATTTTAGGGAGTTTTATGAAAATAAACAAACGATTTAAAGTTTATAAAAGCAAAAAGGTAGTTTTTAAGGCTTTTGGAAAGTACCAGAATATGATTTAAGGGTTTTTGATGATTTAGAAAGTAAATTAGGGTTTTGGAGTTTTGAGGAAGTGAAAATAACAATTTTATATCTTTTGAAAAATAAAGCAACAAAATAAGGTTTTTAACTTTAGAAAAACTAAATTAAAGTTCTAAGGTTTTTTTATTTCGACAAACACAATTTCATAATTTTACCTACTGTGAAAAATATAACCAAAGAATTTAATACATACCTTCTTTTGATAGTTCCTCCAACAAATAATTATTCTTGGATGAACAAAAATAAAGGCAAGCTTTGTTGCCTTTGAATTCTTGAATTCCCTTCACTGCTTCTCTACAAAAAGTCCCCCTCAATTCACTGCCAGAAGACCTTTTTCAAGTTTCCAAGTTTTCCCTTTTAATTTTGGTTTCCAATTCTCAATTTCGTCCACTAATTTCTCCTTATTTCTGATCCCCCTTTTTCGTTGTTATTTATAGAGGTTTTTTATGGTTTTTTCCTAGTTACTCACGGCATACAATATTTAATAAGAAAAGGAAACCGAAACCTAATTGTATTAGGTTTTGAAAAATTTGCGTCGAAAAATTTCGCTGGCAAAAAAAAACTGCTGCGGAAAAATTGCACTGGCGAAAAAAATTGCCGCAGGAAAAATTACGCTGGTAAAAAAGCTGCTGCAAGGCGAATAGGCCTGCCGGCCATTTCGCCCGCAGGAAACCCTGCAGGCAAAATGCCCACGGGCCCGCTGACTTTCGACGATGATTTTTTCGTCGCCGATTTTTCCGCCGCTGATTTTTATTTGTTTATTTTTATTTATTATTAATAAAAATTAGATACTAAAGCAAAAATTATTTAATTAAGATAACAAAAATTATTTTGGACCAATTAAAATATTTTGGACAACACAAAAAATATTTTGGATCGGACTGGGTCAAAAATTAAGGGTCTACAATGTGTTACTCTGAAAACGCATGATGGGAGAGATGTACTGGTATGTAGTGAGTAGAGACACCTCTCATCCATCTTTATATTAACTATATTAGCTATGAGAATAATTTGGAAGGAGTGTAAGGCATATCTGGCTCATGTTGTAGATAACAGAGAAGTGGAGTCTCAACTTGACAGCATACCTATGGTTGCCGAGTTTCCAGATATTTTCCTTGATGAATTGTCAGGGTTACCTCCTGAGAGAGAGGTGGGTTTTGGTATCGATCTGATGCTTGATACCACTCCCATCTCCATCACCCCTTGTCGGATGTCACCTACAAAATTAAAGGAGTTAAAGGTGTAGTTATAGGAGCTACTGGATGAGAAATGAAACCCTTGTTGTTGGCTATGAATTGAGTTAATGTGATATGAGACATGATGAGAAATGAAACCCTTGTTGTTGGCTATGATAGTGCAAATGAAAGAATTGGGGCATGGTTGCCTATTTGATTATGGAATATGAAATGAGAAATGAATTGAGAAAGAGATTGATAAAGAGATAAACGAAATAATTGTGTGATTAATATGTTATTCAATTTTCAGAGTTCTGAGTTTGGCGGCATGCCTATGAATCACTGGATAGGTGAAAAGACCGAGTCGTAAGCCGATTCCAGTTGAAAAATGTGAAATATGTGAAATATGATGTTTTTGGGGTGAAAAGACCGGGTCGTAAGCCTCAAAAACAGTAACAGTCTAGCCGGGTTGAGGATCTCCTCGAGTTTAGCCGGGTTAAGGTCTAAGAGACTGGGTCTGTTACACTATCCATGGATAGAGATATATATATATATATATGTCGCCTACGGGCTTGATGATTGTGATTATGGACCAAAGCAGTAACTCTGAACTTTGAATAACATATTAGTGTCTTTTGGGCCCATGCTTGTCTTTGTTTCAATGTGATTCATGAATGGTGAAACAATTGAATAAAATAATGGAATGTGGTGTTATGGAAAATATTAATATACCATTTATGAATATTGTCTTTATTGTTGAAATGTGTGACATTGACATTGCATTGAAACATATTGTTGTTGTGGTTTGTATCACTAAGCCGTTGGCTTAGCGCGATTGTTGTTCATCGCGCAGGTGATAGGATAGAACTCGAGAGCTTTGTTAGACCTAGTGGAGTTTAGATTCTGAAGTGTGGATAGTGGTGTTAAAGATCAAAGACTGACTGCCAAATATGTATAAACTTTATGTTTTGTAAAATTTGTTTTTGATGTATTTATATTTGTAAATATAACTATATTTTCCGCTGCGTATTAAATAAATGTTTTTAATTATTGTGTTTAAGTTTATGTATATTTTTGTAGAAAGAAGTGAGTCGTTTGTTTAGTAAACCGTGGCATTTCTATATTCAGTATACGTATATTACGATCGTATTAGAATGCTGTGTACGTATACGAGGTATAGGAGTATTACATTTGTTTTGGTATCAGAGCCTAGGTTTGAGATTCTCAACCTAGGTCAATTGTAAGAAAAAGAACATTTGATTTTAAAAGTTGGTTTTTAAGTAAGATACATGTTTTGGTATTGGCAGTCTTTGATATTTAATGAGGTATATTCTGCTGTGTTTGCAGATATAGGTAGTGATGGCGTCTCAGTCACGTCAGTTCGTAGAAGGTAGTGCTGAGAGTGTAGCTCCTGAAGAGGGTAGAGATGGAGCTAGGGTTGATAGAGTTAGTGAGGCTCCTGCTCCTGTGCCGGGGAGATCAGCTGCTGATGAGGTTCCGCCGGGTTGGTTACGGCATATGGTAGAATTGTTAAGGAGAGCTCCCGTACAGCAGCCACCACCGCCACCACAGCCTCAAGTGCCGGTAAGACATTATGATAAATTAAGAAAGTATGGAGCTGAGGATTTCTTGGGTACTACAGATCCTGCAGTAGTTGAGCAGTGGTTAGATAGAGTGCAGAGGGTATTTATCCAGTTGCAAGCTACTCCTGATGAGAAATTTGATTATGCAAGATCTCTTCTTCAGAAAGATGCTTATGATTGGTGAAAGACGGTTCCTCATGCCATGGATGATCCACCTACATTATCTTATAATGATTTTTTGAGGGAGTTTGAGCAGAAATATACTCTGAGGGAGTATAAAGATGTTAAGAAGATGGAATTTCTGAATCTTAGACAAGATAACCGGACAGTGACAGAGTATGAGATAGAGTTCATCTTGTTGAGTCACTATACCGGTGGGATTATTTTCGATGAGATTGATCGGTGTAGGAGGTTTGAGGAGGGGTTGAGGCCCTCTATTATGTGCATTGTTGCTGGTTCTCGACACCAAGATTTTTCTCAATTGGTTGCAGCAGCCAGAAGTGTTGAGAGAGCACAAGGCATAGCAGCAGCTGCTACCGAGGAAGAGACCAGAGTTAGGAGACCCCAGTTTGAGGCAAGGTCTTCATCTATGAAGAGAGGCAGAGGAAGTTTTATTCCAAGAGTCAGTAGAAGCCAGAGGTAGTCTGGTAGGTCAGTTCAATATCAGAGACAGAGACCGAGACCTATAGTTTCTGTAGCTAGTGCTCCGACTCCAGTGGTTCAGAGATTTACTCCACCTGTATGTGTCCATTGTGGTAGGATACATGGGGGTGTTTGTTGGAAGATTGGTGGATCAGCTGGGTGTTTCAGATGTGGATTGCCTAACCATTTTATTAGAGAGTGCCCTGAGATGCAGGATGATAGACAGACTGATACTGCAGCTTCTCGACCCAGTGTCAGCAGAAGTGGTCGAGGGGGCAGAGGTTTCGGTAGAGGTGGTAGACCTGGGTTTAGTCAGAGAGGAGGATCTACATCCAGAGGCAGTAGGCCAGATGAGGCTGGATCTTCTCAGAGAGTATATGTGATGCAGAGGCAGCCGGATGCTTTAGCAGTTATAAATGGTACATTTTCTTTATTTGATATTCCAGTTTTTGCTTTGATTGATCTAGGATCTACTCATTCATACATAAGTGCATCCATATTGCCTGTGTCTGAATTGCATTCAGAGTCCTTAGGATTTGATGTCTTGGTGATGAATCCTTTAGGACATAATGTTGTGGTGAGTAAGGTGCATCGTGATAGTGCAGTTGTGGTACAAGGTGAGGAATTTTTGGGTAATTTGATTGAAATGCCTTTTAAGGAATATGATTTGATCTTAGGCATGGACTGGTTATCTAAGCATGGAGATGTGGTAGACTATTAAAAGAAATGTGTTACTTTGAGAACCAGTGATGGTAAAAGTGTGATGGTGTCTAGTGAGCAAAGACAACTTGCATCCTTGTTTGTGTCAGCAGTTGCAGCTAGAAAATTGATTAGAAAAGGGTGTGATGCTTATCTTGCTCATGTTGTGGATACTAGAGTAGTAGGTTCTAAACTTGACAATATAACCACAGTTGCAGATTTTCCAGATGTGTTTCCTGAGGAGTTGCCAGGGTTACCCCCTGAGAGAGAGGTTGAGTTTGGTATTGAATTGTTTCCTGGTACCACTCCCATCTCTATTACTCCTTATCGAATGGCACCTACTGAGTTGAAAGAGTTGAAGGTGCAGTTGCAGGAGTTGTTGGATAGAGGATTTATTTGCCCTAGTATTTCTCCATGGGGAGCTCCTATTTTGTTTGTGAAGAAGAAGGATGGTACTATGTGATTGTGTATTGATTATAGGCAATTGAACAAAGTGACTATCAAGAATAAGTATCCTTTGCCTAGAATTGATGATCTCTTTGATCAATTGAAGGGAGCAGCAGTGTTTTCCAAGATTGATTTGAGATCAGGGTACCATCAGTTGAGAGTCAGAGCTGAAGATATTTCTAAGACAGCTTTTCGCACAAGATATGGGCATTATGAGTTTTTAGTGATGCCTTTTGGATTAATGAATGCACCTGCAGCTTTCATGGATTTGATGAATAGGGTGTTTAGGCCCTATCTGGATCAGTTTGTGGTGGTCTTTATTGACGATATTTTGGTGTATTCGTGTAATGAAGAGGAGCATGACAAGCATTTGCGGATCGTATTGTAGACCTTGAGAGAGAAGCAATTGTATGCTAAGCTGTTGAAGTGTGAGTTTTGGCTTGACCAAGTTACTTTTCTGGGTCATATAGTTTCAGCAGATGGTATTAGAGTTGATCCAAGTAAAGTTGAAGCTATTTTGAATTGGAGTCCATCGAAGTCAGTGACTGAAGTTAGAAGTTTTCTGGGTTTGGCAGGCTATTATCGACGCTTTGTGAAAGGTTTTTCTTTGATAGCTACTCCACTCACCAGATTACTTCGAAAGGGAGTTAGATTTGTGTGGACAGATCAGTGTCAAGCTAGTTTTGAGCAATTGAAAGAAATGTTGACTCAAGCGCTTGTTCTTACTTTACCTGTGGAAGATAAACCATATGTGATTTATAGTGATGCTTCACATAATGGTTTAGGATGTGTTTTGATGCAAGAAGGTAAAGTCATAGCTTATGCTTCTCAGCAGTTGAAGCTGCATGAACTTAATTATCCGACACATGATTTGGAGTTGGCAGCCATAGTGTTTGCTTTGAAGATTTGGCGACACTACTTGTATGGGGAGAAATGTTTTATCTACACTGATCATAAGAGTTTGAAATATTTGGGGGTTCAGAGAGAGCTTAATCTTCGGTAGAGACGGTGGTTGGAATTGATCAAAGACTATGATTGTTTGATTGATTATCATCATGGTAAGGCAAATGTTGTTGCGGATGCTTTGAGTCGGAAGTCTTTGGCAGGTTTGTCTATTTATTCGCTCTCGTTGCTTGTTGAGTTGAGAGCATTGCATGCTAGTTTTAAATCATGTGATGATGGTGCTTTGTTAGCTCAGTTGCAGTTGAGACCGGTGTTGTTAGACCAGATAAGAGAGGCTCAATTGGCATATGAGAAAATTCAGAAGATTGTTTCAGATTGCCAAAATGGAGGGAGCCGAGATTTCAATGTGAAAAGTGATGGTAGCCTTTGGTTCAAGAATAGATTATGTGTTTCTGATGATGCTAGTTTGAGAAGGATTATTCTAGAGGAAGCACACCAATCGGTCTTTGCTATGCACTCTAGGAGTACAAAGATGTATCAGGATTTGAAACAGCATTATTGGTGGTCAGGTATGAAGAGAGACATAGTGGAGTTTGTATCCAAGTGTCTCACGTGTAAAAGGGTAAAAGCTGAGCATCAAGTACCAACAGGGTTGCTTCAACCTTTAACAGTGCCTGAATGGAAATGGGAGAGAGTGACAATGGATTTTGTATCTGGTTTGCCAGTAACTCAGAAGAAGCATGATGCTATTTGGGTGATTGTTGATCGGTTGACAAAGAGATCTCATTTTCTTCCAGTTAGAATGGACTATTCTCTTGAGAGACTGGCTGAGCTGTATATCAATGAGATAGTGAAGTTGCATGGAGTCCCGATTTCTTTAGTATCTGATCGAGATCCCCGGTTCACTTTAAGGTTTTGGAAGAGTTTGCATGGTGCATTGGGTTCTCAACTGCACTTTAGTACTGCTTTTCATCCGCAGACAGATGGGCAGTCAGAAAGAGTGATACAGATTATTGAGGATATGCTGAGAAGTTGTGTCATTGATTTTTCAGGAAGTTGGGACAGATTTATGCCACTTGTGGAATTTGCTTACAACAACAGTCATCAATCCGGTATTGGTATGGCACCTTATGAGGCATTGTATGGTAGAAGATGCAGAATGCCTCTGTGTTGGAATGAAGTTGGGGAAGGCAAATTGATTGGTCCTGATTTGGTTAAAGAGATGGAAGAGAAAGTGAAGATAATTCGGGATCGATTAAAAGCAGCTTTAGATCGGCAGCAATCTTATTCAGATTTGAAGAGGAGAGACATAGAGTTTGATGTTGGAGATAAAGTATTTTTGAAAGTGTCTCCTTGGAAAAAGATTTTTAGATTTGGTCGAAGAGGGAAGCTGAGTCCTCGTTTTATTGGACCTTATGAGATATTAGAAAGAGTTGGACCAGTTGCTTATCGTCTTGCTTTGCCGCCTGAATTGGATAGAATCCACAATGTCTTCCATGTTTCTATGCTGCGGAGGTACAGATCAGATCCATCTCATGTTCTGCCAGTTGAATCTATTGAGGTGAATTCGGATCTGACTTTTGAAGAAGAACCAATTGCTATTTTGGCACATGAAGTGAAAGAGTTGAGAAATAAGAAAGTGCCACTTGTAAAAGTTCTTTGGAAGAATCATGCTAAGGAAGAGGCAACTTGGGAGAGTGAGCAAGTGATGCGAGATCAGTATCCTCAATTGTTTCAGACATGAGATCAGGTAATTTCGAGGACAAAATTTCTTTTTAGAGGGGGAGAATTATAATATCCCAAAGCACACCCTAAAAGTTTTGGTATAATTGTTGTTGTATTTGGATTTAATACATGTGTTTAATTGGAAAGAGGGAAGAAGTGAAGAGAGTGTATATGTTGTATATATGGAAATATATACAACATATACACAAGACAAAGTGTGGAAGTCAAAGAAGATATTTTATTTTTATTATTAATGGAATTAATTAATAAGGAAATTTAAAATGAATGGAAGAGAATTAATTGGATTATTTTATTGTATTTTGCTTGGTGGAGAGGATTTTGAGGGGAGAGAAGGTTGAGTGTTTGACTTGGTTTTCTTTGTTTTCCTTCTTTCTTTCTTTCTTTCTTCTTCGTGTATCTTCTTCTTCTTCTCCTTTTCTGTGTTGGCCGGCAGCTCCATAGCAAGAGAGCAAGAGAGAGATTTGATCTTCCAAACTCAAGATTGAAGGAAGTTTTCAAGTGATCAAGTTGGAAATTTAAGAGTTTCTTCATCTTTGGTAAGTTTTCCACTTGATTCTTTGATTTTCTTTGAGTTTGTGAGTTGAGGTTATGGTTGATATGTGTTTCTTTGATTGTGGTGTGTTTAAGAGTGTTTGGTTCAATTGATTTTGAATTTTTGGGGTTTGATTAAAGCAAAGAGTAAGATTGTTGGAAGAGTAAGTGTTGTGGTTGTGTTTTGGGTTTGTGGTGATGATTATGATTTGAGTTTGAGGTATGTTTTGAATTGTTTTGGTGTTTTTACAAGTTATTATGGTTTATGGGTGTGTTTAGTTAAGTTTGTTTGAAGTGAAAAATGGTGGAAGTAAGAGGTTTATTGGATGTGTTGTTGTTGTTGCCGGAATTTGGATTTTTGGCCTGACACGCCCATGAGTACGGCCAGGTCTTTAGGCGTGTCAATGGTTCTGTATTCTTGGATGGGTGACACGAGCAGTGACACGCCCATGTCACTGAGCGTGTCATAGCTACTGTGATGTTGGTGGATTGACACAACCATGAACACGCCCATGTTGTTGGACGTGTTAATGTTTCTGTGAGACAGAATGTATTACACGTTCAGTGACACGCCCGCAGTTCTGAGCGTGTCAAAGCTTCTGTGTTGTGAGTTTAGGGCACGGTCAGGGACATGCCCGTGTTGTTGAGCGTGTCATGTGTAGAGTTTGCCCTAGTTGGTTCTTAGTCTTATTATCTCATGTGTATTTCTAAGTGAGTGTGTATTATTTCTTTTTGAATTAGGTTGTGAAGAGGTTGAGTTGACCTAACCTAAGTGTGAAGGATTCTTGGAAGAGGAAGTGTATAGATTGGTGTGAGTTGGTTTTGAGGTATATATATATGTCGCCTACGGGCTTGATGATTGTGATTATGGACCAAAGCAGTAACTCTGAACTTTGAATAACATATTAGTGTCTTTTGGGCCCATGCTTGTCTTTGTTTCAATGTGATTCATGAATGGTGAAACAATTGAATAAAATAATGGAATGTGGTGTTATGGAAAATATTAATATACCATTTATGAATATTGTCTTTATTATTAAAATGTGTGACATTGACATTGCATTGAAACATATTGTTGTTGTGGTTTGTACCACTAAGCCGTTGGCTTAGCGCGATTGTTGTTCATTGCGCAGGTGACAGAATAGAACTCGAGAGCTCAGTTAGACCAAGTGAAGTTTAGATTCTGAAGTGTGGATAGTGGGCTTAAAGATCAAAGACTAACTGCCAAATATGTATAAACTTTATGTTTTGTAAAATTTGTTTTTGATGTATTTGTATTTGTAAATATAACTATATTTTCCGCTGCGTATTAAATGAATTTTTTTAATTATTGTGTTTAAGTTTATGTATATTTTTGTAGAAAGAAGTGAGTCGTTTGTTTAGTAAACCGTGACATTTCTATATTCAGTATACGTATATTACGATCGTATTAGCATGTTGTGTACGTATACGGGGTATAAAAGTGTTACACATTTGGCCATTTTGGATAAATGGATGTATTATATGAATATTTGATAGTGTATTACATTACAGGTTGTGTGAATTGAAATTTCAAGATTGTTCAAAATGCAGACAAAACTCTGGCGAATTTTTTCTCAGAGATTTTAGTATAAAATATGTAGCTTTAGTTTTATTTTAAATATTAATCTATCTTTTTAATTGTCTTTTAAGTATGTTATGATTTTAAAATATTATTATTATAAAAATGGGAATGTTTGTAAAAATAAAACTGTGACATTCTCATATTGTATATGCATATTTTACATATATCATTGTATGCATATTATACGTATATATGGTATAAGGGTGTTACACTTAGGTTGAGAGTTAGCCTTGGATAAAAAATTTTATAGAAATTTGAGTGATAGCTTTTGGAAAAAATACTTGTAAAGAGTTTGAGAGTTAACCATAGAAAAGCTCTTGTTAGGTTCGGTGCGAGCTATCCAAAACACCATGTTAGGAGTGAATAGTGAAAATTCTCAATTGAGATTAGGGAGTAAAAATAGAATTAGTTAACACTTGAACCACTATAAATCTCTTATCTCATCTCTTTCTCTTCTCTATCTCCTAAAAGTTTTTAATTTTTCATCGCATTGCCTAAACACCAATTCAACCCCCTTTTTGGTGTTATCCATAAGGCTAACAATGATTATAGGATACTAATTCTATAACTTTTAAATTAATTATTAAATATAAAAAAAATTACAATTTTTAATTTTTAAAATTTTTACTTAAAATTATTATAGAATTTTAAAATTAGAATTTTACGGTTGTTAGACCTGCGATGCTCTATGGTAGTGAGTGTTGGGCACCAACGGGACAACATTTGCATAAGATGAGTGTGGCAGAAATGAGGATGCTAAGATGGATGTGTGGACATACCAGACTGGACAAAATTAAGAATGTTCATATTCGACAAAAAGTCCAAGTAGCGGACGTCGGAGATAAGGTGAGGGAAGGAAGACTTAGATGGTATGGGCATGTTTTAAGAAGACCTCCTAATGCTGCGGTTCGTAAGTGTGAGAATTTGTTGATTGAGGGGGCTAGAGGTCGTGGCAGACCTAGAACTGTGTGGAAGGAGGTGATAGCA
Source organism: Garcia nutans (assembly GCA_947685225.1). Taxonomy (NCBI): domain Eukaryota; kingdom Viridiplantae; phylum Streptophyta; class Magnoliopsida; order Malpighiales; family Euphorbiaceae; genus Garcia; species Garcia nutans. The sequence continues at coordinate 11,970,266 of CANTUV010000061.1, read as the reverse complement.
AGAGACTTACGTGCCTTAGATCTTGATGCGGATTTGATTAATGACAGACTTGAATGGAGACGTAAAATCCGTGTCTTGAAAGGGGCCTAAGGCTGGAGTTTTTTTTTGGTGTCTTTTGAGCTTATTTTGTTGAGAATCCATACAGCCGACCCCAATTTGTTTGGGATTAAGGCTTAGTTGTTGTTGTTGTTGTATTGTTATTATTATTATACATTAATTTAAATTACCAGCAGGATCACATATGTACTATTCTAGTTATTATAAAATTAAAAGCTACCGTGAGGAAATGGCACTCTAGTTAAATCATATTGGCTTGCCTTCAATTTCATTTGAGAGAAATATTATCTTTATTAAAGAATAATCATGTAATCATCCATTGTAAAACTCACAAATATAATGTTAAGATAATGTTGCTTTAATCACCGGGTATAATTTAATATCTAAGACAAGACATATGGTATATGTGACCCTTGTTAGATACATCATCCCTGATTTTTCAATGCATTATTGTTGATATTTTTAAAATTGAATCAGGCTATCCGGTCAAAATGATTAAATTAAACATCGAAAGTTAATTTGATTTAAAAACATTAAAAATTGGTTTTATAAAAATAGTCAAAATCGGCCGAATCGAATCAAACCGGTAATATTAAACAGACCTAATTTTATAAATTTTGAGTATTTTTTTTTAAATAAAAAAAAATTTAGATAAATTTTTATTCTATATATTAAATTTAATATGTGATATTTTTAAATTGATAAAGTATATTTTTATTATTTTTAAATTTTTATTTAATTTTTTTATAATTTTTAAATTTTTTTTACTAATATATATAAATAAAAAAATTCTATGATATTACTAAATTATTAAACCTGAGTTATTCTTATAAATATTAATTCTGATAGTCTGTTTATTTATTTGATTGTAATTTGTAATTTTTTTAAAAAAAAATTTAAGGGTACGGAACGTAGAGAAAAGGACTTGTAGAATTGCACTTTCCCTACCTATCTAAGCATTTGTCGCTCACATGTACAATTTAACCCATCGTCTCGGGAGAATTAAGGGAACCAAAAGGAGGAAAAAAAATTCCCAATATTTGCAGTTTTGCCTGTATTTGACTAAAAAGAAAAAGAAAGCTTAAGATAAGAGGGAGAGAGAGAGAGAAACAGAAGCTTTGTTGAAGTGTCGTTTTCTTATATATACCCTCGAGCTATAGCAGCAAAACGCAAACGACCATTAATTTCTCTCTCTCACTCTCTTCTCTCCCCCTACCCGCTTCCCAATCCTTTATTGTTTTCTTATTCTTCTTGCACCACCACATATCTCTCTCTATCTCTTCTTCTCTATCAGTATGTGTGTTTCTTGAAGCGGTGAAAACTGAAAATTTATAATTTTTCATCACTGCCCATCTTTCAAACTTTATTGAAATTTAATTTCTTTGCAAAATTTTTTGTGGTTTTGTTTCCAAATTATCCGGGCTTGGAACATACTAAGATCGCTCTCTTTTGTCCTTTTTTTTAAATATATTTTTCACCAAGAAAAAAAACTACTCTGGTTTATTGTCTATAATATTGAAAAATCTTTCAATTGCTTATTAATTCAAACAAATAATTGGGAATAAGATGTCCCATAAAGGAGGAATTTTTGATAACCAGTTTTTGAATCAGATTCCAGACCTCTCACTGCACATAAGCCTTTCAAATAGTGCTCCTCCTTCAATTTGCTCAAATGGTCGTGATGATTCAACTTTTAATGTCTGGCGCAACGATGATAGTTTTGCTCTCAAATCACACAGTGGAAGTTCAATAAAATTTGGGTGTCAAGCAGATGAGACCGATCTTTCTTCGTCAAATCCAGCTAGTATAGCTCTAGAGGTAGAAAGCCCTTGGAGAAGAATAAACTTGGGCGGCGGTGCTGGCTGTGGCGTTGCCTGCAACAAAGTGGATCAAGTTCAAAGAGCCAATAAAGCTCCTACAAGTCAAATAAATCATGGGATCTCAATGCTTGAAGTCTCAGCAGGGTTGAAACCCATAAAGGGGATTCCAGTTCACAACAACTGGAACGTGAATTCTGGAGAAATGGATCCAAGATTTTGCTATAATCAAATGCCATATTCATTGTCTTGTACTTCTTACCCATGTTCTTCTCCACTTGATAATTATAGGGTCAGACCGCGGTATCACTATCAGTATGGAGATAGTGCCAGTGCAGAGATTTATGGGGGAGGGATTATTAGATCAAGATTTTTGCCAAGGCTACAAAACAACAAGAGGAACATGAGAGCACCAAGAATGCGTTGGACAAGTTCTCTCCATTCTCGTTTTGTTCATGCTGTAGAGCTCCTTGGTGGCCATGAAAGTATATTACTAGTTAATTGAATATGTATCTTTCTCTGATCTCTCTAAAAAATTAAAAATTAACTAGTTTATTTTTAACTTGAAATTGTCATGTTTTACTTTACAGGGGCAACTCCAAAGTCGGTATTGGAGCTGATGGATGTCAAAGATCTAACACTTGCGCATGTCAAAAGCCATTTACAGGTCTGGACTGAAAATATACACTTATAGAACTTTTTTTTTTTTGTCATAGTTAACAAGAAACCAAAAGAATACTTGTATCGGAGTATTTTTCTCTTTTATTATCTTTCTTTTTCTCTCTCTCTATCTCTGAACATGAGTAAAGACTTTATTTGCCCATCAAAACTGGCACGAAAGCCGATGAATGCAGTGATTGAATGAACAGTTGAGTCTGCTTATTTGTGTCATAGAGGACAAGGTCTACTTTTTGAGAGAAGGAGAGAGAGAGAGAAAAAAAAAGAGAGAGAGAGAAAAAGTAGCCATCATTTCTCAATAATAGAAGCCATTACTGACGTTACCAAACATCAACCTTGTGGTTAATAAACAAACCAAGAAAAATCCAGAAAGTGAGAAGCATCTGATTTTATTTTTCTTTATTGTTTTTCTCTTCCTAAAGAATTTTCATTTACTTTATTATTAATATTATTATTCAAATTAGGTCTCATTGTTTTCTATTCATTTTCCTGTCTTTTTTGCCTCTTGCAGATGTATAGAACTGTTAAGAGCACTGACAAACCTGCTGCTTCCTCAGGTAATTTGTCATTCTTTTTCATTTTCACCTAATTAGATTCCCCGATTTTCCGCTAACCATTTGAATTTTCAATATTCTATCTCATAATTTGTTACCCTAAAAAATTAATACTTAAATGCATCTATCAATTTGTCTACTTTGTATAGTCATATGTACATATTTGATCATATGCCCTTAATTGATCTTAAATTAGTTAGATTTTTACATATATTACACAAAAATAAATTAGTATCACAAGTTAATTTTTGTATACCATATTAAATGTGTTTTTAATTACATTTATCAGACGGATCTGGTGACGAAGATTTCTTGTGTGCAACAACTTCAAGTAATCAAAATGCTAACCACTTAATCAACCGCAATATAGCTTCAGCATTTTCTAATTGCTACACTTCTTCAAATCCATGGATTGGTGACTCTTCCAGGTATCTCTCTCTCTCTCACTCACTCTCTAATTGATATTACTAGTTGATTAATTTATACATGTTAATAGGTGGGTTTTTATATATGTGTCAACAAAAAAGAATTTTTTAACATGTATAAATTAATCAACTAGTAATTTTCTTTTTTGTCTAAAGTCAGCCATGCTCAAAGAATTGTTTTAAAGAAAATTTTATACTAGTTCTGGTATTTGTTTTTTCATGTACATTACATAATGATTTTTTTAAAAAAGAAAATTAATATATGTAAATTATTATTATTAAATTTTTTGCTAAATTCAAATTTTTTTTCATAATTTTGATATATGTGTCAACAAAAAAGAATAATAAAAAATATTTTATATTGCATTTTTCTGAATTAGTATATATTATATATAATAAAATTTTTCTAAACAATTAATATATATGAGAAGCAATTTAAATTTTAATTTGAGATAATAAAAATATAATAGATAATAAAAATAAAATAGAAAAGAAAACAAATTTATGTGACTCCAGCAAATTTATATTTACTAATAAGGAGAGTAAAATTCATAATTGAATTAGAAGTACACAAATTTTTTTTTTTTTAAAAATCAAACTCAAACCCTTCAATCCAAATTCATCTAATGTAATCTTCATTTAAAATTGAAATATAACACTCTTAATTGAGTTCTCTCTAACACACTTATCATGGCAAAAACCAATTGAATGATTAAGCAAAAAGGCAAAGGAAGTTTTTCTATAATATTTCTATTTTTATTATCATCTACTGCTAATGCTTAATAATAATTCTTACCAAATTAGTAAGAACATTGAAATAAGAATTTTATTTTATGAAGGGAATAATCTTTTATTCCATTTAGAAATATTTCTCGCATATAAAATAGGAAAATATCTCCTTTCAAATTTTTCTTAGAATTTGAGTCATAATTTTGATAATCTCCATCTTGACGGAAAATCTCACAATTATGTAATTTTAAATAATCCCAACTATCTCCACTTTTTCTCTAATTCAACAGCCATATAATTTTCAAAATTTTAAAGTCTTCAATTGTCACAGAGCTTCACCTCAACCCAAATTTTTATACATTTTTATTAAGTGCAACTCATCATGTTATAATCCAAGCTAACCATACCAGTTGAGGAAGCATCATGAATATTCAACTTAATCTTCATATTCTCTTCTTTCTTAAACTTTCTTTAACAAATCTACGTATTGTGAGGGGCTTATCTCAAATCCTTGAATGCAAATTCATTGAATATACTCACCATTCTCAAAAATAAGATTGGTACTATCACTCTTAGTTGGACTCTCCAATGCAATTATTAGGGCAAAAGCCAATTGTATATTTTGTTTAAAAGAGATTAACACTCAAAGCATTGAATCTGAATTCACCCAATCTTCTGCCCATTTTTAAAAATAAGATTGGGATTATAGCACTCTTGATTTGGTCCCTCTAATGCACTTATGGAGGTAAAAATAATCGGATTTCTTCAAAAAAAGTCCCCAAAAAAATATTTTAAAAAAATGCGCACTTTTTTTTTTTTACTTTCTATATACACACTTTTCAATTTTTAATTTCAAAAATAGCCCTTCATGAGGTATACTTCTAGTAAATTTTTAGCATACTAAAGATATACTCTACTTTCTGAGATGTATGATATATCAAAACAGTGGAGTATTTTTCAAATAAAAAAAAGTTAAAAAAGTAATATATAGTGTAATTTTACCAAACCAATTGCATGCTAGCTTGAGCAAAAGCAAATGCCAGCTTGATCTCCTTTATAATACTCTTATTTATAATATTATCCACTATTAATTTTTTTTTATCAAATCCACTACTAATTTTTATATCAATAAAATTATCACTCAATTAGGAACAACATTAAAATAAGAATGTTACTTTATTTAGACAAAATAAGAAAGAGGTCTCTTTCAATATTCTTTTTAGATTTTGAGTCACAATTTTAATAATCTCCACCTTGACTAAAAATTTCACAACCATGGAATTTCTAATAATTCCAACAATCTCCACCTTGCCTTGGATTCAACAATCATGTAATCTTCAAAATTTCAAACTCTTCAATTATCATAAAGCTTTAACTCAACCAAGAATGTTTATACATCTTCTATTATGTGCAACTCACCATCGTTGTAAATCAAAATGAATCATACTAGTTAAGGAAGCATCATGAATTTTCAACTTGATATTCATCTTCTCTTCTTTTGTTTACCTTTCTTTAACAAATTATAAATATTGTTCTGTCTTCTGATAATACTCTTATTAAATAATGTTATCCACTACTAATCTTATTTCAATAATATTCTTCACTCAATTAGAGATAATATTAAAATATGAGTTTTATTTGTATAAAGAATAATTCTCTATTCACTTCAGAAATATTTCACATATACAAAATAGGAAAAGATTTTTTTTCCAAATTTCTTTAAGATTTTGAATTAAAATTTCTAACAGTATAAATATGGGTAATTTTTATACACAGAGCATAAAGTAATTCGTGAATAACTGAAAACGCCCCCCCACTACATGATATTAGATATTGAAACTTCAAAGCTTCCTTTCTCTCCTTATTTAAAAATAAAAAAAAAAAAGTAAAAACCACGAGAATATGTTAAAGCTTATTAAGAGACGAGTTTGATACTTGTATATATATGGTGAATGACAATCATACTAATTGAGCATGAATTAATTAAATTTAAAAAAAGAAAAAAGAAAAAGTCCATTCCCAAAGATAAACGATAAAGTCACATTTGGTTCACTCTAAACGTGAAATTAAAATGCAATTTCTCATTGAATTAAAAAAAAAACATATATTAGAATTAAATTTTAATAAACAACATTTTCTTTCTTTTATTTGAAAACAAAAGATTTATTTTTTATAGTATTTTTATAGTTTGATAATGTGAAATTGGGTGAAAAATAACATCACGTTTTAGCACTGCATTACATTTGATTATTTCAAAAAAAAAATTAGAAATTAAATGAATTTAAATAAAAAAAATCCAATTTTGTTTAAGGAAACAATGCAATTTTGCTTTTAAAATAAATTAAAGGAATTCTATCTACTCTGAAAAAGCCATACCTGATATAAGAAATAATATATGGCTTTCGATAAAAATACAAAAACATTTAAAAATAATTTTAAATTTATTATATTTATAAATTATTTATTAAAATACTAAAATTTATAAAATATTTATGAACATATCATATTTCCATTAGTTTACAATGAATTTACAATGAGTTTATCATGAATTTATTATGAGTTTATAAATTTTACATAATTTATGATGAGTTTATTATGAGTTTGTAATTAATAACTAAAATACTCATGATAAAAATGTAAAAATTTTAAAAAATATGATAAAAAGATATCATTTTTTTAATAATATAATGAGTCTATTTCAAAAATAAATTTATTAATAAATTAATTTAATATAACTACTAATCAAATACTCAAACCCTTAATCCAACTCTTAGGCCTAAAGTATTTACCTTACACTATCTGCCATCATTTTCACTTAATATCCCTCCGTATACATCCTGTTTGCATAGAATTTAAATTTGATTACCATGTCAAGAACCTTTTTTTATAGAAATTCTCTACTAAATAAGAGTTAAACATATTCTTTACATTATAGGGGTAAAGTTAATTGAATTAATATATACTTATAGTAAATCTTCCCTTTCTTCATCTTTCTGTGTAATAGGTTGCATTTCATTCAAAGCTCTAATAAAACTTTATTGCACAAGGATATCTTTATGGTACTCTATTACAAACTAAAATTATTTTTTCATTGAAAAGCTCCATTTTAAACTTTGATTCCACCAAAATTGTAAAATATAACTGTGATTTTTTATTAAACGTCCTATTTAAAATGATAAAGTAATTGAATAATAACATATTTTTTTATATTTTATAACTAGAGAAATTAAGGGGTTCAGTGAAAAAAAAAATTTTAAATATATTTTTAAAATATTCAATTAGTTTATCATTTTAAATAAATTATCTAATTAAAATTATGATTGTATTACATAATTTCTCGATTCTACCATAACCACTTCTCAAACCAAAGCTTGATACCACTTGTTATAAAAAAAATATCTCATAAGCGGTGACTCAAAAAATTTATGGTGATTCAAAAATAAATTTGTTAATAAATTAATACAACCACTAATCAAACACGCAAAACCCTTATCCCGCCTATACCTAAAAGTATTTACTTTAAAAATAATACTCTCGCAATTTCATCACACGGAAAATTTACTTATTCATTTTGCGGAACTCCACTCTTAACTATACCATTTTGGCTTTTAAGATTAAAACTCTGCTAGAACCACTACTCAATGGTTTTTGAGTTTATTACATAGAGAATTAAAACTTTTTTACCAAGTCAACAAGCCAGTACAGATTCTATATGCACTGAGTAGAAATTTTTTACCAATTAAGAATATGATACATAGTCCTAACACTAACAATCAATTTAGAATAAATTATAAAAATATAAAATTTCATTTCTAAATATGTTTCAGTGAAAATTTATTCTCACTTATTAAAATAATTAAATTAAAATTATAGAATTCAGTTGAAACTTATATTTCTCTATATAATTTTTTTAGTTTATAGAAGAATTATATGATTAAAAAATTTGTATTTTTTATTTGTTAAAATTCAAAATTAAATTGATATTGTGATATAACAAGTTTAACAATTAATTTTACTTTTTAACTTTTAATTATTATAAGTTTTCTGGCAACTATGATTTAGGATAGAATTGCAACTATATACATTAATTTGGATTTGAATTGAAAAAGAAAGGTTAAAATTGTACACAAAATTCATAAATTTATCTATTGAGAATTAGAATAAAACCATGAAAATACTAAATGCAATTTGTTCAAGATATTTTTTTTGGAAGATGAAAATTTTCCATTCATGAAAATAAATAATTATATAACTAGAAGTAAATAAAATATAAAATTTTATAAATCATGAACCATTTTCTTGAATCCAATTCAAAAAAAAAAAATGATAATCTTCATAGGTAAAATTTGAAATATATATATATATATATTTGTTGATAGAACAATTAACTTGGCTAACAGTGATAAATATGATTTGCTTGGTGGCTACATTATGCCACGACTCGACTTTTATATTTTCAAATAAGTCCTATATTCAGCTACAAAATATTTTATCAATCATCCCCGTTGATAAATCTTGAATAACGATGTTAAAACTACCCTAAAAACAAACATTACAGATCAAACTAAATGTGGGAAATCCTACATCTAAAGAATATAAATGAAAAAATCCAATTAGAATAGAAATGGATTCCCCAATCTTTTTACTTTTAGAATTGACACTACGAAATCTATATTGAGAAGAACTTAACTAAATCAATAATACCCAAAGCAAATGGTATGTGTACGTAAAAATGTAGGATATTATTCCTAAATAATAAGAAAAAATTTGTCAAGGGGGAATTAATATAGAAACAGGCTCTTCAATATTGCCAAATGTGACCTTATCAAGTGTGAGAAATCTCACATCTAAAAAATGTAAATAAAATAATCCAATTAATATAGAAATAGGGGTAATAATAACTACAAAGTTGGATAAGAAATATTTCAATGTATAACGAGATGAATAAATAACTCCCATCATGGTATAAAAAAATGAATACAAACAAAAAATTATCTAAATAATATAAATATGTACACAAATTTGTATGTATTAAAATAAATAAAACTTCATGGTGATGATAAATATAAACGTAATTATGTATTTTTGCTAAAAAAAATCGTTTTTAAAAAATTCATGGTGGAATATATATTTTCAAATTTATTTAATTTATTAGGGTAAATATGTGAACCGAACAAAAAAAAATCTATAAGAACAATTAATTAACCATAGTTGATATAAACAGTTTGGTTTAAAAGAGATGACATGCCTAAATGATATTAAGCAAAGAATATATGACGTGGTAGAAGAAAGAGTAAACAAGTTAATTTTTGTGGCTTAATATATCCATAATTTCTTGTATTTGGAAGATTTTGTCATTTTGCCCAATGTACTTTTGATTAACTTTATAGCTCCTTAAACTCTATTATTTGCTTAAACAAGAGCCCCTTAATTTAAGAGTACCAGATAACAATATGATGTGTGAATATATGCGCTCTGACATGGCATATATATTAGTAAAAATGAAACAGATGGATGCCATACATGAAAAAAATTTTCTTCGTGTCATTAAATTAACCCTAAAATTGATTCCCGCTTTTCCCTTCCTCTTCTTCTTTCACTTTTGTTTCTCTCTCTTTTGGCTTTCCATTTCCATCACTACTCTCATTAATCTCTAACTAACCAGATAAGTTCTTTTCTCTCCTTTTACTTGCAGTAGAAATCAAAACTAATACATGTGATTAAGTTTGTAAATCAAAAACTTAATTTTGCTTTTCTTAGAATTTTTTACTTACCCACATTATGCCCCTTCTTAGTAAAGCAAATGCAAATGCAAAGATTCTTTCTTTATAGTTGGTTTAGCTTAAGAGGAATCAAAAAGTGAGTCATAGAGGGAATTGCGGAGTATAGGTAATGCCTAAGTTGAGATAGATAGAGTAATGGAGTGAAGGTCTTCTAGGGTGATATGATGGGTATCACTGTCGATGAGCTTAGACAAAGAGGCCAGGGTACTTTGTTTGAGTTCCACAATGGCTCAATGGGGTAGAAAGAGACGATGATCTTGATGCCGGTTGGTTTTGGTTTGTGGTTTTAGTAGGTTTTACATATTTGAGTGCTTGTGTACTCATTGTTAATGGCTAATTGTTTACACACACAGAGAGAGAGAAAGAGAGAGAGAAAGAGGAAGATGGAGTAAGCTCGAAGTCAAAGTAAATCTTGAGTTGGTTGTGCTTTGTTAAGAAGGAGCCAACATGTGAATGGTGAAAGGTGAGATCTAAAAGTGTGAAGCATGACTGGAGGTTTTTATTGTAAGCCCAAGCACTGGCGTCGTAACATCACTAATACCATGGTCAGGGGCAAAGCTAAAAGTTAAAAAGAAAGGAGGAAATTTTTCTGTGTAAAATTCTAACATTATCTTTATTTAAGAAAAAATATTGAATAATTTATTTATTTTTTTAAGAAATAATTGAATAAAAAATTATATCACAATATTAAAAGTATAAATAATAAAATAAAAATAAAAAATAAAAATTATAATCTTTTATTTTTTTATAATCTTTTTTTATTGTGCTTTTAATTTTTTCTTAGATTTTTGATTTATGGAATAAGTTCAAATTAATTTAGCTTTTGCATTTGAAAAGTATCAATTTTTCTAGAAGAAAAACATATTTAATTATGAAAAAAATAATTTATTAATTTTTTTTCTTGTATAAGCTAAATGATATGAGATAATTTAAAATTTTGATAGGGAGCAAATAAGTAATTTTAATAATTTTCACGGCTATATACATATAACTTTTTTTTTTTCAAAATAGAAGGGCGGTTGCCCCCTTCCTCTCAACAGTTAAAATTTATCAAAAATAAATAAAAAATAAAATTTATCAAAAGTTACTATAAACAAAAAAGAATGTTTTTAGAGGCCAAAAAATTGGAATTTAGCTAAAAACCAACATACCTTAACGCAAAAAGTGAGTTTGACTTGCTAACCTATAATTCATTGTACTAAAAAAAATGTTCAAATTGTAATTTCATTTTTTTTTCTAATTATTAAACTGTCATTAAAGCATATATGTAAATAAATAATTATATATTTAACAAAATATTATAGGAAAAAAAATATGACATAGCATAGCAATACGCTTCTCACACTAAGAAAAAAATTTAACATGAAAAATCTATTGATTTTTTTTTTTTGAGAAAAGAGGAAAAATCATCCTATCACCTTTAAATTCATGCATTTTATGTAGCCCTTAACTTTGATCATGCATCTTAAATTTTGTTTCACAGTAAAGTTCTTTTATAAGATAAGTAAAATTAATGAAAATTTGTTAACAATAATTACCAAATTATTTAAAAAAGTACTTTTAAATAAATAAATAAATAATTAACACAACACCAGTTGATGGTTAAAAATTCAAAAGTTTTAGAGGTATAATGGTTGTTGTTTAAATGTTTATGATTATGAAAACAATATATGTAATTTTATTCATGCATGAGTCAGAAAATTTTCTTTTAAGAAAGAGATGTGATACTTGAAGGATTTTCAAGCTATATTTGCATAGAAATAATTTTAGTCTTTTATTTATTAATTTATTTTTTTATTAGTTATATATGGAGAGAAAAAATATCTAGGAGACTCGAATATGAGACTTAGGCGGGAACAACACGCGTTTCTGGTCACCAAACTACCCCTTGGTGTTTTTTCTTTTTAATTTATTGATAAGATTATATACATACAATTTCACATTTAATTTTGCAAATTTTTTTCTAAAACTTTAAATATTAAAAATTTACCATAAATTTTATAAACTGATTTATTTATAAATTGAAAAATATTTCAAAATATTTAAACATTTAATACTAAAATTTAATGACTTATTTTTTCAAATGTATATGTAAATATTGATATTGCATTAATTCATTTAGAAAATATTCACTGAATCAATTACATATTCATCATTAATTACAGTCTCTAATTTGCTAGACTGGTGTCTGAAACTTTTTTCCCTAATGAATTCCTCAAATTTTACAAATAATATTTTAGTTATTGTTGTATTATTAGAGTACAAATTTAGAATTTTAAAATTCTTAAATTGGAAAAAAAAACAAAAAAAAAATTTAAGTTCTTTAATACTGATACAAATTTTAAATGAAACTGATAATTTGCAAATAAAAAAAATGAGAGTTGCAAATCAACACTGTGATAATTAAAAAATAGTTAAAAATATTTTTATGGGATTATTTTTAAAAGTTGAAATTTTATCAAATAAAAAACAGATTCATACATTGAAAAATAATATATCTTACAAGTTTATTATTAGCATAATTTTTCCTCTCTCTCTCTCTCTCTATATATATATTACATATATATTAGACAAATTCACTAGATGATCACTTCCAAAAATTTGGATGAAATTCTTTCAAGATTTATTAATAACGACTTTATCAAAATAAAAGTAAAGATTTTCATTGCAATACTAAATCCAATGTATATTAATGCTAATGTCTGAATTAGATATAAAGGTCCGGTCGTATAATTTTTTGTTTAATTACATAATATAATAACTTAATTTTGGTACAAGTTACTTCAATTAACAATTTATATAATCACTTAATATTCTCATAAATTAAGAGGCATCTCTGATTTTGACGCAAAAATTAAGAAAAGTATCACTGAATATATATATATATATGTATGTATTGTAAATTTATCGTTTTTACCCTTCAATACTTATTTTACCGAGAAACAATACAAAAATCATCGCGTGTTTTCATATCATTTATCGTATGGACTCTCAATTCTTAATCCTACTCCTGCGTATACCTGACTATAAACTCATAATCATCTAGTGGATGTTTTTCTATTTGGCTTTATCATCATTTACTATTTGGTTGATTTTAAAATTCAAATAAGAATAGATTAATGTTAGGGCTTCTAGTATAGCTACTACAAGTTCACATTTCATTAACAAGTAATATATGGTCAAGTAAGTATAGTTTTCATGAGAAAAGATATTCTAAATAATAAATAATTAAACTAATTATTATTTGAACGATCAAAGTTTTTGGGAGCTAATACTAAAATAAACGAAAACTAAGGCTAAATTGACTTAATTTAAATCTAGTATTTTTAGCATTAGGGTTAAAATATCTTTATTAATTAACTATAAATTTTTTAAGGTATTGATTTAATTATAGTTTTCATTGATTATTGGTTGGATTCTCCTAAAGTAAGATGTAGTTTTTCTCAAATATTAATCCTAATATTGAACTTAATTATATATTTACTCACAGGTAATTAAATCAATTCATTAAGATTATTGAGAATCCAATATCAAGATTATAAGTGCTTACCTTATCTTTAAGTTAAAATTTAATATAAAATTATTAAATGTTATATTTTCATTCTCACTCCATCACATGACATCTTAGATCAATTAATTATTAGTCAAATAATTAATATATTAAGTACAAAGATAACAAAATAGTCAAGAATAAACTTTAATTGAATCAAATAAGAAATAATTAATCCATAGCTAAATCAATAAAAGAAGTTAAACCCTAATTTGAGTTTTTAATTTCTCATAATTGAAATAAAAATTAAAAAGTAAAAAGAAAGAGTTGAAATCATGATTGAAACTAAAAGTAAACAAGAAAGATCAAACAAGATCAAACTTGAAAATTTTTAATTAAAGGGAGCTTTTTGATCTTGAATTAATCTTGAGCAAAAATCTCTTCTTCTCTTCAAAGCCTTCTCTTCAACTAAAATCTGAAAAATTCTCTATATTCTTGTGTATTTCCTGGATATTATAAAACATGGAAGAAGATTTGCTTATATAGAGGCTTGGTGTCTTCTAATTTGATTAGAAAAGCATCTTGGGCAAATCTTGAGACTTCTTTCTTGATCATAAAAGAATTTGTATGAAATCACAAGTTGCGGCTTTTACAAGTTTTCATAGTCATGACTTTAAAATTTCACTTCCATAAGTAATTGTTCCACCTAAACTCCATAAAATTCACATCAAAATAGTACTAAAATCAAGTCTACAATTATGACTTTAGAATTTCATGGTCATAGACTTCAAAATACCTTTGGCCTTGTAATTTTTACTATTAAAAAATTGGACAGCTTCTATTCAAAAGCAAAAGCCACGCTCCTAAACTTCAACTTGTTAATGGACATCTTAATCTCTTGTCTTTAATTTTATTTTCAAGTTTTTGGCCATGTATGATGATTTATTTGGTCGTGTAAAGTCATTTTCTTCTATTTTTAAGTTCTTTTTAGCCTCATTTTTATTTTTTTTTTCAATTTTTCATAATTTCTAGTCAAAATAAGATTCATCTTCTTACCTGTAAAAACATACTTAAAAAAATAAATATTTTAACTTTTACAATAGAAATTGATCAAATTCAATTGATAACAATAAAAATATAGTTAGAATAATCTCTAAATTATATATAAAATATGGCCTTATCAATTAAATTAGAAATTTAGTTTATAGAGTTATATTTTAAGTTTATTCTCTAAATAGTTAAATAAAATTTATTTATTAAATCAAAAGATAAACTCAAAAATATATATTCTCAATATATATTAGAGTTACTCAAATATAAAAAATATTAAAAAAAATTAGATTATTTATGAATTAATCTAAAAAATAAAATTTTATTTCAAGGATTTCTTTTAATTTGAGTGATCTAGAAAGGAGAGTCTTTTTATTTATTTATTTATTTTCCGGAGCATAGTCGCTTTTGTTTAAGAAATACGACCATGAAAACTTAATATATAAGCAAAGTTCAGCATCCACAACACTAAAAGAACATTTTCTTTTTGTTTTTCTCATGTGAAGTGAAAAATCATGCAATATCGACTAAAATATATTTGCTTGCTATCACTTTTGTGCTAGTCAAATATAAACTCATTATAAAGGACCCCTTTTTTTTAATCCTCTTTGAAAGGCTTATAAAGGGCTTCTAAAAAGTTAAAAAAAAAAGACAAACATGAACCGAAATATAAAACTTAATCATTTTTTAATATTAAAATCTTAATCATTTAATTATTAATCCCTTGAAATTAATAATAATGTCGTAATTTTTCTTCATATAATGGATTCCTTGATCAATAATTTGACTTTGTTCTTGTAAACCTCAGCCCTTGGACAGTTTCATATTGATCAATGATCACCAAGCTTGTAATATACAATCATCATTCATTCAAATGTTCATTTATCATATTTTGGCTTGTTTATTATGTTCAGTTTAGTAATGGTTGTTCTTTTGGATTTTGTTTTTGGTTTTACATTTTGCTGGTCGTTGTTTTGACAAGGTTTTTTCTCTCATCACTGGAGGCTGGGTTAGATGCTCTCTTTGATAAGTTTTTCCTTGACATTATTATTATTTTAATAAATTGATTGCTTGATAAAAAAAATAATATATACATTTGCCAAAATATTTCTTTCTTTCTTTTTTTTTTTAAATTTATTTTTCTGTACATAAGGGAGATGGAGTTGCATTTTAATTTATTTCCAAGTAATATAAGCTTTTGCCATTAAATTATACTTTATACATTGCCTAATATTTTTCAATATTTAAACATCTTAATTTTAATATTTCATATTAGGTATTCTCTCATCAGCCAATATTAGCTAATATATTTATGGCATGTTTGGTTTACTTCAAAATTGGAAGTGAAATCTAGTATTTGTACTGAACTTCATTTCTAGGGAGACTTTAAAATTTGGATTAGCCTTTGATTTTTTTACTTGTGAGACATTTATATGCATGATCACTTTTTTTAGTGCTATCTTTATTTTTCTGTGAATGCACTGAGACAATATTTTAACATACAGTGAGATTATGAGTGAAAAATGATGAATTATCATTAACTAACTCAATGATTTCTGTACACAGTAAGTATGTCTATTTATGCTAATCAGCTGAGCTGTCAACTCTAACTGAGTTAGTTCTACAGATGCCAGCTAATAAGAAAAAAATGTACTTCAACAAAATCAAAAAGTAAAGAGAAAGTAATGAACAATTAACTTATAGAAATCCAATAATAGAGCAAAATATATATATATATATATATATAATGCTATTTCAAGTTGGATGCTCAATGATATCAACGTGGAATGGCTTATTGTGGCAGCTGCATTAATTGGTTAGTTCCAGGTTTAGCCCTCGAACACAGTGAAATAATATGTTGTAGATCTAATTTATATTATTGGACTTCAAAATAAATAAAGCACTTTTGGCGTATCAGATAGTCAAAAAGAAGAGAATACAAATTTACTAAATTAATCGTAGTTTAGTATTTATTCTTAACAGTAGTTTATTATTTTCTTGTAGGAAATGTTTACTTATTTCATTATTTAAACATTATATATTCTTATGTAATAATTTTCCTTTGCTTAACCACACTAATGTACAAATGTGAAATTCATTTTATGGAATTGAAATAGTCACTAAATATTTATGGAATTGTTAAAGCAGAGGAAGATGGACAGAAACCCTATCATCTCAACAACTATGTGGAAATCGTTTTGAGGTGAGTGATGCAATCGCTATTGCTTTGCTTATTTTGTAATGAAGGTCATTAGAAATTTAAACCTGACAAGCTTTGCGTTAAAATAAATTTAAAGCTGTCAAAAAATAGTTCTGGAACTTACTGGGTCAGTTTATTAATGGTAGAGTGTTTGCTTATGCTACAGCAATTAGTAGAATTGTAAATAATAAAGATATTTTGCTGCAAAAACTAATATGGATCACAAAATGAAAATGGCTACTAAAACCTTAATATAGAGTAGCAAAAATATTGGCAAAAGACTAACATTTTTAGCAATATAGTACAAAATCTAAAAAAAATTTAATATTTTTTGGTACAAATTTTCTAATATTTCTTGGATCAATCAAACCCTAGCAATGCTTCTTCTTAAAAGTTCTCAAAATACTAAAAACAAGTTGCATAAGCCTGATTCAATTTTAAACAAAATTTGTTATGGAAAAGTATATTACATGAGATTGACGAAAAAAATCTAAATTCATGTGCAGGAAAGTGATGTAGCTCAATCAAAAGCCATGAGATCAGTCTCTAATATAGAAGTTGAGATACCAAGTTTGGAGTTTTCCTTAGGGAGACCTGACTGGCAAAGACAAGAAAATGATTGAATATATCCAGATAGAGTTCCCAAGAATGTGGCACTATTATCATCACTTTTTTTTCTCTTTTATTTTTCAGTATTAACAATCAATATATATACACACATATATAGATAATAAAGTGTTTATGAGTGAAGAAAGTTGTAATGGGTAAAGCAATATTAGTGAGGAAAATACCTTAAAGGTTGTGTGGTTCAAATATAATCAATCTCTCAAGTCCCAATGAAGGAAAAAAAAAAATGTTAAACGTTTTTTCAGTTTTATGAATTAATGTGTGTGTATATATGTGTGCGTGTAATGCACTTATTCAAAACCTGGGGTGTAAAGCTACAAGTATGACATTTTTATCTTAAAATATACGACAAAATTTTTGTATATGACTTTTTCATTTTTATCTGAATAAATTTGTATCGGTTGTATCTTAAGCTACGAACTGTGAAGGTATATATATATTTTTGGTTTCTAAAAAAATGACAAATTTAAAATTTCACCTCAATTTAAAATATATAAGTTATAATTAACTGTGACTGCAACATGAAGGCGATTTTAATCATTCCGCTAAAGCAATAATTAATGAAAAGTAGGATGAGAAAAAAAAAAAGGAAGTGGGAATCAGTTTTAATGCTGGATTATATATTTTTTTTTTGCCAAAATTATTTTCTCTTCTTTTTACAAGACCCTCTTGCAAGGCATCTTTATGTTAGGGGGTCATTTTTAGTATTAGGGTGTGAAAGTTTGACTTGATGATCTTTTTATGTGATTAATTGATCATCTTTTGATTGAAATTATTGATAAAAAAGGGACTAATAATGAATCAAAGCAAGTGGCTTCAAAGACATGGAGAATATTGGATTTTAAACATTCACGTTGGAAAAAACTCAAATCTTTGTTGAAGAATAAAGCTTGTTCAGCATGAAATTTTGAAATTGGCTCTAATTGGTCAATTCCACATCATTATTTTAACAAAATAGAAATTGTGCTTGATTCCAGATTTGCTTTGTATATCAATTTAATGACGTGACTAAAATGTTGTGCTGGGATTGTGGGTTGCATTATGCCCCACTTACCAAATCCTTTTTGTTCAAATTCAATAAAATAATAATAAATAAATAAATAAAAATAAAAAACAAAAACTGTTTCTAATCTTAATTAAAGTCTCACATATAATACAGCTTTTACCCTCTTTAGAACCCAAGACTAGTCTTAAATCCCAGTGAACTAATGATGCTCAAATTGAACTTTTTATATAATTGTTTTTTATTTGGTGTATAAGAAATTCTTTAAACGATTTGCTAAAGTTTAAAATTTGTGACTTCCTAATCCTACACTAACGAAATTATTGCTATACCACATTAATTAAGTAGCCTAATGACCTTTATGAAATTTTGGAGAATATAATTTTACCAGTTATGGCAAGGGAGAACATATAAATAAAAAATTCATTACCTTATTTTTTTCTTATGGTGTCTAATAATAATGCGGTTTTGTTTAAATTTTAGGGAATACAGCCAAATCAGGAATTGATTCAGGATTAAATATTGAAGATGTCAAAATATAAATAATTACATAGTTAATAAAATTAAAAAAAATATAATAATTAATAAAATTAAGAAATATTAAAAATCAATCAAATGCTAATAGTTATTCCTTAAAATATATTTTCAAATTACATTTAAACTGACAACGTTAATATGTAAAAAAAGAACATGTTTTTTTTTTTCAGAATTTTTTTTTGCTAATTTGAGCATTATAAAATCATTACAATTGTTAAAAAACAGATATTATAATTAAATTTATAGCACCAAAAAGTAATTTTTTTAATTGAATCTATAAGTTATTTTTACAGTTGCAATTTTAAGGAAATTCATGAATTTATAAAGTTAAAAAAATAAGAAATTGAAATAAACATAAATACTTTTTATGAGTTAGTTATTACCGTTGTAGAAATGGTATGAAAAATATTTTTTATATTTAATTTTCTTCTACCTTTTATTATTAATATTTTAAGGTCATATGGTTGAATATTTAATATTAACTGTTGGACTTTTTAAATAATCATATTATTAAATATTTAAAACTATTGTACATTTTTGTAATCACAATTACATAGCTGGACTTTTAAAATTATTGGACCAGCCTTGTAATAGTTATACTTTGAAGGGGTCTAAATCTATTTATTTACAAATATATATATATATATATAATAAATCTATATATTACAAATAATTAAAACAATTTTGGGGGGATATTGTCAGAAAAATCTAAAATCATTGCTTCCTTGAAGCATAAGCTCATGACTTGGTGGTTGATCTCTTTGCCTAATTCTATGGCGCGCCGAATTAGAAAGTTGGTGCCTTTGGTTATTATTTCTTTTATTTGGTCGGCCTACTGTCGGCTAACCTGGGGTGACAAACCAGTTTTCTTCCCTATGGTGCATCATCATATATCAAATTTCATTTTAAACTGGCACTACAAGGAAAAATGAATCAGACAACGCTTTCTGGCCGTTGTCTGATGAAGACAAAAACGGTTGTCTATTGAAGTGATGTCTGATAGCATTTCAGACAACGGTTTTAAAACCGTTGTCTGATGTAGGTTTGCACAACGGTTTTTAATTTTATCAGACAACGGTTTTTGGCCGTTGTCTGATGATGGTTCAGACAACAGTTTCTAATTTTTCAGACAACGGTTTTTAACCGTTGTCTGATGGTTTCCACAACGGTTTCTAAATTGTCAGACAACGGTTTTTAAATTTTCAGACAACGGTTTTTAACCGTTGTCTGATGAAGGTTTAGACAACGCTTTTTGACCGTTGTCTGATAAAGACAAAAACCGTTGTCTATTGAGGCGATGTCTGATAGCATTTCAGACAATTGTTTTTAACAGTTGTCTGAAGATGGTTTCCACAACGGTTTTTAGTTTTATCAGACAATGGTTTTTAACCGTTGTCTGATGAAGGTTTAGACAACGCTTTTTGACCGTTGTCTGATGAAGACAAAAACCGTTGTGTATTGAGGCGATGTCTGATTAAGGTTTATACAATGCTTTCTTATTAAAAACCGTTGTCTGATTAATATGGCACACTGAATATTAGACAATAGTTTCAATGTTCATTTCCATTTCACCACCATTGTCTGTTAAACTGTACATTATACATATAAGACAACACTTTACAATGGAGGATTGCAAATTTGGGAATCAAAAAACCTCCACAAATTCAACCATTCAACATATTAACAAACTAAAAAAAATCAACACTATACATATATCACTAAATTATACTATTAACTTCAACTTGAATGACGCTTCATGAAATATTTGGCGAAGTCAATCCTAAATTGGAAGGCAAATGAGTCTCAACCCCATCGATTTACAAAAGTTAACTCTGTGTTTATCTGCAAAAGGGACAGCTGGAAAAACAACCTTAGACTTAAGAAGGAGAGAATAATATTTACTTAATTTATTTCCATCTTCTAAACAATTAGAAATAGAAACCAACTCAAAAATAAAAAAAAGAAAATGAAGTTAAAAGGCAAGCTTGACTTTACCTTGCAATCTGAGTCTGTTGCAGCAAACTGTCCAAGTAATAAAGCAGCCTCTCTTTGGCTCTCAGAGCAACAGGAGCTGTTGCCAAGAAACAAATAAGAAAGTGAAAAAAAATAATAATCCTGAGTTTGTTTTGATAATTGGCTTGAAGAAAAGCTAAAGATTCCAACTATCATAAACCTGGGACCATGATTGATTAAAAGTGCATATAAGTCGTTTGTGAACTGAATACTAGAAGATATCTTCTACATCTTAAAGCACAAGACCATACATGAACAGGGAAAAAATTGAAAGGCAACTAAAAACTCACGTTTTAAGTAAGCATCAAACAGACTCCCAGTAACACCCTCTATGGTATCATCAATTGGCAACAGCTTTTGAGGTCTGTATCAGCCAATCAAAGAAATGCGGTACTATCCAATCATAATCACGAATGTGACAACTCCAATATACATGGTTCACGCCAATATGATAATTGTCAGACATTAATTATAAAATACTTGATCTATATTTATATCATGTAAAGAAGACCATTTAAAGACATAACATACTCATAGAGGAATTCTGCTCTGAAGTATTTGCATCTCCGACAGCAATGGTGAAACCATCATTAGTTACACCAGAACCAACAATCCAATCGTTAAAGAAGCTACAATCAGCAGATGTGAGGTATCTAACAGCTGCTTCTCTTGGTTGAATTACAGCTGCTTCTCTTGGTTGATAAAGACATAAATGCATACCGCATCTACAGCTGCCTCAGCAGGACCTCTGATAGTCACCACAGCAGACTCAATAATACGCCGATAACCTTGTTCAGGAGAAATTAGATGCGGCTGATATCCATCAGCTTCAGTGATTAGCTTCCTGACATTGTCCATTGACAACTGTTTATCAAATTGCAACCTTTTCAAAGCAGCTGGTAACTGAATATCGAACACAGCATAAATTTTATCACCGCCAGGACGTCTGCAGACAATAGGTATTATCCAACGCAAGATCAAGTTGCAAACCGACACAAGATGAATAACACTATATTCCAATTCATCGAAAAAACACACAGCAGTATCAAAATACATACATGCTGTCAAGACGTTCTTTAAATATTTGTTCAAATGAACGACAGATTTCCATGATCATATATAACTTTCCCTACATTTGAAAAGAAATAATGCAAATTAAAAGGAAGAGAAAAGGTGTTAGTAAGATCAGAAGGCCGCCCAACTTCTATCAGATGCGCAATAATGTAACAAAACCAGAAAGAGAAGTAGTGCAAGAAAGTAGAAGCAATAACACATTTCAACCTCACCCCAGCATCAGTAGCAACAGGCTTCCCAAGACGACTCAATTCTGCTTCTAGTTCAGCAATTGTTTTGTTGATAAGAGACTGAAGACCTGGAATTCTAGATTTGATGACTTGTTCCAAATGCTGAAAAAATTATATATATAACTCTGTAACACTTCCTTGTAAGCATTGTCTCTCCTCCTCTTATTCACTTCAAATTCCAACTAACTTGAAGAAAAATTTTTAAGATCCACTAGTTAAGACTCTCCAAAAACCAATCCATACTCTTCATTTACTGTTTTATCCTCAATCTTCCTGCTTGAATCATCTCTGATAGATCTCAAAATACATATATATATATATATATATACAAGCAATCAGATTCAACAAAACCCAACATTACGCAACTCCATCAATAAAATTCAGTGTCAAAAACTAAAAAAATAGAATTAAACATAGAATTCGAGTTCAAAATTTTAATTTTCTCAGGGTTAACTTAATCTATAGGCAAGCGAAATCTTTAAAAAAAAAGACAAGGAATTAGAGAAAAGAGCAAAAAAAAAGTATTAAATGAAACCTGAGGGTATGAGAAGAGGGGCTAACTTAATCTCGCAACTTTCAACTGTGGCTGACTACCCATTTCTTCCAAGTTCAAGTTCAAGGCCTGTACGAATCTGGCTGGTACTAGAACAGTTGAGCAAGCTATTAAGAAATTAATAAAATCTTAATTAGTATCAAGCCAAGACTAAAAAGAATACCCACATCTGTAAAAAGCAAAAATAATTAATGTAAAAGCCAAGACTAAAAAGAATACCCAGATTTGGTAAGAAAGTGACTGCTCCGGATAAAGACCAATATCATGATTTGAGTTTTTCAACGGAAAAGAGACTGGAGATGGATTTCGAGGTGGACCTAAGATGCCTCTGTTATGACTATTGAAGCCATAGCCTTCCTCGTTCATTCTCATTCTTGCTACTTCACCTGCAGCAGCATAAAGCAAATCCCATGTGGCCGGCGGTGAGGAGACTCTGGATGATCCATTTGGGCTTCCACGGCTAGACCCTTGCCTACACCCACATCCATTTCCAACCCCACAAAGCGTTGATTTCGGTGAACTAGAGACAAGCCAACCCTGCAAGTATAAACGAAAAATCCCCAAATCAGTACATAAGCAAGTTAAAACGGCCGTGTTTTTTTTTGCAAAATGGGGGCAAATGAAATTTTTTTTTGGAAAAAAAGGGGGGAATTTAAGTGTTAAAAATTTTTGAAGTTTTGACATCCCTCTTTTGAAACAAAATGAATTTTTCAGAATTTTGTTAAATTAACTTTATAAATTCACATATATAGATGACTTATAAATACTAATGTATATACTTGTATATATTAATGTATATATTTATATATACTTGTATATACTAATGTATATACTTATATATACTAATATATATACTTGTATATATACTAATATATACTAATGTATATTCTTGTATAAACTAATATATACTTGTATATACTAATATATATATTTGTATATACTAAATATACTTATATATATACTAATATATACTAATATATATACTTGTATATATATATACTTGTATATATTAGTATATATACTAATATATACTTATATATACTTATATATATATACTAATATATATACTTATATATACTTATATATAAGTATATATATAAGTATATATTAGTATATATACTTATATATATATATATACTAATATATATTATACTTATAAATATATACTAATATATATACTTATATACTAATATATATACTTGTATATATTAGTATATATACTAATATAAACTTATATATACTTATATATACTTATATATTATATAAGTATATATTAGTATATATACTAATATATACTTATATATACTTATATATACTAATATATACTAAATATATACTTATATATACTAAATATATACTTATATATACTAATATATACTAAATATATACTTATATATACTAATATATACTAAATATATACTTAATGTATATTCTTGTATAAACTAATAAATACTTGCATATACTAATATATATACTTGTATATACTAAATATACTTGTATATATACTAATATATACTAATATATATACTTATATATACTAATATATACTAAATATATACTTATATATACTAATATACTAATATATACTAATATATATACTTATATATACTTGTATATACTTATATATACTTGTATATATACTAATATATACTAATATATATACTTGTATATACTAAATATACTTGTATATATACTAATATATACTAATATATATACTTATATATACTAATATATACTAAATATATACTAATATATACTTACATATACTTGTATATACTTATATATACTTGTATATATACTAATATATACTAATATATATACTTGTATATACTAAATATACTTGTATATATACTAATATATACTAATATATATACTTATATATACTAATATATACTAAATATATACTAATATATACTAATATATACTAATATATATACTTGTATATATACTAATATATACTAAATATACTTGTTTATATACTAATATATACTAATATAAACTAATATATATTTTATATATACTTGTATATACTTATATATACTAATATATACTAATATATACTTGTATATACTAATATATACTAAACATATACTTATATATACTAATATATACTAAATATACTTGTATATATACTAATATATACTAATATATACTAATATATACTTATATATACTAATATATACTAAATATATACTTATATATACTAATATATACTAAATATATACTTATATATACTAATATATACTAAATATATACTTATATATACTAAATATATACTAATATATACTTATATATACTTATATATACTAAATATATACTTATATATACT
Source organism: Garcia nutans (assembly GCA_947685225.1). Taxonomy (NCBI): domain Eukaryota; kingdom Viridiplantae; phylum Streptophyta; class Magnoliopsida; order Malpighiales; family Euphorbiaceae; genus Garcia; species Garcia nutans. The sequence goes on along the minus strand of CANTUV010000061.1, from coordinate 11,945,117 downwards.
TATATATACTAAATTTATACTTATATATACTAATATATATACTTATATATACTAATATATACTAATATATATACTTATATATACTAATATATACTTATATATAGTAAATATATACGTATATACTTGTATATATACTAATGTATACTTATATATACTAAATATATACTTATATATATTTATATATGCTAAATATATATACTAATTTATACTTATATATACTTATATATACTAATATTTACTAATGTCTGACAACGATTTTTTTACTAATGTCTGACAACATCTTATATATACTAATGTATACTAATGTATATACTTGTATATACTAATATATACTTGTATATATACTAATGTATATGCTTGTATATATACTAATGTATATATTTGTATATACTAATGTATATACTTGTATATATATTAATATATACTTGTATATACTAATATATACTTGTATATATACTAATGTATATACTTGTATGTACTAATATATACTTATATATATACTTGTATATACTAATATATACTAATATATACTTGTATATATACTAATGTATATACTTGTATATATACTAATATATACTTGTATATACTAATATATACTTGTATATATACTAATATATACTAATGTATATACTTGTATATACTAATATATACTTATATATACAAGTATATACTAATATATACTAATGTATATACTTGTATATACTAATATATACTTATATATACAAGTATATACTAATATATACTAATGTATATACATTAGTATATTAGTATACTTATATATACAAGTATATACTAATATATACTAATGTATATACTTGTATATATACTAATGTATATACTTATATATACTAATATATATACTTGTATATACTAATATATACTTGTATATATACTAATATATTTACTAATGTCTGACAACGATTTTTTTACTAATGTCTGACAACATCTTATATATACTAATATATACTAATGTATATACTTGTATATATACTAATATATACTTGTATATACTAATATATATACTTGTATATATACTAATATATACTAATGTATATACTTGTATATACTAATATATACTTATATATACTTGTATACACTAATATATACTAATGTATATACTTGTATATACTAATATATACTTATATATACTTGTATACACTAATATATACTAATGTATATACTTGTATATACTAATATATACTTGTATATATACTAATGTATATACTTGTATATACTAATATACATACTTGTATATACTAATATATACTTGTATATATACTAATATATACTAATGTATATACTTGTATATACTAATATATACTAATATATATACTTGTATATACTAATATATACTTGTATATATACTAATATATGCTAATGTCTGACAACGATTTTTTTACTAATGTCTGACAACATCTTATCAGACAACGATTTTTTTTTTTACCAAAAAAACACTTGTCTGAACATATATTACACAACGGTTCCTAAAAACCGTTGTCTGTATGCTTGATTCAGACAACGGTTTTTTTTAACCGTTGTCTGTAACGCTGAATTATACAACACTTTCGAAAAAACCGTTGTCTGAATCATCTTATCAGACAACGATTTTGTATGACCAGAAAAACAGTTGTCTGAACATATATTACACAACGGTCCCTAAAAAACCGTTGTCTAGTGTGACCAAAATGAAACCTAATAGACAACGGTTAAAAAAACACCAAAAATAGTTGTCTGAAAATTAATCAGACAACGCTTTTTTGGGGAAAAAATAAAACAGTTGTCTGTTTTTTTCATACAATGGTTTTTTCCTTAACCGTTGTCTGATGACCGTTGTCTGATTCAGTTTTTCTTGTAGTGTGGGGTATAGCACATGCTAATGACAGTTTTGCCAGACCAATCTCTGCATTCTCTGATTTTCTCCCGGATGGCTTCGGTTTGAAAAGCTTAAAACCATCCATTGTTTATTGGAACAAACCTCCACCAGGTTTCTTGAAGCTCAACATAGACGCCTCTTTTACTCCCTCTCATTCCACTAGGGGAGCAGTCCTTCGCGATGCAGCTGGTTCGTTCATAATCGGTCTCTCTTTCCCCATTAGTGCTATCAACGCAGCCTCGACAGAACTTAATGCTCTTTGTTTTGGCCTGGACTGGTGTCTTCATAATCATCTTCTAAACATCCAAGTTGAAAGTGATTCTCAGACTCTGGTTGCTCTTCTTTCCAGTTCCACTCAAGCTTCGGACCCCGCCATTGCTCACCTTAAGTCCCTTCTTAATAGCAGTTCATCTTCTATCCAGCACACCTTCAGAGAAAGGAATCAAGCGGCTCACTATTTTACTCTTTATAGTAGATTAAACCATGTATCTCGAATTTTTTATACATTTGATTCTTTGCCTAGTTTTCTTAAAGGCATTTTAACTTCTGACTGTATGGGTTCGCCCTACATTCGATATAAATAATAATTATCCTTTGTTTTTTTAAAAAATGAAATTTATTTTTTATTTTAAAGCTTATAATTTTTTTACTATTTTTATCTTTGTTAAATATAAATTTTTATCATATATCTTACAAATAGATATTTGAAGCATAACAAATTTAAGCTCTATATGAGTGAGAATGCTTGCAAGATGAATTGAGAATCTATATGGTACAGCTGAGAATAGAATATATAGGTATAATCGATTTAACAAAGGATGAAAAAGTTTGGATGTGTGTGAATTATAGGGATTTGAATAAGGTATATCCTACGAATTCCCACTGCCTCACATAGTGTAACGACCCTCCCCGACCAGGTCGGCTGCCCGGCCCACTAGTGGCTTACGGCCCGGCCATTTCACCACCTGGGCACGGAGTCCGCAGGAGGCAAGCGATCGCTACAGTACTGGACAGCCCTCGCGGCCCACCCAGCAGGATTTGTTAATTTGGCTTAATTCCTTGGAATTAAGTCGCCTCCCTGGATCGAACCCCTGACCTCCCACTTAAGAGTTAAAAAGGCGCCTTTTTAACTGTAACGACCCTCCCCGACCAGGTCGGCTGCCCGGCCCACTAGTGGCTTACGGCCCGGCCATTTCACCACCTGGGCACGGAGTCCGCAGGAGGCAAGCGATCGCTACAGTACTGGACAGCCCTCGCGGCCCACCCAGCAGGATTTGTTAATTTGGCTTAATTCCTTGGAATTAAGTCGCCTCCCTGGATCGAACCCCTTACCTCCCACTTAAGAGAGCCAGCGAGAACCATCCAGTACCATTTCTGCTATTTTTTTAACTGTAACGACCCTCCTTGACCAGGTCGGCTGCCCGGCCCACTAGTGGCTTACGGCCCGGCCATTTCACCACCTGGGCACGGAGTCCGCAGGAGGCAAGCGATCGCTACAGTACTGGACAGCCCTCGCGGCCCACCCAGCAGGATTTGTTAATTTGGCTAGGGAGGCGACTTAATTCCAAGGAATTAAGCCAAATTAACAAATCCTGCTGGGTGGGCCGCGAGGGCTGTCCAGTACTGTAGCGATCGCTTGCCTCCTGCGGACTCCGTGCCCAGGTGGTGAAATGGCCGGCCCGTAAGCCACTAGTGGGCCGGGCAGCCGACCTGGTCGGGGAGGGTCGTTACACATAGACCTACTAGTCAACTACACAATTGGTTTAAAGGTGGTCTCCATGACTAGCCAAGTATAATTAAATTCAAGCCTTCCTGCGACATAAATAGAAGATGACCTTTATAATAGAGTGAGGCAAGTACTGTTATCGGGTTGTACTTTTGGTCTTAAGAAGCTGGAGCTACTTATCAGAGGATGACTACAACCATTTTCTATGATATGACCCACCGAGACATAGAGGTGTATACAGATGACATGGTGATAAGGTCTGAAGTTGCGGAGAAGCACCTAGGTGTGCTTAGATGATTCTTCCTTAGACTTTGCTGATAAAACCTCAAGCTTAATCTAGCTAAAAGTGTTTTTAAGGTTGGCTCTGCTATTTTTCTGGGATACATGATTAGCATAAAGTGGTATTAAGAGATAAGAGGCTTCTTGGGATGCTTGCACTATATTAGTATGTTCATTTCAGAACTAGTCGAGTGCATGGTCTTGTGTTTAAGCTATTGAAAAAGGGGGCTTGGAAATAGTGGAACGAAAAATGTCAGTAGTCCATTAATCAGATTAAGGAATACATGCTTGTTCCTTCCATACTATAGCCAATAAGGCTAGGGGAGCCCTTGATACTCTATCTAATTATCTATCCATTATTGTAGAAGGCATGAGTACCATGTTGGATTAACATGTAATGCAATCAAGAAAGGAGCATGCCATTTACTACACGAGCAAGCGATAGTTGGCTCATAAGCTTAATTTGTAATAAGATTGAGCAATTATATTTGGCATTAGTTTGCGATGTCTCGAATTGCAACATCACTTGAGTTATAGCACAAGAAAAACAAGAATTAGTGACAAAAAATTCATTGCCAAGCCTTAAAAATCTATTGCTAATGAAACATACATAATTTTAATGTTCATAAAATTAATAATTAATATGCATGGATAGTTAATGTGTTTTAGTACGTTGGAAAAGAGACATATGATATAAATATAAGATATGCATAATATATACTCAAGATATAATTAATATATATACCTAAGCAAAAAAGGGCAACATATAAAAACATGGGAAAGGAAAAGAAAAAAAGACCATGAAAGTCAAAAAGTAAGAAATAAATTAATTATGGTTGGGAATTAAAGTAATATAATATTTAATTATTTAAATATCTAGTTTATTAATATAAAAAGAGATAAACGTGGGAAATAAAAACGAAAATATCATCTTCTTCATCTTCATCATCCATAGCCAATCTTTGAGAGAGAGAAAAGGGAAGAGATGGATTTCATTAAATACACCAAATTTCATAAAAAAATCGTAAGAAAATTAAGTTGATTTTAAAGTTTAACCAAAGATTCAAAGTAAGCTTCTAACTCTAAGCTTGTTTTTCTTTGTTTTTGGATTATGTAAATATATGGGTATAGAGAGAAAGTTGATTTTAATTGAAAAAAAGATGGATATGAAGTGTTTGAGGTTTGTATATGTTAAATTGAATATTAAAGTATTGAAGTAAACTTGAATTGCAAAAATTAGGGTTTATGGGGTTAATATGTAAATTTTGGGAATTTGATTGTGGTTTCTATAATTGTTGTAATGGGTTGATTTAATATTATTTTAATGTATATATAATGATTTATGATTGATTAATGAAAATGAATTGATTTTGGTGAAGATAGGGTTTGTGGGGAGGTTATGTGAAATTAGGTTTTTGGATGGATGTTGATATAATTATAGAAATAGGTTGTTTTGAGGTTATTTGGTTGAGTAAGTAATGATTTTATGGTTGGACGATGGAGAAGAGTTGATTAGGGTGAAGTTTCAAAATGGTAATAAGTGATGAAGTTAGGGTTTTATTAGGATTTTGATAGAAATTGTGTAAATAGTGATAGTTTGATATAAATTAAATATGGAAATGATTTTAATTGAATAATATTACTTCTTGTTGGTTTATGTGTAGTTAGATAAAGGTAGATAATTAGGATTTTAGTGAAGGAAAGAGGTGGAAAGGGGAATTGGATTAATTGGAGCCAAGAAAAGGTTAATATATACTAGTTAAATGTTTATATTGATTTTTCATGTTTGGCAATACCATGTTAACCTTGTAAGAGGTTGATGTTTTGCTTGAAAGTGGGGCTATTTATATAATCTATGCATAGTTCTCAAATTGTGATGTGAGTGTTCCATTCAAACATTGTAAATTGGTGGTTTGCATGATTTGTATGTTAATAAGATCTAATGTGATGTGTAGCATGTATATGTATGTAAAATGTGATATAATGTGCTTATGATTATGGGTGATATTTAAATATAATGAAAAATGTAGAAAAGGTTATGATATTCAAAAATGGTGAATGAAATGATAAATGAAATGGTAATGAGAATATGGAAATGTGAAATAATATGATGTGTGTTTTTTAGCTTTGCACAATTACTTATTCCAGGAATATGTTGGTGTTGCATATGTTGATAGACCTGAGCAGAGCTAGGTTTTGTGATAAACTTGAACAGAGTTGGATTTTGAGATTGAGATTAAAAATAGGACCTAAGCAGAGCTGGGTTATAAAACTGATGTTATAATAGACTAAATCGACTGTTCTAAAACTTGGATATTGTGCAGAGAGTTGATGGGCCCAATGTGCGTGGTTGTGAGATGTTTGTATGTAATATGAATTTATGAATGTAAAATGAATGTGATATAGCATTACCATTAAATATTGTAAAAGATAAAGAAATGCAAAAATAAATGTTGCTTGTGTTGGTTGTATAGTGATTTTGAAACATGAAAGTTACATTGACTTTTTTTTTTAATGGTATTGTTATCAAACTACGTATCACTAAGCTTTCAGGCTTAGCACAATTATATCGCATAGGTAAGAAGATTGCTGATCAGTTTATGTCAGATGAGATTGAGTTTTGAGAGATTGAGTGCGCCACGAGACAGCTTGAAAGGTGTTGCATACATGTATAATTTTTTCTAATTTGTACTGTGGATTATTTATATTTAAATCTTATTATATATATATTAATTATGTTATAGGGATTATTATATATATATATATGTGTGTGATGGTTGTTTATTTAAATTATGAAACTTTTGGATGTAAACTGAGGAGAGGAAGATGGTTTTCAAATGGAAGAGGGTTTTTATATTGGGAGTGTATTTTTCTAATGCAGATTGTATTATTGGTAATTTGAGATTTATTAAAAATATAGACAAAACTCTAACAAATTTTTTCCAGAGATTTTTTGATATAATTTATATAATATTAACTTTATGTGTATAAATTTCTTATAATTATTATTATCATATATGTAAACTCTTATACCCAATATACGTATAATATATACATTTTGTATATGTAAAATATACATATAGAATACTAGAATGTCACAAATTTTATCCTTTAAAAAATTTCCATAATTTCAAAAGAAATATTTAAAACCTTAAATTGTACTTTAATAAATAAATATATTCGATAGTAGTTTAAATACTAAAAATACTTATCTTAGTAAAAAATTTCTGAGAAATATTCGTCAAAGTTTTATCTATAATTTGAATAATTCCAAAAATTAATTATACATCCTGCATAAAATTTAACACTCCCAAGTAAATCACATTCACTCGATGCTCCAATATTTCTCAAAATTCTTTCAATTCTCAAACATACATTTTATATGACAAAAAGGTATAAAAGTATACCAAATATATATATTAAGTCTAAAAAATTTATAATTTACATTTCTTACAAATATACAAACATAATGTACATACTTAAAATAAATTTCACAAAATAAAAATATTTACATGAAGTGCAGCTGGCCCTGGTATGTGGCATTCAATCCAAACTCCAAAATCAACCAGTCGCAATCTCGACCTGATGTGGTCTAGCCAAACTCTCCGGATCAGCCTTGTCACCTGCGCGATGAATTTCAATCTCACTAAGCTAAAAGCCTAGTAGTATATAGTTTGATACAAAAATATATGACATTTTATATGCAATGCCACAAATGCACTATACTACAAATGTCAAGCAACATGTATATACTTTTATCAACATATCAATCATTCACATACATTGGGCCCAAAAGTCCTTATATATTGATATAGTTTCAAAAATGTTATCTTGGGCTAGCTTAATCATTTTTGATACCAACGTATCTCAATCAAAGGCGTACAAAATCTGTAATACCGGCGTGTCTCACTTGAAGGTGTAATAATATATGTGACACCAATATATCTCACCCCAGGGCATAATACTATATGTGATACAAGTGTGTCTCACCCAAGGGCATAGTAATATCCAATAACAATATCTCGGAAATAGACTTTATATATGTAATATCCTCATGTATGCCTTAGAAGTTTTGATTATGTTGTTGTTGTAAGTTGGATTGAATGTATATGTTATATGAAGAGAAAAGAAATGGGAAGAGAAGGTTTATGTATATGTGTTTTGGGAAAGAAAAGAGGGTTTAAAGAGAGGTGTATATGTTGATTATATGGTAATATATATAACATATAAGTCGGTCAAAAGGGAGAGTCAATGCAAGAAGATATTTTCATTTATGATATGTGAAATTACTATAAAGGACATGTGAGTTAAAAGAGAGCTAAAGTAAATGGTTAAGGGCATTGAGGTAATTCTCTTTTGGAAATCTCTTGGTGGAGATTAAAAGAAGGAAAGAAAGGTTGACTTGTTATTTTCTTTTCTTTGCTTGAAGTGGTGGCCGGCTATCCAAAGAGAAGAGAGAGCAATTGAAGTGTTTTGGTTTCTAACATCAAGATTGAAGGGAGAATCAAGGAATTTAGTTGAAGATTTATGGAATTCAACAACTTTGGTAAGTTCTTTTCCTTGATTTCTTCTATTCTTGTGAAGTGGTGTTTTAAGTGAATTAGGGTTTGTTGATTTGATGATTAAATGTGTTTGTGATGTGTTTATAAGTTTTAAAATGGATTGTAAGTTATAAGATTGAATTGGTATTGGTTTGGTTTTGAATATGGTAAGTTAAGTGGAATTTGGTTTTAGGGTTTTGAGATGGTTTGTGTTTAAAATGTAATGTTAATGTGTTGTTTAAGTGATTAATGTAATGAATATTTAAGATATGTGTTAACAACTTTGATTAGAACCAATTGAATGAGATTATTGTTGTGCAAAAAGTGTGAAAATGCAAGTGAAAGAGCTTTGGCCAAATTAAGGGTTGTGTTCTTGAGTGACACGGCCATAAGCAAGATGAGACACGGCCAAGACTTATTATTTTTGAGAAACACGGCCAAGTCTAGAGAATTTTGGCCGTGTTGGATAGGTTTTGGGGTGACACGGTCACTGGCTTGGCCGTGTCCCTTGAATGTGTTTGCTACTGCCTGAGTTGTGTTGAGAGACACGGCCGTGTCCTTGCTCGTGTCTGCCTCGGGAAGTTTTGGTCTTGAGAGACACGGCCATAAGTTTGGCCGTGTCCCTTGGGTGTGTTTGCTACTGTGATGGTTTTTGGTTCTTCATTCATTGTTTGATTCTTCAAAAGTCTTTTGTTCCTAAACATTTTATATACACTCTAAATACTTTGTAATCAAAGAATGACCTAAACAAATGTATGTGGATGATTCTAAACCTATGAATAATGATCTTTGAATTAGGTTTTGAAGAGATTGTGTTGCATTAACCTAAATGTTGAGAATTCTTGGAAGAGAAAATGTATAGATGGATGGGAATAGTTCTTGAGGTAAGTACAAACTTACATAGATGTAATCTTTTATATGATTTTGAGACTTAACACCCTTGGTATAAATGTGTTAAGTAGATTATTATATTGTTAATTCAATGTTACTAATATTGTCATTTGTATAGTGTGAAAGCTATAATGATCATCCAAAAGAAAGGTATGTGCGATGCAATTTGTTAGGATAAATGTGTTAATAATGAATGGTGTTAATGTGTCTTGAGAAATGATGAAATGTGATGTTATCATGATTGATAATGATGATCAAAATGAAATAAATGGACATATGGATTATATGACAATGAAATTAAGATACATGTGCAAAGAAATGGATTATGTATGCTTGAATGATATGATTAAAGCATGCCTATATGGTATGATTGATTAATGATATGTTTGTTTAGTAATGTAATTGATGTTGCATATATCAATGATGAAACATGAAATGTGATTTGAGATATAATGTGATATGAAGCCATTGTTCTTGGCAATGATAACTCAAATGTGATATGAAGCCATTGTGATTGGCTATGATAATTCAATTGAGATATGTAAGGCATGTTTGCCTAAATGATGATGAGAATTGAAAATGATATTGATGATGAAATAAACAATGAATTGTGTATCTAATGTGTTATTCATTTTCAGAGTTTTGTTGTTGGTGGCATGCCTAATGGTAACAATCTCTTGAAGTTAGGTTGGGCTTGATCCTTGAAGCCAAGTTGGGTTGAAGTTTAACATGTTTTACTCCCCTTGAAGCTTGGTTGGGTCTAGTCCTTGAAGCCTAATTGAGATGTTACAACCCTTGAAGCTAGGTTGGACTAGTTCTTGAAGCCAAGTTGGGTTGATACTTAGCATGCTTTGTTCCCCTTGAAGCTTGGTTGAACTTAATCCTTGAAGCCTAGTTGGGATATTTATGAATGTGATAATTAAACCAAAGCATTAACTCTGAAAGTCGAATAGCATATTAGTGTCTTTTGGGCCCGAGTATGTCATTTGTTGTAAATATGATATATATGTACAAATGTTGGAATACATGAGTAACGAGATATATAAATTGTGGATATTAGTGATGGATGATGGTTGGTGATAATAATTGCCTTTGTGAGAAATGTGATGTATGATTAATGAATTGTGAACAAACTAATGTTATGAAGTATGATATGTGATGTGTGTATTGATTGTGGGTATTAATGATGAATTGTGTTTGGTGATAAGGATTGTCTTCCTTGGAAAATGTGACTTTTGATTAGTATGATATATATAATGTATGTATATTGATATATTGATTGTGAGTATTAGTAATGGATTATGGTTGGTGGTAATGTTTTATATAAACATATATAATATATGAGATTAGTCAAGATATATGAAAGTTGCAATTAGGAAGGAAAAACATGATAAGAACTAATTGTACATTGAGTTGATATATCATTATATAATGGAATATCTATAATGTATGTTTATTTTATATTTGTACTACTAAGCTTTCGGGCTTAGCGCGGATGTGTAATCGCGCAGGTAGCTTGGTGGAAGATACAAAGTCTTTCGTTATGCCACGAGAAGGGTAAAGGTTTGTCGAGAACAACTAGAGGGAAATGCATACATGTATAACTTTTATATTGATGTATTTATGACGAGAAAGTAATTATATGTATAAATGAAGTTTTTGATAAAGATAATGATTTGGTAAATGTTATTTAAATTAATGTATTATGGTTTGGAATTCTTTTACAGGTTTTAAAAAGGTAACGAAAAGTGACATCCTTATACTTTATATACTTACCGTATGTATACCAGGTATATGTATAGTACTTATATAAGGTATCAGGGTGTTACAATTATTTTGGTATCAGAGCTTAGGTTCGAGATTCTCTGCCTAAGTGAAATTGAAAAGAAAAATTTTTTTTGAAAAGTTTAAATAAAAGTAAAAAGGAAAAGTTTTGAAATGAAATTTGTAATACATGCGTATGCATTGACACCTAGGTTGGTCTCGGATGTGGCATAATATGACTTGTAGAATATTTGTGTTATATGAGATGTTCAATATAGTTGATGATATATGTGTATACTATGTTGATGTGATGAGAAACCATGATTGTTGGCAATGATGTTGGAAATGAATTATAATTGAGGCATAGTGCCTAATTAATTATGAGAAACGAATTGTGAAATCTAATGTGATATATGCATATTGATGATGCATATAAAAAATGTTATGTCGTGTGCAACATGGAATGTAATGTTGATGTTTATGAGCAATATTATGTAGGACATAATATGAATTGAAACATAAAGAAATGAAAAGGAGAATAAAGTTGAAAATGAGTTGAAAATCAAATCAAGATAAGAATATGTACTTTTCTTCTATACTTTGAACCTCTTTATAATAAAGTTTATGTTGGGTTTGCTAATGTTGAGTTTGCTAGACAGATGAAATAATATCGAATTGTTAATATTGAAAGTTATGTTATTTAAATGAGGAGAGTATGGGGGAATATTGAATGAGTTGATTAGTAGAGGCAAAGTGTGATTATGTAAAGTTGGGATGTATATACAGTTAAGGTTTTGTTTAAAGGAAAAAGAGATGATATTGGTTAAGTAGGAATATAAATTGGTATTGTTATTTTAATGCAAACATTGTGAGTTTAATGTTAGAAATGTGAGATGCTTGAATATGGTGAAAGCTCATGGTAATGGTGGTAATATACGATATTTGAGATTCTGAAATGGGCTTGGTAATTGTGAAAATTATATGTTTTGATATTGCTTTGTGATATATATATATATATATATGTAAGATGTTTTTAAAGTGATATTAAGAAAAGATGAGTTTGGCAAATTGAAGTTTAAGCAAAGTAGTAAGTTGAAAAGTTAAAGTTCTAGTGGAATTTGATAAAGATTATTTGGATATTGATAGTTTAATGTATATTCAATACATGAGCTAGGTGAAATGACTTATATTGCACATGAAAGTATTATGAATTGAGTAATGTGATTGATAGTATGAGAATTTGTTTTGATGTAAAAAGGGTAGTGGAGGAGCAAATGAAAGTGAGCTATTTTAAGCCACACTACTGGAAAGGGTAAAATGGATATGGAAGTGTATTAAATGCTTTTAAAGACGAAAGGGAAAGAGATGTCACATTTGGAAGATGACCAAGATGGATGTGAAGTGTTATTGTAGTTGGAATACATATATATATATATATATATATATTTTTGTAGTGTGAATAAATACTTTATATTATATTGGAAGAATGAGAATGATAGTGTTTAAAAGAAAGTGCTGAACATTAAATTTGTATTGAATGTATGAAAAAGGAAAATAAAATAAGAGCATATAATTAAGTGTGTACATGTATATGACATGTGAATGAAATTATACATATATACATAAAGGTGTGAATCATGTTTTGTAGATGACCTATGAATATGTATATGGTATAATTATAGAATTAATGATATGGAAATGATGTTGTATGTATAAGTGGACCTAAGAGAGAGTAGGTCTGGAACTGGGTAAAGCTAATTGGATTATGTGATAAAAGTAAGTATGAAATGGACTTGAGTAATAGTGGACAGTGGAAATTGTTGGTGAGCTTTAAATTTGATGATTATATGATATTTAGAGTCCCAAAGTATTCACATATAAAAGTTCTATGTAATTATATTATAAGAGATTGTAAATGGATTAGAAATGAAGTGACGAATAGGAATTGTATAAGAACTGTATATGATTGAATATGTAAATAATAATATTGTTGAAACGTGACTTAAGTTGATAAAGATCGTATAATCGAATGCAAATTTGGTTGAAACAGAGTTGGAATGTGTTAACTTCTGATATAGTAAAAATGTAAAGAAGGAATATGTAATTTTTGAGATACACCTTAGCCTTGTATTTGTATAGATTGAGAATAAAATTATGAGAAGAACAATATTGATTTGAAAGTCTCAGGCTTGAATATTAATCTCTTAAAGCCATGTGTTTTGTTCAGCATATTTGATCGGTTAATTTTGTTATCCATGAATTTGGATCTTAGATAAAAGGATTGTAATACAGATTTGGTGAGATTGAAATTATGTTGGAGGAGTATAGTTAAAAGTTATGATGGATAAAGTTGTACTTTATCATTTTATGTTAAAAACTTGGTTATAATTGTGAAAATAAAGAGAGAAAGAGGAAATTATGGAAATGTGTTGAGTTGTGGATAATATAATATATATATATATATAACAATGATATGAAATGTGAAGAGATATTAAAAAGGGAGGAATTATAGAATATGTTTAAGGTATGTAACTCGAGGTTTGAGTGAATGAATTGTAGATAGTAAATATGGTATAAAATTTTTATGAGAATTGGTGGGTATTATAGTAAGATAATAGAGAATAAACTATGTGTATATTAAAAGATAATTTGAAGTGATTTGTTATCATGATGATTTGACTGAAAATGGATCGGAAGAGATCATGAATTGAATATAAGTTTGCCCTAATGGAATGAAGTTATATATATACATATATGAATGTTATGAAATTTTATGATAAGTTAAGTAAATTAATCGTTGGTTGAAATTGAACAAGATTGGAATGTGGGTATATAGTGACAAATAGATCAATTGATCTAGATGTGACTAAGATTATGAATCATTATTGAGATTTAATGTGTGTAGTTGTACCAATAGTGTAATTATTTACATGATAATGTATATGATGTAAAATGTTAAAGTGTGAATGAACATGAACGAATGGAATTATAGTAGTTATAAATCATGATAAAAAGGGTAAAGATTGGTTATTTATAAAATAAATAAAAAGGTAATGTATTAATATGTAAGTTAAGTGAAATGCATGTTAAAGAAGTAACTTTATTTGTGGAAATAAGGATCTTGTTATCCATTGAGGGTTGATAAATGTCTATTTAGACAGTGATTGTAATGAAGGGATAATTAATGCTCAGATATAAATCAATGGTTTTTAAGGTTAAAGTTAAGAGAGTAATTACAAAGAAGTGAAAGAACCAAATATATTAAATATAAAGATTAGATGGAGTATAAGTGTACTATAAAATGATCTGATTCTTATATAAAGACAATAACAAGAAATGTAATGAGCTCTTTTGAATGTTTGATTAAGGAAGTAACAAGATGTATAAACATATAGAATGATGAGTTATGGAATTTAAAGAAGGTGGTTAATTCTAAAGAGGAGAGTTGAAGCTATATGATTTAATGATATAATGACTTAAACGTATAATTAACTTCATATGGAAGTTAAGATGGTATGGTATTATGAATTGATTACAATTATACTAGATAATTTCGAGGACGAAATTATTTAAGGGGGAGAGAATTGTAATATCCTCATGTATGCCTTAGAAGTTTTGATTATGTTGTTGTTGTAAGTTGGATTGAATGTATATGTTATATGAAGAGAAAAGAAATGGGAAGAGAAGGTTTATGTATATGTGTTTTGGGAAAGAAAAGATGGTTTAGAGAGAGGTGTATATGTTGATTATATGGTAATATATATAACATATAAGTTGGTCAAAAGGGAGAGTCAATGCAAGAAGATATTTTCATTTATGATATGTGAAATTACTATAAAGGACATGTGAGTTAAAAGAGAGCTAAAGTAAATGGTTAAGGGCATTGAGGTAATTCTCTTTTGGAAATTTCTTGGTGGAGATTAAAAGAAGGAAAGAAAGGTTGACTTGTTATTTTCTTTTCTTTGCTTGAAGTGGTGGCCGGCTATCCAAAGAGAAGAGAGAGCAATTGAAGTGTTTTGGTTTCTAACATCAAGATTGAAGGGAGAATCAAGGAATTTAGTTGAAGATTTGTGGAATTCAACAACTTTGGTAAGTTCTTTTCCTTGATTTCTTCTATTCTTGTGAAGTGGTGTTTTAAGTGAATTAGGGTTTGTTGATTTGATGATTAAATGTGTTTGTGATGTGTTTATAAGTTTTAAAATGGATTGTAAGTTATAAGATTGAATTGGTATTGGTTTGGTTTTGAATATGGTAAGTTAAGTGGAATTTGGTTTTAGGGTTTTGAGATGGTTTGTGTTTAAAATGTAATGTTAATGTGTTGTTTAAGTGATTAATGTAATGAATATTTAAGATATGTGTTAACAACTTTGATTAGAACCAATTGAATGAGATTATTGTTGTGCAAAAAGTGTGAAAATGCAAGTGAAAGAGCTTTGGCCAAATTAAGGGTTGTGTTCTTGAGTGACACGGCCATAAGCAAGATGAGACACGGCCAAGACTTATTATTTTTGAGAAACACGGCCAAGTCTAGAGAATTTTGGCCGTGTTGGATAGGTTTTGGGGTGACACGGTCACTGGCTTGGCCGTGTCCCTTGAATGTGTTTGCTACTGCCTGAGTTGTGTTGAGAGACACGGCCGTGTCCTTGCCCGTGTCTGCCTCGGGAAGTTTTGGTCTTGAGAGACACGGCCATAAGTTTGGCCGTGTCCCTTGGGTGTGTTTGCTACTGTGATGGTTTTTGGTTCTTCATGCATTGTTTGATTCTTCAAAAGTCTTTTGTTCCTAAACATTTTATATACACTCCAAATACTTTGTAATCAAAGAATGACCTAAACAAATGTATGTGGATGATTCTAAACCTATGAATAATGATCTTTGAATTAGGTTTTGAAGAGATTGTGTTGCATTAACCTAAATGTTGAGAATTCTTGGAAGAGAAAATGTATAGATGGATGGGAATAGTTCTTGAGGTAAATACAAACTTACATAGATGTAATCTTTTATATGATTTTGAGACTTAACACCCTTGGTATAAATGTGTTAAGTAGATTATTATATTGTTAATTCAATGTTACTAATATTGTCATTTGTATAGTGTGAAAGCTATAATGATCGTCCAAAAGAAAGGTATGTGCGATGCAATTTGTTAGGATAAATGTGTTAATAATGAATGGTGTTAATGTGTCTTGAGAAATGATGAAATGTGATGTTATCATGATTGATAATGATGATCAAAATGAAATAAATGGACATATGGATTATATGACAATGAAATTAAGATACATGTGCAAAGAAATGGATTATGTATGCTTGAATGATATGATTAAAGCATGCCTATATGGTATGATTGATTAATGATATGTTTGTTTAGTAATGTAATTGATGTTGCATATATCAATGATGAAACATGAAATGTGATTTGAGATATAATGTGATATGAAGCCATTGTTCTTGGCAATGATAACTCAAATGTGATATGAAGCCATTGTGATTGGCTATGATAATTCAATTGAGATATGTAAGGCCTGTTTGCCTAAATGATGATGAGAATTGAAAATGATATTGATGATGAAATAAACAATGAATTGTGTATCTAATGTGTTATTCATTTTCAGAGTTTTGTTGTTGGTGGCATGCCTAATGGTAACAATCTCTTGAAGTTAGGTTGGGCTTGATCCTTGAAGCCAAGTTGGGTTGAAGTTTAACATGTTTTACTCCCCTTGAAGCTTGGTTGGGTCTAGTCCTTGAAGCCTAATTGAGATGTTACAACCCTTGAAGCTAGGTTGGACTAGTTCTTGAAGCCAAGTTGGGTTGATACTTAGCATGCTTTGTTCCCCTTGAAGCTTGGTTGAACTTAATCCTTGAAGCCTAGTTGGGATATTTATGAATGTGATAATTAAACCAAAGCATTAACTCTGAAAGTCGAATAGCATATTAGTGTCTTTTGGGCCCGAGTCTGTCATTTGTTGTAAATATGATATATATATACAAATGTTGGAATACATGAGTAACGAGATATATAAATTGTGGATATTAGTGATGGATGATGGTTGGTGATAATAATTGCCTTTGTGAGAAATGTGATGTATGATTAATGAATTGTGAACAAACTAATGTTATGAAGTATGATATGTGATGTGTGTATTGATTGTGGATATTAATGATGAATTGTGTTTGGTGATAAGGATTGTCTTCCTTGGAAAATGTGACTTTTGATTAGTATGATATATATAATGTATGTATATTGATATATTGATTGTGAGTATTAGTAATGGATTATGGTTGGTGGTAATGTTTTATATAAACATATATAATATATGAGATTAGTCAAGATATATGAAAGTTGCAATTAGGAAGGAAAAACATGATAAGAACTAATTGTACATTGAGTTGATATATCATTATATAATGGAATATCTATAATGTATGTTTATATTTTATATTTGTACTACTAAGCTTTCGGGCTTAGCGCGGATGTGTAATTGCGCAGGTAGCTTGGTGGAAGATACAAAGTCTTTCATTATGCCACGAGAAGGGTAAAGGTTTGTCGAGACCAACTAGAGGGAAATGCATACATGTATAACTTTTATATTGATGTATTTATGTCGAGAAAGTAATTATATGTATAAATGAAGTTTTTGATAAAGATAATGATTTGGTAAATGTTATTTAAATTAATGTATTATGGTTTGGAATTCTTTTACAGGTTTTAAAAAGGTAACGAAAAGTGACATCCTTATACTTTATATACTTACCGTATGTATACCAGGTATATGTATAGTACTTATATAAGGTATCGGGGTGTTACAATATAAGTTATATATGCAAACACATTTCTTATAATTCAATTTTCTCTTGTTTTTCCACATTTCATATTCTTTTTCCAATTTTCAACTCATAATCACCATCACCGTCACATACATTGTTAATGTGGCTCACTTCCACATTTTAGTGCATAATTTACACTTTTCTCAATTCATACGTAACATTATTATTAGCCATACTTAAATGGCTTATCATGCCATAAATAATTCAAATCAAGCATTGTTACTTCAAACAATGCTTCACATACTATGAATAATTATTCAAGTAACATAACACATTCACCATATATAATGTGTTATGCTCAAACACTACAAAAATATTTGGCATTTGCGACGGAAATCTGCGACGGACATGTTTGCGTCGCAAATTTGCTACGGATCTGCGACGGATTTGCGACGGAAGGACAAGTCAGAAGAATTTTGAGAAATTGGTCGCAAATCCATTGCAAATCCGTCGCAGATCTGCGACGAAAATCATTCCGTCGCAAATAATCGTCGCAAAAGTTGGCGCGGAAACTTGGCGCGAGAGAGAAAACACTAAAAGAACCAATTTGCAACGGAGATCTGCTACCGTCTATTGCCGTCGCAAATTTCACTATAAAAATATTCGGAATTTTGCGACGGAAATCTGCGACGGAAATGTTTCCGTCGCACATTTGCTACGGATCTGCGACGGAAGGACGAGCCAGAGGAATTTTGAGAAATTGGTCGCAAATCCGTTGCAAATCCGTCGCAGATCTGCGACGAAAATCAGTCCGTCGCAAAAGTTGGCGCGGAAACTTGGCACGAGAGAGAAAACACTAAAAAAACCAATTCGCAACGGAGATCTGCTACCGTCTATTGCCGTCGCAAATTTCACTATAAAAATATTCGGAATTTTGCGACGGAAATCTGCGACGGACATATTTCCGTCGCAAATATGCTACGGATCTGCGACGAATTTGAGACGGAAGGACGAGTCAGAGGAATTTTGAGAAATTGGTCGCAAATCCGTTGCAAATCCGTCGCAGATCTGCGATGAAAATCGGTCCGTCGCAAATAATCGTCGCAAAAGTTGGCGGGATTACTCTCGCCGAGAATTTTTGCGGAAAATTTTACGTCGCAAATCCGTCGCAAATCGGTAGCAAATTTGCGACGGAAACATGTCCGTCGCAGGTTTCCGTCGCAAATGCCGAATATTTTTGTAGTGAAAAATTGAATTGGCTGAGTTTAATGCCGTATAATTTTTTCTTTCTTTTTCGTGTCAGTTGCAGAGCTCTCCGCCATGGATTTTACCTGCTCGATCTCCAAAACTAAATCATTTTTCTTCGTCTTCTAGAAAGAGGTAAGTACTTCAATGCCTCTGTCATTGTTAGTCCATGCAATTACTCGTTACTTCTTCTTTATTATTTTTTTTCTTATTTATATTTGCTTTTTATTGAGTTGCATGGACTTTTCTTTTTTTTTTCAATTTTTTTTAAAAAATTTTTGTTTGGTAATTAGGTAGCTCCTGAAAACTAGAGCCAATACTATTAGTCATCATTTTGCTGAATATAATTTTTAATTATGGAATTAATTTGTTTTTTGATAAATGCTGGACGACCAATCATAACCGCTGAGGACAGATTAGACTCTGAAAAGTTAATTGTCGCTTTGCATTTTTTTTTTAATTTTGAGGAGAGGAGCTTAGTGTAAAATCTAACCCAATTACATGATTGTAGTAATTAAATGCTATTCTACAGGCAATCAATGTTTTATTTCTAATTGATTTTCTAACTTGTTTCGTTTGATTGTTAAAATGGAAAGATGTGTGATTCAGTATTCTTGTTTGGATTGCATTGCTGATAGGACCTTTTTTTTCTTTCAGATTTGAATAAATATAATGTTCACTTAGAATTTTGGTTATGGAAAGATCTCATATAGAAACTGATTAATTTCTGGATTGCACACATGAGAATGTCAACTATTATTGCTGAATTTATTAAGGTTCATGTTCACATATTAGTTCTACAGGGAATCGATGCCACGCCAACTGTGGCGGATCGAGTCTTCGGCTTTTGGTGAATGTAATTTCAGAATTCAGTTTTTTGGTGAGCGTAAAGCATTCTATTTTACTTAGTTAATCATTATTCTATTTTTACATGAGGGCGGATACCTTACCTCAGGTTCTAAAAAGGGTGTTTTATCTCATGATGCAAATTTTTATATGCTTGAATAGACTCCAGGAAGGGAGATTTAGGATTATAATGGCAAAGCAAAGCAATTTTAAATAAGAGTATAAGGCATTTCTTTGTAAAAGCCAACTAAAAGCTCAACTTTGCTTCATGGCAGTTTGGATTGAATATGTTTAGGTTGTCTTTTATGTTATTGTACCATCAACTTCTTGATGCTTGTTACTTTGAATACCACAGACAATAGATTGGCCTGTCCTAACGCATGTTGTGCATTGGCTGAGTGGTTATCATGGTTTCATACAACACATGTATCCCTAAAGCCTTTGTTAATATAAGCTCAACATAGAAACACTTACCAAGGTGACCATGAGCAATATCAAGCCTTACCTTTTTTTTTTTTATGGTTTCTATTAACAGCATTATGTTGCAGTCTTCTCATTTTGAATGTCATTTCTGTGCTAAATCCAACCTGTTATATTTCAAAAGCCCATTTATATCTATGCATCTAGATCTAAATATGGCTTCTGCTGTTAAAATTTTTTTTTAAATGGCTTTTAATAGTAATCTCAAGCTTTTAACTACTTCATAAGGCCCCAAATAATTAAATATTTCTGTTTGGTTGACTGGTTTTCTGTGATGATTGACCATGAATCGAAAGAGTGGGATTCAGGTGGTTGTACGAGTTATCTTTTTATTATTATTATTATTATTCTTTTTTTTTAATTTTCTGTTTTGGTGTCTGTGTCTTGGGGGAGGGGACCCTTGGATAAGTATACCTTTATTTAAAGTTATCCTTGGCTTTTTTTTTCTTTTTGTGCGGCAAAACACCTTCAGATAAACTCTGATGATACTTTTACAGGGAATTGGAAAGCCAGTTCTCAGAGGAAGTTGAATTGTGCTGCTTGTGTGGATATTTCAGATGATTCAAATCCCAAGCTCTTTAGAATGAGGCAAGATACTATTTCTCAGGTGAAAACTAAGGGAAAAAATCTGATATGGAAAAGTTATAATATGGATTGCATAACCTGCTTCCATTGCCAGGTGATGATTTTGCCAAAACAAAATTGTAAATTGTTTGGTTTTGTTCTTTATCCTTATTGATATTGATATATTAGGTTAATGCTTTTTCTATGACTATCTCTGGAGTTCTTCAAAGAAAAATGAATAAAGTCATATTCAAGCTAACTTCTATTGCTTAACTTGATTGTGAATAACTTAATGTGTCAGATTGTGTATTTTAGTTGTAATTTGTAGTATACATGTTTATGCAATTCACTTTATGTGCAGAATTATGAAGCTAAACTCATGATTGGATCCATTTCATCATATTGCCTATTCAGATCAATGCAGTTAAATTTTGTGAAAACAATGATAAAGATGGTTCAAGATTCATTTCCCTCTTTGGTTTTGACTTTTGGATCAACAAACTCACCTTTTGCTTGTATATCTAGTTCCTTAAATAAGCCCACTCCTCTTGGGTTGGATGTGTCCTTCCCTTCATTTAAAGATCTTCAGTGGACCCTAGCACGTTTACTCTATTTGTTCAATATTCAACTCGAAAGAAATGTGGTAACATAAGTTAAGCAATCATTTTCTTGTTTGATTCATGATCTGCATTTTTCAATCTTCTGGTTCATAAGAAGATGTTAAAGTTGAAATCTCAGTATCTATATTTTATTTGTAAATCTGCAGTCTGTTGATGTTGTCAAGTACACTAATGAAGAGTATGAGAAATATTTGACCGATCCCGTAGGTATCAACTCATGGTTTCGTCTTTATGACTTTCTGTAGCTGCTATATCGTAAGATTTCAATTGAGTGTGCTAGTTAAGAATAAAGAGGAATCATTATCTTGCCCTGATTTCCTATTATAAATTATGGAACTAATTCTCAATCACTTTATTTCTGTTAGATGTGGACCAAGGAGGAGACAGATCAATTGTTTGACCTGTGTGAAAGACTTGATCTCCGCTTCATTAAAGGTGATTCAGACAGAATTGCTTAAAAATTAAGGTTTATTGATTTTAGAAAGATTTTCATATACTTAAAAAAGAAAAAAAATAATTCACAAATCACATATTCTGACCCTATATATGCATTTCACATGCTTATAATTAAGGTTTATTGATTTTAGTGTATAATTAGCTGCATTACTTAATAGTAATAATTTCTACCATAATTATTCATGCATAATTATGGTATACCTGCAATTGGCAACAAAATGAAGTGCTAGATTTTGCAACAACCACAGCAGTAAATTGAGGAATGTGATGATGTTTGTTCAAGTAATCAATCCATTGCATTGTTCTGATGTAAGTCACAGTTAGGTAAACTAACTAGTTACTTTGTCATTTCAATTCAAAATGTTTGTGTGAATGCATGAATTATGTCATTTACTGGATATTTAGATTTCAGTATGTTTGTCTGTTTCCCATTAAAATAGTGCATTAAATCATTGTAATTAAAGAGTAGAGTTTGTTAGAAAAACTCTGTGGATGTTTATAGTTTATTTCTGTGGGTTATGACCTATTGAAAGTAGGGATGGCCAGATATGTGGGCGAAACAGTTGAGTTGTGGCCATCTTTACAAGGGATGATTCACATGGATGTTAGAGATAAGAGAAGTAGCACATGCATTGGCAATTGATGTTTGACTGTGAATTCCACATTTCAAGTCTGATGCAATTTTTAGTTTCTCATGTGTAATACGGGTTGAGATTTATTGCATTGCATGGTAGAAAAGCATAGAATATAGTTTCAGCCTCTTTGCACCTATAACCTGCAGAAGAGGACTTGGTGGTATGTTGTACGGAATCAGTTGAGGCTGGATCTTCGTAAGCGACTAGAGCATTATAAGACTAAGAAATGAGCTTGAGTTAAAATGCTTTGTGCAAAGTGTCCAGTATCATTGTTGCAAGCTTGACCTTCAAATATGAATTCTAGCTCAAATTAATGTTGAACTATTAAATAAACTAGCTCAAGCTTTGTTATCTGTTCAGCAGTGGAGCCTTTGCCTTGCTTACTGGAACATTATAAAAGCTCAAGTTGAATTAATGGTTCTACCCTGTAAACCTCTACTGTCGCTTCACATTCTATTTCAATATATGAAGTTCATTTCTATGGAATTTTACTTATATATTTAATTTGTAAAAAGATTTTCAATTTATTTTTATGTTTGAATAACTTATTTTTTTCAAACAATATTCTTATTTTTTATTGAAAAGATGTAATATTTTTATGTATAACTTCTAAAATAATCAATAAATTTTATTTAATTATTTAAAAAATAATTTAGAACAGGATGCTTTTAGATGAAAATGCGTTTATATTTACATTTCAATGTGAGAGTCAAATTTGTATGACATTTTCTATTATATATATTTACATTACATATATATTATAATTAAAATTATATTATTATTTAAATTCTATTAGTATATAGAATTAATATTCTATAAAAGTAATTAATATTAGTATATTTATTAATTTAATATTATTATAGTTAGTATATAAAATTATATAAAATTAGATTATTAGAATATAGTATATAAAATGTATAACGGTATATAAAAAAGTATACAATAAAATGTGATAATATATATAATATTAGTAAAATATATATAATACTAGTAAAAACTATATGTATATATAATATAAATATATTAATAAATTTTTTATTAATTATATTGCCATACCTGGAACCATTAATAACTCCAATTACTTGTTTTATTTTTTCAAAATTTGCTTTCAGGATGGTTTGGTTCACGAGTTGAATGAAAAAGCCTACACACCACGGTTAGTATTACTTTGTTAACGTGTATCATATTATTCTTTTCATTTACTCTTTTTAATATTATTTGCAGGTTAATAATGATGATGCAAGTCATGATTCAATGGAAAATGATAATTGAAGATCTATATTGTTATTTTCAAGATATATTATTTATAGTAGTGTTCTTAACACTTGTATAGTTAAATTGTAAAATATTTTATTCTATTGAAGATTAATAAAAGAATTATTTTTATCAATGTAATTAGTGTTTTTTTAGATTGTGTTTAAATGTTCCAAATGTATTTATAAAGTTCTCATAAAATTAATTGATAATATAAATAGTTCCAATAAAAATCAATATTAAATTACTACGGATTTGCTATGAATCTGCGACGGATATTTGAAATCTATAACGGAATTTGCGATAGATACTGCGACGACAATCTGCGACGGAATCTGTGACGGCAATCTGCGACGGAATCTGTGACGAATTTGCGACGGAAATCTGTGACGGAATCTGCGACGGAAATCTGCGACAAAATCTGCGACGGCCTGTCGCAAATTAAAAATTGCGACGCCTTTTTTATTAACGGATCGTATCCGTCGCAGATCGGTCGCAGATCGGTCGCAAGACTTGATTTGCGACGGATCTGCGACGGATTCTGTCCGTCGCAGATAGCGTGTTTTTTTGTAGTGAATCAATGCAAATAATTACATTAAGTGCCACAGTATGTACTAACTTCTTTTAAGCAAAAATGTGAGCCAAAGCTCTACTCCACACCAAATTCAGTTATTGTCCTTCACTACTAGGTTATATGAATTGCTATCTACTCAATGTATTTTCAAAATATGAATATATATATAACACATTAGAATCACATTTATAGGTGTTTTAACCATTAAACATGAATTATATGACATTCCTTCAATTTTCCAAATTTTGCCTTAATGCACTTTAATTTTATAACTTCATTCTAATCAATTCTAATTAGCATTCTAAGTTTAGTTCCATCATTAAAATCATTTTATAACATGATTTAAACAATAAAATCAAATGAACATTCATTCTTTAACAAAACCCTTTCAAAACCCTAAATTCAATAATAACTCATCCATACTCCATCTAAACTTAAACAAATCAACTATCCAACTACAAAATCTTTATCTCCTCATTAAAGTAACACCCTCTATACCCATGTAATACATTAAACAACACTCCATCAAAAGCCCAATTCACATATAATCATACATCTTAAGAAAACGTAACAAAAATCAAAGAATTATTACCTCTATCAAGAAATTTCTTTAAAAACTCTCTAATTCCTCTAAAAATGAGTAAATTTGCTATATTAAATGAAGCCCAAGCTCCCTCCAAACAACTATGGAGTTCAGCCACCAAGGGGAGAAGAAGACAGATGAAAATTTTAAAATTTTTATTTTTTTCTTCTTTAATATTAACCAAGTATATGTATTATTATATTAATTAATTATTTAAAATTATAATTTCTTTCTTCCATTAGAAATTATTTTAATTTTGAATCATTTAATTATTATTTTTATTTTATTTTATTTTTTTAACTTTTACTTTTTGCTTTATACCCTTTTACCATTTTACCCCTTTGACTTTATATTCACTTTGACTATATATGTAACACCCTTATACCCTATATACGTATAATATATATTTTTAGTATATGTAAAATACGCATATACAGTACAAGAATGTCACAGACCGGTTTAATAAAATTTTTTCACATTTCCAATTTAAAATTTTAAATTCTAAATATATAAAAATTAAACAGAATATAAATATTCTTTACTTGTTATAAGAACCTAAAATAAATAATATATATAAAAATCTCTGGGAAAAATTCACCAGAGTTTTGTCTGTCTTTTGGATACCTTAAAATTTATCAAAACAAAACCTGCAAAAAAGAAAACACTCCCAAATAATTTCCAATCACCATCTCAACCATACTTCTCAATTTCACCAAGTTTCTCAAACATTTATACATATAGATATATATAATTTAAAACACACTTACTCTCCCATTTCAAATACATTGACCCAAATATTCTTTATAATATACAATACGTAAAATTCAAAACATAATATATTATTCATAAAACTCAAAATGTACAATAACATAAAAATATATACATGCTGCAGGCAGTGTTTCTGATCTCGATAGCAACTCAACAAGCTCAACTACAAGTCTAGACCGGACCTGGTCTAGAAGAACTCTCTGGCTCGACTGGGTCTACCCTGTCACCTGCGTGATGGAAACAATCGTGCTAAGCCGAAGCCTAGTGGTACAAACTTTGATAATAACAATATAACTCAATGCAATACCAAATGCACAATGCATATAGATGTCACATCAATCCACTTTCTTATATTTTTCAAATAATTCATAAGCATAACTCATAACATTATATTACTCAATTGTATCATAATTCATAATTCACAGTAAAATAAAGACAAGCATGGGCCCAAAAAGGATATAATATGCTATTCAAATTTCAGAGTTACTACTTTGGTCCATAATGACACCATGTGTCTAGCCCCGTAGGCAATATATATATCCATGGATAATGCAACAGCCCCAATCTCTTGGACCTCAACCCGGCTAGACCCTTAGGCCCCAGTATCTTGGTCCTCAACCCTGCTAGACTGCTACAGTTTTTGAGACTTACGACCCAGTCTTATCACCCCCAAAAACATCATATTTATCAGCTGGTCTGGCTTACGACCCAGTCTTTTCACCATTCCAGCGTATAGCCTGTAGGCAATCATAGGCACGCCGACAAACCCAGAACTCTGAAAATTGAATAACATACGAGGCACACAATTTATTCATATTTCTCATTATTAATCTCTTTCTCATTTTTACATATTCAATCTAGGCACATTGCCTTATTTTCACATTTTTTTTTCTCACTTTTCTCATTTTTTACATCTTTCTCATTTTTCTCACTTTTCTCATTTTTATCAATATCAATTCATTTCATTATTACATATATCTCAATTTTGCATTCACAACACATTACCCAATCACTTTGGATATTTTAACATAATATGCATATTTCACATGTTACACAAATTAGCCATTATCAATGGCTTTTCACAATGCATTTAACACATATATGACAATACAAATGTCATAGCATATTATTCATACACAATCAATGAACCAAGTAGCTTAACACATTTTCCAACCAAAATGTGTTAAGTCCAAATGTTATGCAAATATAAACATTATATTCAAAGTTTGTACATACCTCCACTAGCAACCCAAAGCAAGCTTAAAACAACCTTCAATCCAATCTTTCTAACTCGCTCTTCACCACTTGGATGAAGAAAATCAATCTCCCTCAATGCCTAAACCAAATGTGATAGCAAATAATCATTTAGTATCACATTTAATTGCATTTTCAACTTTAAATCATAATTACACATCACTCCTACAAATTTCCAAAAATTTAGCTTTTCCTTACTTCAACATTAGAATTCCATTCTACAACAATTAAATTAGTGTTTTAAGTTTATTTATATTATTAAAAACTTATTTTAATACATTTAAATCATTTACATTATAAAGATACACTCTTATATACAAAATCTCAAAAATGGCATAACCTTCTCCCATTGAAGGTTTTCCATTCCAACACAATCCATTACTCATTCCAAGCTTATATTCATCACTTTTAACACTAAACAACATGCTTAAACAAATAAAATCACACAATTCAACCACTTTGAAAAATCACTTTTCCACAACCCTAAATCTCCACTTCCATTCTCAAACTCCAACCCAACACCATCAAATCCAATATTTGACTTTAAAATACTTGTTTATGAATCAAAACAACTCATTTGGAATCAATTTGCCTAATTAAAATTCATATTTTCAAAACCCCAAAAATTCATAACCCTAAATTCTCTCTCTTCACCATTCTTTAACCAAACTCCATCATCTCTTCAATCTAACCTTAGAATCATTGTTAACTACCCAAAATAATATCATACACATCAATTCCAACAATTATAACATACTACATAAAAATTCAAATTCTCACATAATCTAAATTTCCAAGGAATTCAAAGAAAAGAGATGAAAACTTACTAATTTTGGTGGAAATCACCAAAAATCTACTTGAAACTTGTTAATTCCTTCAATTTATGGAGTATGGAAGAAGCAAAATTCTTGGTCTTCAAACATCCATGGAAGCCACGTTTTTTAGAAGAAAAAGAAGAAGAAGAAGACTTTTAATATTCTTTCCTTTTCATCTTTTTTTTAACCACATATATATATATATTAAAATAATTTAATATTTAATTATTTAATTATTTTTTAATAAATTTTAAGTCCTAATTTCCCTCTTCCATTCAAAATTAATTTGTTTTTGAATTATTTTATTAATTTTGAATTTATAAGATTTAATTACCAAAATACCCTTTTCTTTTAAAAAGTGTTGATTTTTATATATGTTATGTATGTTTTGCATATATATCATATATATATATTCCACTTTTTCATTTAAAATCCTTTCATTTTTCATTTAAAACTATTAATTTAATTTATCCTTTTAAATTATAATTTATTTTATCAAATTTTCCAAAAATTAGAAATTTTCAAAATTTTTGGATGTTACAATTCTCTCCCCCTAAAATAAATTTCGTCCCCGAAATTACTTATCCTCAAGTCTGGAACAAATGGGGAAACTGACTTTGCATCGCGTGCTTTCTTTCCCATGTCGCCTCCTCAATGGCATGATTCCTCCAAAGGACTTTCACAAGTGGCACCCTCTTATTCCTTAATTCTTTAACCTCTCGTGCCAAAATCGCCACTGGTTCTTCCTCGTAAGTTAGATCTGGACTCACCTCAATGGATTCTACTGACAAGATATGAGATGGGTCAGACCTATATCTCCAAAGCATCGAGACATGGAAAACATTATGTATTCGATCCAACTCAGGCGGCAATGCTAGTCTATAAGCCACTGGACCAACTCTCTCCAAGACCTCATATGGTCCTATGAAACGAGGACTCAACTTCCCTTTGCGGCCAAATATCAAAATTTTCTTCCATGGAGACACCTTCAGAAATACTTTATCTCCCACACTAAACTCTATGTCTCTTCTCTTTAAGTCTGAATAAGATTTCTGTCGGTCTAAAGCTGCTTTCAAATGACCTCGAATCACCTTCACTTTCTCCTCTGTTTCCTTAATCAAATCGGGACCAACCAGTTTACCTTCTCCAACTTCATCCCAACACAAAGGTGTCCTGCATCTCCTGCCATATAAAGCCTCATAAGGAGTCATTCCAATACTCGACTGATGACTGTTGTTATAAGCAAATTCAATTAATGGCAAAAATCTGTCCCAATTCCCAGTAAAATCAATGATACAGCTCCTCAACATATCCTCCAAAATCTGTATCACTCTCTCTGACTATCCATCTATCTGAGGATGGAAAGTAGTACTAATATGCATTCGAGAACCCAGAGCATTATGCAAACTCTTCCAAAACCTCGAAGTAAATCGGAGATCTCGATCCGACACCAAAGAAACTGGGACTCCATGCAACCTGACAATCTCATTGATATACAGCTCAACCAAGAGAATAATCCATCCGAACTGGAAGAAAATGAGCTGTCTTCATCATCCGATCAACTATCTCCTAGATTGCATCATGCTTCTTCTGAGTCAAAGGTAGTCCAGTCACAAAATCCATTGTCACTCTCTCCCATTTCCACTCTGGCACTGATAAAGGTTGGAGCAATCCTGAAGGAACTTGGTGCTCAGCCTTCACTTTCTGGCAAGTGAGACATCTGGATACAAACTCTGCTATGTCCCTCTTCATACTTGACCACCAATAATGTCGCTTCAAGTCCTGATACATCTTGGTACTCCTAGGATGCATAGCAAAAAGTGACTGATGTGCTTCCTCTAATATCATTCTTTTCAATTCTGCATCATCAGGAATACACAATCTATCTCTGTACCATATACTGCCATCATCCCTCACATAAAAGTCTCGACTTTCCCCTTTCTGACAAACCAGCACAATTTTCTGAATTCTCTCATCTGCTAATTGAGCCTCCCTAATATGATCCAACAAGACTGGCCTCAATTGCAACTGAGCCATCAAAGCACCATCATCAAAAGACTCAAATCTAGCATGCAATGCTCTCAACTCAACAAGCAACGAGAGCGAATAAGAAGTCAAACCTGCCAAAGATTTTTGACTCAAGGCATCGGCAACAACATTTGCCTTACCAGGATGATAATCAATCAAACAGTCGTAGTCTTTAATCAACTCTAACCACCATCTCTGCCGAAGATTCAGCTCTCTTTGAACACCTAGGTATTTCAAACTCTTGTGATCTGTATAAATGAAACACTTTTCCCCATACAAATAATGCCGCCAAATCTTCAAGGCAAAAACTATTGCTACTAATTCCAAATCATGCGTTGGATAATTCAACTCATGCGGTTTCAACTGTTGAGAGGCATAAGCAATGACTCTACCCTCCTGCATCAAAACACAACCTAAACCATTGTGTGAAGCATCACTATATATCACATATGGTTTACCTTACACAGGCAGGGTAAGGACAGGAGCTTGAGTCAACATCTCCCTTAGCTGCTCAAAACCCGCCTGACACTTATCTGTCCACACAATTTTAACTCCTTTTCGAAGTAATCTGGTGAGTGGTGTAGCTATTATAGAAAAACCCTTCGCAAACCGACGATAATAGCCTAACAATCCCAGAAAACTTCTAATCTCTTCACAGTCTTCGGTGGACTCCAATTCAAGATAGCCTTAATTTTACTCGGATCAACTATAATACCCTCTGCTGAAACCACATAACCAAGAAAAGCTACCTGATCGAGCTAAAACTCACACTTAGACAGTTTAGCATACAACTGCTTCTCTCTCAGAGTCTGCAATATGATCTGCAAATGCCTATCATGATCCTCCTCATTACGCGAATACACCAAGATGTCATCAATGAAGACCACCACAAACTGATCTAAATATGCTCTGAATACCCTGTTCATCAAATCTATAAAAGCTGCTGGTGCATTCGTCAATCCAAAGGGCATCACCAGAAACTCATAATGCCCATACCTTGTATGAAAAGCTGTCTTCAGTACATCCACATCTCTGACTCTCAACTGATGGTACCCTGATCTCAGATCAATCTTAGAGAATACTACTGCTTCCTTTAACTGATCAAAGAGATCATCTATCCAAGGCAAAGGATACTTGTTCTTGATGGTCACCTTATTCAACTACCTATAATCAATACACAATCTCATGGTGCCATCCTTCTTCTTCACAAACAACACAGGCGCTCCCCACGGGGACACACTAGGGCGGATAAACCCTTTATCCAATAACTCCTGCAACTGCACCTTCAACTCTCTCAACTCAGCAGGTGCCATCTGATAAGGGGTAATAGAGATAGGAGTGGTACTAGGCAACAAATCGATACCAAACTCCACTTCTCTCTCAGGAGGTACCCCTGGCAACTCATCAGGAAAAACATCTGGAAACTCGGCAACTGTGGGTATACTTTCAATCATGGATCCCATTACTCTAGTATCTACAACATGAGCAAGATAAGCCTCACATTCGTTCAGAATCATTCTCCCAGCTGAAACAGCTAAAACAAACATAGATGAAAGATACCTCTGCTCACTAGATACTATAACATCCCTACCATCCCGTGTTCTCAAAGTAACATGTTTTTTCTGACAGTCTACCACAGCCCCATGCTTGGATAACCAATCCATGCCCAAAATCAGATCATATTCCCTAAAAGGCATCTCAATCAGGTCACCGAGAAACTCCTCATCCTGAACAACAACTGGACTATCTCGATGCACCCTACTCACCACAACACTATGCCCTAAAGGATTTGTCACCAAGACATCAAATCCTAGGGACTCAGAATGCAATTCAGACACAGGCAAGATGGATGCACTTATGTATGAATGCGTAGATCCAGGATCTAATAGAGCAAGGACTGAAATACCAAATAAAGAAAATGTACCCGCAATGACGGCTGAAGAATCCGGCTACCTCTGCATCACATAAACCCGCTGAGATGGCCCAGCCTCATCTGGCCTACTGCCTCCGGATGTAGAGCCTTATCTCTGACTAAACCCAGGGTGACCACCTCTACCAAAACCTCTACCACCACGACCCCTTCTGACACTGGGTCGAGAAGATGTAGTATCTGCCTGCCTAACCTCTGGTGGCTCGGGACATTCTCTGATAAAATGGTCTGACGACCCACATCTAAAACACACTTCCGAAGTACCTCTCCACCAGCAGACACCTCCGTGTACTCTACCACAATGAACGCAAGTAGGTGGAGTAGGTCTCTGAGCCACTGGAGTCGGAGCACTAGCCACTGAAATTGCAGGTCTCTGTCTCTATCTCTGCTGCTGTACTGACCTGTCAAACTGCCCCTGACTCCTACTAAACCTCTAAAAATGTCCCCCTCAGCCTCTCTTCACTGATGAAGACCCTGCCTCACTCTGGGGTCTCCTAACTCTGGTCTCCTCAACCCTGGCAGCTGCTGCAAGACTCTACGCCCTCTCAACACTCCTGGCAGCTGCAACTAACTGGGAGAAATCCTGATACCGAGAGCCTGTGATGATGCACATGATAGAGGTTCTCAGTCCCTCCTCAAACCTCCTATACCTGTCAAACTCGTCAGAAATGATCCCACCAGCATAGTGACTCAACAGGATAAACTCGATCTCATACTCGGTCACTGTCCTGGTATCCTATCTCAGACTTAGGAATTCCATCTTCTTTGCATCTTTATACACTCTCGAAGTATACTTCTGCTCAAATTCCCATAGGAAATCATCATAGGTCAGGACTGGTGGATCATCCAGAGCATGTGGAATCATCTTCCACCAATTATATGCATCTCTCTGCAGAAGAGATCTGGCATAATCAAACTTCTCTTCTGGACTGGCCTGTAACTGAATAAATATCCTTTGAACCCGGTCTAGCCACTGCTCTGCTACAGCAGGGTCTGTAGTACCAACAAAGTCCTTAGCCCCATACTTTTTCAGTTTGTCATACTGCCTCATCGGTAATTACGGCTGTGGCTGTGGCGGTTGCGGAACTGGAGCCTGCCTCAACAACTCTACCATATGCCATACCTAGCCAGGCGGAACCTCATCAGCTGCTGGTCTCACATGTAAAGAAATAGATGCCTCACCAGTAGATACAACTCTAGCTCTAACTCTACCCTCATCTGGAGCCACACTCTCTGCACTACCCTTAGTAGCCTGATACGGTCGAGACGCCATAATTACCTATATCTGCAAACAAAGCAGAAAATACTATATCAGAGATTAGAAACTGCCAGTGCCAATGCATGTATTACAATTAAAAACTATTATTCAAATCCCCCATTTTCTCTCTCTATCATCCCACCTAGGTCGAGAACCTCAAACCTAGGCTCTGATACCAAAACAAATGTAACACCCTTATACCCTATATACATACAATACATATTTCCAGTATATGTAAAATACGCATATACGGTACAATCACAGACCGGTTTAATAAAAATTTTTCACATTTTCAATTTAAAATTTAAAATTCTAAATATATAAAAATTAAATAGAATATAAATATTCTTTACTTGTTATAAGAACTCAAAATAAATAATATATATAAAAATCTCTGGGAAAAATTCGCCAGAGTTTTGTCTATATTTTGGATATCTCAAAATTTATTGAAACACAACTTGAAAAAAAGAAAACACTCCCAAATAATTTCCAATCACCATCTTAACCATACTTCTCAATTTCACCAAGTTTCTCAAATATTTATACATATAGATATATATAATTTAAAACACACTTACTCTCCCATTTCAAATACATTGACCCAAACATTCTTTATAATATACAATACTTAAAATTCAAAACATAATATATTATGCATAAAACTCAAAATGTACAATAACATAAAAATATATACATGCTGCAGGCAGTGTTTCTGATCTCGATAGCAACTCAACAAGCTCAACTACAAGTCTAGACCCGACCTGGTCTAGAAGAACTCTCTGGCTCAACTGGGTCTACCCTGTCACCTGCGCGATGGAAACAATCGCGCTAAGCCGAAGCCTAGTGGTACAAACTTTGATAATAATAATATAACTCAATGCAATACCAAATGCACAATGCATATAGATGTCACATCAATCCACTTTCTTATATTTTTCAAATAATTCATAAGCACAACTCATAACATTATATTATTCAATTGTATCATAATTCATAATTCACAGTAAAACAAAGACAAGCATGGGCCCAAAAAGGATCTAATATGCTATTCAAATTTCAGAGTTACTGCTTTGGTCCATAATGACACCATGTGTCTAGCCCCGTAGGCAATATATATATCCATGGATAATGTAACAACCCCAGTCTCTTGGACCTCAACCCAGCTAGACCCTTAGGCCCTAGTATCTTGGTCCTCAACTCGGCTAGACTAGTAAAGTTTTTGAGGCTTACGACCCAGTCTTTTCACCCTAAAAACATCATATTTATTAGTTGGCCTGGCTTACAACCCAATCTTTTCACCATTCCAGCGTATAGCCCGTAGATAGATGTCGGAGGTTTGAGGAGAGGTTGAGACCCTCTATCATGTGTCTTATAGCAGGCTCTCGGTATCAGGAATTTTCTCAGTTGGTTGCAGCTGCCAGGAGTGTTGAGAGAGCACGGGATCTTACACCAACTATTAGAGTTGAGGAGAGCAGAGGTAGGAGACTCTAGAGTGAGGCAGGGTCTTCATCAGTGAAGAGAGGCCAAGGGGGAAATCCTTAGAGTGTTAGTGAGGATTAAGGGTAGCCTAGTAGGATTATTCATTCGGGGCAGAGGCCCATATCATCAGAAGCTACTACCTCTACTTTTAGTTCTTCGAGACCTGCCCATCAACATGCAGTCAGTGTGGTAACGTTCATAGAGGTGTTTGTTGGGGAGTCAATTCTTGAGAATGTTATAGATGTGGATCACAGGAGCACTATGTAAGAGATTATCTAGAGCCACCAACTAACAGTCAGGTGGAGAATGTTGATTTTGGATCAACTTCTAGAGGTGGTAGGGCAAGATTTAGATAGAGTGAAGGGTCTACGAACGTGAATAGATCAAAAAGAGATAGAACAGTGCAAAGGATGTATGCGATGCAAGGAGAGCAGAATATTCCAGAGATAGATGAAGGTAAAAATTTGATTATCTGGTATTATTAGATGTGAAATGATTGCATGTGTGCTTTCTTGGATGAGATTGTTAGAATTAAGGATTATTTAAATTTATTTGGGACATTGGTATAAATGTTTGAGAATGTGCATAAGGGGGAGAGTAGAGATTAGCGATTGTATTAATGGTAATTTTGAGGATGAAATTATTTAAAGGGCAGAGAATTGTAATATACCAATTTTTGATGTACTTTAGAATAGTAAATACGGGAGAGCATATGGGTGTAATGGGGAGAGAAAATATGAGACATATATTTATGATGGATGTTATATATGTAATATATATATTTGAAATATATGAGAAATATAAATAGAATATATAAGACATACACATATACCTAACATATACTACACATATGCATGAGGTAAACATTAGTTGTGGAAAGTTGATTTTAATTAAATAATAATAATAATAATAACAATAATAATAATAATAGTAGTACTAATAATAAAGTGAAGAGGACAAAGTCAAAGAAGGAAGAAGATGTGTGGTGGAAAATTAAAGTGGGATTTATTTATAATATTTTATTTATATAAGATAAGGATGAAAATAGAAGAGATAAGTTTTCTTCTTCTTCTTCTTCAATGTGAGTTTGAGAGAGAGAGTGGAAGAGTGAACTTTCTATCTTACATATCAACTTTTACAAGAGATTCAAGAGAGATTAAAGAAATAGATTTGGCAAGTAATTCAAGTAAGTACTTTCTTTTTGAGCTAATTTTATGGATTATATATATGTATGATATAGTTAGTGAGGAAAAGTGATGATTAATTGAATAATATGATGACAATGATATATTGAAGTACATATATGTTGAATTGATACATAGATGAAGTAAATATGGTTAGATGTTGGGATAATGATGAGTAGTTGGAATTGAGGAAAAGAGTAAGGGTTTGGTAAAGTTGAGTTGGGATTGGGTAAATTGATATATGGATGATGGTATGAATGAAATATATGATGATTGTTATTATGATTTTGTGTTTAGATTAACAAGAAGTAAGTAAAGAAGAGTAAACATTGAATAACCAAAGGTTTGTACATAATCTCTTTGGTTTATACATATGATCTTTAGTTTGTATATATTTGATTTAACCTGATTTGGAGTTGTTTATGTGATATGTAAGTATTGTATTGAAGAAAATGGAGTGAAAGTGTGCTTTTGCGATGTCATGGGCATACCCAGAGGTTTAGCCTGACATGCCCAATGACATGCCCATGTCTTTGGGCGTGTCATAGTCACTGTAATACAGAATTAAGGACACGAACAGTAACACACCCATGTCTCTGGGAATATTGTAGCTACTGTAATGTAGGACTAAGGACACGGGCAGTGATACGCCCATATCTCTGGGCATGTCGTAGATACTGTAATGCAGTACTAAGGACATGGGTAGTGACACACCCATGTCTCTAGGCATGTCGTAGCTACTGTAAGGCAGCATTAAGGATAAGGGCAGTGACACACCCATGTTCCTGGGCGTGTCAAAGTTTTCTATAAGTTGAGTGTGTCACTTGAAAAATTATGATAAAATATGTTTATTATGCTAAATATTGGTATGTTAATGAGTCATATGGTGAGTGTGGCTCATGCTTGCATGATAAAAGTAGGAAATGGGAAAATGTGGTTGGATATCAAGTGTGAATTATAAATGAATAATGAATTATATGTACCACTAAGCTTTGAAGCTTAGCGCGATTGTGTGAATCATGCAGGCAAGTAGATTGCTGATCTGAGAGTCAGATAGTTATGCCACGAGAAGACTAAGGGTATGCTAGAGACCAACTAGAAAGTGGTGCATGCATATACATTTTGCTATTTTGCAGTTTAACCATATGTATATGTATATAAGTGAATTTTGGAAAGACAATGTATAAATGTATATATATAATTTAATGAAAAGTTTAATGATTTTGGATATGTTCTTTTTAAAATAATGAGATTTGATAATAAAAAAAATGTTCTTTTATTAAATATATAATTGATGTGAAATTAAGGTAGAGATTTGAACAACACTGTAACATGACGTCCTTATATTTTATATGTGTATTGTATGTATACAGGGTATATATATGGTACGTATATAGGGTATAGTGTGTTACACAATTCACCATGAATCTTAAGCCAGGCCTAATTTAAATATCCTAATTCTACTTAAACTCATAAACAGAGGCTTTTCTAATATAATTGGGACTATCCAACTGAGGTTAAGGGGGGAAGTGTTGCCCTAATATTGCCTAGAAAAGGCAATTAACAATAGCAATTAGAGACGGCCACAATTAGTAATTAAACATCAAACATTAGTAGAGAAAAATGTAGAGACAATAAACAACTCAGAAACAAAAAGAAAAGAGAGACATAGAGCAATCAGAGACAACAACTAAGCTTGAGAGAATCAGTAGATAATCTTCAGATTATTTAACTCCACCAAGAACCTTAATTGATCTAAACAATCCAAGGCTAAAATCAATTATGCAATTCAAACAGCTGAGCTTGGTTCAACAAAATTATTTTGGTGGAGCCAACAATGTAGGCATGGTTTTTATAAATTAATTCTATTTAGTTTAATTGATCATCTTCATTGTTTCAACTTTGTAAGATTTGTTGTGCTTTGATTTACTGTTTTGTAATCTAAAACCTTAATTGCATGTTTTAACCCTTTAGGATTAAAACCCTAATTTTAGGATTAAAATCCTAATTTTGCATAATAAACCCTAATTTTAGGATTAAAACCTAATTTTGCATGTCAAACCCTAGTTTTAGGATTAAAACCCTAATTTTGCATGTTAAACCCTAATTGTATAATTAAAACACTAACTTGGTAGTCAAAACCCTAATTTGATACCAAAATCTCAATCTTATAATTAAAACTCTAGTGTGTAATTAAAACCCTAATTTAATCATAAAACCCTAATTTCATTAATTTAAATTTAGTATTTGTTTGTATAATGATTAAATATGTGATGATTAATTATATATATCAATCATTTAATTCTATTGTGTTTATTTTATTATTTAAATTTTAAGGATGTAAAAGGCATATTTTTACTTGTGGGTGCCTTATTTATTTAGTTTGTGTAATGTAATTTATTTTAAGGGTTTTTGGACAATTGTAAGGGACTAGTTTTCACCTTTTGGTGGATGTGTCCTATTTTATTTATTTTTATTGATTTTGCACATTTATAAGGGCATGTTTCCATCCTTGTATGTGTACCCAATTTATTTGTTTGTTTGATATATGGTATCATACTATTTATTTGTTTGTTTCCAGTTTAATGAACCACATGTTATAAAGGTGTTGGGCCACTTCTCACATTCTCCATAAGTACTCAACTTTCTAAACTTAGTAAGAATTGGAGATTTCTTAGGAATCAAGTAATCCATATAACACCCTTATTGTAATATCCCAAAAATTTTGAGAATATTAATTTTTGAAAATTAAAGAAATGATTTAAATATATATATATATAATTAAGTGAAAAGAAAAGAGAAAGGGAAGTGTGTATATGATGTATATATGAAGATATACATGTTATATACAAGTCAACATCTTTATTATGGGTCAAATGCTATTTCAATTATATATATATTAATTAATGGATAGTGAAAGTTGATATTTGAGATTAATTATATTATAATAATATATATGCTTGTTGGAGATTAAAAGAGGAAAAATTGTGTGGTTAATAGGGGTTTAGTTGGTAAAGAGAGGAGTTGATCATTTCTTCTTCTTCTTCTTCTTCCTCCATTGAAGCCGACCATTATCATCAAAGGAAAGAGAGAAGTTGCTTCTTACTAACTCAAGTAATTGAAGGATTTCAAGTCTTCAAGTTGGAATTTTAAGGATTTTCTCCATATTTGGCAAGTTTCCAAGTTGTTTCCTTGAATTTCCATGAAAGTTTGTATGTATTAATTGGATGTTTGGAGTAGTTTGTGTTAATGGTTGATCTTTGGTATGTTTGAAGTTCTTTTGTCTAGTTTACTATGAAGTTTGGGGTTGGATTGAAGAAAAGGGTTAAGTTTGGTGAAGAGAATAAGAGTTTTGGGTTGTGTAACTTTTGAGTTGTGAAGTCATGATTGTGATTGCATGTTTTTATTTTTAATTGAGTTGTTTTTATGTTTATACAAGTATTATGTAGTATAATGATGGATTTGGTTATGTTTTTATGGAGTTGAAAAGGTTAATGAAAGATAATAGTTGGATGTGACAATTATATGTGGATATCAGGATTTTTGGCCTGACATGCCCGGTGACATGGCCATGTCTTTGGGCATGTTGATGGTTCTATTTTTAGTGTTGGTGACATGAGAAGTGACATGCTCATGTCACTGAGCATGTCATAGCTACTGTGTTGTTGTAGTATTGACACGTGCAGTGACACGCCCATGTCACTAAGCGTGTCATAGCTACTATGTTGTTGTAGAATTGACGTGTGCAGTGACACACCCTTGTCACTAAGAGTGTCATAGCTATTGTGTTGTAGGAGTTTTGGCATGGTCATTGACATGCCCATGTCACTGAGCATGTCAAAGCTTTTGTGTTGTAGGTTTAGAGCACGATCATTGACATGCTCATGTTGTTGAGCGTGTCATGTGTAGGGTTTACCCTAGATAGTTCTTTTCCTCAATTTTGTCTATCTTATCCTTGTGTTGAGAGGTTTTGTTTATACCTATAAGTGCATTACTTAGTGATTATTTATAATCACATTTGGTTTAGGCTTTGAAGAGACTTGAGTTACCCAATCCTAGTGTTAAGGGATAACTTAGAAGAGGAGTTTGAAAGTGGTGTTTGTTGCTTTTAGAGATAAGTACAAACTTTAAATAATTGTTTATATTTACGTGACATTGAGACTTAACACATTTGGTTGGAAAATGTGTTAAGTTACCTACAACATTATTGGTGCATAAGAAATATGTTATGATTTGAATAATGTTACAAATGCATTATATGTAATGTAAACTTCGTGCAAAATATGATAATGACCCAAAATATATGGGTAATGCAATTTGTTATGCATAAATTAAAGATGGTATGTAAAGCCATTGGTGATGGCTATGTTGATATAAATGAGATATTTAAGGCATTGTGCCTAGTCTAATCATGAGAAAATGAGCAAGATATTGATAATGAAATTATGAAAGAATTGTGTGCCTAGTATGTTATTTAATTTTCAGAGTTTTATGTTTGGCGGCATGCCTAAGAAGTAATAGTCCCTTGAAGCTGGGTTGGGCTTGGTCCTTGAAGCCTAGTTGGGTATTAAATTATGTAGCAGACCCTTGAAGCTGGGTTGGGCCTAGTCCTTGAAGCCTAGTTGGGATGTTACATATGAGGTAATCCTCATTGTGATTATGATTCGCCTTCGGGCTAGACAAATATTGTTATATTGGACCAAAACAGTAACT
Source organism: Garcia nutans (assembly GCA_947685225.1). Classification (NCBI taxonomy): domain Eukaryota; kingdom Viridiplantae; phylum Streptophyta; class Magnoliopsida; order Malpighiales; family Euphorbiaceae; genus Garcia; species Garcia nutans. The sequence continues at coordinate 11,904,591 of CANTUV010000061.1, read as the reverse complement.
CTGGAATTTGAATGGCACATTAGATCCTTTTGGGCTATGCTTGTGTTTTCTTTTATGTGAATTATGAATTGTGGAATAATTGAGCTATTTATCAAGAATAATGATATAATGATATAATGCTAGGAGATATAATATCCTTTTGTGTTCTGCATTGGCATTGCATTTGAACTATATTATTATCAAAGTTTGTACCACTAAGCTTTTGGCTTAGCGCGATTGTGATTCATCGCGTCGGTGATAGGGTAGATCCGGTTGAGCTGGAGAGTTCAGCTAAACATAGCCCAACCTAGCTTCAAGGGACTGTTACTTTTTAGGCATGCCACCAAACACAAAACTCTGAAAATTGAATAACATGCCAGGTACACAATTCTTTTATAATTTCATTATCAATATCTTTCTCATTTTCTCATGATCAAACTAGGCACAATGCCTCAAATATCTCATTTATATCAACATAGCCATCACCAATGGCTTTACATATCATTTTTAATTTATACATAACAAATTGCATTACCCATATATTTTGGGTCATTATCATATTTTGCACAAAGTTCACATTACATATAATGCATTTGTAACATTATTCAAATCATAAAATATTTCTTATGCACCAATAATGTAGTAGGTAACTTAACACATTTTTCAACCAAATTGTTAAGTCCCAATGTCATGTAAATATAAACAATTATTCAAAGTTTGTACTTACCTCTAAAAGCAACAAACACCACTTTCAACCTCCTCTTCCAAGATATCCCTCAACACTTGGATTGGGTAACTCAAGTCTGTTCAAAGCCTAAACCAAATGTGATTATAAATAATCACTAAGTAATACACTTATAGGTATAAACAAAACCTCACAGCACAATGATAAGATACACAAAGGAAATTGAGGAAAAGAACTATCTAGGGCAAACTCTATACATGACACACTCAATAACACGGGCGTGTCAATGACCGTGCCCTAAACCCACAACACAGAAGCTTTGACACGCTCAGTGACATGGGCATGTCAATGACCGAGCCAAAACTCCTACAACACAGTAGCTATGACATACTTAGTGACATGGGCGTGTCATTGCACGTGTCAATTCTACAACAACACAGTAGCTATGACACACTCAGTGACATGGGCGTGTCATTACACGTGTCAATACTACAACAACACAGTAGCTATGATAAGCTTAATGACATGGTCGTGTCACCAACACTGAAAATAGAACCATCGACACACCCAAAGACATTGCCGTGTCACCGGGAGTGTCAGGCCAAAAATCCTGATATCCACACATAATTGCCACATACAACTATTATCTTTCATTAACCTTTTCAACTCCATACAAACCCAACCAAATTCATCATTATACCACATAATACTTGTATAAACATCAAAACAACTCAATTAAAAACAAAAATACACAATCACAACCATGACTTCACAACTCAAAAGTTACACAACCCAAAACTCTTATTCTCTTCACCAAACTTAACCCTTTTCTTCAATACAACCTCAAACTTCATAGTAAACTAGACAAAAGAACTTCAAACATACCAAAGATTAACCATTAACACAAACTACACCAAACATCCAATCAATATATACAAACTTTCATGGAAATTAAAGGAAACAAGTTGGAAACTTACCAAATATGGAGAAAATCCTTAAAATTCCAACTTGAACACTTGAAATCCTTCAATTACTTGAGTTAGCAAGAAGCAACTTCTCTCTTTCCTTTGATGATGATGGTCGGATTCAATAGAGGAAAAGAAGAAGAAGAAGAAATGATCAACTCCTCTCTTTACCAACTAAACCCCTATTAACCATACAATTTTTCCTCTTTTAATCTCCACCAAGCATATATATTATTATAATATAATTAATCTCAAATATCAACTTTCACTATCCATTAATTAATATATAAATAATTGAAATAGCATTTGACCCATAATAAAGATGTTGACTTGTATATAACATGTATATCTTTATATATACATCATATACACACTTCCCTTTCTCTTTTCTTTTCACTTAATTATATATATATATATATATATATTTATTTAAATCATTTCTTTAATTTTTAAAAATTAACATTCTCAAAATTTTTGGGATATTACACTTATACCCAATATATAATATATTCAACCCGTATATGTATAATACATATATAGAATACAAGAATGTTATCATCTTTGATATTTATCAAATTTTTCCATATTTATATGAAAATATTTGAATCTTGTAAACGTACCTTAACAATTTTATATGTAATAATATAAAATAATTTAATTAACAAAAATATAAATTTTAAATAAAAATTTCTGAAAAAAATTCGCTAGAGTTTCGGCTGTATTTTAGACATTTTCCAAAATCAATAACTTAACTTGTATAAATATTTTGCACTGTGCACTCCCAAAATCATACATTCACCATCCTCTAGTATTTGCAAAATAGAACAAACATATATAAATACATATTTAAAAAATGTATAGATATATACAAACTTCTCATTTATCCCAAATATTTTATATTTTACAACATTTTCAGATATGCATAAATAATTTACATAATTAAAAGAAGTTTTAAAAGTGAATGTTTACATGCTTGCAAACTGGCTATGGTCCCATATAACAAAATAAACCTTTTGAGCAAAATTTGAACTCCCTAGACCTGCTCTAGTCCAGCAGAGCTTTCGGTACTAACCATGTCACTTGCGCGATAAATAAAATAACGCTAAGCATATCGCTTAGTGGTACATACTTTGATAATAATGCAAATTAAAATAAAATAATGTAAATTGCATTTTCATTAAATATAATGATGCAACAAAAAATTTTCTTTCCAAATTTTATTTATTATCTTTTCAAATTATCATTTAACACAATTACGTGCATTGGGCCCATAAGACTATATTTAATATTCAGGTTCAAGAGATAATGTTTTGGACTATTTTTGACACCCAGTGTCTTGCCCGAAGGCAAATATCAATGACAACCAGAATTTAGCTTGATGGCAAATCAAATACCAATGATGCCCAACTTTTAGCCCGAAGGCAATCATAGGCATGCCGCCAAACACAAACTCTAAAAAGGATATTATATAAGGTTTCACATATAGCGTATAAAATTTCACATTTTTCTCATACTTTGGCACTTATACAAACTTCATCCTTTTTATACTTTTCCATCCATTAATCACATTTCCAATCATAAATTTCATATTCCATTCCAATTTCATAATGTAACCAATATAATGTTACAATTTGGTATATAACACTTTTTCATGTAACCACATTCCATAATGCCATTAGTCATTCTCAATTCATGCCTTTAAACATTTAGCTAAGCACTTTACATGTGAATTCAAACATCAAAGTGACAAGGCATCAAAACCAAAATATATTGTAGTATTCCAATTACAGTGCATTATAATAAAATTCATTCAAAGTATGTACTAACCTTGTTTGAACAACTTTCAAGCTACCAAAACCACCATGTTCTACAATTCTCTTCACCACCAAAGTTGGGAAAATACAATTTACTCAATGCCTATTCCAAATGTAAGTATACGTTATGTATTAGAATCATACTTCTACACATTCTAACTAATAAAAATCAATTTAATACATTTCCTTCAATTTATCAAATTTCAATCCTAACTTTCTAGTCAATTCTAATTGATATTCTAAGTTCATTTCTATTATTAAAATCATTTAATAACATTATTTAAATCATAAAATCAAATAAATATCAATTCTTTATATTTAGTATTCCAAAACCCTAACTTTCTTCACTAACCCTTCCAAACTCCATCAATACTTAAACAAATCAACTATCCAACCATATAATATTTGTCTCCTCATCAAAATAACACTTCATATACCCATTAAAAAAAATATCTCATCACCCATTAAAACCCAATTCATACATAATCTAATTTTCCAACCTAACTTAAATATTAAAGAGAAAAGCTTACCAAATTGTTGAAAATCATGAAAACTTCTTTTGATTCTTGAAAATCCACTCAAAAATTGGTGTTTAGAAGAAAAGAAAAGCTCCCTCTTGCTTCCACGGAGTTTTGGCCAAGACTAAGAAGAGAGGAAGAAGATGGATTTTATGTTTTAATTTTTTTCTTCCTTTTCTTATTTTAAAACTTAAATAATTAATAATTAATAATTTTTAATTATTTATTTATTTTAAAAATCATATTTTTTCATCTCCCATTCAAAAGTATTTAAATTTTATTTTTTTACCTTTTTTACGTTTCACTATTTAGGTTTCACTATTAACATGTGGACTTTTATTATTACCTTTGACTTTTATATGTTATTTATATTCCACATATATTTAACATATACATTCTAATTTTCTCACTTCAAAATCTTCATTTCTCCCTCAAATTATTCATTTTAGTTTAGTTTAGTTTAGTTTAATTTAATTTAATTCAATTAAATTTTAGCAAATTTTGTGGATGTTAGAACTCTCTCACCCTTAATAGAATTTCATCCTTGAATTTACCTGATATCAGCTCTAAAACAACTGAGGATACTGGCTTCACATAACTTGTTCACTCTCCCATATTGCTTCCTTGGTAGAATGGTTCCGCCAAAGAGCTTTAACTAATGACACCTTCTTGTTTCTCAGTTCTTTTACCTCTCATGCTAAAATCGCCACTTGTTCCTCTTCGTAGGTATGATCTGGATTCACCTCGATAGATTCCATTAATAAAACATGAGATGGATCTGATCCATACCTCTAAAGCATCGAGACATGGAAGATATTATGTATCTTGTCTAACTCGGGTAGCAAAACTAATCTATAAGCCACCGATTCCACTCTTTCTAATACCTCCTATGGATGAATGAAACGAGGAGTCAATTTTTCTTTCTATCCAAATCTCTGAATCTTCTTCCAAGGAGACACTTTTATGAATACCTTATTTCCCACACTAAATGCTACATCTTTTCTCTTTAAGTTTGTGTATGATTTCTATTGATCTAAAGCTACTTTCAAACGATCCCAAATTATTTTCACTTTCTCTTTTGTTTCTTTGATTAAGTCGGGACCTACTAGTTTACTTTCTCGACCTCATACCAACATAATGGTGCTCTACACTTTCTGCAATACAAAGCCTCATAAGGAGCCATCCCAATACTAGACTGGAAGCTATTATTATATGCAAACTCAACCAAAGATGAATGCCTATCCCAACTCCCATTAAACTCGACAACACAACTTCTCAACATGTCCTCCAAGACCTGTATTATTCTCTTTGATTATCCATTTGTCCGCGGATGGAAAGCATACTGAAATGTAACCAAGAACCCAAGGCATCTTGCAAACACTTCAAAAATTTTGATGTGAATCTTGGATCTCGATCTGACCTAATAGATATAAGGATTCCATGCAGTCTTATCACCTCATTAATATACAACTCACCCAGCATGTCTAGTGAGTAATCCTTCCTAACTGGAAGAAAATGAGTTGACTTTGTTAATCTATCTACTATTACCTAGATTGCATCATGCTCCCACTAGGTCAAAGGTAGTCCAGTTATAAAATCTATGGTCACTCATTCCCACTTCCACTCAGGAATTGATAATGGTTATAGCAATCCTGATGGAACCTGGTGCTCAGCTTTCACTCTCTGACAAGTAAGACATCGAGAAATAAATTCTGTTATGTCTTTTTTCATCCTTGACCACTAATAATACTATTTCAAATCTTGATACATCTTGGTACTTCCAGGGTGTATAACATAAGATGATTGATGTGTCTCCTCTAAAATTCTCTTCCTCAATTCTATATCATAAAAAATACACAATCTATCTCTATACCACACACTGCCATCATCTCTCACATAAAAATTCATGCTCTCCCCCTTTTGGCAGTCCTTCACAATCTTATGAATTTTCTCATCTATCTTTTGTGCCTCTTTAATATGATCAAATAGTAATGGCCTTACCTGCAACTGGACCACAAGAGCACCATCATTACACATCTTAAACTTAGCATGTAAAGCTCTCAACTCAACAAGCAATATGAGAGCATAGGCAGTCAACCCCGCCATAGATTTTTGACTCAAGGTGTCAGCAACTACATTAGTCTTATCGAGGTGATAACCATTCAGGTAGTCATAATATTTAATCAACTCTAACCACCGTCTCTACCGAAGATTCAATTCATTTTGAACGCCCACATATTTCAAACTCTTGTGATATGTGTAAATAAAATATTTCTCTCCATATAAGTGGTGTCTCCAAATCTTCAATGAAAACACAATGGCTGCCAAATCCAAATTGTGAGTTGGATAATTCAGCTCATGAGGCTTCGATTGTCTGGAGGCATAAGAAATAACTCTATCCTCCTGCATCAAAACATAGCCTAAACTATTATGTGAAGCATCACTATAGATCACATATGGTTTACCTTCTACAAGTATAGTAAGGATTGGAGCTTGAGTCAACATGTCTCTTAACTACTTGCCTAACAATGATCTGTTCATAAAAACTTCACATCCTTCCGAAATAATCTGATAAGTGGCGAAGTTATCATGGAAAATCCCTTCACTGACGGTAATAACCAGCCAACCCCAAAAAAATCTAATCTCTATCACATTCTTCGGTGGATTCCAATTCAATATTGCCTCTACTTTGCTCAGATCAACACTAATATCCCTACTGAAACAACATGTCTGAGAAAGGTCACTTGATCTAACCAAAACTAACATTTAGACAATTTGGCATACAATTGTTTCTCTCTTAATGTCTGTAATACAATCCGCAGATGCCTATCATGCTCATCTTTGCCATAAGAATAAACAAAATGTCATCAGTAAACACCACCACAAACTTATCCAAATATGGCTTAAAGACTCTATTCATTAAATCCATGAATGATGCTGGTGCATTCGTCAGTCCAAAAGGCATCACCAAAAACTCATAATGGCCATATCTTGTACAGAAAGCAGTTTTAGGTACATTTTCATCTCTAACCCTCAATTGATGATACCCAAATCTTAAATCAATCTTGGAAAATATTGTTGCTCCCTTCAACTGATGAAAGAGATCATCAATGTGAGGCAATGGGTATTTATTTTGATGGTCACTTTATTTAGCTGCCGGTAATCAATTCACAACCTTAAAGTGTCATCTTCTTCTTTACAAATAATACTGGTACTCTCCACGGTGATACACTATTGCAGATAAACCCTTTTGTCAAGTAACTCTTGCAATTACACCTTCAACTCCTTTAATTCTGCTAGTGCCATTTGATAAGGGGTAATAGAGATAGGAGTAGTACTCGGCATCAAATCGATAACAAATTTCACCTCTCTCTCAGGTGGTAGTTTTGGCAACTCATCGGGAAACATATCCAAAAACTCAGCCACTATAGGTATACTATCAAGCTTTGATCCTATCATGATGGTATCCACAACATGAGCCAAATATGCCTCGCACCCCTTTTGAAACATCTTCTTAGCTGATATAACTGAAATTAATATGGATGTAAAGTGTCTTTGCTCATTACATGCTACTATATCTCTCCCATCTCATGTTTTTAGAGTAACATGTTTCTACTAACAATCTACTAATGCCCGATATCTAGATAGCCAATCTATACCCAACATGAGGTCATAATCTTTGAAGGGCATCTCTATTAGGTCACCGAGAAACTCCTCATCATACATTACAATCGGACTTTCTTGGTAGACTCTACTAACTACCATACTATGCCTTAAATGGTTGATAACCAGCACATCAAACCCTGAGGACTCTAAATGCACATCACTCACAGGCAAGACGGATTCACTGATGTATGAACGCATTGACCTAGGGTCTATCAATATATAAACTGAAGTGCCAAATAAAGAAAAAAAATACAAGCTATCACGGCTGAATCATCTGACTGCCTCTGTATCATATATACTCTCTGTGATGATCCTGCATGCTCTGATCTACTAGTCCTCACTACAGATCCCCCTCTCTTACTGAATCTAGATCTATCACCTCTAGCACCGCCTTTACGTCCATGACTCCATTCGACACTAGGTCTAGCTGCGGCTGTATCAGTCTGTCTGTCATCTGGTAGTGGCTGTGGACAATCTTTGATAATGTGATATGGTGATCCGCATCTAAAACAAACCATAAATGCACCAACCCTCCAACAAACACTCCCATGTGCGCTACCACATGTAACACAGATAGGTGGAGTACATATCTGCAATGCTAGAGTTAGAGCACTAGCCATTGAAACGTTAGATCCTGTCTCTACTGCTGAAACCCGCTGCTAGGTTGACCTTGGCCTCTACAAAACCTTTGTGAAGAACCTCCTCTACCCCTCTTTGATGATGAAGACTCTACCTCAATCTGAGGTCTTCTGTCTCTACTCTCGGTTCTGGCAGCTACTATAAGTCCTCGTGCCTTCTCTACACTTCTAGCAGTTGCAACTAACTTGGAGAAATCCTCATACCGTGAGCCTGCTACTAAACACATGATGGATGGCCTCAGACCCTCCTCAAGTCTTTGGCATCTCTCAATCTCATTAGATACAATTCCCTTTGGGTACTTACTCATTCAGATGAAATCTTTCTCATAATCTATCACTGTCTTTGACTCTTACTTCAAACTTAGAAACTCTTTCTTCTTGGTATCATTATACTCTTGAGGGGTATATTTCTTATCAAAATCGTACAAAAATATCATATGTCAATACTGGAGGATCCTCTGTTGCCCGAGAAATTGTCTTCCACTAATTAAAAGCATCCCTTTGCAGAAGAGACATGACATAATCAAACTTCTCTTTCGCACCGGCCTGTAACTGGATAAATATCCTCTGAATACTATCTAGCCACTGCTCTAATATAGTTAGATTAGTAGTGCAAAAGAAATCTATAGCTCCATACTTCCTTAGCTTATCATACTTCTGAGTCGGCGGCTGTATTTGTGGCTGCAGTTGTGGCTATAACTATGGCAGCTGTATCGGAGCTTGTCATAATAGCTCTACTATATGCCACACCCAACCTGGCAGAACCTCTTCAACTACTGGTCTAACTAGCATTGATGCCTCCCCAGCAATCTCTGTATCAAATCTAACATCACCCTCTTTAGAAGCAACACTCTTGGTGCTCCCCCACTAGACTCATACATTCGAGATGCCATGTTCGCCAATGTCTATAAATACAGAAAGAACCATCACATCAGGGACCAGATGAAATACCAGTGCAAATGCATGCATGACACTTTAAAATCATATTTAAAATCCCATTTCCTCTCTCCAAAGACTCACCTAGGTCTAGAACCTCAAACCTAGACTCTGATACCAAAATAAATGTAATACCCTTATACCCTATATATATAATACATACAACCCATATATGTATAATACATATATAGAATATAAGAACGTTATCATCTTTGATAGAATATTGTAAATGTACCTTAATAAGCTTATAAGTAAAAATATAAAATAATTTAATTAACAAAAATATAAATTTTAACAAAAAATTTCTAGAAAAAATTTTGCCAAAGTTTCGGGTGTATTTTGGACATTCCCTAAAATCAATAACTCAACCTGTATAAAATGTTGCACTCCCAAAAATCATGCATTTACCATCCTCCAGTATTTCTTAAGATCACACAAACATATATGAATACATATTTAAATATATATATATATATAAACTTCTCATTTATTCCAAACACTTTATATTTTACAACATTTTTCATATATGCATAAATAATTTACATAATTAAAATAAGTTTTAAAAGTGAATGTTTACATTCATGCAAACTAGCTATGGTCCCATATAACAAAACAAACCTTTCAGCAAAATCCTAACTCCTTAGACCTGCTCAGGTCCAGCAGGGCTTTCGGTACTAACCCTATCACCTGCGTGATAAACAAAATAGCGCTAAGTATATTGTTTAGTGGTACATACTTTGATAATAATAAAAATTAAAATAAAATAATGTAAATTGCATTTTCATTAAATCTAATGATGCAACAAGAAATTTTCTTTTTAAATTTTGTTTATTATCTTTTCAAATTATCATTTAACACAATCGCATGCATTGGGCCCATAAGACCATATATAATATTCAGGTTCCAGAGATAATGTTTTGTACTATTTTTGACACCCAATCTCTAGCCCAAAGACAAATAACAATGATGCCCAGCATCTAGCCCGAAGGCAAAATACATAATGGTGATTCCCAACATCTAGCCCAAAGGCAAATTAAATATCAGTGACGCCTAGCATCTAGCCCAAAGGCAATCATAGGCATCCTGCCAAACACAAAACTCTGGAAAAGGATATTATATAAGGTTTCACACATAATGTATAAAATTTCAATTTTTTCTCAGACTTTGGCACTTATACCAACTTTCATCCTTTTTATACTTTTCCATCTATTAATCACATTTCCAATCATAATTTTCATATTCTATTCTAATTTCACAATGTAACCACTATAATGTTACAATTTGGTATATAACACTTTTTAATGTAACCACATTCCATAATGCCATTAGTCATTCTAAAATGGTTTAAATGTTCATACATTATGCAATTCATGCCTTTAAATATTTAGCTAAGCACTTTACATGTGAATTCATACATCAAAGTGATAAAGCATCAAAACCAAAATATATTATAGTGTAACACCCTACACCCTATATACATACACTATATGCATTCCGTATATGTAATATATGTATACGGAATACAAGAATGTCACTATTAAAGCCATTAGAAAATTTTCTTAGTAATTCAAATAAAATAATTTATTCATTTAAAAAGGTAATACATTAACTAAATAGATGAGCATAAACAATTTAAATATTACTATAATATTTATTCATTAAAAATCTCTGAAAAAATTTTCTTAGAGTTTTGTTTGTAATTTGAGTAATCCCAAAAACAAACACATACAACCTGCATAAAAATTTACACTTCCAAAATATGTATATATATACATACATATTCTCATTTATTTATCAATTTCTCCAATATCATTCTCACAACCCAAATTAATTAAAAGCTTCAAGATCCTGTGTATATAGATAATGTATTTAAATATTTACATACTTATCAAGTTTCAATCTCTGACATATAATATAGTTTATACAAACATTGTGTAATTAATAAAAATACATATTTACATGCTATGTAGTGGCACTAGTCTGGTGGAAAATTGATAAACTTCTAGGCTATCCATCTCTCACTGCTAAATGCACGATGGACAAATCCCGCTAAGCATTTTGCCTAGTGGTACATACTTTAACATAAACAACAAATAATGAATAATGCAAAAATGCGTTTCTTTTTTTACAATTTTGAAGTGGCATGCAATTATAAGTATCAATTTAAACACTTATCACATTCAAGCTATCACATTACACTTTCACATGCATTGGGCCCAAATGTCCCTACATAATATTCAAGTTCTAGAGATAATGCTTTGGACTAATATTTGACATCCAATATCTGGCCTGAAGGTAAATAATAGAGACGCAAAGCTTCTGGCCCAAAGGTAATATAATAGTGATGTCCAATATTTGCCCCGAAGGCAAAATAGTGACTTTCAGTGTCTAGCCCAAAGGCAAATAACATGTATATCGTATAACACCGAACAAAATATTCTGAAAATTGATATTATATAAGGTTTCACACATAACACAAATAATTTCACATTTTTCTTATACTTTGGCAATTATGCTAATTTCCATTCTTTTTGCATTTTTTCATTTATTCTCATTATTTCAATACATTTTTCTCAATTTCGTCAATTTACTTGCCACATCCTCAATATGGCCAAATTATGCCTATATTAGCATAATTACACATTTTTCACCAACACATTATTAAATGCGTTTAGACATCTTAAAGTGGCTCACCCAATCACACATCATACATTTCATAACATAAACATATATCTATACTCTTTTCATGTGTACTCACATATCAAAGTATCATAGTGATCATTTTCACATATAATGCAACATGCCATTCAAGTGCATATAAACACATTTCAATCAAAGTATGTACGAACCTCTTAACAACAACACTTCTAAGCCAAAATTTTTTTTTCCCATTAACTCTTCAATATGCCTTTCATTACTAAGTTATGGAAACAACCATCTACTCAACACCTAATCAAATTATGAATGTAAATCATACATTAGAATAACATCTTTAGGAATTTTAACTATTAAACCTTAATTAAAACACAATCCTTCAATTTCTTTTTTTAGCCCTAATGGACTTTATCTTTAAAAGTTAGTTCTAACCATTTCAAAATTAAATTTTAAGCTCAAATATATCTCTAACATTATATTTTAACACATTTCAAGCATTAAAATATAATGTATAAGATTTCCTTAAAAATTTTAAAATTTGCCCTATGCTTCTTTAATTTTGGTTCTTCATTTTAATCAATTTCAATTGTTGATTTAAGTTCATTTCTATCCTAAAAATCATTTAACAACATGATTTAAATCATTAAATCAAATGAACATGCATACTTTAACCAATCTCTTCCAACCCTAAATTACATTCATCTTCTTCCAAACTGTAAACAAACCTAACATTTTCTTCAATCTAACTTTAAAATCATTCCTTTTACATCAAACTAACATCTTACAAACTGATTTGATCAATTATATCACACTTCACCAACTATTCAATTCACACATAATCATATATCTTTAGAAAACCTAACAAAAACCAAGGAATTATTACATCTTCCAAGCAATTCCTTTAAAAACTCTCTAATTCCTTTGAAAATCTTGATGAATTTGATGATTTGATGAAGAGAATTTTTTTCCCTCTTTGTCCATGGAGAGTCTCGGTTACCAAAGGAGAAAAGAGAAGATGATGAACATCTCTTTTATTTTGACTTTTCTCTCTTCTTTAATATGAACCATGTAAATATATTATTTTATAATTTTAATTTTTTTATTTTAAAATTTCAAAATTTCATATTCTACTCAAAATCTAATTTCTTTTAAAATTATTTAATTATTATTATTATTATTATCTTATTTAATAAATACTTCATTTTCCATCATTTTCCACTATCCAAAAATATATTTTTAATTTTGATTTATTTTAAAACTTTAATTTTTTTTTATCTTCCATTCAAATTATTTTAATTTTTAATTATTTAATAAATTTAAATTTTTAGCATCATCTTCCATTATAGTAATTGTTTTAATTAATAATTTGAATTAATTTTTTTACCTTTCACTATTCACCTATGACTTTTTATGTCATTTATATTACACATATATTTAACATATCAATCTATTCTTCTTACTTCTAAGTCTTCATTTCTCCCTCAAATTATTCATTTTAGTTTAATTAAATTTTATTCTATTTTATTTTAGTAAATTTGAGGATGTTACATGTAGTATGTCATTTACAATGCATTATAATAAAATTAATTCAAAGTATGTGCTAATCTTATTTAAACAACTTTCAAGCTACCAAAACTACCACTTTCTACATGCCCTTCACCATCAAAGTTGGGCAAATACAATCTACTTAATGCCTATTCTAAATATAGTACACGTTATGTATTAGAATCATATTTCTACACATTCTAACTAATATAAATCAATTTAATTTATTTCTCTCAAATTTTCAAATTTCAACCCTAACTTTCTTTAATTTTCAATATCCATTTTACTCAATTATAATTGATATTCTAAGTTCATTTATATCATTAAAATCATTTATTAACAACATTTAAATCATAAAAATCAAATAAACATTAATTCTTTATATTTATTATTCCAAAACTAGCTTTTTTTACTAGCCCTTCCAAACTCCATCAATTCTTAACCAAATCAACTATCCAACCATATAATATCTATATCCTCATCAAAATAACACTTCCTGTACCCATTAAATAAATTATCTCATCACCCATCAAAAACCCAAATCTTACATAATCTAATTTTCTAACCTAACTTAAAAATTAAAGAGAAAAGCGTACTAATTTGTTGGAAAATAACCAAAACTTCTTTCAATTCTTGAAAATCTACTAAAACATTGGTGTTTGGAAGAAACGAAAAGTTCCCTCTTGCTACCATGGAGTTTTGGCTAAGACTAAGAAGAGAGGAAGAAGGTGGAGTTTATGTTTTAATTTTTTTTCTTCCTTTTCTTCTTTTAAAACTTAAATAATTAATAATAAATTATTTTAATTATTTATTTATTTTAAAAATCATATTTCCATCTCCCATTCAAAATTATTTAAATTTTTAATTTTTAACCTTTTTCATTTTCACTATTCAAGTTTCACTATTCACATGTTGATGTTTAATATTACCTTTAACTTTCATATGTTATTTATTTTCCACATATATTTAACATATACAATCTATTTTCTCACATCTAAATCTTTATTTCTCTCTCAAATTATTCATTTTAATTTAATTTAATTTAATTTTAGCAAATTTTGCAGGTGTTACAATCCACCCCTTTTATTTTCTTATCGGCTCCTCCAAGTGGCGACTCATATTCTCCACGTTTAGGCCTATATTCTCAAAGGCCCAAAGCCTGACGGTGCTGAAATCGCAAGACTCATTCCATTATAAGTGGGGGCAAAAATCTCCACTCACAATGGTGACCCCACTGGGGATAAAAAAGTTGATTCTGTTGGTTTTTATATTATTTTATTCTTTCTTATTATGATATTATTTATTGCATCACTTAGAATTGCATTGTGTGTGTGAGTTAGGATGCTTTGTGTAACCCGTATTATGTGTGTGTAAGTGATACCATACTTTCACTCAATGTATGGAGATCAAGCACTGCATAACCACTCACAACCTTGTACCTTTTGGTACATCCTTGTTGTGGGAACCTAAGCTTTTCAGCCAAAGACTAAAGCCTATGTAGTTGGCCTAGTAAATTTCCTTAGATTTGCCCCAAATGCTTACTATTTAACTATGATTAATACATCCTAGTTTGATTCATAGCCTATTTTATTTGTCTTTTCCTAATATGACCAAATTATAGTGTAAGCCTAAAATAATTTTACTCTTTTAAGTCCAAAAGACAAAAATTATTTTTAAACTTTTTAATATGGACTTTGGGCATGGAAACCTTTTTAAGATGGATCAAAAATTATTTTTTACCTCATGGCCCAAACTTTTATCCTTTTCTTAAATAGGCTTACAACTATTAGGTCAGTTATAGAATATTAAAATTAATTATGGGCCTAATTTATACAAAGATTTGTTAGTCATGGGCTTGTTTGTGGAATGGATCATTAGTTATCTTTTTCCAAATGAGAAGTCTATTTATAATAAACCCTTTAATTTAGTTTTAATCCAAGATATAATAGAGATGCTATTAAAATTTTCAGTTGACCTAATGGATTAAGGCTTAATTAGTGGGAATTATCATTGATTGACTTTTGTATTTGAAAATACAGCTATTGATTAATTCGTTTGAGTATACCTTTCAAAAACAAAATATCCCTTACTAATATAGTTGTTGACCATAATACTTAGGAAAAGAGACTCACCATTCGTGCGTGGAAGATATAAGGTTGAAAGGAATGTCTAGACTCTCTTTGTTTGATTATTTCACATGCATACATGCATTGCATTGCATTGATCCTTTATGGCTCATAGACTTAGAGTATAATAGTTTAACAGCTTACGACAACCCGACCTATGTCAATGATTTAGAGTTCAGTGAGAATTCAATTAACTTCACAACAAAAGCAATGGATCCTGAGCAAGTTCAGAAGATGATGAATGTTTTATTAGCTTTTGTCCTCAAATTACTATTTATTTATTATGATAATTATTATTTTCTTCATGCATTTTGGTAGTTTTAATCTGTTTATTTAGTGATTTTAGCATTTTTAGAACTCAAGGAAGTTTGGAAAAAAAGGAGCAAAAGTGAAGGAAAGAAGAACAAAGAGAAGAATTGAAGTACCAACTAGACAGCTTGTGCATTTTTACACAGCTTATGTATATTCACACAACTTGTGTATTTTTACACAGCCTGTGTACTCCTCTGCCTTAATTTATCCCAACATCCAAATACACAGCTTGTGTAAATTCATACAGCTTGTGTATATTTACACAACTTGTGCAAATTTTTAGCCAAGGGATTTGTATAAATAGATAAGATTAGGGTAAGAGGAGGGGGGATATACTTTTTCAGTAGTTCTTTATTTTTCTCTGGAACATTTTTCTCTGAAACTAGAAAACTATCGAAGATTGATTTCACTTTCATTCAAAAACTCTAGATCAAATTAGTTCTAGCCATTACGTTATTCTTTTAGCAAAAATCTGAGCAAGCGATTCTTCAGAAGCCAAAGGAAAATTGTAATTGGGTTTTGTTCTTTAACTCTATTTCTTAAGTTTTATTAAAATTTTATTTATAAATTCTCTAATATCTAAATTAATTTCTTTGAATTGTACTGAGATGAATTTGTTTGATAGCATTACTATGAACTAATTTGATCTAGTCTAGGATTTGTATGAATCTACTATGATTGTATGAAATGGTTATTTCTCTTAATTGATTTATTTCTTTTATCCTTAATTGAATGGATTAATGTTAATATATAATTGATTGGCCCCCAATTATGTGTTTTAGGTATTTAGATGAAGGATTGAGAAATGAAATCTAATACCGGAATAATTTAATTAGAGACTTAGGTGAATTAGAAATATAAACCTAAGGAAAAGATCATTTTGATTGTAGTAAGATTATTTGAAAAATGTTTGAATGCGAGAGCTTATTTCCTTAATTTGATTAATTAAGTTGCTTGATATCTGATCTTTGAAATTAAATCAGTTGAGAGGAATAGCCGTTCATACACATAAATTAGTAGAGAAGTACAAACCCTAGGCTTTTTTATTAAGTGAATCAATATATTTGTTCAGTTTTCTTTCATTGTTATAAATTCAATTCCTTTCTATTTTTGTTAGTTGTTCAGCAATTTAATTTTATAAATCAAAGACTATTAATTGATAATTAGTTTATTACGATTTGATAAATAATTAGCTTATCTAGCTTCCTTGTGAGACGACCTTGAGGTGTTCACCGAAATACTACAGCAGCCTCGTATACTTGCGAGTGTAGCTTTAGTAATGTTTCTTAGAGCGCAACAAGTTTTTGGCGCCGCTGCCGGGGATGCTAATTGATGTAATTGTTTATTAGTCATATATATATTTTAAATTATTTTTCATTGTTTATATTTTACTTTATTTTTCTTTTGCTTTAAATAATTCCTTCTTTCAGAAATTTTTTTGTATGCAAGGTAGGAGATCACTCGGAGGAGAGCTTTGCCCATTTATTTCAGAAATTCAAAGAGTGAAAAGGAGCAGAGAAGAGTTTGAATTGTATACCGGGTTTGATACAGAGGAGGAAATTTCTGATTTTGAGTCGGATACTGCGCAATCTACCAATATGGGAGACGATAGGCAAAGAACTATGAGAAATTTGGCCAGACCTGTCATTGGGACTGCCACCTCATGTATAAGATTGACAAATGCAACAAGAAATTATGAGTTGAAGAATATCCATTACAACATGCTGCCATCTTTCTATGGAGTTCCGAATGAGGATCCTCTAAATTTTATCTGGGATTTCTACTCCACCCTCAATAAATTTCCATTGGGAGGACTAACAAAAGACCAGTTGAGGATGTGGTGTTTTCCATACACATTAAAGGATAGGGCAAAAAGCTGGCTTATGATGTTGCCTGAAAATTCTTTAACAACTTGGGAGCAAGTATATAACAAGTTTATGGGCAAATTTTACTCACATCAGAAGATAGCTGAATTAAGAGGAAAAATAGTTACATTTGCTCAATTGGATAGAGAGCCATTTCATGAGGCTTGGGACAGGTTTAAGATGTTGTTAATCTAGTTTCCACACCATCATTTCCCACTTCAACTCCTGAATCAGTTTTTCTACGACGGTCTAACCCAGCAATTTCAGAATACTGTTGATAATGCAGCTGGGGGAGCTATGGGAGAAAAGACAGCAGAAGAGACATATGATATCTTTGAAATGTTGGGAGCTAATTCCCAACAAAAAAGTGTAAGAGGAAGAAGTAAAGGGGTAAATCAAGTGGAAGCTAACAGTGAAATGGTCAATTAGATAGCTGAATTGACAAGACAAGTGCAGATGCTAAACATGAAGAACAATGCTTCTTCATCCACTCAAGAAGTGTGTGGAATTTGTGGAACTTTTGGGCATGAAGCAAATATATGCCCCTCTACGTACGAGTCTTATGGAAATGAGGCTGAGCAAGTTAACGCTATGGAGGGATATCAACCAAGGGCCTCGAATGATCCTTTCTCAGACACTTACAATCCTGGTTGGCGAAATCATCCAAACTTTTCGTAGTCAACAAATAATTTCTAACAACCTTTCCATTTGCTCCAAAGACAAAATCAACTGCCAGGGCAATCTTCAAATCAAGGGCAGCCTAAGAGATACAGTTTGGAGGATAGTTTACGTGCTTTTATCCAAGCCAGTACCAAGAATCAAGAGATGAATAACAAAAGGTTGGATTCATTGGAAGCGTCTTTCAAGAAAGTGGAGACCCAAGTGGGACAACTTGCACAGCAGATGCAGATTCAACAGAAAGAAAAAATTTTGAGTCAACCTAAGCAAGCACAAGCAGTGACTGTTCTTAAAAGTGGCAAGGTAATAAATAATGGTGTTGGAAATAATTCTGTGAATGCAGGTGATTAAGAAAACAAAAAAGAAGGAGAACCAGAGGTCAAGGGTGATGGAGAAAAATCAATGGAGAAATCTCCTTTAGCAGATTTACACAAGGCAAGTAATCCTTACCGGCCACCTATACCATTCCCCAGCAGATTGAAGAATGACAAATAAGATAAGCAATTTTCAGACATCTTCAACATGTATCTAAGGTAAGTATTAACTTACCTCTACTTGAAGCAATAAAAAATATGCCAGCTTATGCCAAATTCTTCAAGGAATTGAACACCAAGAAAAAGAGGTATGAGCCAAATGAAAAGGTGATAGTATCAGAGGTAGCCAGTGCTGTTTTGCAACATAAACTACCTCCGAAGCTAAAGGATCTTTGCAACTTCATAATTAAAATTACTATGGGTAATGGAAAGGGGACTAATGGCATGTGTGATTTAGGAGCCAGTGTAAATTTGATGCCTTATTCTGTGTCTCATGAATTAGAACTTGGGGAACTTAAACCTACTAAAATGGTCTTGCAATTAGTTGACAGATCTCTTAGATTCCCGAAAGGAATTATAGAAGATGTGTTAGTTAAGGTTGGTGGGTTGATAGTGCCCGTGGATTTTATAGTCCTTGACATGGGAGGAGATAACCCTACACCATTCGCACACACTATTCTACTGGGTAGGCCTTTTATGGCTACGACCAACACCTTGATTGATGTTAAAAATGGTAAATTGTCAATGACTGTCTTGGGACAAACATTTGTATTTTTTTTATTTTTAACACTTCTCCTATTCCTATAACTGTATTATATGAGAATTGCTCTTTAATTGATTGTATTGACGCAGTTGTTTCAGATGTTTTCTTACAAACATGTTCTTCGGATAAATTGGAGCTGGCACTGACCTTAGATCGTAACTTGGATATTTTTGACTCAGAAGTAGCCAGTTGCCTTGATACATTAGAAGGTGTTGAAATAGAGGAATTTAAAGAGGAACCATCATTCGAGCTCCCCCCCATCCAAAAAGAAGAGAATAATCCTTCACTTAAGTTAGAGCTAAAAGAGTTGCCTAAAAACCTGAAATATGTGTATTTAGGATATCACGACACCTTACCTGTGATAATTTCTAGCGAACTCAGTGAAAAGGAAGAGATGAGGTTGGTGAGTGAATTAAAAAGATTGAAAAGAGCTATAGGATGGGGGTTGAGTTATATTAAAGGTATTAGCCCTTCAATGTGCATGCATAGAATTATCTTAGAAGAGGGAGCTAAACCTGTAAGAGAGACCCAAAGGTGCCTTAACCCAAACATGAGTGAAGTGGTTAAGAAGGAAGTGCTTAAATTACTTGATGAAGGAGTGATATACCCGATAGCCAATAGTGAGTGGGTTAGCCCAGTACATGTAGTGCCTAAGAAATTAGGAATCACTGTGGTAAAAAATGAAAAGAATGAATTGATTCCTACAAGGACTACCACTGGGTGGAGAATGTTTATAGACTATAGGAAGTTAAATAATGCCACAAAGAAAGATCATTTCCCTCTTCCTTTTATTGATCAAATGCTGGATAAACTTTCTGGACACTCTCACTATTGCTTTTTGGATGGACTTTCAGGTTATTATCAGGTGACGATAGCACTAGAGGATCAATCCAAGACCACTTTTACTTGCCCTTTTGGGACTTTTGCATTTCGGTGTATGCCCTTTGGCTTGTGCAATGCTCCTGCAACTTTTCAGAGATGCATGATGTCTATTTTCACAGACATGATAGATGACTTTATTGAGGTATTTATGGATGATTTTTCTTTTTTTTTTTGTGACTCTTTTGATAATTGCCTCAGTAAACTTGTTCTTGTGCTTGAAAGATGTATTGAATGTAATCTCACTTTGGGTAGGGAAAAAAGTCATTTCATGGTTACTCACGGTATTGTATTAGGCCATATTGTGTCCAGTAAAGGGATTGAGGTGGATAAAGCTAAGGTAGAGTTGATTGCTAAGTTACCCCTACCTACCTCTTTTAAGGGAATAGGAAGCTTTCTAGGGCATACAGGTTTTTACCGGAGGTTTATTAAAGTTTTTTCTAAAATAAGCCAACCATTATGTCATTTGCTTGGAAAAGATGTTCCATTTGTATTTACTACACAATGCATGTGAGCTTTCAATTCCCTTAAGGAAAAATTGACCAGCGCACCGGTAATTGTAACTCCTGTTTGGTCCTAACCTTTTGAAATTATGTGTGATGCATCCAACCATGCAGTAGGAGCTGTCCTTGGGCAAAGGGTTGAGAAATTTTTGAGAGTGATTTATTATGCTAGCTTGACCCTAAGAAGCACACAAGTTAATTACACAACAATTGAAAAAGAAATGCTAGCTGTTGTTTTTTTCCCTAGATAAGTTTAGAGCATATTTGATTGGGTCTAAAATTATTGAGCATTCAGATCACGCAGCTTTAAAATATCTTTTGGCCAAACAACATGCTAAACCTCGTTTAATTAGATGGGTTCTATTATTGCAAGAATTTGATTTTCAAATCAAAGATACTAAGGGAAGTAAAAATGTTATAGCTGATCATTTATTTAGGTTACCTTCCTTTGATGAAAATCTTGCATCTGATAGCGTTCATAGAAATCTAGAAGCATTTCCTGATGAGCAGTTGTTTGCGGTAATGAATTCATAATGGTTTGCAGATATTGCTAACTATCTTGCTTGTGGTCTTTTGCGTTCTGACATTGTAGACCTTTAATTTTTGACCCAATCCGGTCCAATATGTTTTATTTAGTCCAAAATGATTTTTGTTGTCTAATTGGTCCAAAATAATTTTAATTAAATAAATTTTGCTTTATTATCTAATTTTTATTAATAAAAAATAAAAATAAACAAATAAAAGTGAAAAAATAAAAATAAAAATAAAAATCGGAGTCGAAAAAATCAGCGACTAAAAAATCATCTCGCGGGCCCGTGGGCACGGGCCCATGGGCATTTCGCACGCAGAAAAATTCTGCCTGCACAGAATTTTTCTGCCTGCGAAATGGCTACGGGCCCGTTTCGCCCGCGCTGCCGCAGCCAACTGGGGCAGACTTTTTTTGTCAGCGCATTTTTTCCTGCTGTAATTTTTTTCGGCAGCGCAATTTTTTCGACGCAAAATTTTCGAAACATAATTCAATTAGGTTACGGTTTCTTTTTTTTATTATTAATATTACTTATCTTAACTAATTAGGAATAAACCACATCAAACCACTATAAATAAGGACCAAAGGCAATTAAAAAAGGGGGGGCCGAGAGGGACAAGGAAAAAAGAAAATCCAAATTCATAAAGGAAAAGCTTGAATTCAATTGATTTTAAAGTAGCAGAAATAGGATTTAAGGGATTCAAAAGGCAAAAAGGTTGTCTTTTGAGCTTGTTCATCCAAGAAGCAATTTTGGTGCAACTTACAAAAGAAGGTATGAAATTCTAATTTCTTTATTTTTTTTTCACAGTAGCTAAAACTAGGATTTTGTGTTTTTCAAAAGTTAAAATCTTAGAACTTTAATTTAGTTTTTCTAAAGCCAAAAAACCTTATTTCGTTGGTTTATCTTCCAAAAGGCTTAAAACTGTTATTTTTACTTCTTAAAAATCTTAAAACTCTAATTGAACATATTTTTCAACAAAACTAAGATTTAAATTCTGTTTCTTTTAAAATTTTAAAATAGGTTCTATGTCATTCAAAAAGCCTTAAAAAACATCTTTTCTGCTTATAAAATTTTAATTTGTTTGTTTAAATTCATAAAATTTCATGAAAGTATCAAATTGATTTCCAAATTCTCAAAAACCAATGCATCACCGTGACCCTAATTTTAAAAATACTAAACCCAAATTCAACTTCTAAACCTAAAATAGTAAACTCTAACCCCTTTAAAACCTTAAACCCTAACTTTTTCTAAATTTTAATCCTTTAAAACTTTAAAAACCATAAAACCACAAATAGATTAAATTTACACAGTAGCTTAGAAACCTAATACAATAATCATAAACCATGAATCAAAAGTATTTTAAAGTGTCTAAAACCCTATTTTCATGATTTCACCATTCAAATATTAATTTAGTTAATCAAAGAGTCTTACCAACCTTTTAAAACATAAAATCCTCAATCTATTTTAATTCCATAAAAAGTCACAGTAGCTATAATTGGACTTTTTTTTTTGCTTTGTTTAATTCTATATTTGATTATGTTTTGATTTATTTCTTATGCTTAATTTATTTAAATTTAATGCTTGGTTTATTTTATTTATTATGGATGGATGTTTACTTTTTATTGATATTTGGTACCTTTGATAAATAATTTATTTATTATGAATGATTATTTATTCTTATCAATTAATTTAGATTTCCAAAAGTTGTAAGAGGTATGTTTCCACTTGGTGGTGTGAACCTCGGTTTCCACTAGCAAAGCAAAATTATCAAAATCTCCATCGTTTTGAGCTCAAGCCACTAACCCTAATCTCATTTCATATAAATAATTTTTTTTTACCTCTACTCCAACTCACGATGTTCACTAAACACATATTTATATCTTTTCTCGAACAAAAAAAATTCCTCTCTTTCTTCATACAGAAAAATAAAAACCATTCTTCCCTTGACATTTTTTTATTCTTCTTAGTTTAAAGCCATGGTTATAACACCAACTCCAAGCATCTCAACATTAGTATTTATCAACAAATTTTAAGGCAAAAATTCAAATTCTCATTTTTTGTTTTTATTTATTTTTGTTAAATCTTCTAATGTATCATTATTTTTATATTCTTAAGTTTAATTGCTTTATTACATATATTTTTGATCTTTTTTTTGTTAAATTTCAAATACTACTTTAATCTATCTATATATATATATTGTCTTATTATTTAATTTCTTCTTCATTTATGCATATTTGTGATTGTTGTAGTTATTTTAGGATTATATTAATAGGTCTTTCATTAATCATGAGATTGATCTTAAAATGGGCTACTTTAGGATTATTATGGTTGCTCACTCCTTTCCCCCTCCCCCCTCCCCAATCCTCTTTTGCGTGCTTTAGTACGTAGAGCTTGACTTTGGAAATTAAAAAAAAAAAGAAACATAAGGCTTGACCTCTTGGGTACTGAAAACTTAATTTTAGGAGTTTTGAAAAAGAAAAAGGGAATCTAAAGCTTGATATTAGGAGTATCTAATATGCATCATTAGAAAACTTTTTAGAAAATAAAAAGGAAACTTAAGGCTTGATTTATGGATACTTAAAGTTTGAATTCAGAAATGTTTTTAGGAAACAAAAAGGGAACCTAAGACTCAATCCTAGGAATTCCTAATACTTGACACTAGAAGCTTTTTAAAAAATAAAAAATAAATTCAGAACTTAACTATAAGAATACTTTAGATATGATTTTTGTATGTAGCCTCTTTTGACTGTATTTGGAGAAATCCAAAATCTCTTGAGAATAACTCTTATGCTATACTTGTGGACATATTTTCAAATGTTCAGAAAAAGTGTTACTTTTTTTTAGATCATCTTTTATAATTAAAGATACTTTTTTTGAAAGAAAATATAACATCAGAACTTTAAGAAGCCCCAAAATGAAATAAAAATGGTACTTAACTTTGGTTATTAGATCTTTAAGATATGTTTTTAGCTTTATTTAGGCAATGCTTGGTTAAATATCATGTTAGCATTTCCTTAACCCATAAATGCATGCTCCTTTCATTTTAAATTTATTTTTTTTAGACACCATATACATTTATTTATCTTAATTTTTACCATCTCTTTACATTGCATTTCTTTTCAAATGTTTTTCAAATAATTTTTATCAAAATATATGCTTTAAGGCATTGGATAGACACATTCGGTTTAGTTTACTAAGTTTCTTGATAGTTGTTTTTTTAACTTCTTCTATGGTTATTTATTTTCAAAATCTATAGATATGTACAAAGGAAAGTGTATTGAGGAAAAACAAATGAATCATACAAATCTAACGATTAGAAGTTTGAATTGACTTTGAATAATTCATAACTATGTTTCTCATTTTTTCCTCTCTTTTTACTATCTCTTTTTCTTAAAAGTTTAGGCATAATATCTCTTCACAACATCTGAGTTCACTAGATTTGGTAAGTCATTTCCATCTATATTAGTCAAAATGTGAACTCCTCTTGAGAATGCTCTCTTCAAGACATATGGAGTTTTGTAATCTTTTTAGGCACTATGTCCCCTTCTTAGAAATCTCTCACCTCCATCTTCTTTGCATAGGCCTTGATAAGCCATTTTTAATACAATTCACCATGACATAAGGTTGTCAATCTTTTTTTTTTCTTTAATAAAGTTTAACTGATTATAATGACTCTGCACTCATTTAGCATCATCAAGTTCATCTTTCATATTGACCCTAACAAAAAAAATCTCAACTTCAATGAGTAATACTGTCTCCATGCCATATATTAAAGAAAATGATATTGTCCCAGTAGATTTCTTGACTATGGCCCTACAACTATGAAGGGCGTAAGGAAGAATTTTATGCTAATCTTTATATGTTATTGCCAATTTTTGAACTATCTTCTTGATATTCTTATTAAATGCTTCAACTGTACCATTTGTCTTTAAATGGTATGGGGAGATATTATAGTGTTTAGTTTTGAATTTTACATACATTACTTCTGTCATTTCCTTGTTTCTAAAGAAAATTATGCTCGGGAAGACCATATAGACATATGATACCCTGCATAATGAATTTTAGAATCACATTCATTGTCATATTGGCATAAAAGAATACCCCTGTCCATTTGGTAAAATAATCAATTTGTACCAAAATGAATTGATGGCCCTTAGAGGCTTTAGATTCTATTGGACTAATCACATCTAATCCTCATATTGAGAAAGACCACAACGAAACCATCATATGTAGGGGTGTTGGAGGTGTGTTAGTATCATTGGAGTATATTTGACACTTATGACATTTCTGACCATAATTGATGCAATTTGATTCCATTTTTAGCCTAAAGTATCCCATTTTGAGAATCTTTTTAGCCAGCACATGCCCACTCAAATGTGTACTGCAAAATCCTCCATGAAGTTCTTTTGTCAACCTTTGAGCCTCCCTTTCATCCACACATTTAATAAACATTATGTCATAATATCTTTTATATAGAACAACACCACTTAAAAAGAAATTCATAGCCAATCACTGACTTTTTTTCTTTTATCATTATATGAGGCCTCCTGTGGATATGTTCTATTTTTTAGGTACTATTTAATATCATGAACCATATATTACCAGCAAGTTCCTCTTTAAGGTATGTACAGTAAGCATTGACTTCTATGGTTTCGATCTCAATGGGAGGCATTCTTCCACAAGTGCCCAATTGAAACATTGCAGCTAACATGGCTAATGCATTAACAAATTAATTCTCAATTTGGGAAATATGATTGAAGCATCTGAATTCAAAGTTTTGTGCCAAATCAAGAATATATTCTTAATAGGGAACCGATTTCAGATCTTTGGTTGATAATCAATGATGAATTACCAAAAACTTCTAGCATTTTAATATTCATATCAATAGCAGCATTTATCCTTGAAGCATAACCCTCATATTCAGCCATATTATCGGCACATTCAAAATATAATTTGGCAATCACTGGGAAGCATTTTCCTTATGGGGATACTAGAATTACTTCTATCCCACTTCCTAAGGTATTTGAAGCTCCGTCAAATTTCATAATCCAAAATTTCTCTTATTCCTATTCTTCTTCTACCAATTCCTTCATCAGGAAATCATAACTTATTAATTGATAATCTTCAATAGCTTGATTTGTCAAATAGTTAACATAATGATCCTTTTTATGGCTTCCTCAGTGATATATATTATTTCATACTTGATCAATACAAACTAAAACTGAGAAATTCTCCCTGTTAGGGCTGGCTTTTCAAAACTATATTTAATGGAATCCATTTGAGCTATCACAAGTGTGATAGTGTAGCATATAATGCCTTAATCAGTGAATGGCCAATGCTAATACAGTACAAGTTCTTTCTAATATAGAATATTTTGCTTCATAATCAGTGAACATTTTTACTTATATAGCATATGGCTTGTTCTTCTTTCCTAAATTATCATGCTGCCTAAGAACACCACATATTAAGCTCTCAAAAAATGTTAGGAACAAGAGGATAAGATGATTGGGTATAGGCCACTATAAAATTAGAGGATTTTGCAAATAATATTTGATCTTATCAAAGTCCATTTGACATTTTTTTATTTTATTTTCTCAGGTTATTCTTTTTCAAAAGCTCAAAGATAGGTTCACATATAGTTATTACCTGTAAAATGAACAGAGCTATATAATTAAGCTTTCTTAAAAAACTTTGGACTTCTCTTTTGGCTTTATGAGCCAATATTTTGATTATAGCCCTAATCTTATCAAGATCAACTCAATTCTGCTCTTGCTGATTGTAAACCCTAAAATGAAACTCAAAATATGCATTTTACAGGATTTAATCATAATTGACACTTCCTTAGCTGCTCAAACAACCTTCTTAAAACCATAACATGGTCTTCACCATGCTGAGATTTTGCTATCATGTCATCGAAATATATTTTTATTTCTTTATGCATCATATCATAAAATAGGGTAACTATTGCTCTCTAGTAAGTTGTCCCCACATTCTTTGTTAACCGAATGCTAAGCACTTAAACTCTATTTTGATATTAGACAATAAAATTGGAGAGTTTTAACATTTACAACAAGTGATTTTGCCACATGACCTAATATTTTTCAAAAGTATATGAGGAATAACTATGTTGCAACTGCCTCGTAAATAAAGCGATTGTGCCAAAGAATTCAAGAGCAATAATATTCACATGGTATGTTTCTCCATCACAAATACCACCGCAATACCAAATGGCACGATTGCTACACACCTAAAGTGACCATCTCTTAAGAGTGAAAATCTAACTATGTCACAGAGAAGATTGCGATTAGAGGCTTGGTAACTTCTTTGGCCGCTAGGCCTATCTCACATCCGCTTTAGTTATAACAGAACCATGAGACCACTAAAGGCAAAATGTCAAAGACTAGCAGTAAGGTTTACAGCCAGCTCTTGCTCTTTAGGTCCTAGGGCTAAAATCATCCATTAACTGCAATCTCACCTTGGCGTGACCATACCATTCAAACAAGTTAGAGATATTGGCAGACTTTTTACTAACAGATGATAGGAAGCCACATAGGCAGGTCAAAATCAAAGAAAAGCCAACCTTAATTTTTCACGACCGAGATAGAAGAATCTCGATCGTGAGAATCATATAGATGGTATGGAATGGTTCTCGTTGACCTATTAATACCACATGTATTAGAAATTAAAATTAGTCGGCAGACACAATAGTAATCTCACAACTATGCCAGTACCTATTTTAACAACCAAATGAATCTTACGGCCGTAAAACAAGGCAGGAAACCGTGAGAGTACTCTAATAGCATTTAATATAAGAGATTTTAATTGGTGAAGTATTGATTTTTTAGCAATCAACTCTAATGACTCTATAGATTGAAGATGGATATAAATACTTCACCAAACTTCATTTATTATAACTTTTGAGCAATTAATAGCCACACACTTGCAATTTAGTTTTTAAATTTGAATCATAATAATTTTCATTTATTGTTCTTGAGAGTTGGGTGTGTGCTCTTAAAAAAGAGTGAACCTTTGGAAAAATTCTTATAAAGGTTGTGAGGGTTACACAAATCTTGTAAAGTTCGGTATGATTTTATGAAAACACCAAATTAAAGTTAAGTTTATAAAACCCAAATATAGTAAAATATTTAACTGGTTTGTTGAAGAGTGGATATAGGATTTTAGAATTATAACCACCATAAGTTGCTTGTGTCTTTTTCTATCTTAACTTTTTAATTATCTAAGCAATTTTAATTTCACCTAAGTTCAACCAAAAAGACCAATTCACCCCCTTCTTGGTTGTCAACAAGGGACAACAAGTGGTATCAAAGCTTAAGCAATCTCTTCAAAGCTTAATTGTGAGATTAAAGATCCATCACAACCATTCCACCCTCATCAACCTCTACCTCTACTCTAAACACCTCAACCCAAGGAAATCTCAAAACCTTAGACTGTATTTTAATGGAACCAATAATTTAATGTGCAAAAACAAGATGTAAATGTTTTAAATAGTGAAGGCATTGAGTTGTGAAAATATGTGACTAACGAGTGAAAATCTCCTACATAAACCATGTAGGGTTAGTAGTGGGGCGAAAAATCCATGCTCACCACGAGGATTTTCCCCAAAAGGGGTGGGAATTCCCCGAGTTCTTTCCCAATGGAGAAATAGAGAAATTTCTCCTTGTTGGGCAAGGCGAGGTGGGGATGGGGAGTATACTTCTCTCCCTGCTAGGATCCCTGTCCCTATCCTCACAGGAATCTTAAAAAATATATACATTTATATACACAATATACATGCTATATACATATAATATACATTTTATATACATACTATATACACATATATTATGTTATATTATACATATTATATATTATTATATATATTATTATATTATATTTTATACATATTATATCATATATATTGTATTTTAATTATTTGCACATATAAAAAAAATTTTAATTTGATGTATTTTATCTTGTAGTATTTTTAAATTTTATTACACATAATTATTATTTTATTATTTTATTAAGTGTAAAATTATAATAAATTATTATTTTTATATTTTAAAATTTTAATTAAAAATAAAAGAAAAATAAATTTTGCAGAGGAGGAGGCATATTTGCCCCGTTTCTTTGGCGGAGGCGGAGGCGGGGTGAGGACGACGATTGGCCCTCTGCCCCCGCCTTGCTCCGTTACTAAGCCTAAAACCATAGAAGGTGTTGAAGTACCCATCCTTAAAGCACAATGGATGGAGGCTCAAAAAAAGGTCTCTACAAGAACAATCGTATATGTTCCATTCTAATTAATTTTGTGTCAAGAGAAGAAGTGGGTAAAATTGAACACGACATAAGTGCATATTACATTTGAAAAACTCTTGAGAACTACCATGAGAGGACAACACAAGTAAAGTCTAAGAAGATTCAAATGCTTATACATAAATATAAACTCTTCAAGATGAAGCCAAGTGAAAATGGCACCGACGTAACAAATTAGTTGCTATCTATAGTAAATGACTTAAAGAAGTATGGGAAGATTTACACTCAGGAAGATGTGAACAACAAAATATTGAGAGCTATTCCTAAGAAGAACTTTGAGTCTAAGATTTCATCTATTAAAGAAGCTCGTGACCTTAGCATGCTTAGAATTAATGAGCTTCTTGGGAAGCTTCTGACACATATATTGGAATAGGATAAAGATAAGGGTGAGAAAGAGAAGAAAAAGGGGATTGTACTTAAAGCTATAAAGGAGGTAAAGAAGATGAATGCTTTAGCGGTTGTGAGCATGGGGATGATGATGAAGATGAAGTAGCTATTCTCTCAAGAAGGGTAAACGAGATAATAAGAAGAAGGAAGAAATTATCAAATAAGAAGGGGTCCTTCTCTAACTCCAACTCCTATTTAACAGACAAAGAGAAGAAGAGTGAACTAAAATGTTATGAGTATGGTAAGCCTGGTCATATCAAACAAAGTGTCCCAAGCTAAAGAATAAGAAAAAATAGGACAGGGAGAAGGAGAAAACTCTCAAGGCTACATGCGATGATGACTCTTCAAATGAAGAGGAGAAGTAAGAGATTGCCAGCTTATATCTCATGGCCATGAGAGATGAAAAAGACTTCAATGAGGTGTGCTTTAAATCCACCGCCAAAGAAAGTATTTTGGTAGTGGATAGTGGATGCTCAAGGCATATGATGGGCAATACAAATCTCTTCATTACCTTATTACCTAAAAAATTTAGAAATGGCACTTTTGAAAATAATACTAAAGGTAAGATAGTAGGCATTGATTCCATAGGTGCACAAGGTAAGAATCTGATTGACAATATTTTGTTAGTTAAAGGTTTAAAATATAATTTGATAAGTGTAAGTCAATTGTGTAACAAAGGTTATGAAGTCAATTTTGACTCCAATTGATGTATTGTTTCATCTCAAGATGTATAAGTTGTGTTCAAAGGAGAAATAATTAGCGATGCCTATAAAATTGACTTACACAATGATACTAATGAAAATTTTAAGTGTTTAGTGTCTTTTATCAATGATCCTTAGCTATGACATAGAAGATTTAGACATATAATCATGGATTAACTCCAATGCCTAAGTAAGAAAGAGCTACTAGATGGATGGGCTACCCAAGATAAAGTTCCATAAGGGTAGAGTATGTGGACAATAGCAACTTGGAAAACAACACAAAAGCTCATTTAAACCAAAGAACATTAAAAATACCACTAGACCTCTTGAATTGATTCATTTGGATTTGTTTGGACCAAATAGGGTAGCTAGTTTAGGGGGAAAGCTATATGCACTTGTCCTTGTAGATGACTACTGTAGGTTTACTTAGGTTAGTTTCCTAGCTCATAAGAATGAAGTTTTTAATGCTTTTAGAATTTTTGCAAAATGAGTTCAAAATAAAAAAAAGCTACATGATTACTTCTATTAAGAGTGATCATGGTAGAGAATTTAAAAATGAAGATTTTAAAATTTTTTATAGTGAACTAGTAATTTCACATAATTTTTTTCGCTCCTAAGACATCATAACAAAATAGTATTGTAAAAAGAAAAAAATATAACATTAGTTGAAATGGCTAGAACTATGCTTAATGAGTATAAACTTTCCTCATATTTTTGGGCTGAAGCTGTTAATACTGCATGCTATGTTTCTAATAGAGTTTTTAAAAGACCCTTAATAGATAAAACCTCTTATGAGCTATGAAATGGTAGAAAACCCAAGGTCTCATATATAAAAGTATATGGATGTAAATGCTTTATATTGAATACCAATGATAATCTTAGAAAATTTTCATTGAAATCAGATGAATAAATATTTTTAGACTACTCCTCTACTAGCAAAGTCTATAGGGTATTTAACAAAAGGTCTTTCATTGTTAAATAGTCAATGCATATTATTTTTAATGAATCCTATAAACTTGAGCCTGGGAAAGGTAGTGTGCTTGATAATTTTATGGGTTTCTTTGAGAAACTTGAGATGGTGGAGCCCTTAGAGTAGAAGGAAGAAGAGTTACCTCATGAACAACCGTTGGAGCCTTAAGTGGAACCTCAAACAGATGGAACCCAAGAACTTCCCAAGGATGGACATTATCATAAAGACAATCCAAAGGAACTCATTATTAAAAATTTCTAAACTTAGACATTTAGATTCTAATATAGCTTTTATTTCTTAAATTGAGACAACGACTATAGAAGAGGCTCTAAGTGATGAGTGTTGGGTGATTACTATATAAGATGAACTCATCTAATTTGAGAGAAATAAAGTATGGGAACTAGTCCCTAAATCTAAGGACTATCTAATTATTAGATGTAAATGGGTATATAGAAATAAGCTTGATGAGAGTGGTCTCATCACGAGGAACAAAGCCCGATTGGTTGCTAAAGTCTATAATTGTTGCGCTCGGATTAAGTACTACTACAAGAGTCACTCGCAAGTATACGAGGTAGTTGTGGCAAAGGTGATTGCTCCAAGGTCGTTTCCCCAAGAAAATGTAGTTCGTAATAGCTTGATTGACAAATTATTTAAATGTGGAAGTTTGTTGTGTTGGAATGGTGCGAGAATAATTTAAAACTAAGATTAACGTGCGTAGGGTTGAAGTGTGAAGGTGATACAAGATCAAATCGATTCTTGGGAAGGTGCCTAGGGTCATAGGTCCATTCAATCAAAGCCCAATTCTCAATTATCCATTAACATAACCTTGTAATTAATTTGTTCCTTAAGGTTAATTAGTCAATTACCAATTCATTAGTTCTCACATTCATGAAATAGCAATAACCAATCGTTTCACATTATCAAATTAATGAAACCCTAGAACTTATATTTCTAATTCATTCATAGGGTAGTCGATTGCATAATTCCGATATCAAATTTCATCTCTCGGTCCTTCATTCAATATCTAAAAGTCAATAGGTAGCTAATCTATCAACCTAGCATACAATCCAATGCAATCAACTAATCAACAAGGAACATCAATGGAAATATCAAATCAAAGCATTCAACCAAATATACTACAAACCCTAGGCATGGGTATTTAGCTCAACATCATCAATTTAAAACATTCATTCAACTCAATAAAAAAAATACAAATTGTTCATTGCAATATCAATATCTTAATACAACAACAACAATAGAAATGAATTAAAAGAGAGAATAGAAAAACCCCTTGTGAAGATTCCAAGAGTAGGATTACTAGTCTTCCTCCTAGCTCCACTTGATGTTTGATGAAGAACTCAAGCCCTCTTCAATGGTTGATTCCCCTTTGTAATATGGAATGGAGCTTTCTCAAGTCACCAAACCTTCAATTGATTATGCCTTTGTAAGATGGAATGGAGCTTTCTCAAGTCACCAATCCTTCAATGAAGCTTCTTCAACCTTCAAGAGCTTATTTAACCCAATTTATCCCAAAAAACCTCAAAGATCTTGTCAATGGAAGATGGAGAAGGTGGAAAGGATGGAAATGGAGGTTGGAGGTGAAGGGCTAAGGGAGAGTGTCACTCTCTCCCTCTCCCAACATGTATGCAGAAATTGTTCGAGGCTCCCCTCCAATTTCCCTCTTCTTCTCTTTTTAATTCATTCAAAAACACCACCCATGCCTTCCAACTCACACCCCTCTCATTTGTCCCCCACTATTCTCTTGTTTAATCTTTCTTTTTGGCAAAAGTGTTTAGATCAATTTTGTTTATATTTTCTATGATGTTTTTGTTGATTTTAAGTTAATTTTCATGTTAATTTGTACTTAAGTTTGTTTAAAGTTGTTGATTTATGTTGAAGTACATTTGATGGAGCCTTTTAATCAAAATTTGGTGGACTTGTTGGAGAAAAACAGGTGACACGGCCAAGCTAGACATGGCTTGGCCATGTCTCTCATAAAAAGAAGAAGAAATCAAAGACAAGGCAGGACACGACCAGGATTAACCAAGCTTGGCCGTGTCCCTCAAGCAAAGATGGACAGAAGCAGACACGGCCAAGCCACTGGCTGTGTCTCACCAAATGAACAAAAGGCAAAGAAAGAAAAGAAAGAAGCAGAGAGTGACACCATCAAGAGACACGGCCAAGCCACTGGCCGTGTCACATGACACGGCCAGGAGCTTGGCCGTGTCACCCCTTGGAAACAAAGCAAAGAACAAGGCAGCAAGGGACACGGCTAGAAGCTTGGCCGTGTCCCAAGAAAGAAAAGAAAAACCAAGAGACACGGCCAACAAGCTTGGCCGTGTCACCCTGGATCACTTGGTATGCTTGCACGAGGTATGGATTAGTGTGGTTTAGTGGGGAACAAAAAGGATAAAAAGGAGTGAAAGGTGGAAGGATTTAGGGAAGAAATAGAAAACAAATTGGAAGGTGGGAGACAAAGACAAGGAGGCATGGGGTGTCTTTAAAATTTAAAAAGAAAAGAGAGAGGGAAAATTGAAGAACATGGGGGGGGGGGGAGAAAACATATTGAATATATTGAGTGGACATTCTCTACACACCATATCTTCTTCTTCCTTGGTTCTTGCTTGAGAGATCAAGACACCATTCTCACCATATTCATTCACCATTTTCCTTTCACACACCAAGAGTAAAGACAATCGTTGGATTTGAAGTGAGTAGCTAGTTTTTGAGGATTAGGGTTTTAAGAGGCTTGATTGGAGAGTTGAGAACTTGAGAGAGCTATCATTCATCCTTCAAGAAGAGAGCCATTTGTTCAAGAGAGCTTGGAAGTTCATCATCACACATCAAAGAGGGAGCTACGAAAGAGACAAGAAGTTCGATTCTGAGCATCTCCAAAAGGGGTTTTTCAAACTCTTTCTTTTAATCCATTTCTTATTTGTTGTTGCTGTATTAAGAACATTAATATTGCAATGAATAACTTTGATTTGGTTTATATTGAAATGAGCATTTGTTTAAAGAATATGATGAGCTAATTTACTTATGCTTTGGGTTGTAGTATATTTGATTAAATGACTTGATTTGATGATTCCATTGATATACCTTGTTATTAGTTGATTGCATTGAAATTAAAGGTAAATTGATAGATTGGCCACCTATTGATTACTTAATATTGAATGACGGATCGAGAGGAGAAGTTTAATATTGGAACTATGCAATTGACTACCCTAAGAATGAATTAGAAATATAAGTTCTAAGGTTTATTAATTTGCGAATGTAAAATAATTGGTTGTTGTTAATTCATAAATGTGAAAACTAGTGAATTGATAATTGACTAATTGATCTTAAGGAACAAATTAAGGTACAAGGTTATATTAATGGATAATTTGATAATTAAGCATTTGATTAAATGGACCTACAATCCTAGGCATTATTTCCATAATTGAATTTATTTTGCACAAAATCATTCATTTTCATTTCTAAGATTAATTACAACTCACCAATCCAATCACACACTCGAGTTTATTATTTCATGTTAATCGAACTATTACACGCAATTCCTTCCTTGTGAGATGACTTTGGGGTGATCACCGTTACTGCAATAGCCTCGTATACTTGCGAGTGCTGCTTTGTAGTAGTGTTAATATAAGCGCAACAAGTTTTTGGCGCCGTTGCCGGGGAAGGCAATTTTTGTTAATAGTTTGATTCTTTTAATTTATTTATTAAATCATTTAAAGTGTTCTTTTTGAATTGCTTAGGTAATTTATACACGAAAGAATGTCTCAAGGAAACGAACTTGCTCCATTTATCGACAATATCCATAGACTTCCAAGACTCGAGGGACCGAATCCTATTGAGCAAGAAAGGGAAAAAATACCAACGAGCAGTTTAAGGAGAACATAGAAATAGAGATGGGTGATGCACAAGAACCACCTATGAAAGAATTTGCCCGACTGATCATCGGAGTGACCACATCTTGTATCCAGTTGAGCAATGCAGCGAGAAATTATGAACTCAGAAATACTCACTATAGTATGCTGTCATCCTTCCATGGACTGCCGAATGAAGATCCTCTCAACTTCATTAGGGATTTTTACTCAACATTGCATACATTCCCTTTGCAAACACTAACAGAAGATGAACTCAAGTTGAGATGTTTCCCATATAGTTTGAAGGACAGAGCAAAAGCGTGGTTGATGACCCTACCGGAGAATTCTTTAACCACATGGACAGAGGTTTACAACAAATTTATGGGAAAGTTTTATTCACACCAAAAGACCAAGGAGCTTAGGGGGAGTATTGCAACTTTCACCCAATTTGATGGAGAACCATTTCATGAGGCGTGGGATCACTTCAAATCCTTATTATTTTAGTGCCCTCACCACTACTATCCACAACAGCTGCTCAATCAATTCTTCTATGATGGGCTAACTCAACAATGTCAAAACACAGTGGATAATGCAGCAGGGGGAGCATTGAGTGAAAAAACAGCTGCAGAAACAGTTGCATTATTCAAAATGTTGGGGGAAAATTCCCAATAAAAGAGTATTGGAGAAAGGAGAAGAGGAGCACACGAGATAAGTTCAAACTCAGAAATGGCTAGGCAAATTGCAGAACTGACAAAACAAGTAAAATTGTTGAATACCAAAGGGAACTTGTCGGGACCAAGCCAAGAGTCATGCGCATCGTGAGGTCTTGTAGGCCATCAAGCAAATGTGTGCCCCTCAAATTTTGGTACTTTCCAAGAGGAGCAAGAACAAGCTTTTGCCTTTGAAGGGTTCCAACAAAGGGGTAGGAATGACCCATATTCAAATTCTTATAACCCCGGTTGGAGGAATCACCCCAATTTTTCATGGAAAAATCAACAACATGCTCCACCTCAACAACCTTTCCAACCATATCAAAGAGGTCCCCAATTTCAAGGGCAACCCTCAAATCAAGAGCAGGTCAAGAAATCTTCATTTGAAGACAATTTGAATGCTTTCATTCAAGTAAGCTCTCAAAATCAAGAATTGAACAATAAGCGGTTTGACTCTTTAGAAGCATCGCTTAAGAAGGTTGAAACTCAAGTAGGTCAATTGGCTAATCAACTTCAAGCCAATCAAAAAGGGAAATTTCCTAGCCAACCGGAGCAGGCCAAAGTAATCACCATTTTAAGAAGTGGTAAGGTACTTGATAATAAAATCGGTGATAATAACATTGATAATTCATTTGATGCAGGTATAATGCAAAATAATGGCAAGGAAATGCAAGAAGAAAAAGCTGAACCAAATGAGCTTAAGGAGGATAAAGAGGAGGCATCCGTTGCACCAAAGCTGCACAAATCTCCAAATCCTTACAAACCACCAATTCCGTTTCCCAGCAGGTTAAAAAATGAAAAGCATGATAAGCAATTTTCTGAAATTTATAACATGCTTTCGAAGGTAAGTATCAACCTACCCTTACTAGAGGTAATAAAGAATATGCCATCTTATGCCAAATTCTTAAAAGAGCTAAACACTAAGAAAATAAGGTATGAGTTGGATGAAAATGTGATAGTTTCGGAAGTAACTAGTGCTGTTTTACAACATAAGTTACCTCCTAAGCTAAAAGATCCTGGGAGCTTTATAGTTAAAATTTCTACGGGGAATGGGAAAGAAACCATTGGCATGTGTGATCTCAGAGCTAGTATTAATTTGATGCCATACTCAATTTATTTGAAACTAGAGCTCGGGGAACTCAAACCGACTAAAATGGTTTTGCAAATAGCAGATAGAACTCTTAGATACCCTAAGGGAATCATAGAAGATGTTCTAGTTAAGGTAGGAGGTTTGATTGTACCCATTGATTTCATTGTCTTAGATATAGGGGGAGAAATCCCACGGGATGCCGAGCATGCAATTTTGTTAGGGAGGCCTTTTATGGCCACAACTTACACTTTAATCGATGTTAAAAATGGAAAATTGACTATGACCGTTTTGGGACAAACTGTAGAATTTTCAATTTTTAACACTTCCCCCATTCCCACTAGTGCTTTATATGAAGACTGCTCTTTCATTGATTTTACTGATAATGCTGTTCAAGAAGTTTTCTTGCAGGAAAATGGCGGACACAAGCTAGAAAGGGCTCTAAAATTGTAAGAAGAAGCGAAGATTTCCAATGAGGAGAATAAAGAAGAAAATTCCATTTTGGACGATGAGTGTGTTGAGGAGAATTTGAAGTTGAAGAAGAGCAAATTCAACTACAAGGGGTTGAACTTAAAGAACTCCCCAAGCATTTAAAATATATTTTTCTTGGGGAGAATAAATCTCAACCAGTGATAATTTCTGCTACCCTTACCAGTGAGGAAGAAAATAAGCTTGTAACGATGTTGAAAAAGTTCAAGAAAGCTATAGGTTGGAGATTGAGTGACATTAAGGGTATTAGTCCCTTTATGTGCATGCATAAGATCATCTTAGAGGAAGGGGCTAAACTGGTGAGAGAGTCTCAAAGGAGGCTAAACCCTAACATGAGCGAGGTTGTTAAGAAGAAGGTCCTTAAATTACTGGATGAAGGGGTAATTTACCCCATTGCTGATAGTGAATGGGTTAGTCCTGTTCATGTTGTGCCTAAGAAAACAGGGTTGACAGTGGTCCAGAATGATAAGGGAGAGTTGGTACCGACACGAACACAAACTGGGTGGCGGATGTGCATAGATTATAGGAAATTAAATAATGTCACCAAGAAAGATCACTTTCCTTTGCCATTTATTGATCAAATGCTTGATAGGTTATCTGGACACGCTTTTTACTATTTTCTTGATGGTCTTTCAGGTTACTACCAAGTCCCGATAGCACCGGAAGATCAACCAAAGACTACATTTACTTATCCCTTTGGGACATTTGCATTTCAAAGGATGCCATTCGGACTTTGCAATGCACCGGGAACATTTCAAAGGTGTATGCTTTCCATCTTTTCTGATATGTTGGATAAGTGCATTGAGGTATTTATGGATGACTTTTCTATTTTTGGTAATTCCTTTGATGACTGTTTGGAAAAGTTGACTCTAGTACTTGAAAGGTGTATTGAATGTAATTTTACCTTGAGTTGGGAAAAGAGTCACTTTATAGTTGATCATGGAATTGTTTTAGGGCATGTTATTTCCCATGAAGGGATTGAGATAGACAAGGCTAAGGTTGAATTAATTGTGAACCTACCTCCACCCACATCAGTTAAGGGGATTAGAAGTTTTTTGGGACATGTAGGATTTTATAGGAGGTTTATAAAAGATTTTTTCAAAATTTCACGCCCTTTGTGTCATTTGTTAGGAAAAGATGTCCCGTTTATTTTTGATGAAAAGTGCTTAGAAGCCTTTAAAATTTGAAAGAAAAATTAACTTCTGCCCCTATAATTGTTGCCCCAAATTGGGATTTGCCATTTGAAATTATGTGCGATGCATCGAATTTTGCCATTGGAGCTGTGTTGGGCCAAAGAGTGAACAAGTTGATGTGTGTAATTTATTATGCAAGTTTATCCTTAAACGATGCACAAGTAAATTACACGACCATTAAGAGTGAAATGTTAGCTGTGGTGTTTGCACTAGACAAATTTAGATCTTACTTGATAGGTTCTAAGGTCACAGTGTTTTCTGATCACACTGCCTTGAAATGCCTGTTGACCAAACCACAAGCTAAACCTAGGCTCATTAGGTGGGTGTTGATGTTACAAGAATTCGATGTTGAGATCAAAGATAGGAAAGGAAGCGAGAATGTAGTGGCCGACCATCTTTCTAGACTTAACTCTTGTGACAATGATGCTGAAATTGCTTGTGAAAATGCTTTCAAAAAATTTCCGGATGAACACTTGTTTTCTTTAACTCAAGCACCATGGTATGCGGATATTGCTAATTATCTTTCTTGTGGTGTAGTGAGAAAGGATTTGAGCTTCCAGGCAAAGAAGAGATTCCTGCATACATGTAAGTATTATTTTTGGGATGAGCCTTACTTGTTTAGAATTTGCAGGGATGAAGTGATAAGAAGGTGTGTGCCAGAAGAGGAACAAAAACAAGTGCTACAATTTTGCCACAATATGTATTGCGGGGGACATTTTGGAGGAAAAAAGACAGCTGAGAAAGTTCTTCAAAGCGGTTTGTATTGGCCTACTCTTTTTAAGGA
Source organism: Garcia nutans (assembly GCA_947685225.1). Lineage (NCBI taxonomy): Eukaryota > Viridiplantae > Streptophyta > Magnoliopsida > Malpighiales > Euphorbiaceae > Garcia > Garcia nutans. The sequence goes on along the minus strand of CANTUV010000061.1, from coordinate 11,864,723 downwards.
TGCTTATCATTTTTGTATAAGATGTGATAAATGCCAAAAAATAGGAAACATTAGCAAACGGAATGAAATGCCCCTTAATATTTTTATTGTGGTTGACATTTTTGATGTATGGGGAATTGATTTCATGGGGCCATTTCCCAAATCCTTTGGTTTTGAATATATCCTTCTAGCAGTGGATTATGTGTCAAAGTAGGTTGAGGCTATCCCCACTAGGACTAATGATACTAACATTGTGTTGAAATTCTTGAAGGAGAATATTTTGAGTAGGTTTGGAACCCCCAAGGCAATAGTGAGTGATGGAGGAAGCCATTTTTGCAACAAATGGTTTGAAAAGTTGATGACCAAGATGAGCATCCGACACAAAGTGGCAACTCCATGCCATCCCCAAACGTCCGGGCAAACTGAGATCTCAAACAAGCAAATCAAGGGGATTTTGGAAAAGACAGTGACCACAACTCGGAAGGATTGGTCAATCCGACTCTCGGAAGCATTGTGGGCTTATAGGACTGCTTTTAAAACCCCATTGGGAATGAGTCCCTATAGGTTGGTCTTTGGCAAGGCTTGCCACCTCCCGGTGGAATTGGAGCATAAGGCTTATTGGGCAATAAAGACCATGAATATGGACTTAGATGAAGCAAGGGAGCAAAGAATGCTTCAGATTTTCGAGCTTGATGAGCTTCGGAATGAGTCCTATGAGAGTTCGAGGATCTTCAAGGAAAAGACAAAAGCTATTAATGACAGGATGATTCTTTGAAGGACTTTTGAACCAGGAATGAAAGTCCTTCTCTTCAATTCAAGAATGCAGTTGTTTCCGGAAAATTGAAGTCACGTTGGAGTGGACCCTTTCAAGTTACTCAAACATTCCCATATGGGGTTGTTGAGTTGCTTAATTTAAAAACCAACGAGTCGATCAAGGTCAATGGACAAAGGGTGAAGCCCTACTTTGAAGAAATTGAAGTTGCAAAAACGGTGGAAAGCATGGTGTTCGTTGACGAATAATGCAACAATGTCCAGCTATACGACATTAAAGAAGCGCTAAATGGGAGGCAACCCATCGGTTTGCATTTCTTTTCATAGTTACAATTTTATATTTAGCAATTTTAATTTCATGTTGAATTTAAATAATTTGGAATGGGTACTTTGATTGGTTTTTATTTTTCTTGAATGTGTTTCAGGGTTAAGCAAGGAAGAAGATTGCATTTTTGTGATTTGGTGACACACATAAACCATTTAAAAAAAACCAAAATGGCAGTGAAGGACACTACCACTTGACACGGCCAAGCCACTGGCCGTGTCAAGCAAAACCAAAAATAGGCAGAAGCAGACACGGCCAAATGGCTTGGCCGTGTCCTTGGCTGTGTCACATAGACACGGCCACGCTTCTGCCAGTGTCCCCTTCAATTGTCTTGCAATTTTCTTTTGTTCCAATGTCAAACACGTTCAAGGGACACGACCAAGCCACTGGCCGTGACCCTCCAATCCCATCAAACATGTTCAAGGGACACGGCCAAGCCACTAGCCGTGTCCCTCAAAACCCATCAAACACGGCCAAGCTTCAACAAGCTTGGCCGTGTCACATCAATTTTCAAAGGTTTAAAATCACGAATTTAGCCCATTTCTTTCATTTTAAATCCCTAACTCCTCTTTCTTTTCTCTCTCTCTACCCTCTCTCCCCAAAATCTCCATAACCACTTTCTGAAAGCTCAAAAATCATACTAAATTCTCCATTTTTCTTAACCAAAACTAATTTAAACTCATTCAATCTTCTTCTTTTCTCATTAAAAGGCAATTAAAACGGTTAAAGCTCCATTTTCAGCAAATCATCAAAATGACAAGAACAAAGATGGTGTCTCACCACAAGTGAAGGCAACCTCCACCTTCAGCTCCATCTTCATCATCATCATCTTCAAGGAGAGCGACTCTTCTCGCTAGGGGTTTCTTTCCGACGAGGTATGTAAGCGAAGAATCCCTTAATGCTCTTCATATTAGGGATAATTTTTATAGATTTGTGCAAAACCTTGGATGGGAGAGATTAGTTTCCCTTAAACCTTTGTAATTTCAAGAGCTTACATTGAAAATTTTAACCTCTCTCAAGGTTGAAAGAGATGACAAAAAGATTTGCATTAGGTTACATTTTAAACTGCTTCGGAAACCATTTGTCATTAGTATTGAGCAATTGAATGATATATTTGGTTTCCATCGACAAGGGGAACAATGTGTACCTAAGGGTTTTAGACAATAATTTGCATGGGGAGCACTGGGGTCGGGAACCTATGTGGCCAAATCGGCCAAGGCAACAAAATTGGCAAATCCCGCCCTTAGATACTTACATCGCTTCATGTCATGTGGATTCTTTGCGCGAAAGGAAAGCACAGGTGTGGTGAAAATTAGCGAACTATTTTTCTTAGACTGTGCTAGCAATGCCATACCCGTTTGTACCGGCTATTGGTTAGCCGATGTGTTTGACAGTGTGGAAAATAAAAAGAGGGGCGCCATTTGCATTGGAGGATTAGTTACAACTTTAGCAATGACACTTCTTGATGATTTTGACCTGAACAACTTTTGTATGACTAAGATCTCGGGTAATGATTCATTAGATCTTGCCACGCTCGAGAAGATGCATATGGTTTTAAGAAAAGGAGGGGCCTATGTTATGGCTTCAGCTGAGCCAGAGGTACCGGAGGGCCGTCAAAAGAGAACACGAGTCCAGGAGGAGTCCGACTCGGATTCTCTTGATTTGGATGAAGATGCTTCAAACCCCGACAATCAGGAGATCCTTAATAGGATTTAAGTACTGGAAAGCAAGGTCGATCGTAACCATGCTGCAGTCATGCAACAGTAGGACCAAATTAACAACAACCTTGCTAAGATTCTGAGCCTCCACCCTTCAGCTACATCATCGTCCCATCCTCCATCACCATAGATCCAATCAGCTCCAACCTTTTGAGAACACTTTTTACTTTCTTATTTTTAGTTATTGCATATTTTCGTTGTTCTTGTTTTTAATGTTAACACTTTATATTGTGGTTATTTTCTATATATTGTATTTTGTTCTTGAACAATTGTTGTTTGTGGATGAAAAGGTAGCACTTGCGTCACAAGGGAACGATGGAAAACAGGTCGTACCTTAACTTTTCCTTTATTATCCTTGTTTCCATTGAGGACAATGTAAAACTTAAAGTGTGGGGTGTGTGCTAAGTCTTTAGTTCATAAATATAAATTGTCTATTTTCGTAAGTGTTTTGTTATAGTTGTTTTTGTTAAGTTTTGTGTTTTGTTTTATATTTGATGTTGATGGATATTGATTAGTTCAATTGTTATAAGGTTGTTGATAGATGACTTTTGAATTTTTGAAGCATGAATTTGAGAATTGATTAGAGTTAGTACTTATTGTCAATTTTGATGGTTATTTTTTGCATTGCCATTAAACTAGTGAGGAATTGAGCCATCAACTTATCATTCTTTTTGTGTGTGAACATCTTTGATTGATTAATTGCTAGAACTTGCTTTGACATGCATTTTGAGACTACATAAAGATTTCAATTAGGCATCAATATGATTAAGGCAATTTAGGGGAACCCATTTTGGCTTAAAAAGACCAACCTTACATCTGACCTTAGTTCGCCAACTTTGAGCTTATTTCATTTTTCCCTTTCTTTCTTTTTCACAACACCATCAGCTTGAACCATTTCATTTTAACTATTACCCATTCATTAGATCAAGAGCATTTCAAGAGCATTAATGATGGAGTGTTGTGCTGAATAAAGTGTGGGGTTGAATTCAATGGACTTTAAATTACGAATTATTGTATTCTTTAGTTGGATACCCTATTAAAAAAAATAAATAAATAAAAAAATGAAAATGAAAATCAAAATAATAGAAGTTGTTGTTCTTGTCGGAAGGGTTGTAATGAGTTTGGAAATTATCTTGGCTAATTAAACAAATGGAGTTCCTAAAAAGCACTTAAATGCTTAGTGCTAAGTGATTGACAGGAATTGTGGGATTGTTGATCATGCTACATTGCTTGCTTCACTCTTGAAGTACTCTTGACCTAAATGAACAAACTCACTCTCCCTAATGTCATGCCTTTCCCTTAGCCCCGTTACAAACAAATAAAAGACCTTATGATTGATGCTTGATTGTGATTAGGTGGTGGAGATTTGATTGATAAGCAAGCCTATAGTCCTAATCTTTCATTGAATGTTGAGAGCTTAAACACTACCCAATTAAACACTTAAGAGGTTTTGTGAGGGAGTGACAATTTTTGGTATGCATAGATTGACCATTAAGTTGCTTGAGTACCGATTATTCTTGATTCGAGTATGATTGTGGATTTAATAAGATGGGAGTCTTAATGCATCCTTATAACTCTTGAACTTGACAATATTTATCTTATTTTATTTGTTTTCATTTTAACTTTGCTTGGGGACAAGCAAAGGATTAAGTGTGGGGTAATTGTTTAGATCAATTTTATATATATTTTCTATGATGTTTTCTATGATGTTTTTGTTGATTTTAAGTTTGTTGATTTTTGGCCGTGTCACCCCTTCGAAACAAAGCAAAGAACAAGGCAGCAAGGGACACGACCAGAAGCTTGGCCGTGTCCCAAGAAAGAAAAGAAAAACCAAGAGACACAGCCAACAAGCTTGGCCGTGTCACCCTGGATTACTTGGTATGCTTGTACGAGGTATGGATTAGTGTGGTTTAGTGGGGAATAAAAAGGATAAAAAGGAGTGAAAGGTGGAAGGATTTAGGGAAGAAATAGAAAACAAATTGGAAGGTGGAGACAAAGACAAGGAGGCATGGGGTGTCTTTAAAATTTAAAAAGAAAAGAGAGAGGGAAAATTGAAGAACATGGGGGGAAAAGAAAACATATTGAATATATTGAGTGGACATTCTCTACACACCATATCTTCTTCTTCCTTGGTTCTTGCTTGAGAGAGCAAGACACCATTCTCACCATATTCATTCACCATTTTCCTTTCACACACCAAGAGCAAAGACAATCGTTGGATTTGAAGTGAGTAGCTAGTTCTTGAGGATTAGGGTTATAAGAGGCTTGATTGGAGAGTTGAGAACTTGAGAGAGCTATCATTCATCCTTCAAGAAGAGAGCCATTTGTTCAAGAGAGCTTGGAAGTTCATCATCACACATCAAAGAGGGAGCTACGAAAGAGACAAGAAGTCTGATTCTGAGCATCTCGAAAAGGGGTTTTTCAAACTCTTTCTTTTAATCCATTTCTTATTTGTTGTTGTTGTATTAAGAACATTAATATTGCAATGAATAACTTTGATTTGGTTTATATTGAAATGAGCATTTTTTTAAAGAATATGATCAGCTAATTTACTCATGCTTTGGGTTGTAGTATATTTGATTAAATGACTTGATTTGATGATTCCATTGATATTCCTTGTTATTGGTTGATTGCATTGAAATTAAAGGCAAATTGATAGATTGGCCATCTATTGATTACTTAATATTGAATGACGGACCGAGAGGAGAAGTTTAATATCGGAACTATGCAATTGACTACCCTAAGAATGAATTAGAAATATAAGTTCTAGGGTTTATTAATTTGCGAATGTAAAATAATTGGTTGTTGTTAATTCATAAATGTGAAAACTAGTGAATTGATAATTGACTAATTAATCTTAAGGAACAAATTAAGGTACAAGGTTATATTAATGGATAATTTGATAATTAAGCATTTGATTAAATGGACCTACAACCCTAGGCATTATTTCCATAATTGAATTTATCTTGCAAAAAATCATTCATTTTCAATTCTAAGATTAATTACAACTCACCAATCCAATCACACACTCGAGTTTATTATTTCATGTTAATCGAACTATCACACGCAATTCCTTCCTTGTGAGACGACCTTGGGGCGATCACCCTTACTGCAATAGCCTCGTATACTTGCGAGTGCTGCTTTGTAGTAGCGTTAATTTAAGCACAACAAAAAGCAAGTCCTTTTTCCTTCTTTTAATATTACTTTTGGTCTTTGTCCCCCACTTAATGCAAAATAATTCAAATATTTTAGGTGTGACACGGCCAAGCCATGAGTGGCTTGGCCATGTCTCTCATTTTTCTTTGGGACACGGCCAAGCTTGTTGGTCATGTCATGTGACATGGCCAGTGGCTTGGCCATGTCTCTTGCCAGTGTCGCCTTCTGCCTTCTTTCTTTTCTTCGTTCTCAATTGGTGACACGGCCAAGCTCCTGGCCATGTCATGTGACATGGCCAGTGGCTTGGCCATGTCGCTTGCCAGTGTCGCCTTCTGCCTTCTATTTCTTTGAGGGACACGCCTAAGACAATGAGACATGGCCATGTTTCAAGCGACATGGCCAAGCTTCAAGCGACATGGGCAGAGACATGGCCAAGTTGGTGCTTGTGTTCAACACTGCTTCTATTTTCATATGATTTTATTTTCTTAGGATGAAACACACCCAAGACAATGAGACATGGTCAAGCTTCAAGCGACATGGCCAAGACGATCAGACATGGCCAAGCTTCAAGCGACATGGCCATGTCATGTGAGTGTGTCAAGTACTGCCTATTTTCTTTTGAGGGTACATGGCCAAGCTTGATTTGGCTTGGCCATGTCTTGCTTGATTCATGCTCTTCTTTCTTTGTTTTGATCTTCCAAGGGTGTTTTTGCACTCAAACCTAAAACAAACACTTTAAACAAACTTAAAACAAAAATCAATCAAAATATTAACTAAAAACACATAAAAATCATACTGAAAACTAGTACAATATGATCTAAACAATAACCAAGAGGAAGACATTAATTATTATGAGACATTTGCTCTCATAGTTAGATTAGAAGTTATTAAGATTCTACTTGCATTTGCTTTTCATATGAATTTTAAACTTTTTAAATAGATGTCAAACGTGCTTTTTAAATGATTTTATTAATGACGAAGTCCATGTTAAATAATCTCCATATTTTGAAGAATTTAGACTTTTAGACCATATTTTTAAACTTACTAAAGCCTTATATGGTTTAAAACAAGCTCCAAGAGCTTAGTATGAAAGGCTTATTTTGTATATTTTAGAAAATAATTTTTTAAAAGGCAAAGTTGACACCACTCTTTTTATAAAAAAAAAGTTACATGGCATTTTAATTATGTAAATTTATATGGATAACATAATAATCGTTGCTACTAATGAGGCCTTGTACTAAGAGTTTACTTCTTATATGACTAAGAAATTTAAAATGAGCAATGATGGGTGGACTCAAGTTTTTCCTTGGCCAATAAATCAAGCAATGCTAGAATGTCATTTTCATTAACCCATCCAAATAAACCAAGGAGCTTATCAAAAAATTTGGAATGGATGGTTGCAAGTCTAGTAAGATACTAATGAGTACATCCTTAAAGTTGGACAAGGATAAAAGTGGTAAGAAGATAGATGAAATGCAATATAGAGGTATTATTGGATCCTTTCTTTACCTTACTGCTTCTAAGCCTGATATTATATTTAGTGTGTGTTTTTATACTATGATTCAATTGAGTCCTAGAGAGTCTCATTTGAATGCCACAAAATGAATTTTAAAATACTTAAGTGGCTCATTGTATGTAGGTTTACGATATCCTAAGAATACATCGTTAATATTTTGGGATATTTGATGCCAATTTTGTCAGAATCCTATTAGATAGGAAGAACACAATCGAAGAATGCCATTTTTTTATTACCTAATTTCTTGGTTTAGCAAGAAATAAGTGTTAATTACTTTATCTACCGCGAAGATCAAATATGTAGCTGCTTGCTTTTGATACACACAAGTCCTTTAGATGAAGTAACAACTTCTAGATTATAGTCAAGTTTATGATCACATTTCCATTAAATGTGACAATACTAATGCCATAAATCTGTCTAAAAATCCTATCATTCTAGGTCAAAACATATTAACATTAGACATAATTTTCTAAGAGACAATGTTCAAAACTATAATGTAGTTTTAGAGTTCATTAATATTCAAAAACAACTTGTGGATATTTTTACAAAACCTTTGAATGAAGAAAGAATAAATTTTACCAAGCAAAAACTTGGGATGCTTGGTGGGAGCACCATAGTTTGAAAACTTTACACTTGTATGATATATATTCATTCATATGCATTTTATATGCTTTATGATGATTTTATGATGAACACATGTTTGTAATGATTGTTTGAAATCTTTGATAGTTATGTATGTTTGTATATGAAATTATATGTGTTATTCGATATTTAAAGTTTCTAGGGTTGAGAGAGTTTGCACTTATGTAAGATTCTATGTTTTTCCATGACCAAGTTCACCAAGTAAATTCATCATGATCATACATTTTCAGTCCACAAATAAAAAATCATACTTTTGCTCTTTTTTTTTTAATTTTTATTTTCACTATCCTTTTCTATTCTCATGGTCTAGAATAAGTTTCGTATGGTCATGAGAACAATGACCTGATGAACTTAAACTAGACTTATTTTACATAGTCGTGCCATGGCCAAAGTGGTCGCGAGAATCCTAAATGTCTTTACCGTTATCTAATAGTAGCTTCCCTTATGAAAGCGCAATGAGCATGGTCGCTGGAGAAGAAAATTTCTATTTCTCACGGTTGCATCTCCTCCAGTGTGGTTGCAAGTGACTTTTTTACCTGAAAATTTTTATCCGTTAAAACTTAAGCTATTTTGCGTAAAATTTCCTCAAAATAGTAAAAAAAAAAGACTATTTTTCATCTTGTTCTATAAAAATCGACCTTAATCGAGTTTCTAAAATTTTTTAAACTCTTATAATAAATCTCAAACTCTATTTTGCTCTAAAAAGCCTCTTATTCCTTAACTCTTACTTTTTTAGCCGTTAAAGACCTCTTTAAGTTCTCTTTTTTATTCTTTTCGTATGGCATACTTCATTCGAATGGTTCTTAAAAAGAAGTTTACATTTAAGGGGACAGGAAAGAAGAAAGTAGGAATAATTATTAGGGATGTAGAGTAAGATCCTCCCTCACTACCACTAAATAGAAAGGGAGAGAAAATTCATAAGCACCGTCACCCGAAGAGGATGCTAGACATTACATGCTAAAGAACAAGGTTATATTTCCTACAAAAATCCCATATGAAGGTATGTTAATTACTTTAGGTATAAAAGAAGAGATTGAGAGATATCTAGATAACTTAGGATGAAAATCCTTTGCATTTCCTGATGAAATCTAGATAACTTATTATTTTCATCTACTGGTTAGTCTAACTAGAGAGTTTTTAATAAGTTTTAGAGTACAAAAGAGCTATAATGCAACAATTGATGGGATTTATTTCAAACTCTTTGACAAGTAATTCTCAATGCGTCTCAGTGACTTCGCCAAAGTTTGGGGTTTCAATGGAAGGATTAACCTCTTATAATAACAAAGACTTCCCTTTGCAAAACTACACCTCCTTTTGGAAAGAAATATCCATAGAAGACATTTATGACACCATAGAGTCCAAAGCCAAACACTTCAAAACCCTCACCTTTTGGCTCCTTCACTATATCATTACGTACACCATTCATCAAAGGGTGAATGGAAATAAAAAGGTTGCCCAATGTGACCTTTTCTTCCTTTATACCCTCATTCATGATGTTAAAGTCTAAACCACCAAATTCTTGATAGACTCTTTCTTGCATTATGCCAATTATCAAATGAGAAAATTTTACCTATCCTTCCAAGTCACCTAAATAGCTAGGCATTTTGGTATGCTTAATGAACAAAATCTAGCAATCCTCCAATACCCTCTTGATCCTTCAACAAGCTCTGTAACCATTGCTTATTTAGAGCATGCTAAATGTATCAAGAGAATTGGGAACCTAGCAATATATTTTTGGTAATGCTATTTTGGAAAGAGGAAAGAAAAGGCTTAGGGTGAGCATGGTAGGAGAAGAAAAAGGTGAAAATGTTGATGTTGAAATCCACATTCCAAGAAGAAAGGCCTAAGAAAGTAGTGCTCCAAGCTCTGCATCCACCAATCTTATTCTTAGAGCTCTTCATTCCCTTTAAAAATAATTAAACCACCACTATTTTGAGCTCAAGCCATTAACCTTAATCCCACTTCATATAAATACTCTTTTTCTTATCTCTACTCTAACATGTGTTATTCACTAACCACCTGTTTATATCTTTTCTCTAATAAAAAAATCCTCACTTTCTTCACAAAAATAAAAATCACTCTTCCCTCGAATTTTATTTTTTTATTCTTCTTAGTTTAAAGCCATGGCTACAACACCAACTCTAAGCATCTCACTATTAGTATTTATCAACAAATTTTAAGGTAAAAATTTAAATTCTCATTTTTTTATTAAATCTTTTAAAGTATCATTATTTTTACATTCTTAAGCTTAATTTCTTTAAATAATATTTTTATATCATTAATTTTATCATTATTTTTCTTGTGTTAAATTTCTAGCTTTACTTTAATCTTAAGATTTATTATTATTATTATTATTTGATTTCTTCTTCATTTGTGCATATTTGTGATTGTTGTAATTATTTTAGGATTTTTTGTATGTGCATGTGTTTTGTGTTTCTTATGCATACTTTTTGTAGCCTATAAATCATTTATTCAATGTAATCATTTTCTGTTTGCACTTACTTGGAAATTATATACTCATGTTCAAAATTGTCAAAAAAAAAAGGAAATAAATGTTGAAAATTATAATAAGAAAATAAATAAAGATTCATAAATTTTTATTTGATTTTGTGAGCTTTTAATTTCTAAAATATTATTTGCTTGATTAAATTTTCTTGAATTTTATCAAGTGCACTCCTTATACTTAACAAAATTCAAGTTTTTCATAGTTTCTTCTACCAGAAAATTCACTTTGGTTTTCTATTTTTTTTAACCACTCCGTTTTGGCTTTTCTCTCTTTTCCTCCTTTTTTTCCACTATGCTTCTGTTTCTCTATTGTTTTTAATTTGCTTCCCCCTTTCACTATTCTTTCTACCTCTATTTTTAGTAGAATAATCATCCTTTTCTCATCTTTTCTTCGTTCTTCTTTTATAAAGCATATTTCTACTTTTTAGTTTTTTTTTTTTTCATTTTCATATTTTATTGGCAATAAGCTATCAATAAGCTACGGCTGGGTAAAGAAAAAGCTTTTGCAAAAAAAAAAAAAATCTCTATGCTTCGGGAAGAATCTCTACTACCCTTCTATTATTAGTTTTCATGATTATTGTCTTTTTATGTTTGGATGTTTCATATTATGAATAAAACTCTGATTAGAATTAATATTATTATTTTATTTATTATTTAAAAATTGATTTTTGTGTTTATTTCCTTTTTATTACTCTTAGGATAGGCTGTTATTATATTAATGGCCCTTGCATCAATTATAGGATTAATCTTAAAATGGGCTGCTAACTAATTAAACTTAACTTTGATAGTTGGATCCAGTGTTAATATCTATTTATTAATATCTATTTCATGGAAAGTTGTTATATGTAAAAAGGGTTTTAATATATTATTTGAATGTTTTATTTGTTATCAAAAATTATTTTTCTACAATCTGATGGGATGCATAATCAATGCAATGTTTGTTGTACCAAGTATATTAATATAATTAATGAAATAGATAAAAAAAAATTAGTTGGCAGTACTTATGTGCAAAAAAAGTAAAGAAAAAAGAAACGAAAGTTTTAAAAAAAATGGTAAAATAGGAAATCCAAAATAAAAGCATGTTGTTTTTGGAAATTAACTACCAGAGGAAACAATATTCCTTGTGACACTTTTAGTATATAATATAATAATTATTACATTTTAATATGAATTATTATTTGATTTTTGAGATTATGACCTGATTTTAAAATCAACTAAGTCATACTTATTTTTAAGTTTTCTCAAACTTATTAATCCTTTCATATAGTTTTTATTAATTATTTATTATAAAATAGTTGCAAATTAAAAATAAAATAAATTATAATACCCAAAATTATTTAATGTTTCCAAATAAAAAAAATCTCATTCTTTTATAATTTGATTTATTTTCGATACCCAAGAACGTACTACAATATAAAAAAATTTACAATAAATTAAATTATTGCATTTAAGAGATAGAATTACAAAGGAAAAAAGGAAATTATATGGTTTATCTCTTTTTAATATTTGTTTTACAAAATGAAGAATTTATTTTTTATTTTCACCTTTCTTCTTTATTTTCAAATATATGATTTTTGACAATTTCTATCAAATGTACGTAATATCTATAATATATATACAATATATATAATATCTATAATAATATATACGCAACATCTTCAATATATACACAATATTATATAATGTCTATAATATACACATAACTTGTATAATATATATATATATAACCTATACAACATTTATAATAATATATACATAATATTTATAACATACATAAAATATACAATATTTATAATATATTTATCCTAATACTAATAGTAGTGCATATATTTTCACTTGAAATTCAATATATGGGTAACGTACACACATACATATATATATATATATATTTACACGACACATACATCATAATTAAGGAAGATATAAAAGTAGTTTATATATTTTCCACTAGAATTTAACATATACATAACATACACATTTATACTATTGTTAATAGCAATGCATATATTCTAACTTCATACTCAATATATGGACAATGCATAAGTGACATATGTACCATATTTAAGAATGATATAAAAGCAATTCATATATTTTCAATAAGAATTTAACATATACACAACATATGGAAAATATATACATAACATGTACAATATTATTACTCAACACATTATTCTGTCATAACACTAGTCTAATTTGTTTCTTTAAGTTTTAGCATAGATGTATTATTTAATAGTATTTTTAATGTTGAATTTTTTTTTATACCTAGAATTTTTTTTTGAAGGAGATGGTAGAAAGTTGCAATCTCGATCTTGTTTTTGAATTTAGAATTATCTTCTACTTTTTGTTTTTTGATTTTTTTTTTGTTTTTGATCAATTGTTTTGATTCAGTGATTGGTTTTTGAGCAATGTATTTTATATAGAATGACTGAGGAGGAAGAAGTTTTTACAAAGATTGATGGATGAAGAAGAAAACCTGTTTTAGAAGATTTTAAAGAGACCAATGGATGAAATAACATTTATTACTTTGTTTATATTTGTCATATTTTTGTAATTTTAAATTTTTACTGAACTTTAAATTTTTTTAATATTTGTATTTTGGAAAAGAGTTTTTTATTTTAAGTTAGTTATGTAATTTTTCTCAAAGAAAATCTATTGCCCTATGAAATTCATCATAATGCTTGAATATCCATTATTTTAGATGGAGAATGAGAATGAAATATCATATCATCATGTAATAACATGTTAATTTTTTTAATTTATTCATATATCATCACACGTGTTTAAATCATGAAAATATAAAAAAATTAAATTCAATAATATGAAAACATCATATGACAAAACTCATGATTTGGTAAAGAAAAGGAAATTCATTACTAATGAGGCTATTTGTGATCGAAAATTTTCGTACCCACTCTTGTGTGGAATGATTCTTGCGATTTCGACACTGTTAGACTTAGGGTCTTAGAGAACACGGGCCTAAATTCGGAGAAAATGAAGTCGCTACCCGGACGGGCATGAAAAAAAAGGGGTGAATGACTCGATTCCTAAAGAATCTCTAATCCCCTAATGGGTTTGGAAAGTTGGGTACGTGTGGGGAAGGTGAGAAATAACCCAGCATGCCCACAACACCCTGTTCATCGGAACCGACCTCCTTTTCAGGTCTTAATATTATAAAATTCTTAAATATAATGACATTATCCATACTACATGCAATCATAAAAATAAACAAATACTTTATTAAAAATCATAGCAATGTCCAAATAAAACAAACAAATAGGTATCCATCCATGGATAAAAATATGCCTTTACAATTATTCAATATCCAAAAGAAAATAAATAAAATAAGTTAGCTACCAATTGGTGAAAACATATCCTTTACATTGATCTGAAACTTGAAGTAACTTAAATTACATAATGCTCACAACATGAGATACCCAAAACATGGAAACATACCTCTTACAATATCTTGAAACCAAAATATATCAATAAAAATAACTAATCATTCATCATAAATAAATTATTCATCAAAGATTTAAATAAACCATTAATCAAAACATATAAATAACAATCAAATAAGTAGCTAAGAGATATAATTTAAATTAATAAATAGACCAAATTAGGGTCTCAAGATTCTAGAGTTTGTTAGGAGATACTGAATAAAATTTAGGTTTTAGCATAATAATTTTTTTTGGCTACTGTAAGATTTTTGAAAAAATAGAATTAATTAGGGTTTTATAGTTTTAAGTAGTAGGGTTTTTGGTTAATTAAATTAGGGTTTAGGGCTAATAATATGCAATTAGGGTTTTAAGAAGAAATAAATTAGGGTTTGGTATTTATAAAAAATAATATTGATAGCTTAAGGATTTGAATGAATTAGGTTACTGTGACAATATTTTTGAGAGCTTAATAGGGGCTACTGTGACTTTAATTAAATGAATAATGAACTCATCCAATATTTAAAACAATCAAAACATTGTATTTATTTAATTTAGAGTATACCGTCATTTGTTGGCTCCACCAAAATCGTTGAATGAGAATTCTGGGTGAACTTATCCAAGACAGTGAGTGCACTGCCTTTGTAAATTTTTGTGTGTTGTTGATCTCCTTTGTTGATGAAAATTGCTAAAGCTCCGTTGCTCTCTGCCTATTCTTTTCTTTTGTGTTTCTGCCTCAAAATAAAAAAAGTCCAAGTCCCAATAAAATCTCAAAAGTCCTCTCTGCCCCTAGAGTTTCAAAAAGTCCCAAAAAAATCTAAGTCCAAGTCTTTTCCTCTTTTTGTTGTTTTTGTTTCTGCTCGAAAAAAGAAAAAAAGCCAAAGTTTTTAAAGAGTGCTGTCTGAATCAATTCCTAAAATTCCTAAAAATTCCTAAAGTCTGAAGAAAAAAAAAAGTCCTTTAATTCTTCAATCCTCCTCCTCCCTGTGTTTAATGTTGTTATTTATAGAAAAATCATAAACCTAATTACGTTTGGTTTAAGGAAAATAAAACTGTTAAGAAAATATGATTAAAACTGAGAGAAATAAGGTTTTGTGGAAAAAACTACGCGCGGGCCCGAGTGAGTTTGGCGTTCTGGGCGCTGCTGGCGTGCGAGACTGCATGCTGGGCGTCATTGCTATGGGGCTCGATTGGATAAAATGGGATGTGGGGCAGCAATTTGCCGCAGGCTTGGGGTTGCGGCGAATTGGCTGCTAGCAGCCAATTGCTATTTGTCGCACGTCGCTCGCTGATCCGTTTGATTTTTTTATTTTTTTCCTTTTATTTTATTTTTTATTAAAAATAAATATTATTATTATTATTAAAAATAAATAATAAAAAATAAATGTTATGAATAATAAATAAAAAATAAAATAAATATTATATTATTGAAATAAATATTAAAATAAATAATAAATATTAAAATAAATAAATATCAAATATTAAAATAAATAATAAATACCACAAAAATTATTTTGGACCATTTTAAAATCTTTGGACTGGACTTCGTAAAAAATTAAGGGTCTACAGTTTGCCCCCTGCTTGAACGATCTGAGACTTGGTTGAAGAGAGTAAAAAACAACATGACTTTAAGCAGATTTTGGATGAAGATGGGTTCTCGATCCAAGGTTGAAAATGGTTTGGGTTATTGATCCAAAAAAGATTTGGGTATTTGGATTCGGGACTGGGTACTTGGATTCAAGATTGGATACTTGGACTCGAGATTGGGTACTTGGACCAAAGACTGAATTTTGAATTAAGTACTTAGACCCGAGACTGAATTGGATACTTGGACCCGAAATTAAATTGGATACTTGGATCTGAGACTAGTACTTGGACCCGAGATTGAATAGGATACTTAGACCCGAGATTGAACGTGATTTACCTTTTATTAGTTGAGAATTTTGGCTGCTCCGGCTGTTCCATTCTTTAATAGATTGTGGGTCTTCACCCTCAAAATGGATTTTCATCCTTGGCATCGGGTCTTCACCCTTAAAAACGGATCTTTATCCTTGGAGATCGAGTCTTCACCCTTGAAAGTGGATCTTCATTCTTGGCATTGGGTCTTCACCCTTGAAAATGGATCTTCATCCTTAAAAATCGGGTCTTCACCCTTGAAAGTGGATCTTCATCCCTGGCATCGGGTCTTCACCCTTGAAAATGAATCTTCATCCTTGGAGATCGGGTCTTCACCATTGAAAGTGATCTTCATCCTTTAAGTTGGATCTTCATCCTTGGAATCGGGTTTTCACCCTTTAAACTGGATCTTCATCCTTCGGACGTCAGGTCTTCTCCCTTCAAAGTGGATCTTTATCCTTGGCATCGGGTCTTCACCCTTTAAAATGGATCTTCATCCTTGGAGATCGGGTCTTTACCCTTGAAAGTGGTTCTTCATCCTTGGCATCGGGTCTTCACCCTTGAAAATGAATCTTCATCCTTGGAAATCGGGTCTTCACCCTTGAAATTGGATCTTCATCCTTTAAGTTGTATCTTCATCCTTGACAGGGTCTTCACCCTTCAAAATGGATCTTTATCTTTTGGACTTTGGGACTTCACCCTTTGAAGTTGGATCTTCATCCTTAACATCGGGTCTTCACCCTTTAAAGTGGATCTTCATTCTTGGTAGGGTCTTCACTCTTCAAAATGGATCTTCATCCTTGGAGATTGGGTATTTACCCTTGAAAGTGAATCTTCATCTTTGGCATCGAGTCTTTACCCTTGAAAATGGATCTTCATCCTTGGAAATTGGGTCTTCACCCTTGAAAGTGGATCTTCATCCTTGGCATCGGGTCTTCACCCTTGAAAATGGATCTTCATCCTTGGAGATCGGGTCTTCACCCTTGAAAGTGGATCTTCATCCTTCAAAATGGATCTTCATCATTGGCAGGGTCTTCACCCTTCAAAATGAATCTTCATCCTTTGGACTTCGGGTCTTCACCCTTTGAAGTTGTATCTTCATTCTTGGCATTGGATCTTCACCCTTCAAAATGGATCTTCATCCTGGACAGGATTTTCACCCTTCAAAACTAATCTTTATCCTTTGGACTTCGGGTCTTTACCCTTAAAAGTGGATCTTCATCCTTGGCATTGGATTTGCACCCTTGAAAATGGATCTTCATCCTTGGAAATCAAGTCTTCATCCTTTAAATTGGATCTTCATCCTTTTGAACTTTTGTCCTATATTGGCTTCAGCTCTTCCGGCTAGACTAATCTTTTGTCTTTTGCATCTTCATTATTTTGATAGTTCTAATGTTCCATTATTTTGTACTTTTTGCAAAAAAAAATTCAGCTATTTTTTAGCTGGCCCCTTATATCTTCTCCTTGTCCCTCTGTGTGGCAAAAATATTGAAAGTGAGTCTGCAAATTTATTATACACGTATAAACTCAAAAATTGAAGAGAGAGACTTTGCCCCCTGTGTAGGCTCAAACCAAAATTTTTTTCATGCAAGCTTTGATTGATGTTTTTGTTGTCTAGTTTATCGCACAAGCATGAATTTCTTCTTTTTGCAAAATGACTGGAGCTTTCTCAAGCAATTGGCCTTCCATACCACTTGATTCCATGTTTGCTTCATGTTTACTTCATAAAGTATTACCGTTTACTTTTGACAAAGAAAAATGCTGTGTGATATGCTTATGTATGCATGATATGCATGAGTACTACTTACAGTGGTTCCGTCGACTCACAGACCGAGGTGACCAACTGAAGTGTTCTCATTGACTCCTTCCAGATGTTTGTTCAAGTATTGCATTGGAATGATAGAAAACATGAGTGGTGAGGCCCAAGCAGTGGAGTTAGGGATACATCCATTTCAAACTATGATTCAACATGTCAGTTGGTAGCTTCTTCATAACCTTGCCAATAATCATTTACTTTTCCCAATGTGTCCTTCGAGGCTCGACTGTTCAACATATTTCTCTTAACTTAAAGGCTTTTTACAATAAGAAAATAATTTTTTTAAAATCAAATGTTGACTTTGTCAAATTAGTGTCATTGTACCTCAGGACTCGATTTTTCAAATTAACATATCTATAACATGACAATCCTAGTTACTATACTAAACTCTGGAATTATTTCTATTTAAGCAAGAACTGTTGTACTTTATATAAACACATATACATTACTTGGTCAAAGGTCTCATTGAGTTTGAATATTTATCTCATATGCATGCTTATTCAAACTATCTCCACTAATAGGCTCTACCTACCAAGAGAGATCAACAAGTCTTTAATAGGCTTGAAATGGGGTCTATAAGGGACATGGGTTAAATGAAAGCCATTTTGGGATCGGAGATGATGTGACATTATTGACAAACCTTCACACTATGATTTTCTGTTGGAGCCATAGGCAGTTAGAAATATGAAAAGATAGAGCTTTGAACATTTTTCTTTCTTTTTGACGTTAATCTGGATCTCAATTGGGATAGTCTTTGCCTTTGCAAAAAGTTTGGTACCCATATTCATTTCTTTTCTTCTTTTCCCTTTTCTTTCTCTTTATTTTTCTTACTCTTCCCTTTCTTTGAGCATTTTATCTTTTTGTCCTTCTTCTCTGTAGGATTGTTAAGTATAGGACTTTTAAAAACTAGACGGTTTTTTCCTTTTTCTCTGATTTTCATCGAATCTTTGGTTGGGTTGGACCAATTCCAGTCAAACTGTCCTTATAAATCAAATGGAAGTCTTTTGTTACTTTAGGTAAAAGAGAACTCAATTGGATTTCTGAACCATTTTGGGTTTTATTTTGTTTTCCTTTTCTCTTTTTTTTCCTTTTTCCTTTCTTTCTTTTTTCCTTTTTTTCTCTTTTTTTTATTGGGTCTTAATTCCAGAAGAATTGTCTTGACTAAAGATGAGTGGAGTAGAGTGAGTCTACTTCAGTGAAAATAAATTAGTTATTGTTTTGATGTCATCTTAATAAATTGGAGATATTAGGTCTAGCATCAGGTGAACTTTAACTATCCTTATAGTTTTAAGAACATCAACTATCCTTACGGTCTTGGCTATGCTTTCATTTCTTTTTGATCTTCTTGCCTCTTCACCTTAGTGATCACAAGACTTGTCAAAGGTATCACAACAGCGCAGGGTAGGTTGTTGGGTTTACTAGCCAATGAAGAGAAAGTTGAAATTTTATGAAGGCTCAAAGGGACAACTAGGGACTGATATTTAATCGGGTGGATACTAGTTGTTGGCTAACCAAACAATGCCTAGATCATCTCTTCCTTAAATAAGTAGAGTTCAATTTCACCTCAAAAGTTTGTCAAAACATGTTTTAAGACTGACTAGGACCTAAACAAAAGTCATTATGCAGGAGCCCTCTCTAAGTAAGCATATACAACTCAATTCTATAGAACAATTCCCTCACCTAGTAAAGTCATTCAAATCATGATGCATAGATATGCTAATTTATAAATTTCAAGCTAGATTCCTCATCGGTTGAGCACCAAAATGAACAAAGACCAATAAAAATTTGATGAAAGTAATTTATTCAAACAACTTTAAATTTAAAAATCATAATTATTCCAATTAAATATTAAAAAAAGAAAAATAAATAGAGCAACACTCTAAGCTAAGGAAAGTTTGTTGAATAAAATTTTTTCTTATTTCACATCTTCAATACTCCCGTCTTAAAAAAAGGATAAGACAAAATCTTCCTCCAATCCTCTTCCTACCATGAAGGTTGCCGGTGGAGGTACTCTTCCAAATTTAGGCAAAGGATTATTCTTGGTATTGGACTTGTCTGACTCAGGTAGCTTACCACTGTCTATTCGATCTTGGATCTCATGCTTCAATTGGATATATCTATCGGTTTGATGTCCTTGAGTATGATGAAATTGACAAAAAGCCTTAGTATCAAATTTTAGAGGTAAAAGATTTAGAAAGGTCGAGGGGCCAATGGTTGTAATAGTCCGTCCTTTTGTAGCTTGTTGAAAACCTAAGATAGAGGTTTCCCCAACTCTAAGAACTATCTTTTATTTCATTAACCATCCGCATTAACATCAACTTCCTTTTGCCTGTAACACCCTTATACCCTATATACATACAATACATATTTTCAGCATATGTAAAATATGCATATACAGTACAAAAATGTCACAAACCGATTTACTAATTTTTTTTTACATTTCCAATTTAAAATTTCAAATTCTAAATATATAAAAATTAAATAAAATATAAATATTATTTACTTATTATAAGAACCCAAAATAAATAATATATATAAAAATCTCTAGGAAAAATTCGCCAGAATTTTGTCTGAATTTTGGATATCCCAAAATTTAGCAATTACTCAACCTGCAAAAAAGAAAACACTCCCAAATAATTTCCAACCACCATCTCAACTATACTTCTCAATTTCACTAAGTTTCTCAAACATTTATACATATAGATATATATAATTTAAAACAAACTTACTCTCCCATTTCAAATACATTGACCCAAACATTGTTTATAATCTATAATACGTAAAATTCAAAATATAATATATTATGCATAAAACTCAAAATGTACAATAACATAAAAATATATATATGCTGCTGGCAGTGTTTCTGATCTCGATAGCAACTCTACAAGCTCAACTACAAGTCTAGACCCGACCTGGTCTAGAAGAACTCTCTGGCTCAACTGGGTCTATCCTGTCACCTGCGCGATGGAAATAATCGTGCTAAGCCAAAGCCTAGTGGTACAAACTTTGATAATAACAATATAACTCAATGCAATACCAAATGCACAATGCATATAGATGTCACATCAATCCACTTTCTTATATTTTTCAAATATTTCATAAGCACAACTCATAACATTATATTACTCAATTGTATCATAATTCATAATTCACATTAAAACAAAGACAAGCATGAGCCCAAAAAGGAACTAATATACTATTTAAATTTCAGAGTTACTGCTTTGGCCCCGTAGGCAATATATATATATATATATATATCCATGGATAATGTAACAACCCCAGTCTCTTGGACCTCAACCCGACTAGACCCTTAGGCCCCAGCATCTTGGTCCTCAACCCGGCTAGACTGCTATAGTTTTTGAGACTTAGGACCCAGTCTTTTCACCCCAAAAATATTATATTTATCAGCTGGCCTGGCTTACGACCTAGTCTTTTTACCATTCCAGTGTATAGCCCGTAGGCAATCATAGGGATGCCGCCAAACCTAGAACTCTAAAAATTGAATAACATACTAGACACACAATTTATTCATATTTCTCATTATTAATCTCTTTCTCATTTTTACATATTCAATCTAGGCACATTGCCTTATTCTCGCATTTTTTTTCACTTTTCTCATTTTTCACATCTTTCTTATTTTTCTCACTTTTCTCATTTTTGTCAATATCAATTCATTTCATTATTACACATATCTCATTTTTGCATTCACAACATATTACCCAATTACTTTGGTTATTTTCACATAATATGCATATTTCACATGTTACACAAATTAGCCATTATTAATGGCTTTTCACAATGCATTTAACACATATATGACATTACAAATGTCATAGCACATTATTCATACACAATCAATGAACCAAGTAACTTAACACATTTTCCAACCAAAATGTGTTAAGTCCAAATGTTATGCAAATATATAGACATTATATTCAAAGTTTGTACATACCTCCACTAGCAACCCAAAGCAAGCTAAAAACAATCTTCAATCCAATCTTTCTAACTTGCCCTTCACCACTTGGATGAAGCAAATCAACCTCCCTCAATGCCTAAACCAAATGTGATAACAAGTAATCATTTAGTATCACATTTAATGGCATTTCCAACATTAAACCATAATTACACATCACCCCTACAAATTTCCAAAAATTTAGCCTTTCCTTACTTCAACATTAGAATTCCATTCTACTACACTTAAATTAGTGTTTTAAGTTTATTTATATTATTAAAAACATATTTTAATACATTAAAATCATTTACATTATAAAAATACACTATTATACATAAAATCTAAAAAATGGCATAACCTTCCCTCATTGAAGGTTTTCCATTCCAACACAATCCATTACTCATTCCAAGCTTATATTCATCACTTTTAACACTAAACAACATGCTTAAACAGATAAAATCATACAATTCAACCACTTTGAAAAATCACTTATCCAAAACCCTAAACCTCCACTTCCATTCTCAAACTCCAACCCAACACCACCAAATCCAATATTTGACTTTAAAATACTTGTTTATGAATCAAAACAACTCATTTGGAATCAATTAACACAATTAAAATTCATGTTTTCAAAACCCCAAAAATTCATAACCCTAAATTCTCTCTCTTCACCATTCTTTAACCAAACTCCATCATCTCTTCAATCTAACCTTAGAATCATTGTTAACTACCCAAAATAACATCATACATACAAATTCCAACAATTATAACATACTACATAAAAATCCAAATTCTCACATAATCTCATCTTCCATGGAATTCAATGAAAAGAGATGGAAACTTACTAATTTTGGTGGAAATCACCAAAAATCCACTTGAAACTTGTTAATTCCTTCACTTTATGGAGTATGGAAGAAGCAAAATCCTTGGTCTTCAAACTCCCATGGAAGCCACATCCTTGAAGAAGAAGAAGAAGAAGAAGAAGAAGAAGAAGACTTTTAATATTCTTTCCTTTTCATCTTTCTTTAACCACATATATATATATATATATTAAAATAATTTAATATTTAATATTTAATTATTTTTTTAATCAATTAAAGTCCTAATTTTTCTCTTCCATTCAAAATTAATTTGTTTTTGAATTATTTTATTAACTTTGAATTTATAAGATTTAATTACCAAAATACCATTTTCTTTTAAAAAGTGTTGACTTTTATATATGCTATGTGTATTTTGCATATATATCATATATATATATTCTACTTTTTCATTTAAAATCTCTTTATTTTTCATTTAAAACCATTAATTTAATTTATCCTTTTAAATTATAATTTATTTTGTCCAATTTTCTAAAAATTAGAAATTTTCAAAAAATTTAGGATGTTACAATTCTCTCCCTTAAAACAAATTTTGTCCCCGAAATTACCTGTCCTCAAGTTTGGAACAAATGGGAAAACTGACTGTGCATTGCCTGTTCACTTTCCCACATCGCCTCTTCAGTGGCATGATTCCTCCAAAGGACTTTCACAAGTGGTACCCTCTTATTCCTCAATTCTTTAACCTCTCGTGCCAAAATCGCCACTGGTTCTTCCTCATAAGTCAGATCTGGACTCACCTTAATGGACTCCACTGACAAGATATGAGATGGGTCAAACCTGTATCTCTGAAGCATCGAGACATGGAAAATATTATGTATTCGATCCAACTCAGGCAGCAAAGCTAGTCTATAAGCCACTGGACCAACTCTCTCCAACACCTCATATGGTCTTATGAAACGAGAACTCAACTTCCCTTTGCGGCCAAATCTCAAAATCTTCTTCCATGGAGACACCTTCAGAAACACTTTATCTCCCACACTGAACTCTATGTCTCTTCTCTTTAAATCTGAATAAGATTTCTGTCGGTCTGAAGCTGCTTTCAAACGACCCCGAATCACCTTCACTTTCTCCTTTGTTTCCTTAATCAAATCGGGACCAACCAGTTTACCTTCTCCAACTTCATCCCAACACAAAGGTGTCCTACATCTCCTGCCATATAAAGCCTCATAAGGAGTCATCCCAATACTCGACTGATGACTGTTGTTATAAGCAAACTCAATTAATGGCAAAAATCTATCCCAATTCCCTGTAAAATCAATGATACAACTCCTCAACATATCCTCCAAAATCTGTATCACTCTCTCTGACTATCTATCTGTCTGAGGATGAAAAGCAGTACTAAAATGCAATCGAGAACCCAGAGCATTATGCAAACTCTTCCAAAAACTTGAAGTAAACCGGGGATCTCGATCCGACACCAAAGAAACTGGGACTCCATGCAACCTGACTATCTCATTGATATACAGCTCAGCCAATCTCTCAAGAGAATAATCCATCCGAACTGGAAGAAAATGAGTTGTCTTCATCATCTGATCAACTATCACCCAGATTGCATCATGCTTCTTTTGAGTCAAAGTTAGTCTAGTCATAAAATCCATTGTCACTCGCTCCCATTTCCAATTTGGCACTGATAAAGGTTGGAGCAATCCTAAAAGAACTTGGTGCTCAGCCTTCACTTTCTGGCAAGTGAGACATCTGGATACAAACTCTGCTATGTCCCTCTTCATACCTGATCACCAATAATGTCGCTTCAAGTCCTGATACATCTTGGTACTCCCAGAGTGCATAGCAAAAAGTGACTGATGTGCTTCCTCTAATATCATTCTTTTCAATTCTGCATCATCAGGAATACACAATCTATCTCAGTACCATAGACTGCCATCATCCCTCACATAAAAGTCTCGACTCTCCCCCTTCTGACAAACCAACACAATTTTGTGAATTTTCTCATCTGCCAACTGAGCCACCCTAATATGATCCAACAAGATTGGCCTTAACTGCAACTGAGCCATCAAAGCACCATCATCAGAAGATTCAAATCTAGCGTGCAACGCTTTCAACTCAACAAGAAACGAGAGCGAATAAGCAGTCAAACCTGCCAAAGATTTTTTACTCAAGGCATCAGCAACAACATTTGCCTTACCAGGATGATAATCAATCAAATAGTCATAATCTTTAATCAACTCTAACCACCGTCTCTGCCGAAGATTCAGCTCTCTCTGAACACCCAGGTATTTCAAACTCTTGTGATCCATATAAATGAAACACTTTTCCCCATACAAATAATGCCGCCAAATCTTCAAGGCAAAGACTATTGCTGCTAATTCCAAATCATGCGTTGGATAATTCAGCTCATGCGATTTCAACTGTCGAGAGGCATAAGCAATGACTCTACCCTCCTGCATCAAAACACAACCTAAACCATTGTGTGAAGCATCACTATATATCACATATGATTTACCTTCCACAAGCAGGGTAAGGACAGGAGCTTGAGTCAACATCTCCCTCAGCTGCTCAAAACTCGCCTGACACTGATCTATCCACACAAATTTAACTCCTTTCCAAAGTAATATAGTGAGTAGTATAGCTATTATAGAAAAACCCTTCACAAATCGACGATAATAGCCTACCAATCCCAGAAAACTTCTAACCTCTGTCACAATCTTCGGTGGATTCCAATTCAAAATAGCTTCAACTTTACTCGGATCAACTCTAATACCCTCTGCTGAAACCACATGACTAAGAAAAGCTACCTGATCAAGCCAGAACTCACACTTAGACAGCTTAGCATACAACTGCTTCTCTCTCAAAGTCTGTAATACTATTCGCAAATGCCTATCATGATCCTCCTCATTACGCGAATACACCAAGATGTCATTAATGAAAACTAACACAAACTGATCCAAAAATGGTTTGAATACCCTGTTCATCAAATCCATAAAAGCTGTTGGTGCATTCGTCAATCCAAAGGGCATCACCAAAAACTCATAATGCCCATACCTCGTGCGAAAAGCTATCTTGGGTACATGTACATCTCTGACTCTCAACTGATGGTACCCTGATCTCAGATCAATCTTAGATATATATAATTTAAAGCACACTTACTTTTCCATTTCAAATACATTGACCCAAACATTCTTTATAATATACAATACGTAAAATTCAAAACATAATATATTATGCATAAAACTCAAAATGTACAATAACATAAAAATATATACATGCTGCTGGCAATGTTTCTGATCTCGATAGCAACTCTACAAGCTCAACTACAAGTCTAGACCTGACCTGGTCTAGAAGAACTCTCTGGCTCAACTAGGTCTACCCTGTCACCTACGCGATGGAAACAATCGCGCTAAGCCAAAGCCTAGTGGTACAAACTTTGATAATAATAATATAACTCAATGCAATACCAAATGCACAATGCATATAGATGTCACATCAATCCACTTTCTTATATTTTTCAAATATTTCATATGCACAACTCATAACATTATATTACTCAATTGTATCATAATTCATAATTCACATTAAAACAAAGACAAGCATGGGCCCAAAAAGGATATAATATGCTATTCAAATTTCAGAGTTACTGCTTTGGTCCATAATGACACCATGTGTCTAGCACTGTAGGCAATATATGTATATCCATGGATAATGTAACAGCCCCAATCTCTTGGATCTCAACCCGGCTAGACCCTTAGGCCCCAGTATCTTGGTCCTCAACCCGACTAGACTGCTGCAGTTTTTGAGGCTTATGACCCAGTCTTTTCACCCCCAAAAACATCATATTTATCAGCTGCCCTGGCTTACGAACCCAGTCTTTTCACCATTCCAGCGTATAGCCTGTAGGCAATCATAGGCATGCCGTCAAACCCAGAACTTTGAAAATTGAATAACATACTAGGCACACAATTTATTCATATTTCTCATTATTAATCTCTTTCTCATTTTTACATATTTAATCTAGGCACATTGCCTTATTCTAACATTTTTTTTCTCACTTTTCTCATTTTTCTCACTTTTCTCATTTTTATCAATATCAATTCATTTCATTATTACACATATCTCATTTTTGCATTCACAACACATTACCCAATTACTTTGGGTATTTTCACATAATATGCATATTTCACATGTTACACAAATTAGCCATTATTAATGGCTTTTCACAATGCATTTAACACATATATGACATTACAAATGTCATAGCACATTATTCATACACAATCAATGAACCAAGTAACTTAACACATTTTCCAACCAAAATGTGTTAAGTCCAAATGTTATGCAAATATATAGACATTATATTCAAAGTTTGTGCATACCTCCACTAGCAACCCAAAGCAAGCTAAAAACAACCTTCAATCCAATCTTTCTAACTTGCCCTTCACCACTTGGATGAAGCAAATCAACCTCCCTCAATGCCTAAACCAAATGTGATAACAAATAATCATTTAGTATCACATTTAATGATATTTCCAACATTAAACCATAATTACATATCACTCCTATAAATTTTCAAAAATTTAGCATTTCCTTACTTCAACATTAGAATTCCATTCTACTACAATTAAATTAGTGTTTTAAGTTTATTTATATTATTAAAAACATATTTTAATACATTAAAATCATTTACATTATAAAAATACACTATTATACATAAAATCTCAAAAATGGCATAACCTTCCCCCATTGAAGGTTTTCCATTCCAACACAATCCATTACTCATTCCAAGCTTATATTCATCACTTTTAACACTAAACAACATGCTTAAACAAATAAAATCACACAATTTAAACACTTTGGAAAATCACTTTTTCAAAATCCTAAATCTCCACTTCCATTCTCAAACTCCAACCCAACACCACCAAATCCAATATTTGACTTTAAAATACTTGTTTATGAATCAAATCAACTCATTTGGAATCAATTAACACAATTAAAATTCATGTTTTCAAAACCCCAAAAATTCATAACCCTAAATTCTCTCTCTTCACCATTCTTTAACCAAACTCCATCATCTCTTCAATCTAACCTTAGAATCATTGTTAACTACCCAAAATAACATCATACATACAAATTCCAACAATTATAACATACTACATAAAAATCCAAATTCTCACATAATCTCATCTTCCATGGAATTCAATGAAAAGAGATGGAAACTTACTAATTTTGGTGGAAATCACCAAAAATCCACTTGAAACTTGTTAATTCCTTCACTTTATGGAGTATGGAAGAAGCAAAATCCTTGGTCTTCAAACTCCCATGGAAGCCACATCCAATTTTCAAAAATTTTAGGATGTTACATGCCCGACTGGTAGTTCCCTTTCTCATTCCTTTTTACTAAAAAACGGTTTTTCTTCCTTTTTCATTCTTTAATTTGCAGACTAGCTTAGAGAAGATCTTTGAAATTCTGGATGAGTGTATGAGACATCCTTTTACGAAGACTACGCAACACCCCTCTCACAATAATCCTTATTTGATCAAATTCATCGGGCCTCTTCTTGAAAATGCAGCCTTATTCCTCCATCTTTTCATATAGTCCATAAAATTCTCATTTGGCCTTTGTCTAATGGACTCAACTTCCATTAAGGTAACTTTCAGCTCAACATTGTACCCATAGTATTGAATGAAAGCCTTGTATAACGAATTCCAGCTCTTTTGAGTACTATCCTTTAAGGTGTTGAACCAATTCTGGACAACAGGGTCCAATAAAATATGAAGTTCCTTAGAGTTTGAGCCTTAGTAGCTCTAGCAGACTGTATGGCAGTGATGTACTGCTTAACATGCAAGTGAGGATTTCCTGTACCATTGTACCTAGCGAAGGAAGGCATCTTGAACTTATAAGGGGTCTCCTCATCTTGTTCAAACAACTTGTCTACCTTCGATATTTCTTCAGTTTTCAGCTTCTTTTCAAACTTCTTTTCCAAATTGGCAATTAGCTTCCTATATAAGAAGTATCAGTCTTTTCAACAGTTTCTCTTTCAACAACCTTCGGCTCTTTCTTCTTAGCTTGAGGATCTTGAAAGTATTATTCCCAGTCATCATCATCAATCATTACCTTGTCATCATCAAAAGCCACTTCACCAATCTTAGCCTTCCCTTTGTCCTTCAGCTTCTTAGTGCTAGCGGATGCCTCGATATTGTTCTCTAAAATTGTAGCCAATTGGTTCTTCATAGTCTCAACCAGGGCCTCCTTTAGTTTTTTCATTTTGGCATTGATGGCATCGTCCACCATTCTTTGAATTTGTTCGAGCTCCATTGCTCTTGGTGAGAAGACAATTGAGTCGCTGCTGGATTCTACGTCGTTGGCATAGGTAGGGTTGTCATATGCTCTTGAACTACTATACTCCAAGTCTATGAGCCAGAAAGGATTAATGATATGTTATGCAATGTGTGTATGCATGTATGCATAAATAACAAACAAACAAAGATAATTAAGATGTTTCTTCCAACCTTATAACTTCCACACACAAATGGCGAGTCTCTTTTCCTAGGTATGTGATCAACAAAATACCAACATAGGATATTTTATTTTCGAAAAATTTTCTCGGACGATTTAACCAATAATTACATTTTCTAACATAGAAGTCGGTCCATGATAATTCTCATTAATTAGGTTTTAATTCATTGAATCTCAATTAAACAACTTTTATGCTATATTGGATTAAAACTAAATTAAGAGGTTTATCATAAATAGATTTTTTTTGAAAAAGCAATCATTGTTTCATGCCAAAAATAAGCCCATGGTTAATAATTCTTAGTATAAACTAGGCTCACAATTCATTTTTGATATTTCATAATTTACCTAAATAATTTGTAAGCACTTTGTAAGAAAAGATTATATTTTTAGATGAAGTGAAAGATAATTTTGTTTGTTTGGGCCATAAGGTGTAAAAAAATTTTTGACCTATCTTGAAAGGTTTTAATATCCAAAGACCTTCTTGAAAAAATTAAAAATAGTTTTGGTCTTTTGGATCTTAAAGGAAAATAATTATTTTTGAGCTTACAATATAGGTAGGTCATATTAGAAAAAGAACAAACCAAATAAGCTATGGTTCAAACCAAGATATATCAATCATAGTCAAACAATAAGCATTTGAGTTAAAACCTAAGGAAAATAACTAGGTTAATTACATGAGCTTTAGTCTTTGGATTGAAAGGCTTTGGTTCCCATAGTAGGTATATACCAAAAGGTATAAGGCTATGAGTGGTTATTCCATGCTCGATCTCCATACCTTGAGTGAAAGTATGGTATCCCTCACATAACACAACACGGGTAACACGGGCATCCTAACTCACGCACACAATGCAAACTAAATAATGTAATGGACAATATTATAATAAGAAAGAATAAAATAATATAAAGTCCAACGGAATCAACTTCTCTTATCCCCAGTGGAGTCGCCACTGTGAGCGGGTATTTTTGCCCCTACTCCCTCGTGGAATGATTCTTACGATTTCAGCACTGTTAGACTTAGGGCCTTAGAGAACACGGGCCTAAATCTAGAGAAAATGAAGTCACCACCCTGACGGGCCAGGAAAAGAAAGGGGTAGATGACTCAATTCCTAAGAAATCTCCAATTTTCTAATGGGTTCAAAAAGTTGGGTACGTGTGGGGAAAGTGATAAATGGACTATCACCCCCACAATGCCCGGTTCATTGGATCCGGCCTCCTTTTCAGGTCTTAATATTATAAAATTCTTAAATATAATGATATTATCCATACTACATTCAATCATAAAAATAAACAAATACTTTATTAAAAATTATAGTAATGTCCAAATAAAATAAACAAATAGGCATCCATCCATGGATGGAAACATGCCTTTATAATTATCCAATATTCAAAAATAAATAAATAAAATATGATACCCACTAATTGGCTGAAACGTATCCTTTAAATTGATCCGAAATTTAAAGTAACTTAAATTATATAATGCTCACAATATGAGGTACTCAAAACATGAAAATATACCTCTTATAATATCTTGAAACCAAAATATATCAATAAAAAAAATCAATCATTCATTAGAAATAAATTATTCATCAAAGATTTAAATAAATTATTAATCACAACATATAAATAACAATCAAGTAAGTAGATAAGAGATATAATTTAAATCAATGAATAGACCAAATTGAGGTCTCAAGATTCTAGGGTTTCAAATTAGGAGATACTGGATAAAATTTAGGTTTTAGCATAATTATTATTTTTTTTTGCTACTGTAAGGTTTTTGGAAAAATTGTCACGACCCAATTTGTACATATGTACAGTACATCCGCGTACAGTAACAGGAGCCGTCTTAAGTAATCACCAAAGAACACGAAGTGAAAGGAAGCTCTATAGGATAAAAAGGACCTAACTGAAAAGATTGTAAAAGTTTTGGGGAGGTGACTGTAATTTCAAAAAGTTTTGGGGAGGTAAATGTAATTTCCAAAAGTTGTACTGGAGGTTCTTAATAGTGCATATAACAGACTCCAGAAATGGAAAGTATAGTAAAATTGGGTCGAAATGGAACACCACGGTTTTTCCCGAAAACGCATAGTTTGAGAGATACAGTGGATTCTTGACCAAGGGTATTTTTGTCATTCTTGTGATAATAATGTATACACTGGAAAACAAGACACGTAAAGGTATCCGAAGTAAACGGAAGGACTCCGCAGTGATCAATGTTGAAGAACGAACCTAAGTGGAGACCCGAATCACGTAAGGACCTAAAGGGAATTTTTACAAAAGTCAAGGGCATGAGCGTAATTTTTATAAATTAGTTCAAAATCAAGAATGAATGTCGGAAATGGAAACGAGAGGTTGAAAGGAGGAGAATGGTACATTTTACGCGTCGTAAAACCACCCGGTTACGAAGAAAAGGTAAAACCTTCCATTGAAGGGTATTTTGGTCTTTTCACTTCCACTCATTTTCTAGAAAAGGGACACATGGCATAGTAATTTTCTAGAAAAGGACACATGGAAAAATCTTTTTTTAAAGACACTTTTGGGTTGGATTAATCTTAACCCTCCATATGGCACCATCCTAGTTAAAGATACTTTTGTGGTGGTTACATCTTAACCCTCCAAAATGAAATTAATTAAATAAATGGAAAATGGAAAAATATAAAAAGGGAGAGAAGGATGATTAAAAAACTAAGAACACATATTTTTCTCTCCATTTTGAGAGGTATGGCCGAATTCTCTCCACCAAAAAAGGGAAGGAATTTTTCAAGTGTTCAAATGGATTTTTGGAAGGAAAAGCTTAATTTTAAGGTAAGGATTCCAATTCTAGCTTTAGTTTATTCATTTGATTGATAGTTTTCAAGTTATCAATGAAAGAAAAGTTGGGAAGATTATGGGAAAGTTAAGAAAGTGAAGAGAAATTAGATTAAATGATCCATACATGTAGAAGTGATGAATAAATGGTAATTAGTAGCTTTAGCTAGCAAGAATCAAGGTTTGAACATATGGTTTTTATAATGTTCTTATTATGGAAGTTATGAAAATTATAGGAAATCAAAGGGATAAAGAAGAAGAAGGGAAGAAAGAATAGGACAAGCAAGGAACAAAGCAAATAAACAAGGTTTGGTACTTAAATCATTGCCTTTTCAATTAATTCACATATTTTGTATTATGGGACTTTTGAAATTGTTTTGAAATGATGTTATTATGTGTGGTAAATATGTGGGAAAGTACTCTTGAACCATTTGTAATCAATTGATTGTGAAAAGAATAAAAACAAAACAAACTAGCTAAACTTTGCTCAAATATCCATAAACTTTGATGAACTTTTAATCACCCCTTTGGGTTGATTTTTGAAAGAGGGACCCTTAGTCTTTCAATGGTATCAAAAAAGGAGTCTAAAAATTAATTTTGCAAGAAAAAAAATGAATTTTCCTCAAGTTTTGAAAATTTGGCCGAATGGTCCCTTTTGGGCACCATTCTGCAGCTTTCATTTTGGGCAGTCCGTTGAATGGGCAAACGAAAGAATTTTTCAACGAAATTTTACATGCATTTAGTTAACTTATGAAAGTGTTTTCCTGCAAAAATTCATCCAAAAATAAGGTTGTTCACTTGGTCAAAACTGTTGCCAAAGTTGACTGATTTTCAGCAGTAAAACAGATTTTACTATTTAGTTGTCGCGCGCCATTGCGTTGCCGATTTTACGTGCCGCGCTACTATTCATTTGGTCATTTTTCTAAATATGTTAAAACTTGAATATTATGATATGGATTGATGTTAAATCATATAAAATGACATGAAGGAGAATTGGAAATGATCAGAAAGGCATCATGACAAGCTATTCCGACAATACATACCTTATGGAAAAATCATGATCTATTGAATATCATGACCAAAGTAATTAAATTATTTATGCTCTACTTGGTATATCAGAACCCTTGAGATAAGGGTATGATGCATCATACTATTACTGCAGTACTGCTTGTGACATGATATGATATTCCGGCTGAAGGCTGATGATTACAATGACATGATCAATGATGCAATGATAATGGCCATTGGCACATGTGCAAGAATTATGATGAAAGATAATGAAATATGATCATGATGAGATATGTTTATCATGACCCTTCCTTATCCGCTGATGTTCTGTTAAACCAGTAGAGCAACCAAAATGATAAAAGCAAGAAAATGATTTAATTTCAAAATATTCAGTCAAGCCTTTTTACCTTCTGTGTTTTGTATTTATTCCTTTCAATTGTTTAAAGTATATAAATATATGTTCAAATAATTCTTTCATTTTATTGCAATGATTTAAGTACCCACTAAGCAATTGCTTAGCGAGTTTAGTTTCCCTCTAAACTCGTAGGTTAAACGAGGAGACGAGATTGCAGCATGTCCTGCGCAGCTGGCATTGACTACTACTTTGGGTAGGAGTTTGGATATGATTGATTGTAGCAATATGGCATGTACATAAGCTTGTATGATCTAGCAAATAAATGTATTATACTGAAAAGCTAGAACACGTACACTACTAGTAATCTAATAAATCTTATTTGGGTTTAGCACTTATGTATGCAAGTATAGAAGTGTGAATTCTTCTTGCAAGAATGTAGTTGAGGTTATAAGGGTGGATTATTGGGAGTGTGCTTGAGTTGAATTGTGAAATAAAATATTTTTCAAAAATAAGAAAAATCAGTTTTGGCGACACTTGGGACCTCCATTTTTAGGGGAGGTTATGGCAAAATTTTTTTTTTAAAATCTGCATTTAAAATTGGCTAAGTAAAATATTAAGACACAATCACCATGAGTTAACAGTCCATCTTGGTCTATAAACGTAGGCTAAGATGGGGTGTTACATTTAGTGGTATCAGAGCACCGGTTTAGCCGGTCCTGGAAATTTCAACATAGGAGGATATACATTTTATGTTGGGAGTGGCCATTACCAATGTAAAATGGGATATCCTATAGCAGATAAGAAATGAGAGCATATATCATTTAGGTACGAAATGTCAGTATAGTAGAAAGAATATTATAAATACATAAGTATATAAGGTACATGTGATAAAGGAAAATCTAATAGTGCTTACGTACATGCCATATAGGAAAGTTAATGTGTTGAGTCAAGCCAGCTGCTAATTCTTATCACGATATATGTAAACGGTATAAGGTTGCAAGAGGCAGAATCACAAAGAATTATAGATCAAGAAAAGGAATCACACGCTTTTCGTACCCATAAATGTAGAAATGGGTCTCGGACTTATGCCACGACCCGCAACGGTGGCTGTGGAAGGCCCCGAAGTTTATTTAAGATAGATGATAGTACCATTGCAATAAAAGACAAGAATGGTACATGTTGCTACCAAAAGAGAAAGGAAGTCCCCAATCGAGAAGTTAAGGAAATATGGGGCTAAAGATATTCAAAAGGAAGCTGAATATGGATAACTCAGCTACTCTATGGCACAGACGTTTTGGTCACATATCCAAATCTAGAATAGAGCGTCTTGTGTCAGATGGTATCATAAATACACTTGATTTCACATATTTGGACTCCTGTGTTGAGTGTATTAAAGGTAAACAGACTAAACAAAAGAGATTAGGTGCCAATAGGTCATCAAACGTCTTAGAGTTGATACATACGGACATCTGTGGCCCATTCCCTACAGCAACTAGGAATGGTCAAAGATACTTTATATCATTCATAGACGATTACTCACGTTATGGGTACCTATATCTCATTCATGAGAAATCTGAGTCTCTGGACGTTTTCAAATCTTATAAGGCCGAAGTTGAAAATCAACTCGGAAAGAAGATTAAATCTGTTAGATCTGACCGTTGAGGTGAGTACTATGGTAGATATGACGGTTCAGGTGAACAACGTCCAGGACCATTTGCTATTTTCCTACAGGATTGTGGTATAGTCCCTCAATACACCATGCCTGGCACACCCAGCATGAATGGTGTATCTGAGAGACGTAACAGGACTCTTATGGATATGGTTAGAAGTATGATTAGTCATTCTTCTTTGCTTGAGTCTCTGTGGGGAGAAGCATTAAAGACAGCAGTCTATCTTCTTAACAGAGTACCAACTAAAGCAGCTACAAAAACACCTTATGAGCTTTGGACTGGACGTAAGCCCAGTCTAAAGCATCTTCATGTTTGGGGATGTCCTACTGAGGCTAGGCCTTATAGGCCTAATGAGACAAAATTGGACTCCAAAATTGTTAGTAGCTACTTTGTTGGTTATTCTGAGCGATCTCAGGGTTTTAAGTTTTATAATCCTACTTCCAGATCCATTTTTTAGACGGGAATTGCAAAATTTTTTGAGGATGTTGAGTTTGGGGGGAGAAGTAAGGTTAGAAACATTGTCTTTGAGGAGGGATCGAGTCAGGACACTCAGTGTCGATTCCTATCTTTGCTCCTGGGACTGTTCAGGTTCCTAGAATTGTTAATATCCCAGAAGCAATTCCGGATCCAATACAAGACAATGTTGATCAACTTCCCCATCAGGATGAAGAAGTTGTTCTTCCTCAAGTACAAGCTCAACAACCTCAAGAATTTGAGCCAGAACCTGTGCCTTTAAGAAGGTCCACTAGAGAGAGAAGAAATGCTATTCCGGATGACTATGTAGTATATCTTCAGGAACATGAGGACACTGTAGACATGGTGGAAGATGATCCAATCAGCTTTCATCATGCCATGCAGGATTCCAACTCTCAGAAGTGGATTGAGGCAATGGGTAAAGAATTTAAGTCAATGCAAGACAATCAAGTTTGGGACCTTGTTCCATTACCTGAAGGAAAGAAATCCATTGGTTGCAAATGGATATTTAAAACCAAGAGGGATTCTAAAGGTAATGTGGAAAGATATAAGGCTCGTCTTGTAGCTAAATGCTTCACTCAGAAAGAGGGGATTGACTATAAAGAGACCTTCTCTCCGGTTTCATCGAAGGACTCTTTTAGGACAATCATGGCTCTAGTTGCACATTTTGATCTTGAGTTACATCAAATGGATGTGAAGACTGCATTTCTCAATGGAGACATTGATGAAACCATCTATATGGTGCAGCCAGAAAACTTTGTGTCTGGAGACCCAAAGCGACTGGTATGCAGATTAAAGAAATCCATTTATGGACTCAAGCAATCTTCTCGTCAGTGGTACTTCAAGTTCCATGAAGTAGTTGTCTCTTGTGGTTTTGAGACAAATGCTGTGGAAGATTGTGTGTATCACAAGTTCAGTGGGAGTAGGTTTATCTTTTTGGTCTTATATGTGGATGATATATTGCTTGCTACTAACTGTAAGGACTTGCTGCACGAGACCAAAGTCTTTCTCTCAAAACACTTTGAGATGAAAGATTTAGGTGAAGCTTCTTTTGTATTAGGGATTCAAATACATCGAGACCGTACTCGAGGTATTCTTGGATTATCACAAAAGGGCTATATTGAGAAAGTGCTCAAGAGATTTAGTATGCACAATAGTAGACCAATTGATACCCCAGTTGCTAAAGGAGATAAATTCAGTGTTAATCAGTGTCCAAAGGGTGAACTTGAGATTCAGGAAATGCAGAAGATTCCTTATGCGTCAGCAGTTGGGAGTCTGATGTATGCTCAAGTTTGCACTCGTCCAGATATTTCATTCATAGTTGGCATGTTAGGACGATATCTCAGCAATCCAGGAATGGATCATTGGAAAGCAGCCAAAAGAGTCTTGAGGTATCTTCAGAGAACTAAGGGACATATGCTCACATACAGGCGATCAGATCAGCTTGAGATCATTGGGTATACTGATTCTGATTTCGCAGGATGCCAAGACAGTCGGAAATCCACATCAGGCTACATATATCTCTTGGTTGGCGGTGCTATTTCTTGGAAGAGTGTGAAACAAACTCTAGTAGCTACCTCCACCATGGAAGCAGAATTTGTAGCAAGTTATGAGGCATCCAATCAGGCTATTTGGCTGAGGAACTTTGTCACAGGGCTGCGCATTGTGAATGGCATTGAAAGGCCATTAAAGTTATATTGTGATAATAACTCAGCAGTTTTATTCTCCAACAACAACAGAAGCTCTTCTCGATCGAGACACATCGGGATTAAGTTTCTGGCTGTGAGGGAGAGAGTACAGAGTGGACAGATATCCATAGAGCATATTGGAACGAACTCCATGATTGCAGATCCGCTCACTAAGGTTGTGATACCGAAAGTTTTTCATGAGCACACTGCTCATATGGGTGTCACATTATTTGAGACTATTTAGTTTCAGTGGGAGTTTGTTCATTATGGTTACATTATATTTGTGTATACTCTATTTTGTAATGGATATATTATGTTATTAATACTCAGTTTCTGCAGAAAATAAAGTATTTATTTTGTTACACTCTGTATTATTATTGATTGATCTCACTAAAGTATGACCAGTTGGAAACAGGCATGATTAGATCATATTACATGTAGTTTCCATGCTACACTCCTATTATTGATCTATGTCATTTGAGAGTATTGGTAATGTGATTGATGGTGGTTTGAGTCACGATTAATGTGGCGACTGGCCCTTCAGTCCTTTATCGATATAATCAATGGACGAGATTGTTTGAGGCACCTTCAGTATGACTGCTTTTATGAGCTCATTAAGGTATATACATTAATATTTAATATATGTTAGCCCAAGTGAGAGATTGTTAGAATTAATTTTAAATAGTTAAAATTAATCCTCTAATTAATCATAAGTGTGGGCTAAATATATTTAAATATTAAATATGTATTACAGTCAAATTAAAATAGTCAGATTAAAGTTATGATCAAATAAGGATTGTTGATTATTGAGGTGTCCTACTCGTAATAGGATTATAAGTGTAGAGACCGATAAGAGTTTTTATTTTGTTGAAGGACCAAAATAGAAACTATCATCATCAGTTATAAATAAGGGGTCGTGGTCTCCAGGGGAACATAACAATTTTAAGAGAACATTGCATTCCTTCAGTAGTGCTTCCGCTAAACTTAAAGTGTGTATCCCCTGGAAGGCGACAAACTCCATAATCGTCTTCAGCTTCAACATACGATGATGTCAGGTACGCAATTTACCCCTTTGCAATTTAATTTGAATAATCTAGTGATCTATGCATGATTTAGGTTTTAGGGGGAATCAGGTTTTCTCCCCCTTTCACTCGAACAATCCTTCATAATGTCTACCAATTTGGAAATCTATAACCAGCATAACGTCAAAGCAAACAGGTTTTGTATATACAGAGGCTGCTATATATGAAATATTCTCTACTCCATGGAACATGTTTAGTCCCATTCAGCTAAGAAAGTTCTAAATACCTTTCGGCCATTGGTGCCCTTCGAAATAGGTAACCAGCCTCACCATATTAATTCTCTCATTTTAAAATAATGCAAATAACTATCACCATATATATTATGCACTGCAAGTTGCAGAAACACCCAAAAAACCTTTGAAAGTCACATTTGAACATCCCGAATCAAGTGCAGTTTCATGAAACGAATCTGAGCTTGAGAAATAATATTGATATAACGTTTAGAAACATCTCTAGATATCAAAGGCAGTAATAACTCCCAGTTGAACCAGACCCAACTGTAATCATATGGAACCTTGTATTAACAAACATCTTCTCCCTGATGCTCCCAAAAACAAAATTTTTTACAATAATTATTTCAATGGCATAGCACCACAAAAAGTAAGATATGCAAATTGGATTTTCCAAAAAAAAAACACCCACAGAAGCAAGCCAATCTCCCTCGAAAATAAATATATCAATGCAAACTAAACTCATAAGTAACAGATGCCATATGAGACAGATTAATTTTAGAAAAACTCGTATCACATTTGGTAAATTAACTGTAGCAAACTTCAAGCAATCTTCAAGCGGCAACAACCAAACAACTCACAATAAAAAAAGCCAAACAATAAGTTCAAAGCAAGACTTATCTCATGTTTTGGCAATATATTATACTGTTAGATTAGTTTAATAATCTATAATGTGGCCCATGTAATTACTTGAACTCGTTCTAATTAACGATGGCCCAAGATGATGGTTATTGGGCTTAATAGAATAAGAATTGATTTGTGTTTAAATACCCTTCCCTCTACCTTTATTAAAAGAATAAGAAATAAAAGGTATACGTGAGATACGGTTGCCTCACGTATAACATATGTGAGATACAATTATATGGTGAGTAACTGTTAACCCGTGTATTATGAACGTGAGTTACAGATTCCAAATTTTTTTATATATTTGTAGAATAGATATCATCTTCTTTCTTCTTCTGATTCTCTAACCATTGAGAGAAAATTAAAAGAAAACAAAAAGGCTAGAGGAAAGAAACAAAATACTGCAGCAATAGTGAAAATCAAATTTCCACAGCAAGGAATCAATGGCCATAGATCAAGTATGTTTTCGTTTTATTTTTCCTTCTTATCAAACAATTTTCTGAATAAGATGATCTAGGGTTATTTCTAAATTATAGGCTATCAATTGGTATCAGAGTCAGATTCTTGTTCTAGATTTGTTTGATTAATTTTGCATTTGGCTTAATTAGTGGAAATTAATTTCGTTTTATAAAGTTAATATTATAGAAATTGAAAATTGGTTGTTTTCCGTTTCGAAAGATTTTGAAACGGCTTCAAGGATATAAGGTTCAAGTATTAGATAATGTGTTGGTTGGGTTGAATGGTAAAGAATTTATTTGACCATATAAGGATTTAGTTAATCTGAATAGGATTTTATTCTCAGCTTTGATATTTATAAAGCCACAATGTCCATCTTCTTGGAACTTAAAAATCACGTTTATGCCATGGATTGACATGAGACCACGGTTCTCAAACACGGCGGAACTTTGAAACTTGATTCCATGTTTTTGTCATCTTATGGGATTTTTTGTGCTTTACAAATTATTATACTATGCAGTTTATTTTATAAAAGAAATAAATAAAAAAAATGGAAATAATGATAACAATGGCTATTTCACATGGCTTATGAACACAGAACACATGGCATTGAAAGAATATTTTATTCTTTGACAAACATGTTGAAGTTATGTACATATGATTTGATGATTGTCAATTTATTTCTTTTGGTATATTTTTTTTATTACTATAGTGAATAATTCCAGTATGTTGATACGGGAAATATGTGAAGATAATCCATGTATCTGTGATAGGGACAATATAAGGACAGTGTGTATATATATATATGGACAGTGTATATATACATATATATTAAGGGTGATTCTTTTATCATTTTCTTATGGTTATGATTATATTACATTTTGCATGATGTATTCTGTCCATTTGGTATGATATATATTATTCATCATAATTCATGAATGATGACTTATTATGTCTTGTTTATGGGATTATTGTGTCAATTTATGAAATAATGGTATATATATATATACACACATAAATAGTTTGAGATTTAATTTATCTCATAAAGCCTTGCATAAATTAAGTGTTTCATGAATAGAAAACTTGTTAGTCACCAAAGTGGCCTTGCTTGAAAAATTATTAGACATTTAATTATTTATTTCAATTGTTCATATTTGTGAGATGTTGTTAAATGACATGAAAGATAAAATTGAACAATTGAGTTCATTGATTATAATGTTATGAGGTTACTCAAAGGTAGACCATTACTTATAATTAATGACATCAAAGAGACTTATTGTTATACTTGGTAAATATGAATGTATATCCAAAGATAACGTGCATATTGTCTATAGTATAATTGAAAGTCTATTAAAGTATTTTTCTTCTTGGCATCATTATTTGGTTAAAGTTGTGTATTTAAGTATTACCCAAAGGTAAATTTAAATGTACAATTAAGTTTGTTATTTATTTGAATCCATTTAAGTTCTCTCAAAGCATTAATGTGTGAATATGTATATAATATTGCAGTTTCTTCTAATATGTTCGCTATGGGCAATGGGTTAATTAAGTTCAATGGTTTGAACTATGCTGACTAGTCAGAACAAATCCATTATCAGTTAGGAGTTTTGGACTTAGATCTGGCAATAGTTTCTAAAAAGCCAGCTGCCATTACAGAGACCAGTGCAGAAGCTGACAAGTCTCATTATGAGGCTTGAGAGCGGCTAACAGGCTGAGCTTGAACTTAATGATGATGACGATGGCTGAAAATGTCAAGCCATCAATGCCCAAAACGAACGACGCTAGAGAGTACATGTTGAAAATTAAGGAGTACTCCCAATCGGACATTGCTAACAAGTCTATAGTAGGGTCCTTAATGAGTGAGCTAACGACCAAGAAGTTTAATTGGTCACAACCCATTCATGATCATGTGACCGGCATGCAAAATTTGGCAGCCAAATTGAAATCGATGGGTATGGATGTGAGTGAGTCCTTTCTTGTTCAGTTTATTATCAACTCACTTCCTCTTGAGTTTGGTTAGTTCCAGGTAAATTACAACACCCTTTAGGAAAAATGAAACATTCAGGAAATCAAGGCCATATTAATACAAGAGGAAGGGAGATTAAAGAAGATGAAGGAACACTCTATCAATCTCACTTTTCATGATGGAGCTGGTAGCAGCAAGAACAAATCGAGAAAGAAAGGCAAGAAAAAGGACAAATGAGGGCCAAATCCGTAAGGACTTGAAGTGCTATTTCTGTAAGAAGATTGGCCACTTCAAGAGATATTGTCCTAAAATGAAGATTTGGTTCGAAAAGAAAAGTATACTGTATATTTCAATATATTTTAAATCAAATCTTATTGAAGTGCCTAATAATATCTGGTGGTTAGATTCTGGTGCAACTACTCATGCGTCTCATGTTGTAAAGGGATTCCTTTCGATCCAACCCATAAATGAAACTGAAAAGTTTCTATATATGGGAAACAAAATGAAGGTACAAATAGAAGAAATTAGGACTTACAGATTGATCTTGGACATTTGTTGTCATCTGAATCTTGAAAAGTGTTTTTATATTCTTAATTGTGTTAGAAATTTAGTTTCTATTGGAAAGTTGGACAATGTTGGTTTTATTTTCAAAATTTGTAATGGTGTTTTTTCGTTGTATAAATATAATTACTGCTATTGTTCTGGTACTTTGATTGATGATTTGTATCGTACATAGCACCACAAAAAGTAAGATAAGCAAATTGGGTTTTCCAAAAAAAAAACACCTACAGAAGCAAGCCAATCTCCCTCGAAAATAAATATATCAATGCAAACTAAACTCATAAGTAACAGATGCCATATGAGAGACTAATTTTAGAAAAACTCGTACCACATTTGGTAAATTAACTGTAGCAAACTGCAAGCAATCTTCAAGCGGCAACAACCAAACAACTCACACTAAAAAGGCCAAACAATAAGTTCAAAGCAAGACTTATCTCATGTTTTGGCAATATATTATACAAGTATGTTCAATGGCATAGCACTACAAAAAGTAAGATAAACAAATTGGATTTTCCAAAAAAAAAAAAAAAACCCACAGAAGCAAGCCAATCTCCCTCGAAAATAAATATATTAATGCAAACTAAACTCATAAGTAACAGACGCCATATGAGACAGATTAATTTTAGAAAAACTCGTATCACATTTGGTAAATTAACTGTAGCAAACTTCAAGCAATCTTCAAGTGGCAACAACCAAACAACTCACACTAAAAAAGCCAAACAACTCATAAGTACTTTTATTATTTCAATGGCATAGCACCACAAAAAGTAAGATAAGCAAATTGGATTTTCCAAAAAAAAAAACACCCACAGAAGCAAGCCAATCTCCCTCGAAAATAAATATATCAATGCAAACTAAACTCACAAGTAACAGATGCCATATGAGACAGATTAATTTTAGAAAAACTCGTATCACATTTGGTAAATTAACTGTAGCAAACTTCAAGCAATCTTCAAGCGGCAACAACCAAACAACTCACACTAAAAAAGCCAAACAATAAGTTCAAAGCAAGACTTATCTCATGTTTTGGCAATATATTATACAAGTATGTTCACAATGCATAAGAAAAATCCAAAACTAAGAATCTTCATAAAAGTGTTGGTCTCTAGTGATACAACTTCATCAGTCAAAGCCTCCCTTGGAATAGCCACTAACAATCCAAGAGGCCCATCACACCGAATTGCATTCCGTAATATTTTATATCAAGAGTTTTTCAATCGCATCCTGCATTAACAAACAAATAATCAGATTCCTAATCCTGAATGAAATTCATCTACAATATCAATTTCAGAAACACATCGGAAGGCAAAAATACCTTGAGATGCTGTATTTGGGTCTTCAATTGGCTTCCCTCATTTGTTGTTACGGAACAAGCAATAACAGGTCTTGTGACGCCACAA
Source organism: Garcia nutans (assembly GCA_947685225.1). Classification (NCBI taxonomy): domain Eukaryota; kingdom Viridiplantae; phylum Streptophyta; class Magnoliopsida; order Malpighiales; family Euphorbiaceae; genus Garcia; species Garcia nutans. The sequence goes on along the minus strand of CANTUV010000061.1, from coordinate 11,821,347 downwards.
GCTCGGCCAAGAGCCTGCTTTGATGGGACAAATACATAAGGTACGTTCTGCAAAATCCAAACAAAAGGGTCAAGTAAGCCATTTGGATTCTGGAAAGAGTTGCCGATTACAACTAAAAAAACAAAACTTCAATAAATCATTATATCTTGCACTTGAAAAAGGATAACGTAGTCATAATTGTATTTGTCTGAAATAAAAAATAGAATTACATGCCTATTTCAGAACTTTAAATTATATGGCTTTTCCCAGAAGCCAATAATAATAAAGCTCTGAAATTATTAAAAATTAACTTCTTCTTAGGCCACATGACTCGGGAAAGGGATTGACATCAATCAGAAGCGTATATAACAGCAATATCTCAGAAGGATGTGCCATCTTAAGAATTGACAGAATGTACCATTATATGAACCAAGAACTAATAGCTGGCTCATGAACTAAAGAAGTATTTTCAATGCAAAGTAAATTCACTAAGTCTATGATACTGATACAAGTGAATACATAACACAGCAAGCTTAACTGTCAGAAAATAGAAAACAAAAGAAAAAATAAAACATATAAACCATAGCAGCAACTGACATCCACAATCAGAGAAAGCCACATTCAGTAATCACAAATGGTCACCCGCAAAGAATAGTCAGATCTATGAGATGTGGGTCAATAACCAAAAAAAAAAAAGTTCATTCCTCTAGTTTGGAATAGTTCTAGCCAAATAGGCATACAAGAGTATTTTACCACACCTGTAGCATCTGCCAATAATTGAATCCACTGGCGAAGCTGCATTGTTGAGAAGGAGGGCAGTTGCCCCCCTTCTCTTTTTGAAATTATATATATATATATAATATTTTTTAAAAAATTTTGAATTATTTATTAATTTTTTTAAAAATTTTAAATTGCCCCCTCTTTTTTTTTACAATAAGTCAAAAAAATTACAATAAATTATTATTTTATATGCAATAGTTCTCTTTTAAAAAATTGATAAAATATTAATAATATACAAATACAAAAAAAATAAAGAAAGCAATAAATTTTTTAACTAAATTAATTTAAACCCGTTTAATGAATTAAAGTACTCATTTATTTTAATTATTTTTTAAAAAATTATATTCATTATTTAATTTTTTTCTTTTTATTTTATTTTTATTATGAACAATCTTATAAATTTAAAATTCTATACACATATATATTATTTTTTTTATTAATTAATTTTTTAATAATAAAAATATATTATTAATAAATTAATAAATTTATAAAATACTATTAAAACAAAAAGAGAGAAATAATTACGAAAAAAATAAAATTTATAAAAAAAAAATTGCACCCTTTTATTTCAAAGTCTGGCTTCACCCCTGATTGAATCATGAACAACTACACAAGATACATGAAATGCATCTTTTATATTAAATACCTTAATTTATGCAAGAAACAAATAGATATAGTGGCAGTCCAAGTTTAGAGTTAAAGAATGTTTGTGTAAAAGATGAAAAACCAAAAGCAAACTTAAGGGATCAAAGATCATTTTAACATGTCAATGACCACAGAAAGAAAGAAAACCCAACTCAATGATAAAGCCTTTGCAAACCCAATAATCATAGCAAATGCGTATTGTTATATAAATCCCTTTTGATTGCAAACCACTAAAACATAAAAACACTAAAAAGAAACCCTGCATTTCCTACTTTGTCACACAACACATTCAACAACTTCAATAAGCCAAAGTTAAGAAATTTACTAAAGGGTGAAAAAAAGACTAACCTTATCTTCAGCGAGCAAAGGAAGATGGAGAAGAATCTCAAGAGGCTCAGTGTCAGCGGCCATCACAATAAACTCAGAGATACCCCTATTGAGGGTCTTAGTAGCTGAAACCCAACAATTATATAAGATAGCAAAAAAGAAAAAACAAACACCCAATAGTTGCAGAGACTAACCTTCATTGGCTCCTTTTTTGAGTTGCTTGTAATTTTGAGCTTGTTGGACAAGATCCAGAATACTTATGGTTAGCTGGGCATCAGCAAGTGGGTATGCTTTTGGGTTAACAGCTTCAACTCCTCCTGTCTGCAAAATCAAAGCTCGAAATCAGAAAATAAATGTAAATCGAATAGCTCAAAATCAGAAAATGAATGGGATTTGAAGATAGAAGGAATACCATATTCGTTTTTCTTAGAATGCAGAAAGCGGAGGCTAGGGTTTTTGCTAATTGCTAGTGACAAAAAAGACGGGATAAATTCTGTTTTAAGCTATGAAAATATATAGAGTGGCGCTAGAAGGATCCACTAAATCCGTTTCATAGATCACCTTCTAATCACCTACGACTACGACGATATCTTCTTTTTTTTTTTTAATTTACAAAACTATACGAAAAAAATTAATATTTATTTAAAAATTTTTAAAAAATAAAATATTTTCACTTTTATTTTCAAAAAAAAATATATTTTTTCACTTTTATAAAAAAAATTAAAGTAAAATTTTTAAAATATATCACTTCTTAATAAATAATTTTTTATTTTTAAAAATATTTTTTTCTCACTACAATTAATATTTTACTTTAAATTTTATCTTTTTTTAACTTCACTATTAAATAAAAATATTCTAATAAAATAATAAAAATTAATATTTTAAATTACTTTTTTACCATATAAAATTTATTAATTTTTATAAAAAAAATTAATTTTAATTAAAAATAATAAATAAACACTTACAAAAGTATATAAAAAAGTAAATATATAAATATATATTAATAGAAATCATTAAATTATATGAGGTGAAAACTCATCTCTTGTAGAGGTTCTCTCTCTAGGGTTTTTTTAGGGTTCTTCCTCCTTGGCTACGGCTAGGGTTTTTAATTTCTTTACATTGAGTCAAATGGAGAATTGGATCAAGATGACTAATCCAGATGAGATTGACAGTTTATTATCCTCACTTCATCTAACAACAGAAGAGAACATGATTGAGAAGGCTTCTTTTGATCCAAAAACAGATGCGAAACAACGTGCTAAAATCTCTTTGTGTCTCATTGGGAAATTGTTGGGGGCTAAAGGTATTAACGATAATGCTTTTTCGAACCACCATGCTGAATAGTTGAAGGCTACAAAGAGGGTTTAGTTTACGTGAGTTGGGTGATAACGTTTTTATTTTTCAATTCTTCCTTGATACGGATAGGCAAAGGGTGATGGATTTTGGTACATGGTGCTTTAATGATAATTTATTAATATTAAGGGCTATAAGGGAGGAGGACACAGATGCAACAACAGTGTTTGAGGATATTTATGTATGGGCTAGAGCGTATAAGATCTCATTTTTATGGCACTTTATAGATACTGCAAAAACATTCGCGAATATGGCAGGGGAGTTCACTGTTTTTGATGAAGGGGAGAATTTAAGCTGGACTCCTTACTTGCGTTTTAAGGTATCTATTAAAGTGGTTGCACCATTGAGAAGGGGGTGCTTTTGGAACTTGGTAAACGAGTTCATTGGATCAAACTTAAATATGAAAGATTGCCAATTTTTTGCTTTAGTTGTGGGCGGATGGGACACAAAATAATGGATTGCAGTATTGAAAATTCTATAATGTAATATGGGAATTGATTGAGAGCATCTCATCGGAAAGGTTTTTGTATTCATAATTAAGCAGAGAAGGAGAAGGAAGAGAAATTGTTGGCCTAACTTAACGCTATAAGCCCAATTAAGTCCACTACCGCTAATCACCTTATAGAAAGAGGGAAGGAAGGGTACAGACGATCTCTGCAGGAGATTTTAGAGGGTTTAAATTCAGGTGGAAAGACACAAGGGACAACGGGGAATGCCATAGGTAGAGAGACTATAGGAAGGAGTAATGATGATATGCATGGTACTGTTCATATAACACATGCAGGGAATGGTGAGGAAGCTTCGTGTCTGAGAGGGGAATGCAGTAGGGAGTTTTTACATGGTTCGACTGATTCACCCCACATCAAATCAGTGGGACCAGGAGATGCCTCTGAGATGAACCAGGATGTCAGAATGGAAGAGGCTAACGATATGGGATTTGCATCGATTATCAATGGTGATGGGGGAAATTTAGTGAAAACTGGGATATGAAAACGTTACAGTGTTAAAGGGATAAATGGAAAAGATCAGCGGACAATGAAATGAGTGGTTATCAATAAGGGGAAGAAGAGGGGTAGGGAGGGCGAGCAGAGTGGAGATAAGGGTACTATGGAGGATATACATAATAAAAGAAGGCTCGCTTTGATGGCTGGGGATACTGCATGGCGGTCGTGGATGAGAGCCATGACTGCCTGTCTCAATGAAGCTCATAAGTTATAACTACAAGGGGTTAGGGAGCCGCACTGCAGTTGGACATCTCAAGCGATTAATTAGATCGCAGGCTCCCAATATCCTTTTTCTTATGGAGACTAGGGTCTCAGAGGGGAGGATGGATTTTATTAGGCATATTTTTGGCTTTGAAAATGGGTTTATAGTGAGGAGTAGCAATGGTGGAGGGGGTCTCGCTTGCCTATGGGATGACACAGTGGATATGCAACTTATGACCTATTATATGCATCATATGGATTTTCATATGGGACCTCAATGAGGTGGTGATTCCTAGAGGCTAACTTGTTTCTATGGGTGGGATAAATGGCATAATAACTTTCATTCATGGCATCTAATTCATCCCTTATTTCAGGTTAGCTCTGTTCCTTGGTTGCTAATAGGGGATTTTAATGAGATTTTGTTAAATGTGGAGAAAGCAGGAGGACAACCTAGACCCAGTTCTTATATTGATGCTTTTAAGGACGTGGTCTCAGATTGCAACTTGACTGAACTGGGCTTCCAGGGATATCCTTTCATAAGGGATAATGGCAGGATAGGGACTGGGTTTGTAGAGGAGCGTTTAGATCGGTGTCTTGCTTATATGCCATGGTTGGATCACTTCAGGAATGCTAGTGTTGCTCATGTGATTCACTCAGGCTCCGATCATCTTCCTATTGTCTTAGCATCTGATGGTTTTGCTGCACCATCTAAGAGAAAGAGGAGATTTCAGTTTGAAGTTATGTGGACAAGAGACTCTAGCTGCAGTGAGGTTCTCAAAGGCTGCTGGATTAAGTCTAGTGTCATTGATTGGGCTTCACATGCTCAGCGGTGCTCAATGGTTTTATAGGATTAGAGTCGATCTTTATTTGGGAATTTAAGTGATAAGCGAAGACAGTTGGTTCACAAACTTGAAGGGCTTGATTTGTCGAGCAATACTTATCTGTCTTTAGAATGTCAAACCACCAAACCAGAGATAAGAGAGATTGATTTAAGGGAAGAGATGATGTGGCGACAACGATCGAAGGTACAATGGCTGAAGGAGAGGGATCGTAATACCAAGTATTTTCATGCAGTGGCTTCTACAAGATGGAAAACCAATACAATTTTTTCTCTAAAGGATAATAATGGGATGGAGTTGACAGGTTTGCTGCTAGAGCACCATAAAGTTCATTTTTATAAAAATCTGTTCCAAACTGAATCACAAGAGTTGGGAATGTCAGATTTGGATTTTATCCCTACACGAGTAACTTTGGATATGAATAATTTGCTTTGCAAGCAATATACAAAGGAGGAGATTTTCAAGGCGGTTTATATCATGCATCCTCTAAAGGCTCCAGGTCCAGATGGTTTGTCGCATATCTTTTTCCATCATTATTGGTGTATAATGAGGCATATGGTGGTTCAGGTGGTTCTTTCTGTTCTACAAGGGGAGAAGTTTCCAAAAGATTTCAACCATGCTCATATCTGTTTGATCCCTAAAATGAAGAAGCCACATCTTATTTTAGAATTTTGGCTTATCAGTTTATGTAATGTGGTTTTTAAAATTGCTACAAAGGTAATTGCTAATCGTTTGAAACTAATCTTGGGTGCTATTATATCTGAATCCCAGAGTTCCTTTGTGCCAGGTAGTCTGATTATGGATAATATTTTAGTGGCTTTTGAGGTGTTTCATTATATGCATACTAGAGGCCCATCAGGAAAAAGATTATGTCTTTGAAATTGGATATGGCAAAAGCATATGATCATATGAAATGGAATTTTTTAGAAGCAATTATGGTGAAATTGGGATTTGCTCATGAGCGAGTGCTATGGTAATGCGTTTTGTTACTTCTGCTAGTTATGTTATCCTGATTAATGGTAGCCCAACGGAGACTTTTACTCCTTCTCAGGGGTTGAGGCAGGGTGACCCGCTGTCTCCATATTTATTTCTCATTTACGCAGAGGGGTTGACGGGGCTTATTGTGGAAGTAGTCAGGAACTAGTCATTACATAATATCATAATTTGTGGGGGTGCACTGCCCATTTCACACCTTTTCGCTGATGATTGTATTATTTTTCACAAGCATCCAGTAGCGATATGAATGCCATTTTGGCAGTTCTACATTGGTATGAAAAATTGTCTGGACAGAAGGTGAATCTCCATAAATCTGATGCATGTTTTAGTCAGAATGTGGATCACAATCTAAAGGAGTAGTTAGCATCAATTTTGGGGGTTAGGGTCTCTTCAAATCATTCCTTATATTTGGGTCTCTCTACAGTAGTGGGTAAGAACAAAAAGGTTATTTTTGGCAGGTTAAAGGATAGGATGTGGAGTAGACTTCAGGGTTGGAAGGAGAAATTTTTATATGGGACCAGCAAGGAGCTCACGGTTAAAACAGTAGCACAAGCCATCCCCATATATGTTATGTAGACTTTTTTAGTCCCATCATATATTTGTCATGACCTTCGTGCTATGGTTGGGCAATTTTGGTGGGGTCAGACAAATGGGGAACACAAAATTCATTTATGTGGGTGAAAGCAGTTGTGCAAACCAAAGGCAGAAGGGGGATTGGGCTTTTCATGATTTTGAATGTTTTAATAGGGCACTACTTGAGGGGGATTGGGCTTTCAACCATTATCTTTGGTATCTCGTATGCTCAAAGCTAGGTACTTTCCGCAGTCATACTTTATGGAGGCAAAATTGGGTGGGAACCCAAGCTACACATGGCGGAGTATCTTGGTGGGTAAGGACAGTTTGAGGTATGGTGTTTAATGGCGTATCGACAATGGTGAGTTGAAGAAGATTTGGCATGATAAATGGGTACCTGAGCCAAGTACTTTTTTAATTATCACTCCTCAACGGGTTTTACCAGATGACGCTACGGTTGATTTGCTAATTGATCCTGATGCTAAGAATTGGAGATGGGAACTCATACATGATTTCTTCCTTCCTGTGGATATAGACCGGATTAAAATGATACCTATTCAATCATCTCTAGCAGAGGATGGATTGGTTTGGCATTATAGCACCACTGGTGATTATGTGGCTAAGAGTGGGTATCGTGTTGCATTGAAGCGGGAGGCTTCTACTGCTATATCGGATGCCTCTTCTTCTTCTTCTTCTTATTCTCCAAAGTTCTGGAAATCTCTCAGGAAAGTCCCAATTTAGCCGAATGTGTTAAACTTCATATGGAGGGCCTCTTTGAACATTCTGCCTACATTGGATGTTCTCAAACGTAGAATTCCCAATATTACTGGCAGCGGCTACTGGTGCTCGGAAGAGGAGAGTTTATTGCATTTGGTTTGGGATTGTGTTCAAATTAGAGATCTATGGGATATGGTGGGGTTGCCTATTGTAAAATGATGTTCTGGACATAATTTTTTACTTTGGCTGATGAACATTATGGAGGCATTGAGTATAGAGGATATGATCAAATTTATGTTGTCTTATTATAACGTCTAGCATTGGAGAAATAAGGAAAATTTTGAGGATGTGAAGTTGAATATTGTGTCGATTTCGAGAATAGTAGGGCGAATGTTTATAGATGTTATCTCGGGTTAAGGAGTCTCTATGAATGGAAGAGGCACTTTGAAGACGAATAGGTTAGATGCAGTGTGGAAGGCTCCTCCTCTGGATTTTGTAAAATTGAACATAGATGCTAGTTTTGTCGGTCATGGGAGAATGGGTTTAGGTGTTGTGTTTCAAGATAACAATGGGTTTGTGTTGGCTTGTGCTGCCAAAAGAATGGTTGGGGCATGGGAACCATACACAGGTGAAGCAATGGCCATTAGTTTTGGTTTGCAGATTGCTAAGGATCTCTCATTTCATCAGTTAATAGTGGAATCAAACTGCAAGTATGTGGTAGATAAGCTAGTCGAAGAGGTGTCGATGTGGACTAGTCTTGGGCTGTTTCTTTAGAACTGTTTGCATTTCAAGGAATGGTTTCTACAGTGCAAATGGAGTTGGACTCCCAGAGAGTGTAATAGACTTGCTCATACTCTTGCTACTCACCATGAAATTTCTTCATATTTTTCTGTTTGGATTGAAGAAAGTCCTAATTGTGTTATTTCTTTTCTTTTGGCTGATGTATTAGCTTCATCTCATTCTTAATAATAATGGTTTTTAGTATTTTATATATATATAAAAGAAATCATTAAATTTATTTTTAAATAAATTTTATATATTATCTATGTAAAAAATAAAAATATATTAATTTTGTATTATATAGATATTTGATAGATAATTTGTGTATGTTTGATAGATATTGTAGATATTTAGTAAATATTATGTGTGTTATGCATTTATTATCTAAGTTGTATATATTTTATGTAGAAATTATGTAAATATTATGTGAATATTATATGAATATTATGTGTCTGTTGTGAGAATAAAAAATTAAAAGAATAAAATTGAATAAATATTAAAAATATTTTATAAATATTTACTAGATATTTAGTAGATATTTAATAAATGTGTAGTTATACAGTGTATATTGTCTAGATATTATTATTTTTAGTGTGTATATATTTTATATATATTATGTATATATTATATATATTAAAAATATAACATAAAAAATAAAAATAAAAATAAATTAAAAATAAAACAGGAAAAAAAACAAAAATTGCCGTATAAAAAAGTTTGAATTGAAAAAAAAAACCATGTGCGCTGCAGAATATATATATATATATATATATATATATATAAGTGGGGCCGTATATATGAAATTGAAAATTAAAGTTGGGGTATGCTGTGTAATTTTTCCTTTTTTTTTTTATTGTTTTTTCAATGGGCTGCGCTCTGTATCCTTCACGGGCTGGTTTTACCACAATAATAGCATTTACCACCTTTAATTCATTTTAATAAAATATAACATAATTATTATAATTATTTTATTTTTAATATCTTAAATTTTCAATTCATGTTATATAAAGTAAAAAGTTAATCCGCATTATATTGTGATTTACGATATTTTATATTATTTTAAATAATAATAATTTATTTATTAATATAATTAGTATATAAAAAATAGTATTACACATAAATATAAATATATATAATTAAAAATTTACATATGATATATTATGAAAAAATATATATAAAGAGATATATTTAATATACTAAAATATTTTTTGAATTGATTTGAGGATTTATGGTAAAAATATAAAATTTATTAATTTTTAGTTATATTGCTTTATTTAAAAAGAAAAAATTAGAAAAAAAATTTAAATTAGTAATTTGAATATAAAAGAATAAATGAAAATTTATTATTTGTTAAAATATTTTTAAAAAGAAAAAAGATATAAATTTATTTGAAAATAATATGAATAAAAGGAAATATAAAAGTTGTAGAAGAATAAAAAGATATATTGTAATCAAAATTGAATTAGTAAAATAAATATATACATTTAAATGGTAAAAGGTCAATTAAAAATAATAGTCAAATAATATAAAACTCAAAATTTAATCATACTTAAAAAAATGTTCATTTAAATATTATTTTTAAAATAATTAAATTATCTTGCCAATTTAAAAGTTAAAATAAAATAATAATAAGAAAGACCAAAAATTTAAAAAGTTACTATTTTAGAAAAAAAATTATGAGTCACAATGTCTATTAAAAGTTAAAATAAAAATATAAAAATTAAAACTTGAAAAGCCACTCTTATTGAAATAGTGACTTTTAGAGCATAATAATAATAATAATAATAATAATAATAATAATAATAATAATAATAATAATAATAATAATAATAATAATAATATTGTGTATGAATTAAAGGAAGTATAAAATTAATTAAGAGACAAAATATAATGACTTATGAGTTAAAAAAATAATAGTTAATACGTTTAAGGCAATGCGTCTACCCAAAGGAAGATTTAAAAAAATACATTTAAACAATTAAATTATTTATTTTAATTTGTGGTTTAAACATCATTTGTGTTGTGTAGATGTAAGTGGTAGAGGATATATAAGAACACTTCTTTTTGGTTGGATTTTTTGTGGATGTAAGGTTGGTGGTTTGGAACCTCAAATAATCTTTCTTTCTCAAATATTTTTGAAGCCTCATCATAAAAAGCAAGTGGCAATGGATACCATTTCTTCTTATTTTTGGATGAATTCCTATCTAGGATTTTCTATCATCATCTGGAGGAGGACGTTTGTTCTGATGATTCTGAACTTTATAGGTTGAGAAAAATCTCTTTGGTCCTACAGTTATTGTAGTTTTTTTAAGACAACATTCTTCTGCAATTTCTTTTATATAGGTACATCCTGAATTACACACTTTTTTGTTGTTAAGTCTCGTTCATGCAAATGTAAAATGGATAAGGTCCGAAGAGGGGTGGCTTAATGTCAACGTGGATGAAACAGTGAATTTCAAAAATCACTACATTGGTATACAAATGGTATCCAAGGGACATGGGGGTAACATGATTACAATAGAGGTTTGCAAGTACCTTAACCTTGAGGAGTAGCTTAAGGTCAACGTGGATGAAACAATGGATTTCGAAAATCACTACATTGGTATAAAAAATGGCATCCAAGAAACATGGTTGCAGTAGAGGTTTACACGTATCCTAACCTTTAATCTCCAAGTACAACAGAGGAGGCAATGGGTATACACTAGGCCTTGAGTTAGAACAAAAGAAAGAATTGGTCTAATGTATTACTGGAGTTTAAATAGTCAAGTAGTGATCAATTATATTAAGAACAACTCCAATTTACTTTCTTCTTTAAGCCTTCTAATTAATGATTAATTGTTAGGCTTTAGCTTCTTTTGTATTTGATTCATAATTTTTGTTCACTCATAGATCTGCGAATATAATGGCTCATGCACTAGCTCGGGTCACTCTCTATATGTAAAATTTTATGAAATGGATGAACTCTGCTCCATCATATGTAACAAGGCTTTTTTTTTTCTTAGTGATCTACAATAAAAACACTTTACATATATGTAACTTTTAAATTTAATTGCAATGTCATTTTTTAGCAATTATAATATTTTAATAATGTTGAATTAGTAGAAAACTTTTGTGACTTAAAAGAATGACGTGTTCTTTATATATATATATATATATATTAAAACTAATATATATTTTAAAACTAATAGTTCAAATACAGTTTGAAATTATTTTACAATAGCACATTATCATTTGATAAATTTTTAATATTTCTTAATTTTATTAATTGTGTATAATTTTATTAATTATGTAATTAGCTATATCTTTTTTATATTTTAGCCTTCTCAATAATCATTATCCGATCTTGATATATTCATAATAAAATTAAGTTCAAGAAAATATTTTTCAAAAATAAAATTTATGCAAAAATACTTTAATAAAATATAAGTTTATATAATACTACTTAAACTACTTATTAAATTAAGTTCTACCTTTTATATTTTTAATTCTACCTTCTTACATTTTAAGTTTCTATTACTAATTTTATATAAACTAATATATAATATATTTTTATTATTTTTCAACTAATTTGTAAATAATAAAGTTGATCCATATAATTTTTTACATGAATATTTAAATTATTAAAAGGTAATATTTTAAAGAATAGAGATGCCCAGCTTATTATCAATATGTTAAAGAGAGTATGGAGGTTCGATATTCGTATTTAGGAAGTGTTCTTGATGATTGCTTATCGATAATTGTTGATGCTGAGAATCAATATAGGAATTCTTTGAACCCAGTGTATGAACTCAGTATTCAAGAAACCTTCCCCACCAGCGGTAGATGATGATAAAACCAAAAAGAAAACACGATGTGAAGAGTGTTGGCCATCATTGTTGATAAAAAGAAAGGAAAAATATAAAATATAAAACTTAAACAATCCTACATCGGAAAATGATGCAAAAGGAAGGGATGAAATTTTCTATATAAGAGAGTTTAGGTTTTTGGTTTCAAAATACACCAAAACACAACAAGTGTTTTATATTAGAGATTAGAGTTGAGCTCTTGGAGTCTCTTGGAGTTTTGGGTGTCGGGTAGAAAAATATTTTGTATTTGTGGTTGTAACAATTTTTCACATAGTAAATATTTTTCTTGGTTGTCGTTAGACAACGGCCGTGGTTTTTCTCTATTTGGAAGTTTTTCATGTTAAATCTTTATGTCTTTATTCTCTTTAATTTCTCAATTGTTATTTTATTTTCTCATTTATTCCTGCTTAAAGACAGTCCGAGGGGCGAGAAAATAGCGATTTTTTCAACAAGTGGTATCAGAGCTTAGGTGTTATAAATTTTGTCAAAAATCTTAGTATGCTTTGTGGTTGCAGCTTGGTCTGATCTTCCACATCAGAAAAGATTTTTGTTAAAAAATTATTTTTGTTTTTAAGCTGGTGGAGCTTTGGAAAAGGTAGAGCCATTTTGCTTTGGTGTGCTTGAGTATTGGTGGTGAGATAAATAATTACATGTCTAGGTAAATTCTGTCAAACGACATGAATTTAGTCTAAGGCAAGTGGATTTTAAGTGAGACCATTGTGACTCCTCCTCTTACCTGGGAATTTACCTAGTGTAATCGTTTATTTCTAGTCCTTTATTAGCACAAAGTAAGCATGTCGACGATGAGATTTGATATTGAGAAATTTGACGGGAGAATGAATTTTGCATTATGGCAAGTGCAAGTCAAAGATTTGTTGATCCAGTCTAGACTGCATAAGGTTTTGCAGAGTAAACCGATAAGTGGAGACTCAGAAAAATCCAAAATTAGCGACGAAGAATGGAGTGAGCTAGATTTAAAGGCGGCAAGTCAAATCCGCATGTGTCTAGCAAAAAATGTTCTTGCTAATGTGGTTGGATTGTCCACGACAAAGGAGCTGTGGGAGAAATTGGAAGAATTGTACCAAGGAAAAAATATATCCAATAGGTTATATTTGAAAGAGCAATTTCACACGTTGAAAATGGAGGAAGGTACAAGGCTATCAGATCACCTGAGTGTCCTTAACGGCATCGTTTCAGCTTTGTCTGTCGGTAGCAAGAAAAAAAATAAAAGCTCCAGAAAGAGAAAGGTTGTCTGCTGGGGTTGTGGTCAAACTGGACATATAAGGAAGGATTGCCAGAATGGTGGAGCTGATTCGGTTAGAAGCTCTAGCGTTGTTGCTACCAATGTGACCTCCTGTGGTGAAGGAGATGATGCGTTCTCTCTGTAGTTGAGAGATGTGTGTCCTCATGGCATGATTGCTATCCGTTGAGATGCTATGGAAGAGGACGGATTATTGGTAGCTGGTCCACAGAAATACGCGCTGCATTGGTTGACGGTTGATGCAAGGTGCGTGGTGGAAAAAATTATGTCGATGGCTAATGAACTCTCGGAAAAGTCAACAGGAGGGTTGCAACATAAACTATTAGCGGGATCTCGACATGGCCTGTGGAAAATTCTTAGAGTTTGTAAAGTAATTTCAAGTGTGTATACTTTTTTATGGTGGAGTATGATAATTCTTGTTATTAGAATTATGATTGTCGGTAACAAATAATGTTGTATTTTTCTTTATTTTGTCAAGGTGGAGATTGTTGGCCATCAGTGTTGACAAAAAGAAAGGAAAAATATAAAATATAAAACTTAAACAATCCCACATTGGGAAATGATGCAAAAGGAAGGGATGAAATTTTCTATATAAGGGAGTTTAGGTTTTTGGTTTCAAAATACACCAAAACACAACAAGTGTTTTATATTAGAGATTAGAGTTGAGCTCTTGGAGTCTTTTGGAGTATAAATATTCCGGGTGTTTTGGGTGTCGGGTAGAAAAATATTTTGTATTTGTGGTTGTAACAATTTTCCACATAGTAAATATTTTTCTTAGTTGTCGTTAGGCAACGGCCGTGGTTTTTCTCCATTTGGGAGTTTTTCACGTTAAATGTTTGTATCTTTATTCTCTTTAATTTCTCAATTGTTATTTTATTTTCTCATTTATTCCTGCTTAAAGACAGTCCGAGGGGCGGGAAAATAACAATTTTTCCAACAAAGAGAAGGGTATTTTAGCTTGGGAACCATGTCATTCCGAGACAAACTTATGGTAGATGTTGCAAATGATAACATAAATGTTTTTGAAGACCATGAAACAGACTTTGAGTATGGTGATATTGGAGTCTCGCTGGACAATGGAGATCCTTCAGTTACCATTTCTGACAAGGCAAAGAAGGGTCTTTCCAAACCTTGGAGCAGCACAGTCATACCCGCCTCTTAGGGAAAACGATTGGCTATAAGGCTCTACATTCCATACTTGTCACGATTTGGAACAATATTGGAGCATTCAAAATCATTGATCTAGATAACAATTATTTCCTCATTCAGTGCAGATCCGTTGATGATGTGGAAACGATCTTGACAAAGGGACCATGGATGGTAATGGGTCATTACCTAACACTTAGACTATGGCATGCTGATTTCAATTGCTTTATATATACAATATCTTCAATGGTGGCTTGGGTTTGCCTACCTGGGCTTTCCTTACATCTCTATCATAAGAAGATGTTGCGTATCATTGGAAACATCATTAGAAGAGATATTAGAATATATTATAATACAGAAAGCTTAACAAGAGGTCGTTTCGCAAGATAGCAGTCGAATTGGATCTCAATAAATCTTTAATCTCAATGATCAAAATAGATGGAAAAACATAACTTGGAGTATGAAGGGCCCCCAAGAATCAATTTCGAGTGTGGGAGCTATGGGCATCTTACCAACATGTGTCTTTTTAAGAAAGGTGAGGAGACGAACATGGAGGCTGCGGATACACTTTTGCCTAAGTTGGTGATTAGTCAGAAGGATTCCAATCAGAATTATGGTCCATGCAGTGGTGGAACCAGGAAGATACTGAAGGGGTCAAAATTTACACAGAAAAAAATTACAGACGAGTTCACAATAAAATTGAAATTTAATATTACAGTGTTAGTAGTTCAATAATTAATTTGTGCTATTAGATTAACTATGACTAAAAGACGATAACTGTATCCTACGAGTCTGCATTTTTTGAAAACATTGCATAACAATCTCATTTTTAATTTTTTAAAAAATATCTCTCTCCACATAACAAACCAAGCAGTTGGTCAAAAAATCATCTCTCATCTTGTTGTGCAAATCTGTCTTGATAATGTTCATTGCTGAAAAAGTTCTTTCGACAGTAGCAGTGGTAACAGGTAAAACTAAAGCTAACTTGATAAGCAGATATATCAAAGAAAACATAATGTCATAACATGTCTCAACTATTTTCTGTGCAAGAGCTCCAATATCATCAAGATCAGAGAAAGCTACATTTCTTCTTACATCAGCAATGTAGGTCTCAAGTTGATCTTCAAGTATCATCCGATCAGTGAAGGAGAAATCACATGGATATAGTTCAGCGAGACGAAGTAATTTGGATAGCTGAAAGTTGAAAAATGAGTTCATAGGAGAAAGACAAGCAATACATGAAAATAATTCCGTACTTGATTCTGTAAAGTGATTTTTCATTTCTTGAGCAATGAAATCAATAACCTATAATTGAATGAAAAATAATTAGAATATATCATAATAAATAGTTAAGTATATTATTAATTAAAAAAAATAGTATCTGACAAAATATCTCTACTCGAATGTGGTGGTAATAAGTAATTGGAGTACTAACACGCTTAGATCTTAGATAACCTGCATTATCTTTAATATTAGGCACTGTGATATCATGATCTATACAAAAGCTATTAACAATTTTCAATAATTTATCCCATCCATCCTCCCTGAAGCTTTGCAATGCTTGTTTAACAGTTGCAATCAAATGAATTGTATTAATAATATTTTGATAATTTCTTTGTAAGGCTTGAGATAGATCATTTGTCATTCCTAAAAATTTTCTCATCAAGAAAGCAATGAAAATAAATTCATAACTTTCCATTTTATCAAGCAAACCCACAACTGCCCTCGATTTTTAAAATCAAAATTATCCTAAAAAATATTCTCAAGAACCTCTTTCACAAGTGACCACATAGAGAGAAGACGCATAATTATTTTATAATGAGAATCCCAGTGTGTGTCACCAGGTTGAAATAAATTTATTTCTTGATGCAAGTCTCTTTCAGTTTGAATATCACCACTATCTAGACGTTGAACTACTTCATCATGTTATTTTTTACGGAGAGCATCCCTCCTTTTACATGAAACTCCAACAATATTTGCAGCCATTATAACATAATAATAAAAATTATTCACAAATCTATTGCTCCTTGCTACTGCAACAAGTACTAATTGGAGCTGATGAGCGAAGTAATGAATGTACCATGCCGAGAAATTTTCATTTAAAATTATGGTCTTTAACCCATTGAATTCACCTCGCATATTAGAAGCTCCATCATAATCTTGGCCTCTAACTCTATTTAATGATAACCCATGTTTCGCTAAGAAATCATTAAGTATACTTTTTAAAGACAAAGCATATGTGTCACTTATATGTACCACTCCAATAATCGCTCAACCACTTGTCCCAACTTGTTAACGTATCTCAACATAATAACCATTTACTCCTTTACAGAATTATCTCGAGCCTCTTCAATTAATATAGAGTAAAAGTCATCTCCAACATCCTTAATAATAGTTAGTGTCGTCTCCATAGCACAAGCACTAACTATTTATTTTTGGATATGTGGAGAAGTGAGCTGATTATTTTCAGAAGGATTTGAATTAAGTATATTCCCAACATCAACAATACGCTTACTGTACCAATTGAGAAGTTCAAGAAAATTACCCGGCTAAGTGACCTTTCTGACTCATCATGTCCTCGAAAAGCTAACCTATTAGCTAAAAGAAAACGTATACAATCAACAATTACTGTCAAACGTGTCCGGTAATACCTCTCTTGCTCTTGGCTGTGAGAAGATAATACATGAGACACACTTTGTCTTTGATTTTTGAAACCAACAAATACTATTCTAGCATTATTATGTGGATTTTTGGGACCACCAACATATTCATTAAATCTCTCCATGGCTTTTTTTCCAATTGCGAAACCCGATTTCTGTAAAGGCATTGTCCCTCCGCTTAGATCCTCTATTTGAACTAAAAAGATAACACCAGAAACAAAATGTTGCATCTTTAGAAATACTATATTCCAACCACTCAAATTTAGAGCACCAACTCTTTCTAAAACTCCTCATGATTTTTTCAAATTCTGTTTGGAAAAAATTATGGCAACGTGGTTGGCAAGGTCCTTTAGTTACTATTTTCTTCTAACATCATCTCTAATCTCTATATCAAAATCATCAATAGGTTTATGCAATACCGGATCACCCACAATATCATTAAGACATACGTCCGGACACTTTATTTTATCATTAGTTTCCTCTTCACTTGCATGACTACTTAATGTAGGGATCGGTGTTGGAATCGAAATATTTGAGGATTCACCATATTCATTCCGCATTTTCTTAGTATTGACCACAAATTTATCCATATCTGTTAAATTTAGAATTAGTTTAATCTAATTTATATTAAGCATTTTAGATACTAGCTATACAATAAATTACATTTTATATTTAAAACCTAATAACAATTCACAAAACACTAATAAAACCAATTAATTCAACATAATCACAACACATATCATTTTAAATAAAATAATATAGTTAATTGAAATTCAAATAAACAACAATCTATATTTATCTATATTCAAATTACCAATTTTACCTAAAACCAAATAATCACAAATTCACAAAATAAAAGTAAATTCAATTAATTCAACATAATTAATAAATTATATTCTCTATTTAAAACCCAATTTAATAAACTATATTCTATATATAAAAATAAATTTCCTAATTTTTTACCTAAAAAAATAATTATAATAAATTCACAAAACACAATAAAATTAAATAACTCAACTAATTAATAAACTATATTCTATATTTAAACCTCAATATATAATCTATTTTATATTTAAAAAACATAATCTCCAATTTTTTACCTAAAATATAAATTATCATAAATTCACAAAATACATTAAAATCAATTAATTCAACTAATTAATAAACTACATTCTATATTTAAAACCCAATATATTATCTTATTTATATTTAAAAATTAAAATCTTCAATTTTAATAACCTAAAATAAAATCTAATAATCACAAAAAAATTAACAAACTAACTAATAAAATTAAAAAAATTTAATAATATATTAAAAATCTGGACTGGTGGTGGTCGGCGCAGCGTCGTCGATCGTCTGACCAGTGGTTTGGTTGGCCTGCCGCTTACTCCTCCTCCCTTGCTCTCTGCCTCTGCGTGCGCCTCCTCTCTGCTCTCGTTCTCTGCTTATTTTTTCCATTGCATAGGCCAGCAGCGTTTCACAATGTTGGCCTTTATTTTTTTTTTCATTTTGTATTAAGTGAAATGGTTCCGTTTTACTTGAAACGATGCCGTTTCACTTAATGAAATAAAAAAAAATTAAAGCTCCTGGACACCGTTTTAGCCAGGGGAAAAATGGTAATTGCAGGCGTGAGAGGTTAGCCAGGGGAAAAATGGTAATTGCAGCCAGACCAAGCGCCCCTGTTCAGTTGTTCCCTCTGCAACACGACCGAGCTAACGCCGGCCGACGCAACCCCCCTCCTATATCAGTACTCACTGCCGCCGGCGAGAGAGGTCATCAACCTCTACCCGACCCTCCTAGGTTCGCCACTGGGTCCATGGATGGTTGCAAGCAGAAAAACTAGAAAAGGAAACTCCAAAGGAAGTGGCATTGATCATGCTAAATCAACCAAATCTCATAAGATTCTTAAAATTAATACTCATAATATGGCAACATCCAAAGATAGTGGCTCCAAATTTGAAGCTTTGTCTATAATTGAGGATGTGGGCCCAATGAATGAATCAGGAAAATTATTGGAGAAGGCTACAACTATTACACAACAAATGAAGCCTTTAGATGTCCTAAGGTTAATAAAAAAAAATGGGTTATGAAGTAATAAAAAAGCCTAAAGAATGCTAAGGTTTTGGGCCAAAGACCAAACATTACCAAACTACACATCTCGGCAATATAGATGGTATCCAATTAATAATGGACAAACCTGCCCTCTCTATAAGAAATGAAAACACCATACTCGAGCCCCACATAGCCAAAACTCGTATCTCATCCTTCCCTAAATCGATATTCACTCTTGCTCCTAATATATATTCCCTAAACCATGAAAATCACACTTCAATTTCAATTGATGACAACAACAAACAAGGGGAACCAACTAATGTGCTTGGAATTACTTTACCTATAAATCCTATTATTTTTTAATGCTCATCTGATTTAAATAAAGGGAAACTTCTAGGGAAACCACCAGATCCCTTATTTCCTAGAGCATCGGAAACCATCAACCAAGTTGTTATTTACAACAATGGCAAAAACTCTAGACAAGGCGAGCCTTTTGCTTATGTTACAGTAGGTTTGCTTGAGAAAGTCTTATAATTTTTTCTTTCCCCTTCTCTATATGGCTATGGCGATCAATATTTGTGCGTGGAATTGTCAAGGAGCTGCTTCTCATAATTTTGTTAGGCTTATTAAAAATATGCACACGATGTACAGATTTCAAGTTCTTATTTTGTTGAAGACGCGGGTGAGTGGGTCTAAAGCTGATAATATTAATTAGAAAGATTGGATTTAGTAATTCATTTAGAATTGAAGCAAATGGCTTTTCAGGAGTTATATGGCTTCTCTGGAATAACCCTATCAATATTGATGTTATTGAAAGTAATATTC
Organism: Garcia nutans; assembly: GCA_947685225.1. Lineage (NCBI taxonomy): Eukaryota > Viridiplantae > Streptophyta > Magnoliopsida > Malpighiales > Euphorbiaceae > Garcia > Garcia nutans. The sequence continues at coordinate 11,801,364 of CANTUV010000061.1, read as the reverse complement.
AATTCCTCCACACAATTATTGAAGGTTCCAGGGGGGGACCAAAACTCTGTTTACTGCAATCTATGCTAGCCAAAGCCCAAATTAATGAAAAACTTTATGGCCTAAATTAAACAGATTATCTGAGGTGATATTGGATCCTTGGATACTTACTGATGATTTCAACTGTATTTTAAGTAGTGAGGATAGGATGGGTGGTCCGAACAGACATACTGGAGGTTGTCGCTTGTTTGCAAGTTGTTATATGAATAGCAATCTCATTGATTTAGGATATCAAGGGAAATGCTTTACTAGGATTAGAGGGAGTTTGAAACAAAGATTAAACCTAGCACTGGGGAATGAATTGTAGAATAAAACTTTTCCTAATTCAACAGTTCTTAATCTTCCCCAAATTGGCTTAGACCATTCCTTTTTACTAATTAAATTGATTCGCAAGAATATAACAAATATCCCAAAAAATTTGAAATTTCTAGCCTCATGGATCCTTTATAACGACTTTGGCAGATTGGTCAAGGAGGCTTGGGTTAAATGTGATAATTACTTCTCATATGTACAAAATATGGTGAAGGATTTAGAAGGATTGAACTGCCATGTTTGTGGCCACATCACCAAATGTAAGCAAATTTTATTAAACAAAATTGAGGGGATTTGGAAGGCACTAGAGTGGAATAATTCGGTTAACCTTAAGAAACTAAAAGTGGAACTAAAAGAAGAACAATAGACCATTCTTTCCCAAGAAGACATATTATGGTTCCAAAGAGCTTTTGTTAACTGGATCAGCGATAGGGACATGAGCACAAGGTTTTATCATAAAATGGCTATCCAAGAGAAAAGAAGCAACAAAGTCGACATGCTCCATTTAGAGGATGGAACTTGGTGTCAGGATCATACTTTTCTCAGAAATGCAACCATTACATACTTTTTAAAACTCTATACGGAAGAAGATTTGAATTTACATATTAACTGCAATACTAACACATTCCCTTTTGTTATGCAGGGACCTTAAAAATAAACTGAATGATGATGTCTCCTTTGACGAAGTTAAAACTGCACTTTTTGATATGAAATCCCTAAAAGCTCCTGGATCATATGGTTTACATGCACTCTTTTTTAAGAACTAATGGACTATGGTGGGGGTTCCATTTACAACCTTATTTGGGACATTATAAGGAATAGGAAAATCCTAGAGGAGATCAATAAAACACTCTTAGTCCTAATCCTTAAGATCCAAGGATCGAAATATATGAGCCATTGCATACCAATAAGCCTTTGCAACGTGACCTTAAAATTAGTGTCTAAAACATTAGTAAACCGCTTGAAGCCTTGAATGCCAACCTAGATAAAGCCCACATCAATCTAGCTTTATGCTAGGTAGACACATTCAAGATAATATTATTATCACATAAGAGATCTTCCACTCTATGAGGCATTTGAAAAGGAAAAAAAAGGATTCATGCCAATTAAGATTGACCTTGAAAAGGCCTAGGATAGGCTTAAATGGAGTTTCATTAACAACACTCTGAAGGAGATTAATCTTTCAACTTGGATTACAGATCTCATTATGAGTATTGTATCTTCGATTTCTATGCAAGTCTTGTGGGATGGCAGGGCGTTTGATCCTTTCCAACCATCAAGAGGAATCAGACAAGGCAATAAGCTCTTGCCTTACTTTTTTTGTCTTGTGTGTAAAAAGATTAGGCCAAACAATTTTGAAGGCAGTACAAAATAAATCTTGGATCCCAATTAAATCAGGTAAAACAAGCCCTCTTATTTCTCACTTATTTTCCATTGACGATATCTTTTTGTTTGCAAAGGCATCTTTGGAACAAGCTTGCAATATTTTGCTCATTTTGGATCAATTTTGTGAAGTTTCTAAGGAGAAGATCAATAAGAACAAGACCACAATTTTTTTCTCTAACAACGTCAGGGCGAACATTAAAGCACAAATTTTTCAAGAAATGGGCTTCAAAGAAACTGACAATCTAGGGATATATCTTGGCATCCCAATACAACATGGAAAAATCACATTGAGAACATACAATTTCATTCTGGACAAAGTTCAAAACAAGCTATCAACATGTAATTCGAAAAACCTCTCCATGGCTGGACGAGTAACTTTGGCCAATCATGTGCTTTCTTCAATCCCATATTACACTATACAAATTGTGGCCTTACCCAACTGTATTTGCAACAAATTTGAATAAATCAATAGAAATTTTATATGGAATGGAAATAGATATCGAAGAAGCCTAAACTTGGTAAAATGGAACGAGGTTTGCCAACTAAAAGAGTGTGGGGGATTAGACCTAAAGAACTTGAGCACTATGATCAACGCTTTTCTTATGAAACTTAGATGGTATTTTCTCACTAATCGAAATTCACTGTAGGTACAGGTATTAGAGGCTAAATACGGAGTAAATATGGAGGTATACCTACTAGCTTGAAAGTAGCTAAAGGATATGCTCTTTGGAGGGCTTTAGCAAGAGTCTTAGTTGATGGAATTCAATGGAGTGTGAAGGATGATAGAACAACAAGATGTTGGCTAGATCACTAGATTAATAAGGGCCTTTCTCTTATGGACTTAGCTATTAAACCTATTCTGGAAGAGGTTAAAGCTTGGAAATTTTATGACATGGTTACTGACAATGGTGTTTGGTTTTGGGATTTATTTGCAGGTTACTTGCCTACCCAAACGTTTCTTTCCTTAGTAGCCTACCCTCCCCCAAGGCCAGAAGATGGTACCGATGAACCTTTTTGGTCCTTTGATGCTAGTAGAAAATGGCACAATCTCAGTTAAATTGGCATATACTTTCATGATGAAGGATAAATGGTAGGAACAAAGCAATATGTGAGAGACCATCTGAAAATATAGAGTGAATGTTTTCCTATGCCTTGCTTACAAAGGAAAACTCTTGACGAACAAAGAATGGGTGAAAAGGCATCTCTCTAGCAATGGCAGTTGTCTTAGATGTGGAGCTTCCACAGAATCGGTTATCCATGTCCTTAGCGACTGCCCATTTTCTTAACAGGTATGGCTTACCTTAACTGGTCTTACTTGGAATGATGTTTTTTTCTCCCAAAACTTGGATTGTTGGCTGCTAGATAATATGAATAAAGATAATATTGGAAAGATCAAGGAGAAAGGAAATGTTTAGTTTGGCATCACTTGCTGGAAATTGTGGCATGTGAGGAATGAAGCTTTATTTTGTTATCTATACAAAAATTTGTAGGACATTGTTACCATTATACAGCAGAAAACCAAGGAGGTAATATTAGCAAAATAAGAAATATCATTACTCAGACACAACAGATCTTTCAAAGATACTATACACATTGGTTGGTAATTACCGCTAATGGGTTGGTTTAAACTAAATAGTGATGGTGCTTTCAAGACCTCCACTAGAAGGGCGGCAACTGGAGGAGTGGTGAGAGATGATAAAGGAGCTTGGGTTATAGCTTTTACTATGAATATTGGTTCATGCACAATCATGCAAGCTAAACTTTAGGGAGTGTATAATGGGTTATGCCTTGCATGGCAAAAATGAATAAAGAAGCTGGAAGTGGAAGTAGATAGCAAAATCAACCCGAACAAATCGTGCCACTATCCTCAAAATTAGAGAGTTGATCAGAAGAGATTGGAAGATTGAGATTTATTACATTTATAGAGAAGTCAATCATCTTGCTAACAACCTTGCATAGCTAGCCAATGCATACTCTTTTGGAGTTCATGAACTTACAGAGCCTTTTGATGAATCCAAAAGATGGATACATCATGATCTACTGGGTGTAGCTTATCTAAGACGTATAGTCATAAATTCATGAGGAATCCCTTACTCTTGTAACAAAAAAAAAATATTGATGCTTTTAATGTTAGTTTTTCTTTTGTTAAACAATCTGCGAATGGTAAGCACATATCTTAGCACATGTTACCTGATTTAAATCAGGTCTTAGATAGTGTTTTGCGATTCCTTCATAGTTTATTGCAAATATTATTTTTTTTATCAAAGTTAATTCCTTCAAAATTTTTTAATATTAGTTTACATTTAACAAAAAAAAGGTAATATTTAAATATCTTTTACTTTATTTTTCATAAGAAGAAACAAAATCATATATTAAGAGAAAGAAAAATGCAAGGGAGCCATATCAATGGATTAAGAAACCATTGACGGCACAAGAACACAAACCGCATAAACATAGCAATTTCTAATATAGTCACCCCATGATAATTGAAGCAAATCTTTCAAATGGAAAATAACCTAGTTGGCATATATGAAAGGAACAGTGGCCTATACATAAGCAAATACACTAGAATTAAAATAAAATTGTAATTGATCAGAACAATAGTATAAAATGCTAGAAAAAAAAAGAACTTTGGCAAAGAACTCACTGCTCTTCAACCTTAGAAGGGAGAGTCTTCAATCATCATTGTCCTCAAACTATTGGAAGCAATAGATGTTGGATTTATGGATAAATATTAGTATATAATAATTATTTATCATATGTGTTACATAAGAGGTTTGACCCTAATAATAAAAGTGATCTAATTTGTTTAAAATTATAATGAGCCTAATTTATATCAGAAAGTATAAGCTTATATGTGTAGATACTTTATTAGATATTTTTTCTGATTTTTAAGATGGATAAAATTGAGAATAAGAAAATATATAGTACTATAAATAGGGTCTCCAAATTATACATATTTTTTTTTCTTCTGATATTCCATTGTTAAAAAAGAGAAAAACCATTTTTTCAAATTCATACATATCAATTTGGAAGAACAAGAACTACAAAGATTCAAGAATTCAATTAGCAACATGAATTCATGTACGCTTCTGCATATTTAATTTATGTTCTTGATAATTTAATATGATTGATATTGACTAAATTAATTCAGATTTAGAGTTTTCTTCTAACAAATGGTATTAGAGCTACTCAAGTTGAATTATTAAGAAAAATTTTATAAGGTTATCATTCAATATATATATATATATATATATATTACATTCGGTATATATGAAATCGTTCATGATTGTGAGATTGAATCTATGCTGCAATTGGCGCTAGCTTTAATTTTTTGGCATACTATATTCATATTCTCGTATGTAAATATATATGTACGTATATACATTGCTAGCTTTGATTTAAATAATAAATATATAAAGAAAAATCGGGTTCATATTGCAAAAGGCTGTATAAAGAACAAATTCAATGTGTTTATTGGTTAGTGCTATATATATATATAAAAGACAAATTTGTCTTTTGTTGAGCAATTAAATTCCTCCGTTTATATTGTGAAAACAAGGACTGATTTCATGTTTGCAGTATATATATATATATATATATATATATATATAAAGAATAGATGAAAGCATTGAATTTTGTGTATATATATGTGGTTGTTGATTAGGCATATATATTGATTGGTTTTTTGAATGCTGAGTATATATATAAAGAAACGAATTGGCATCTGTTTATACTTCTTTTTTATCATATGGATTCAGCCATTATATATATGATGAGTTTCTGTTACGTGCATATATATATACATATACGTAGTATGTGATTCTTGATTATGTGTATATATATACACGTGTGTGTTAAACATATATACACATATATATAAATATATAAATATATATATTTTTTGATAATATATTTTTTGGATGTATTAACAGTTTATACACTGTTAAAACAAGGAACAGCTGATTTTATTTGTTTGATATTTTATTTGAGAAATTTAAATTTAAATATTGGTAAGTTACATATATATTTTGAGATAAATTAATTAAACCAACATATTGCCAAAGTGATTTATGTGGTAAAATTAATTTATTTTGAAATATATAAACGGTTATGTACATATAACTAATATAAATATAGATTGGTCCAAAAAAAGTCTATATTTAATATAATTACATTTGCATTTGCAGTAATAAACGTGTTATAATTATTTGATTTTATACGTAAATACTAAGTCGGTTCAAATGAAGAATCATTATTTAATATATTTTTTTTTATCAGTGTTTAATTACTACATCCAAAAAGCACTTACAAATTAGTATTTTGTCCAAAAATAAAATATTAAGAGAGTGTCTAATATCTTGAGATAAGGTTTACCTAGAGACAGAGCCAGAGTGAAATATTAATGGGGTCAACCAATTAAAATAAATAATCAAAATATTTTTTTAAATAAAATTTAAAAATTCAACATAATCAATATTCATTGCTAATAATAATAATTGGTAAAGAATCACAAATAATAATTAGTAAACAATTAATAATGAGTTAATTTTTTCTTTAAATTGAAAGAATCACTATTAATAATTGGTAAACAATTAATAATGTGTAATTATAATTTATGAAACAATAATAAGCATAATTTTTTGCTTTAATAACTTTAAACAAATATAAATTAAAATTTGATATATCTTATCAATAATTAAATTAAAAAAAATTAATATATAATTAATTATAAACCCTAATTTTAAGAAAATTATATATAATAGTGTTTTACTTTAAGTGGTTGAGAATTAAAAAAAATTTAAACAATTATAAAAGAAAATAGGCTCACATAATGTAATTGCCGATAAACACACAGGATAGGACAACAAAAGAGTGTAAGAATTAAGAATAATAAATTTAATCCCATAAGATTTACTTTTTTATAAAATAAAAATTTAAAATTTGGCTAATATATATTTAGTTTTGGATTAAAAAATATATTTGAGTTAAAATTTTAGACTTGTCCAAGTTTGTATATAAAAGTTTATTAGACTTGTCCAAGTTTGTATATAAAAGTTTATTTAATGGAAAGGTCCATTTTTTAATATTTTATAATATATATATATAAATATATATATATATAAGTAGATAAAATAAAAAATAATTGGGAGGGGTCAGGGCCTCCCTCCATGTACACTTAGCTATGTCCATGGGTTTACCTTTATTTAAATTTATTATTTCATTTTAGTTTTTAATTTGGTATGAGCTTATTTATTTTATTCTTAATTTAGTTTTTGCTTATACTAGTAATATCATTGTCAATGTCAACTCTATTTCTATACTAAATGACACAAATTTTTTAAGACATGGCAAGAGAGTATATTAATTATTCTTGGAGTCATGGACCCGGACCTTGCATTAAGGGTGTCAAAACCCGCTGATCTCACTAATAAAAGTACCTCTAATGAAAAGAGGGAGAACACAAAGTAGGAAAAGTCTAATTGCATAAGTTTTATGATCATCAAGTTTGCCATTTTAGAAGCATTTAGGGGCATTATGTTTGATAAGGTGGATATAGCTAAGAGTGTCCTTGAGGACCTTGAGAAGAGATTTGCTAAGAATGAAAAAGCTGAAACTAGCCCAATCTTAGAAAAACTTATCTCAATGAGGTACACAGATAAAGGAAATATAAGGGAGTACATTATGAAAATGTCTCATTTTGCTTTAAAATTAAGGGTACTAAAGTTGGATCTAAAGACTTATCAGTGCATATGGTTTTAATATCTCTTCTAATACAATTTAGCCAGTTTAAGATGAGTTATAATTGCCAAAAGGACCATTAGTCTCTTAATGAGCTTATTTCACATTGTGTTCAAGAAGGCGAAATATTGAAGCAAGAAAGGATACCAAGTACTCACATAGCCTCCACCTCAAAGGGCAACAAGAAAGACAATAAGAGAAAGAAGAATAAGGAAGCTACAGATGTAGCACCACAAAAAAAACAATATAAAGAACCAAATAAGGATAGTTATTTCTTATGTGGCACTTCAGATCTCACGAAGAAGCAATGTGCCAATTATCACACATGACGTGCAAAGAAAGGGGTATCGAGATTTCCAAAAGCCTAATAATTGTGAAAGATATATCTATCTTGGTGATAGCAAGTCAGTAAAAGGCTAAAGCAATTAGGGCATTTAGATTATTGTTAAGAACTGGATTTTATTTGGATTCGATTAAGTTATTATTATTATTATTATTATTATTATTAGCCTTTCAGGCGGAATTTAATTTTTGTTTCAACATTGGATAAATTTGGATACTCTTGTTCTTTGAAAATGAAAATTTTTAATTTTTTCAAAACTCAAATTTGACTGGATCCAATTCTTTATCAAGTTATGATAATCTATATTTACTTCACATAATTACTTTATTTAATGAATCTTTGCATGTTAATGCTATCAGTTGCTATTTCATTGGATACTCTAAAAGGTCGAGGGGATATAAGTTTTGTGATCCCACCACTAAGTCTATTTTTGAGATTGGAAATGTTTGGTTCTTTAAGGATGTTGAGTTTGTGGGGGGAGAAAGATTTAAGGACTTTGTCTTTGAAGAGGAATATGTTAATATTCCATTAATTGTTATTGACAATGATTAAGAATAGTTGTATATACTTGACATTGTTCAATAACCAATTCCAGATCAAGACAAATGTTAGTCGTCCTCTTACTCAACTTTAAGAAGTTATTCTAGAAGGAACAAACTCTACAACCTCAAGAACTATTACCATTAAGTAGACCCACTATAGAAAGAAAAATTATAATTTCGGATGATTATATTGTGTTTCTTCAAGAATAAGATGATGGCATTGGAATGATGGAATATGATTCAATTAACTTCCATTAAGCCATGAAAAGTTCTAACTCTTAAAAGTGAATAGATGCCATGAATGAAGAGATGAAGTTAATGAAGGGCAATGATGACTGGAACGTTGTCCCCTTACATAAAGGAATGAAACCCATTGGTTGTAAATGGATATTTAAAACCAAGAGGGATTTAAAGGGTCATGTGGATAGATGTAAGGCACTTCTTGTTACTAAGAGCTTCACATAGAAAAAAGGCATCAATTATAAAGAGACTTTCTCTCCAATTTCTTCAAAATTATAATAGCTTTTGTGGCATATTTTGATCTTGAGCTACATCAAATGGGTGTCAAGATTGCATTTATCAATGGAGACATTGATTAAATAATATATATGGTGCAACCAGAAAACTATATGTCAAGTGATGCAAAGTTAATGGTTTACAAATTAAAGAAATCCATTTATAGGCTTAAGCGAGTGTCTCGCCAATGGTATTATAAATTTCACCGAGTTATTGTCTCATTCGGTTTAGAGGTACATTTGGTTAATGATTTTTTGTATCATAAATTTAGTGGGAGTAAACATATTTTTTTTGGTTTTATATATCAATGACATATTACTTGTCAGCAATGATGTAGGCTTGTTGCATGAAACCAAGAGATTTCTAGCAAGAAATTTTGAGATGAAAGATCTTGGTAATGCAACTTTTGTATTCAAAACTTAGATACATTGAGATCAATCTCGAGGTATTCTTGGATTATCACAAAAGGTCTATATCAAAAATATTCTCAAGAGATATGACATGCAAGATTGCAAATCAGATGATATCCATGTGACTAAAGGATACAAGTTAAGTCCTGATCAGTGCCCTAAGCATACTTTTAAGAAAGAGGAGATGCAGAAGATTGCTTATGCATCAACAATAGAGAGTCTAATGTATGCTTAAATTTATACACATCCAGACATTGCGTGCATTGTTGTAGTGTTAGGCAGATATTTAAGAAATCCAAAGAAGGATCATTAGAAAGCAGCCAAATGAGCCATGAGGTATTTACAGTAAATAAAACATTATATGCTCACATACAGGTTGATGCTTTGAGGTATCTAATCATAGAACATAACAATGAAATTTTATCACTAGGCTATTAATTATGGATGAAATTGAAAGATCACTTAAGTTTTTTTTTGTGATAATAAATCTACAGCCTTATATTCTAATAACAATAAGAGCTCTAGTAAGTTAAAGTATATAGACTTTAAGTTCTTGATTGTTAAAGAAAGAGTTCAAAGTGGATCAATATCTATAGAGTATATTAGCACAGACTCCATGATTGTGAATCCACTTACTAAAGGATTGACACCCAAAGTCTTTCATGAGCATACTACTCATATGGGTGTTATGTCATTTCAGGATATATGGTTTCAATGGGAGATTGTAATGTTTGTTTTTCTCTTATAGACATATTTTAGTTATTTCAATTTATAGATATTTGGAGGATAATTTCTGCAGAAATAAAGTTTCTTTCAGTTATTCACACTTTGACTCTATAAGTTTTAAAGTAGACCAGTTAGAAATAGATATGTTTAGATCACATTATATGTAATTTTCATATTACACCTCTGTACTTGATCTATGTCATTTGATTATGTTGTTATGCATGATCAGGGATAATTTTGTTACGATGAATGTGATGAAAGATGTCTTAGTTCTATATTAACAAAATTGATGGACGAGATTGTTCAGAAATGTCACATCCCATTTTTAGAAGTGTGATGGTCCTAGGGTCCAGGTAGGCTTAAGGCCACCAAACACCATGTAGAACCCAACTAATTTATGAATTCATACAAATTGATTATTGCACTAGTGAATTAAAACTTTATTATTATTTACTCAAAATTTTATGATATATTATTATTACACATTTATTTTCATATTATATATTATATACAAACTTTTTTTTATTACATTATGGTTTACTTTCACAATTTACTAAATTATTCACAATCGTAAACATAATTATTTAATTACATATGATAGTATTTGCTAATTATATTATTCTTAAGCTTTTTGTTGGAAGAAGAAATCAAGAAGCTGATAGTCCTGAGTCACCTCTACCTGAAACTACAGACGATGGGGTGAGTCGTCAACTCAGTGAGATTATAGTGTGATAAGAGTATGATATATAATAAAATAGTTTAAGGTTCAAGAATAATAAATACATAAGGTAGTAGCCCAATAAAGGTATAACAATAAAATTTAATCCATAAGAAATGCCCACAATAATTGGACCAATATCACAAAAGCAAATCACATAATATGACAAATAACACATAGCAATAACACTAAAGAAAATATATTATTATTTCAGTGCTATCTCATATCACATTCACATAAAGGTAGCTTTTATCCTACAAATTATAAAATTCTATGTGCACATAGCCTGATGGTATAGTCCCCATCAATTTGAAATTCTGTCATATTGGCTAATCAAATGGTATGGTATGATCACATAGGCCAAGAGACCACATTGATTTTCACAATTCACAAATGAAGAATCACAAGCAACAAATGATATCAAATGGCTCAAATATCAACAATGGTTAAATTTTCATCAAAGAATTCCAAACGTGGCAAAGCAAGGGTTGGACACTATAACTCACCTCGAATATGCAAATTTAATTCCTCTAAGTCATTGAGAATTATTGATTGGTTCGATGGAAATACCCGACCTACATTCACATCCACATATAAATCTCACAATTAGGTTTATTTTTAATTTTTATTTATCATTTTTGTCTTAGTTGTTTATTAGGCACCTATGTCATATTTTAACATCTTAATATACTCTAAAATTTATTTTATAATTATGAATTTAAATATCATAAAATTATATTATTATAGGGCTATACAATATAGTAAATTCAAATATGTGCCATATGCCTATAAAAATGCATTGGTTTCTTGAAGTAATGTGATTTACTTATTTATTGAATTAGTATTTATAGTTTTTGAAATATTAAATATACATATTAAACTTTATATTCATCTATTATATGCTTATATTTTTAACCGAATTAAATATATTTTGTTATGCTCAATTCAGTCCCAAGTTAACCGAACACCAAAATTTTAGCATTTAAGTAGTTTGTATTCATTTAAATGTATTTTAATTTATTCAAATTTATTTGTTCTGAAATTTTTTTCAACATGTTTCCAACATCATATATGACCTCTCTGTAGATTTTCACAATTTATAGAGTTCATTTATATCAATAAATAATTTAAATACAGTAGCAAATTTTAATGGTATTCATTCAGACTATTAAAATGAGCAGCTTATATTCACTTATTTACTCACTTATTTTTTCTTATCATTTTGACATGACCTTTTACCACAGTCTTTCCAACATCCAAATACATATTTTTATAAATTTTTATGAATTTTAATGCTCGTTTTCATATTAAAATAAATAAAATACAGTAGCTAAATTATTAAAAATTCAAGCTGTAATATTTGGATAGATTTAAGTGTTAGGATTTCTAGCTTCATTTCTTTCAATTTCTTTCAATATAAATCAATTTTCAACATCCTAAATACTTAATTAATATGTATAAATGATAATATTTAGCTCAGATTCAATAAATAATAGATTTAAAGTTAGAAAAATAAAATAAAAGATTAAGATTCAAAATTTTCAGATTTTTACCTTTAGGAGTTCCTTTGCCTTCTTTGCCTTTATGTCACTTTGTTGATTTAATTTTCTAATTTAGATCACTTTTAAACATAATAAAATAGCCTATAAATGGTTTTTGTCTACTGAAAAAAGAGAGGATCGTGATAGATATGGAGGTGCTTTGATAGTAAGAAAAGAGAAAGAACAAAAGATAAGAACAAAAATTTTAATCATCTTTTTTCTAATCATATTTTTCAGCCTCTATTACTATAAAAAAGAGATGAGTCACCCATTTAATTTGATAAAAAAAAATGGCTGAGAATTAAGTGGGTTAAATATCCATTTTGCCCCTCAAATCTTTTATACTCATTTGTTAACTTGAATGCTCTTATAGTCATTTCATATCCTAATTTATTACCTATACTTGAATTAATTTCTTTAAAATTATTTTTACTTCTAATTTTAAATTTTAAGTTATCTTATATGGTTTTTATGTATATTATTGTGTTAAAATATTATTAACGAAGTTATGGTACATTTCAAGTATAATACTTTAAAGGTTTTTATACATACAAGTTAACGTCGTAGCTAAACAGTTTTAAAATTTTCATTTTCATCACTTTAGTAACATATAAATTTTACTTCTTTCCATATGAATAATTTCTTTATCATTCTAATAGGTCATTTTGTTCATCTAATAGTTTATATACAAATATAATTAGTTATTTAATAACTTACAGTTAATTGATTTGATTCATAGTAGTAAAGTTTTCAATTTAAATACTTTAAAGTTTTTGTTTATATTATTTTGTCACATTAAAATTTTATTTCAATGAAAATTTTTTTTCTCACTTTATTCATTAATTTATATAACATTTAAGCTACTAGATTTTTATTTTATCTAGATTATTACATTCTCTCCCCCTTATTAAAATTCGTCCTTGAATTTTCTAAAGTAATTACCCACTAAAAAGTTGAGGATATCTATCTAACATCTCAGACTCAGTTTTTCAAGTATATTCTTCTACTGATTGACTTTGCCATAAAACTTTTACCATAGAAATATTCTTATTTCTAAGTCTTTTAACTTGCTTATCAATTATAGCTACTGGTACTTCCCGATAGATCAAATCTTGTTGCAAGTCCACCGGTGAAGCTTGTAAAATGTGGGATGGATTAGAAACATATTTTTGAAGCATCTACACATGGAACACTGGATGCACTTGTTTCATATTGGATGGCAGTGCCAAACGGTATGAAATTGATCACACTCTTTCTAAGATCTCAAATGGACCAATGTACCTTAGTGAGAGCTTTCCTTTCTTACCAAATCTTATGACTCCCTTCATTGGTGACACTTTCAGAAATACATGTTCACCAATACTAAATTGAACATCTTTTCTTTTAGGATCTGCATAACTCTTCTGGCGGCTAAAAGCTGTCTTCAAACATTCTTGAATTAATGGTATTTTCTCTATGGTTTCTTAAATAAGTTTTGGACCTTTTATATGTCTTTCACCAATTTCATTCTAACATATAGGGGATCTACACTTCCTTCTATATAATGCTTCGTAGGGTGCCATCTGTATGGTTGAATGGTAGCTATTATTATAAGCAAATTCAATCAATGATAGATGCTTGACCCAAGTATTTCCAAAATCCAAAATGCACAATCTCAACATATCTTCTAAGTTTTGAATAGTTCTTTCTGTTTGCCCATCTGTTTAAGGATGAAATGTAGTGCTAAAATCTAACTTTGTTCCCAATGCCTCTTGTAACTTCTGCCAGAATCTGGAGGTGAATTGTGTACCCCTATAAAAAATGATGAAAATAGGCACTCAATGTAAACTTATTATCTTATCTGAGTATAATTGTGCATATTGGGACACAGAATAGGTGGTTTTCACAAGAAGAAAATAAGCAGATTTTGTCAACCTATCAACAATCACCCATATATAATTATAGCCTACAGATGTTCTAGGTAATCCAAACACAAAATCCATAGTAATCCTCTCCCATTTCCATTCTGGCAGTGGTAACTGTTGTAATAGCCCAGATGGTTTCTGATGTTTAAATTTCAGTAGTTGGCATATTAAACATCTTGCTACAAATTCTGTAATATCTTTCTTCATACCAGTCCACCAATAAATATTTTTCAAATCATGGTACATTTTGGTAGTTTCAGAATGTGCATTATAATTTGCATAATGATCCTTCTTCATTATCTATTCTCTTAGATCATCTACTACTGGTACACAAAGTTGATTACCATATTTTAATACACCTTCATCAATTACAAATTCAGAGGTCTTGCCTGTACCAATGTCTTCTTTTATTCTCACCAACTGTAGACCTTCATCTTGTAATGTCTTAATTTGATCAATTAGTAATGATTTGACAGTGAATTGGGCTATCAATGCTCCATTATCTGATAAATCAAATCGTATCTCCAAGCCATATAAGTTCTAATTCTCTTTTACTAATGGTCGTCGACTTATATGAATGTGTGTTAAACCCCCCAAAGATTTTATGCTTAAATCATCTACTACCACATCGGCTTTGCTGGGATGATATAAGATCTCACAATCATAATCCTTAAATAATTCCATCCATCTACGTTGCCTAAGATTTAGATCTTTCTATTGAAAGATGTATTTGAGGCTCTTATGATATGTGAAAATCTCACATTTCTCACCATATAAGTAGTGTCTCTAAATTTTCAAAGCAAATATAATAGCTGCCATTTCCAAATCATGAGTGGAATAATTAACCTCATGCTTCCTCAATTATCTGGAGGCATAGGCAATCGCCCTATTATTCTGCATCAAAACACAACTAAGTCCCACTTTGGATGCATCATAATACACTGTAAATTTATCTCCTTCAGTTAGTAGTGTAAGAATAGGTACAGATAAATATTCCTTCAATCTATAGAAGCTTTCCTCATATTTGTTGTCCCAATCAAACTTTACCCCTTTATGGAGCAATCTAGTAATTGGTGTAGCTATTTTAGAAAAATCTTTTACAAATTTTCTATAATAACCAGCCAATTCCAAAAAACTCTTTATTTCTGCAACATTTTTTGGTCGAGGCCAATTAGCTACTGCTTTAATTTTCTTAGGATCCACTTATAACCCTTCACTGGTGATCACATGTCCTAAGAAAGATATTTTCTCTTGCCAAAATTCACACTTAGATAATTTAGCAAATAAATAATTTTTCTCGGAGTCCGCAATGCTATCCTTAAGTGCTCTTCATGTTTAGTCTGACTCTTAAAATAAATTAATATATCATCTATAAAAACAATCACAAATTTATCCAAGTACGACTTGAAAACCCGATTCATCAGATCGATAAATGTTGTAGGTGCATTAGTGAGACCAAAAGGCAGTACCAAAAACTTATAATGGCCATATCTAGTTCGAAATGCAGTTTTAAGTACATCTTCCTTCTTGATTCTCAATTGATGATATCCAGAGCGAAGATCTGTCTTAGAAAAATAACTTTCCCCTTGTAATTGATCAAACAAATCATCAATTCTAGGCAAAGGATATTTGTTTTTTATAGTCACCTTGTTCAACTGTCTGTAGTCTATACACATTCGAAGTGAAACATCTTTTTTCTTAATAAACAATACCGGTGCACCCCATGGTGAACTACTAGGTCTAATGAAGCCTTTATCCAGAAGATCTTGTAATTGTGCTTTCAACTCCTTTAACTCTATTGGAGCCATTCTGTATGGAGTGATAGAAATAGGTGCTATACCAGGTAGCAAATCTATACTAAACTCTATTTCCCTCTCTGGAGGCAAAGTAGTCAGATCATCAGGGAATGCATCAGGAAACTCTCGTACTATAGGTATTTGATCCAAACTAGGGGATGAAATACTAGTATCTCTAACATGGGCCAAATATCCTATACATCCCTTTCTTAATAATCTTTTAGCACTAATTGCTGAGATCAAACTGTCTAGCACTTCACTCTTATCCCTTTGAAATTCAAAAATTTTTCCTGATGGACTATGAAATATTAACCTCTTACCATTACAATCTAAGGTGGCAAAAAACTTAGACAACCAATCCATTCCCAAAATAACATCAAACTCTAACACTAGTAATTTTATCAAATCAGCTCTCAGGATTTTATCATCAATCACTACCTCACAAGAAGGGTATACATTTTTAATAATAATTTCTTCCTCTAAAGGAATAAACACAATGAGAGAAATATCAAGCAATTTAGAAGATACGTGTAATTTAGAAGCAAAATAGGTGGACACAAAAGAATAAGTTGCCCCTGAATCAAATAACACCCTTCATTTAACAGATTGGATGAAAATGATACCTATAATAGCTACATTTGATACTTGTGCCGCCTGAGGTGATAAGGTATGCACTCTCCCTCTACCCTTACCAGATGGTGACTGTACTATAGGTCTCTCAGTAACACTGTCTCTTCTAGAATCTCTTCCAAATCCACTAGATCTATGACCCCTTTCCATCTGCACGGTGGTTTGAGATGTTTGTGGTCTTGTTTTCGCTGTAATCAAAGAACAATCTTTAATCATATGATCTTTTTGCCCACATTTAAAGCATGCCCTAGTCTCCCTATAACATTGGTCTCTATGTATCTTCTCACAAGTCTGACATGGAGTGCATATAGGAGACCTTTGAACATTAGTACTGAAAAATCCATGGGTAATAGTCCCAGATGACCTTTAAGTAGGTGGTCTAGATGGAAGTCCCATTGAAGTTCTAGGTGGATTGATTTGTGGCATAGATTGTGATTGTCGCCTACTAGATGTTCCTACTTCTTCCTTGCCTCTCTGTCTTATAAAGCTTTCAGTTCTAGCCTTCTTCTTCTGTTCTCAGGCTTCCATCTCTCTATTTTTTATTATTCTTGCTTTCCCACCAGTTTAGAGTAAGAATCATAATCATGAGCAGTCAAAATCATATACAGTGAATTAACTAATCCTCGTCTGAATCGATGTATTCTTGCTGCTTCATTTGGTACTAGAGCATGTACTTACTTACTCAATTGATTAAACTATCTTGCATATTCAGATATTGTCATACCAGGTGCTTTGTACTAACCTCCCAAACTCGAAAGCCTTGGCTTGCCTAACACTTTTAGGAAAAATCTCTTATAATACCATCTCTGCAAATTGCTCTCAAGTCAAAAGAACATTTTCTTTCAATAATCTAACCACAGCTTTCTTGTACCATTCCTTCGCATCACCTCTCATCTGGTACCCTGCAAAATTCAATTGCTTTCTTGTCTGGACAATGAAATATTTGAGTATTTGATTCCATTTTTTCTAAAAACTCTATAGGGTATTCTTCCCCTTTATAGATTGGAGGACTAAGTTTAAAAAATTCCACTAATAATTTTTTTTCTTCATTTGATTCCATCTGTGGTGGTGGAGGTGGAAGAACTTGAACTTCGGGGACAAAAGCATGTTGTTGTTGTCTTTGTTGTATCATCATTTTCGCCATAAACTCATAATTTTTTTTGTAATTTTTCAAGTCTTTCCATCACCCCAGCTATTCTATCTTCAGCTGTCAATGGTTCTGGGGGGAGGAGTTCTTACATTCTCAACTCTTTTCATAGATTTTTCAGAAGGAACAGCTCCCTCAGATCTAGTTGCCCTAGGCCTTCTTCGAATTTTCATATCTTAAATATAAGAGAGAAAAGAATTATTTAGTTAGCGCACGAACTAACGCAGATCTAGATAATAGCGAAAACAAGACATAACAGAATAATCCTAAGCTCCATAGTATTCTTACACATTTATACTTACGAACCTTTAACCTATATGTTATTATAAGCCTAGGCACGAACCTTTAATCTTAAGGTCACCAAACACCATGTAGAACCCAACTAATTTATGAATTCATACAAATTGGTTATTGCACTAGTAAATTAAAACTTTATTATTATTTACTCAAAATTTTATGATATATTATTATTACACATTTATTTTCATATTATATATTATATACAAACTTTTTTTTATTACATTATGGTTTGCTTTCACAATTTACTAAACTATTCACAATCATACTATGGAACAACTAGAGCATAATACAAACATAATTATTTAATTAAATATGATAGTATTTGCTAATTATATTATCCTCAAGCTTCTTGCTAGAAGAAGAAATCAAGAAGCTGATGATCCTGAGTCACCTCTACCTAAAACTACAGACGATGGGGTAAGTCGTCAACTTAGTGAGATTAGAGTGTCATAAGGGTAGGATGTACAATAAAATAATTTAAGGTTCAAGAATAATAAATACATAAGATAGCAGCCCAATAAAGGTATGACAATAAAATTCAATCCACAAGAAATGCCCACAATAATTGGACTAATATCACAAAAGAAAATCACATAATATGACAGATAACACATAGCAATAACACTGAAGAAAATATATTGTTATTTCAGTGCTATCACACATCACATTCACATAAGGATAGCTTCTACCCTACAAATTATAAAGTTCTATGTGCACATAGCTTGGTGGTATAGCCCCCATCAAGTTAGGATTCTATCATATTGGCTAATCAAATGGCATAGTATGATCATATAAGCCAAGATGCCACATTGATTTTCATAATTCACAAATGAAGAATCACAAACAACAAATGATATCAAATGGCTCAAATATCAACAATAGTTAAATTTTCATCAAAGAATTTCAAACGTGGCAAAGCAAAGGTTGGACACTATAACTCACCTCGAATATGCAAATTTGATTCCTCTAAGTCATTGAGAATTATTGGTTGTTTCGATGACAATACCCGATCTACATTCACATCCACATATAAATCGCACAATTAAGTTTATTTTTAGTTTTTATTTATCATTTTTGTCTTAATTGTTTATTAGGCACCTATGTCCTATTTTAACATCTTAATATACTCTAAAATTTATTTTATAATTATGAATTTAAATATCATAAAATTATATTATAATAGGGTTATACAATATAGTAAATTCAAATATGTGCCATATGCCTATAAAAATGCATTGGTTTCTTCAAGTAATGTGATTTACTTATTTATTGAATTAGAATTTATAATTTTTGAAATATTAAATACACATATTAAACTTTATATTCATCTATTATATGCTTATATTTATAATCTAATTAAATATATTTTGTTATGCTCAATTCAGTCCCAAGTTAATCGAACATCAAAATTTCAGTATTTGAGTAGTTTGTATTCATTTAATTGTATATTAAATTATTCAAATTCATTTGCCCTAAAAAATTTTTCAGCATGTTTCCAACATCATATATGACCTCTCTATAAATTTTCACAATTTATAGAGTTCATTTATATAGGTAAATAATTTAAACACGGTAGCAAATTTCAATGGTATTCATTCAGACTATTAAAATGAGCAGTTTATATTTACTTATTTACTCACTTATTTTTTCTTATCATTTTGACTTGACCTTTTACCACAGCCTTCCCAATATCTAAATACATCTTTTTGTAAATTTTTATAAATTTTAAAGCTCGTTTTCATATTAAAATAAATAAAATACAGTAGCTAAATTATTAAAAGTTTAAGCTGTAATATTTGGACAAATTTGAGTGTTAGAGTTTTTAGCTTCATTTCTTTCAATTTCTTTCAATATAAATCAATTTTCAGCATCCTAAATATTTAATTAATATGTATAAATGATAATATTTAGCTCAGATTCAATAAATAATAGATTTAAAGTTAGAAAAATAAAATAAAAGATTAAGATTCAGAATTTTCAGATTCTTACCTTTAGGAGTTTCTTTGCCTTTATATCACTTTGTTGATTTAATTTTCTAATTTAGATCGCTTCTAAACATAAGAAACTAGCCTAGAAATAATTTTTGGCTACTGAAAAAAGAGAGGATCGTGATAGATATGGTGGTGCTTTGATAGATAAGAAAAGAGAGAGAATAAAAGATAAGAATAAAAATTTTAATCATCTTTTTTCTAATCATATTTTCCAGCCTCTATTACTATACAAAAGAGATGAGTCACCCTCTTAATTTGATAGAAAAATAGCTGAGAATTAAGTAATTAAAATATTCATTTTGCCCCTCAAATCTTTTATACTCATTTGTTAACTTGAATGCCCTTATAGTCATTTCACATCCTAATTTACTACCTACACTTGAATTAATTTCTTTAAAATTATTTTTATTTTAAATTTTAAATTTTAAGTTATCTTATATGGTTTTTTTATATATATTATTTCAGTAAAATATTATTAATGAAGTTATGGTACATTTCAAGTATAATATTTTAAGATTTTTATACATACAAGTTAACGTTATAGTTAAACAGTTTTTAAATTTTCATTTTTATCACTTTAGTAACATATAAATTTCACTTCTTTGCATATGAATAATTTTTTTATCCTTCTAATAGGTCATTTTATTCTTCTAATAGTTTATATACAAATATAATTAGTTATTTAATAACTTATAGTTAAATGATATGATTTATAGCTATAAAGTTTTCAATTTAAATACTTTAAAGTTTTTGTTTATATTACTTTGGCACATTAAAATTTTATTTTAATCAAAAATTTTTTTCCTCACTTTATTCATTAATTTGTACAACATTTAAGCTACTAAATTTTTATTTTATCTAGAGTATTACAAGAAACCTCTTTTTATGATAGCTTTTTGAGCTCATAAGGTTATTGTGACATACAATATAAGGTAAAATATATGCATATATAGTCCAAATGGTAGATTGTTAGATTTATGGACAAATATATATATAATAATTATTTGTCTTATGTGTTATCATAAGATGTTTGGCCCGAATAATAAAAGTAATCTAATTTGTTTAAAATTATAATGGACCTAATTTATATCAAAAGTATGGGCTTATATGTATAGATACTCTATTAGATATTTTTAATTTTTATGATGGCAAAAATTGAAAATAAGAAAATATGTATTACTATAAATAAGGTTATGGTCCCCAAATTATACATATATTTCCCTTTATGTTATCTCATCGTTAGAAAAAAGAGAAACCCTTCTCCTAAATTTATACGTATCAATTTGAAAAATCAAAAACCATAAAGACTCAAGGATTTAATTAGTAATATAGATTCATGTACATTTTTCGCATATTTAATTTATGTTATTGATGATTTAACATGATTGATCTTGTCTAAATTAGTTTAGATTTAGGATTTTCTTCCAACAATAGATCCTTATAGAGAAAGACAAACTAACATCGAACTCCATGACAGGCTGGCTATACTAGGGAGATCTTCTGGATGGCCCTCTTATGCCAAAGATCTTACCACCAGGTCAAATGCTCACCGGCACACCAATGAGAAGATTGACTACAATAATTTAATAACATGCTAATATTTTAATTGTTTTTCCTTTTTTAAGTTTAAATTGAATTATTTAAATCACAAATTACATTATTTGTTAATTTAAATTATTAAATAGTATCAAAGTTAGTTTTATATAATTTCATTTTTTTAAATAAAGAATTATTATATAAATAAACATATCTACTTGTTCAAAATATTCTATTACCCTTTCTACTTTGTGGATATTCCATTATACACCTATCAAAACTAAAAAAGGACCTATCTGACACTTTGGTCAAAGTATGAAATAAAAAAAATCACACGCGTGTGACTTAAAATTTACTGAGTTCTTCATCTGATTTTAATATCTTTCCCTTCTTGCTCTTTTTTTTTTCCCATGGAATCATTATCCCTTCGTCTCTTCTCCTTCCATGGGTGAATTTCTTTTCTCATTTCATTATTTTTCTTTTTATTTATTTCTCAATCCATTTTTTCCTCTCCAATTCATTGCTGACATACCCACAATGCTGCTGATATGGACTTTCAAAATCTATTTTTTTTTTGTTTTTCACTACTTATTGATAAATAAATATTCAGTTGATTCTCAATCTCAACCCTCTTATTTTTTCTTTGAAACACACCAATTTTAGTACACTTATCCATAAATAAAAAAGAGACTAATTCAAGTCAAGATTTCAGAGAAGTGTATGTTTTATGGGAGTATTACAAGCAAGAAAAATATACCAAGATGATGCTATTGAATTGAGTGAAAAATTGGTAATAATATGTCTGATATATAATATTATATATAAGTATTTGAATCTCTTAACTATTCTTTCTTCTTTTCTATTATGATGATTCCTATCTAAATCCATTTATGTTTTTGAGTTAATTTATTTTTCTGCTCATATGAATATGATATTTGTTGATTTCTCAATTGAGTTGTAATGCCTATTAATTGCATCTTTGGGTAGGAAAAATGCATCTCTCAATAATAATAAAATTACAGAATTTCTTTTGCCCACCAAGTGTTTGTTATATTTCCTCTTACAACTCATTTTTTGGTTCTTTAATTTTTTTTTATGATATGTTCATCAATTTTAGCATTTGTAAATGCGAACATATGTGTTTCACATTTTTATTTTTGTTTGTAATGCTTCTATTTCTTCTTCTTTTTCTATTGTATTTTTCATTTTCAATACTAATTTCTATATATTTCTCACTTTAATCTATCTTTTGTAATACTCTAAAATCCAATGATTTATTCTAAAATATGCTTTCAATCTCCAAGGTGAAGGACAAATTTTTTTTTTTTGGTTAAATATTAATGAGATGCAAAGGAAGATCTAATTTTGAATATACGATGCTAAGGATAAATGCATAAAAAATAGTTGAAGAATCTGAAAATCAGATGAACAATGAGCATTTTTTAGCGTGTGCAATACAAGGAGAAGAAATGAGAAGAGAAATAAGTAAAATGAGGGCATAATAATATTATTTTAAGTATGTAGAGATGTGCAATAAGACGTCTATAAAATATATGGTGCTAATAAAACCTTATAAATAAATATAAGTGTTTATTTATGAATTAAACTAAAACCAAAATTTTAAATATGATCATACATCAACATGTGTGATTTAAATAAATTCTAATAAAATTTATAATTTAACTCTCAATTTTAACCCTCTCTCTATAAATTATTTTATTTTGAATTATTTCAAATTAAATAGAAATATAATTATCAATCATTCGAGCCAAATTACATGGAATTGGAATTACTCACAATTAGATTTTTATTAAATTTAAATTAAAAAAAAACGAAATAATAAACCAAAATGCCAAATCATAAAAATAGCAGTATCTATTTCTAGAAACTAATGGTAATTCTGAATTGACAAATTGATCATTACATTAGGGAATGGTAAAACAAGGACGCAAAAGTACACATGTCGCAAAACAAAGCAAAGTGCCACACCATTGACGCACTTGAATTCTATTGACCCATAGATTTCATAGCAACTACTGTAGTGTAGCCCATAATTAGTCCTGCTCCCTCTCCTCGCAGATCTTCGCGTTTCAACATACAGATAAAGAGAGGGATTGTTGCAGAAGAAATGGGGTGGATAGGGGAGACCATTGACTCCATCAAATCTATTCAGATCAGACAAGCTCTTTCTCAGACAATTACTCTTGGTTCGTCTCCCTCTATCTTTCTCTCACAGTCTAATATATTGCTTTTGATTTATTTTCGAGATTTCTGTTACAGAGAATTTATCTTATTTGACCCTTTAATTATTCAAAATCAAGATTAGATTTAGATATACGTATTTTAAGATAGAGTAGAAACTCCCTTTTGTTTAAAGTACATTTTGAAAGATTTAAAAATTCGAAACAGTATGCTGTGAGATTCAAGAACTTAAATCAATTTTGATAGCCTGCAACAGAAAAATAAGGGGATAGTGAAATTGACTGAGAAAAACTCGGGTTTCTCTTTTAATACAGAGCAGAATACCCATTTGTGTTCTGCATTAATGGTTGTTTCTATTTGCACTGTAAGTTCCAAGATGCAAATTTTGATACTTGAAAAGGCTGAATAAAATATCGGACTGGAGAAAAAAATTGGGATTTCAGATTTTTTTTTTTTACTGTGCATTTGTATTTCCAGTTTGTTTATTGTATTTAACGTCTCTTTTAGAGAAGCTTTAGTTTTTATTTGTTCAAATATTGCAGGCATGATTGTGACTTCAGCTCTAATAATATGGAAGGGATTGATGTGTATAACTGGTAGTGAATCGCCTGTTGTAGTTGTGCTTTCCGAAAGTATGGAACCTGGTTTCCAACGAGTGAGCCCATCTTCTTCATAATTGTTTTCTCAACCATTGCATCATTCTCCTTCTTATTTAATCATTATCATCTTTATGAAGATTGGTGTGAAATTCTCAAAATATAGGAATTATGAGGGTTAATTACCAAAAGTTTTTGAACTTTTAGTGTTTTTTCCAACTATAGTCTATTCTTTTAGTTTTGTCAATGTTTTAGAACTTTTTAGGATTGCATCAATTTTAGCCTCTGATCACATTTGTACAAACTTAATGACCAAAAAAATTTTAGATCAAGTACAATCTTGTAACTTTTTAGAACGCTGTAGACGGATATAGCTTTTGCTTACTATAATCAAGGAAAAAATGATTTTTTTCCCTTCAAATCACTGAAATAATTGTTTAGGTATTTAACCAAATAAGCAAGTTGGAGATTGAAAAGGATAACAAAATCCCATTTTCGTTTGATTTATGTAAAAAATGGTCATATTTCTTAATAGGGTTTTGAAAATTACAAGATTACTCTTGGTTTAATTGTTCTCTGATCCTTGATTTTACTAAGGTGTAACTAGAGGCTAAAATTGATACAATTGAATTTTAAATTGATAAATTAAAAAAAGAAAAAGGGCTAAAATTGAACAAGATGTTAAATAAGTTAAAGTATTTTTTTGGGGTAAATAATCCAAAATGTGATATCTTTTTTTTGTTGAATTACGAGTGAATACCTATCATGTGGTTACTGAAAAGTTAACTGTTCACGTTTTGATGGTACTTGCCACTTATCATGGTATCACTAACTCTTATGAACATCTAAAAGTGGGTTGCTTGTTAATTGTTGATATCTTATGAAGTTAGAATGTCAGTCATTAAGTCTTTCAATATTATACAACGTTTTATAGGCTCTTTATTTTTATGAAGCTTCGATTGCAGTGTTAACTTGATTTACAACACTGGATTCAACTTGTATTTATCAATTGATTTACATGCTATTGTAGCAATGGTAGCAGTTTTTTTTTTTGTAACCTCCTCATCTCTTCGTAATCATATCTTACATAATTCTTGAACAGCTTTACATGCATTTTTTTTCTCATTACTTTTTCGCGTTCAGTCCCATAAATCTTTCCTTGTGTTGCAGGGTGATATTTTGTTCTTGCGTATGAGCAAGGATCCTATTCGGACTGGAGAGATTGTTGTGTTTAACATAGATGTATGCTCATTTTTCTGCTATTCACAATCAGCTTTTATTTTTCTTTTATATTGTTCAGTTATCTTCAGCTTTCTTGATATTTTCATATGATCACTATTGAGTTTTGGCTCTTTTTTGGTAAGTTCCTTTTCCTCTTAAGTTTTTCTGTTTTGTGTTTGACTATGAAATTCTGTAACGTTGTTCTTTTAGAAAAGTAATTGTTTTGATAGTCTGGCATAATGGTTGCATTGACTAGATAATTTTGCTGCATTTTTGTTGATTAGTTTCTTTGAAAGAAAAAATGTGGTTACTGAACTATGCTGTACCATGAGTTTTCTGCTTTTTCTT
The DNA here is from genome assembly GCA_947685225.1 of Garcia nutans. Lineage (NCBI taxonomy): Eukaryota > Viridiplantae > Streptophyta > Magnoliopsida > Malpighiales > Euphorbiaceae > Garcia > Garcia nutans. Next base: position 11,775,418 of record CANTUV010000061.1, on the reverse strand, counting down.
CATTCTTCAAGTTAAGCAATAGTGTAGTGGTTTATTACATGTTTGAGGTATGCTTCTGTTACCAAATTCTGAACATAAATGATGGTAATTATACTTTGTTGTACTGTCGTGAGAGGGTGCTTCAATGCACGAGTCACTGAAGCTTTCTGCATTTTGGGCTCTAGGGACTGCTAGAATTATGCAGCCTCCTCCTTCCATTACAAAGTGTCTTGACGATTTAGACTTTTGAACCGATGGTCTCTTGGTCATAATGGAGTAATGTAACCTCTGCATTGAGTCTCATCCTCTTTAGTATCTAATTTTAGAAAAAGAAAACAATGAACTTATATCACTAACAGCGCAAAGGACTAGGAAATAAGATACTTGGGTGCAATAAGTCATCCGGTTAATATAGCTATCTAAGAACTACTTGAACTTGCTCAATATGCTCTGTGGCTAATGAACTTTGTGATCTATGCTTAGTGGTCATAAGATACTTATAATGGTAAATAATGTTGACACTTTTTCAATCTTTTGTAAAGCCCTTAGCCTAGTACATACTAGTTCTAATATGATTTATGGTTGATAGATTATTTTTAGCTGATTAATTATACAAAGTAGCTTCATATTAAAGGGAAAAAGCATTGAGATATACACCATTGAGTAGGTACTTGCTTGTGACAAAATTCTCACCCTCTGCATTCATACTACAACAACAACAACAACAATAACAACAAAGCCTTAATTTCAAGTTAATTGGGTCGGCTATATGGATTCTTCTTTTTCATTTTATTCGGTTGAAGGCTATCTTTTCTGATAAATGTAAAACAGTAAGATCATTTTGGACAACCTTTGTCTAAGTTAGTTTAGGTCTACCCCTCCTCTCCTAGCTATTTCTACTTTAACTTGTTTTGTTTTTCTGACCAGTTCATCCTTAAGTCTTCGTTTCACATGCTAAAACCATCTCAATCTACATTCTCTTATCTTATCTTTGATGAGCACTACCTCCACTTTTTCTCTAATGCACTCATTACGGATTTTATATCCTAGTGTGTCCACACATCCATCTTATCATTCTCATTTTCGCAACATGCATCTTACTCATGTGTTGTCATTTCACTACCTAACTCACTATCATATATCATCGCATGCTGTATTGCAGTGCGATATAACTTTTCTTTTAATTTAATCGGCATTTTTCGGTCATATAATATTCCTATAGCACATCTCCACTTCATTCAACTGGCTTTGATCATGTGGCTTGCATATTCTTCACAACCCCCATCCTTTTGAACACTAAAGTCAAGGTACTTAAAATGAGTACTATGAGATACTGTCACTCCATCTAAAACAACTTTGCCTCCTCCTCTATTTGCGTTGTCAAATCTACAATGCATATATTTAGTCTTAGTTCTATTAAGCTTAGAACTTTTTGATTCCAAAGTACTTCTCTATAATTCCAACTTTTGATTTACTCTTGCTTGAGTCTCATCTATTAGAACAATATTATCTGCAAATATCATACACCAAGGGATATCATCCTGTATATGTCTTGTTATCTCATCTATGATCAAGGTAAAAAGATAAGGACTCAAAGCTGAACCTTGGTGTAATCTAATAGAAACAGAAAAATCCCTAGTATCCCCTCCAACTATGCAGATATTAGTGATAGCTCCCTTACGCATATTCTTCAAAACTTGGATATACCTTACAGATATGCTCCTACGCTCCAAAATCCACCATAAAACTTCTCTAGAGACTCTATCGTAAGCCTTCTCTAAGTCAATGAAAACCATATGTAAATCTTTTTTCATCTCTTTATATTTTTTCATCAAATCTCTAATCAGAAATATAGTTTCCATAGTTGATCGACCAAGCATAAAACCAAACTGGTTTGGGGAGATGCTAGAGTCTAAACATAAACTGTGTTTCACAATTTTCTCCCACAATTTAATGGTGTGGCTCATAAGTTTTATACCTTTGTAATTTGAACAATTTTGAATATCACCTTTATTCTTAAAAATAGGTATCAAAATGTTTTATCTCCATTCATCAGGCATATTCTTTGAACTTAAGGTCTTATTAAACAGACCCGTCAACCACGCAACTCCTCATCTCCCAAACATTTTCACACCTCAATGGGTATTCCATCTGGTCTACAAGCTTTACCGATTTTCATTCTCTTTAAAGCTTCATTTACTTCGGAACACTTAATCCGCCTAGTATACTGCGCATTTTTCTTGACTATGTCATCCACACCCTCAATATTTTCACTACGGTTACCATTAAGGAGATCCTCAAAATAGCTTCTCCATCTTTTCTTAATATCTTATTCTTGGGCTAAAACCCTATTCTCTTCGTCGTTGATGCACTTAACTTTGTTTCAATCGCAACACTTTCTTTTTCTTATTTTAGCTAATTTATAAATCGCTTTTTCCATTCCTTTTGTTCCAAGTTTTTCATACAAACTCTACAAAGATTGTACTCTTGCTTGTCTAACTGCCTTTTTAACCTCCTTTTTTGCTTGTTTGTAATGCTTAAAAGCAACATTGTCACTGTACTTTGGCAAACTCTTATTCCAGTCTCTTTTACTTTTTATCGTTTTTTGCACATCCTCATTCCACCACCAAGACTCTTTCAAGGGATGATCACACCCTCTAGATTCTCTAAGCACCTTTCTAGTTGCTCCTTTAATTATTGTAGACATACTCACCCACATATCATTTGCTGACTTATTCATATCCCCCTCCTAACCTCTGGTTTTAACCAACTCATCCTTAAATTTTAAATGTTTTTCACCTTTTAAAGTCCACCATCTAATCTTGGGGATTCCATTTCTCCTTGGCTTACTTGTTCACCTCTTAATCTTGACATCCAAAACCACTAGCCTATGTTGAATGGTCAAAGCCTCACCTGGATTAATCTTGTAATTCTTACATCGGGTTCGATTAGCCTCCCTTGTAAGTATGAAGTCAATCTGACTTCTATTTTGTCCACTTTTAAAAGTTACTAGATGGAATTCCCTTTTTATAACGTATGTGTTTGCCACAATCAAGCCATAAGCTATAGCAAAATCAAGGAAGCCTTGCCCTCTTCATTTCTAGTTCCGAAACCATAACCTCCATGCACATCCTCAAAACCTACTATGTCTTTTCCTACATGTCCATTTAAGTCTCCTCCTATAAATATATTTTCATCATTTGGGATCTTTTGCATAAGCTCATCCATATCCTCCCAAAATTTTTGCTTGCTCTCCTCATCTAATCCAATTTGAGGGTCATAAGCACTAACTATATTGATAATCTCATTATGTAACGTAAGTTTTACTGAAATAATTTTATCACTTACTCTTTTCACTACTACACCGTCTCTTTTAGATTACGATCCAAAATTATACTTACTCCATTTTTATTTATGTTTGTTCATGTATATCACACCTTATGGCTGTATTCTCAACTTTTTTGCTCTTTTTTCTAACCCATTTAGTATCTTGAATGTAAGCAATGCTAATTTTTCTTATCTCCATAGTATCGACAAGTTCCCTCAACTTATCTGTAAGAGATCCAATATTTCAAGTACTTATTCTAATCTTACTTTCTACTTGTTCTCTCTTACGTTTCTTCCTATAGAGGCCTTTACTATTATTTAAACTTGTATCTCTCATATTACTCGTATTTTGGACTAACTTTGATCTACACCCGTTCTTGATGTGAGAATCCATACTTATTTAGCACCACATCTGGGCATCGACATGATGCGTCGCATTCGGAAAACACCCTACACCCTTCCTATTTCTCATTTCATCGGGCTCCGATGCAGCGTGTTGCAAGTAGGTGACGGCCCAACTATAATATCAATAGAATCCATATCATGAGATGTGATAAAATTTTGTGTTGGTTTTCGTCTACCTCAATCCTCCTCTTTTACCCAGGTTTGGGCCAGCTGTGCACAAAAAACTCATATATAGGCGGAGTTACCCTCTGCATTCATATTGTTCTTCTATATTTGCATCATGTCAGAAGTTTCCTTTTGGTCTTAAGAATGTATCTTTCTTTCTACTGGCATGTAAGTATTGAATGCTACAGTTGTTTTTTTTCCTATTGCTAACTTATGTTTTGCACATTGTTTAGGGACGTGATATTCCTATAGTCCATCGAGTAATTGAGGTAAGCATATGCAAGATTCCAAGTGATTTGTCTATGTTTGTTTATTTTCTATAAAACAATTTTGCCGCACAATACAAACTGGGTAGACAGCATTATAGACCGTATGGTCATGCTAATAATAAACACTTTTCCATGCTAATAATAAACATTTTTCCAAATGAAAATATGCAAATTTTTGGACTTATTGACCGTTATAGAAAAGAAATAAACTGCAATCATAAAAAATGTAAATTTTATGGACTTATTGACTGTTAGAATAAGGTGCCTCTTCCCCATTCCTTTTTCATTCATCTTGAAATTTTGTCCACTTTCCATTTTTAAATATTAGTTCTATCAGGAAATTCCTAAATTAGCCTTTGTTAATTGTATTGATTAGATGTATAATATATACACATATATATATATATATTTATATTTATGAATATATGAATAAAGTATATATAATTAATGTGTTATTATCAAGTAGTGAGGGTATTTTAGGAAATTACATGACATTAACAAATTTTCTTAATTTGTATGTAAAAGCAAAGTGGACTGTTAATTTGAGACAGGTTGCACAATAATATAATATTAGAATCCGACACTCCATCTCTTCTTCAATATTAATTGTAGGATGTCTAATGTTTTCACAAGGAAGAATACTGATTGAGCATAAGAAGCAAGACCTTCAACTTATTTTCTAACTTTGCAATTATGCTTTTTAGGGACTTGAGATTTCAAATTATATTTCATATCTATCTCCACTTCAGTGAATAGGTTCCAACTACTGTCACCAGAATTGGTTAATAATACTTAATACTGCAACACACATCATATCTGGGACTTGATGAACTCACAGCAAAACATATTAGGGAGACAAATTTAGGATATTGGTAGTAATTTTTTGCTATATTTAATGATACATTTTGAACTAGTCTCTTCTGAAGTTGCTAAATTTGTTTCAACATGTTAAAAATTTATAAATGAATCATTTTATAATTGAATCTCAAGTTGCCCCTGCTACCAGATTAGTTTAAATGATTTGTTTGATGGTAACAATCAATTTGCATATATTCTGATCTGTTATTCCTTGGTAGGTCCATGAACGACAAGATAGCAGTGATGTGGATATCCTCACTAAAGGTACCATGTTTTGTAACTCAAGTAGTTATATTCAACTGCATAGAAGCTGCTAAATCTTAAATGTAATATTTCTTCTACTATTGTGAACATTATCTGTTCTTAACAATCAAACATGCCTCCATCTCTTCCTGGACAAGTTTAAAAGTCTTGACTGTGAATTTTTAAAAAAGAATGAAATTGAATATCACATCCCAAATTATTGGTCTGATGGTCCTAGGTCATAAGTAAGTTTAAAACCATCAACCATTCATAGATTCTACCAACACATCAATTGTTTTGAATCACATATATTAATTAAAAGGTCAATCAAATATCCTGGATCAATAATATCATTTACATACATTATCATCATCTATTGACTAATGAGCCCATCAGATCACACCTATATACATGTAGGTTGGCAGAAATATCATTTGCATACGTTAAGTTCATATTTGACCGTTTATACACAACTATTATGTTCCCAACAGCTAGTTCATAACTCTGGATAGTACATTACAATTTTAATGCTTACAATAATGATCTTCCAAGAACTATACATGTTGACTTGCTTCTTGTGGGAGAAAAGGGGATCAAGAAGCAGTATCTCTTAGATCCTTAACTCCTGAAAAATACGTAGAAGAGAAGTGAGCCTTCAAACTCGGTGAATATATAGAATAAACTACAACATGGGGTCCGTACAAGTTCAGTCTCGACATTCAACTGAAATAACATTCAGCGTGATCCTCAACAAATGGATCCATAAAGCAAATAATAATTATAGAAAAAACTATAATACAGAACTAATCGTATCATAATGTATGCAAGTAATCAGGTTATATCACTAGGGCAGTAACTTCTCCTATAGATTACTATGTGCACACACACTAGTAGTTTAACCCGCATTAGTAGGGCTTCTATCAGTATGTGGTGTCTTGGTATTGACTTGGGCAAGTCGTAGAATAATTTAAAGGCCCAATTGGCCTTTTAGAGTTTAAAGATAACAACAATTCAATGTTAATGATTCAGAAACAACAGTTCAATTTCAATATTCACTTGATCTAATTCAAATCAATTAAGGTTATAGAAAATTGTTAATAAAATGTTAAAATGGAGTTGTAATTTTTGAGTCAAAAATAGAGGTGCCTAACTTAGGTATTTTTGGTCAAAAATGGAGATGCCTAATTTAAGTGATGGTGTTAAAAAATGGAGGTGCCTAATTTAAGTGATGGTGTTAAAAAATGGAGGTGCCTAACTTAAGTGATGGTGGTAAAAAATGGAGGTGCCTAACTTAGATAAGGGAGATGCCTAACCTTTAACAAATCTCATCAACCATTATGTTCACATTTTATAATTTTCCTATATAAATGGCCCTTTGGCCATTTATAATTTTCCTATATAAATGGCCCTTTGGCCATTGTTATGAAAATATGAAAAATTAGAGAGAATAGAAAGAAAATTAATAGAGAGGAAGATCAGAGCGGGTCTAGCAAAAATTAAGTCAAATAATTTTTGTACTCTTGATCACGTCTATTAGGGAATTTCTTTAAGAGAATTTCTGTTAAAATTTCTTGGGGATAATTGGGTGTGAGGTGTGAGTGTTTGTAAACACGGTATATTTTTCTCCTTAATAGAAGTCTACATCTCCGGAGACGTAGGCATAATTGGCCGAACTCCGTTATCAAATTGTGTTACTATTCCGCATTTATTTTCGCTCTCCTACTAATCTGGTTTAAGAGAAATAGAGTGATAATATTTATTTCCCAACAACTGGTATCAGAGCCAAGGTTCGGAATCCGGCTAAAGTACTATTCATCTGTACGGGGGGTACTATTCACTGTCAGAAATTTTTTGGAAAATTCAGATTCGAGTGGGAGCGATGGCCGTAGACGAAGGCATGAAAGAAGAAGATTGGAACCTTCTCGACGGACAAGCCCTTGGAGCTATTAGATTAACATTATCCCGTAATGTTGCTTTCAACATAGCCAAGGAAAAGACCACGGCGGGTTTTATGGCGACTCTCTCCAGCATGTATGAAAAGCCATCGGCCGCAAATAAAGTTCACTTGATGAGGCGGTTATTTAATTTACGAATGGCAGAAAGGGCATCGGTGGCCCAACATCTGAATGAACTCAACACAGTCACAACCCAGTTGAGTTCAGTGGAAATTGAATTCGATGATGAAGTTCGGGTTTTAATTCTCTTATCATCTCTACCAGACAGTTGGAGTGCTACCGTTACAGCGGTCAGCAGTTCGTCGGGAAATACTAAATTAAAATTCAACGATATACGAAATCTTGTATTGAGTAAAGAAATTCGGCGAAGACAATCAGGAGAAGCATCAACCTCTTCAGCTCTACACACAGAGTCTAGAGGGAGAACTTCAGACTCTGGCAGATCTAGATCTAGAAGGGGCAAATCTAGATCGGGAAAGAAAGATTTCAAGTATTATAATTGTGGCAAGAAGGGTTACTTTAAGAAGGATTGCCGAGCTCCGAAGAAAGATACCGGCGCACAGGAATCTGCAAACGCGACCAAGGATGCAGGTGATGCTATGATTCTAAGCATTAACAGTCCGATTGAATTATGGATCTTGGATTCAGGGGTATCTTTTCACTCTACTCCATGCCGAGAAATCATGGAGAACTATATCAGTGGTGATTTCAGGAAGGTTCATCTAGCCGATGATGAAACCTTGAAGATCATGGGAAAAGGAGATGTCAAATTAAAGTTGCCAAATGGGACTGCCTGGAAGCTGCAAAGAGTGAGACATATTCCTGGTCTCAAAAGGAATTTGATCTCTGTGGGACAACTTGATGAAGAAGGTTATTGTACGACCTTTACAGATTGTGAATGGAAAATTACTAAAGGAGCACTTGTCATTGCTTGTGGTAAGAAGACCAATACTCTCTATGTAACCTCAAACATAGAGAACATTATCGCAGTAGCAGATGTTGATTCAAATCTATGGCACCAAAGGCTTGGCCATATGAGCGAGAAAGGGATAAAGGCACTTCTATCAAAGGGAAAGTTGCCATAACTTAAAAGTGTAGATGTCGGTCTATGTGAAGACTACATCTTTGGGAAACAAAAAAAGGTCAGTTTCACAAAAACTGGTAAGACACTCCAGAAAGAAAAGCTCAAGTTGGTACATACCGATGTATGGGGACCATCTCCAGTTCCATCTCTTGCAGGCTTATTGTATTACGTCACCTTCATTGATGATTCAACGAGAAAGGTATGGGTGTATTTTCTGAAGAAGAAATCAAAAGCCTTTGATACGTTCAGAAAATAGAAGGCCATGGTGAAAAATGAAACTGGATTGAAAGTCAAGCGATTGAGGTTTGACAATGGAGGGGAGTACAGAGATAGAAGTTTCAGAGAATTTTGCGCAAGCAGCGGAATCAAGATGGAAAAAACAGTTCCTATGACACCGCAGCAAAACGGCGTAGTTGAGCGCATGAACAGAACTCTAGATGAGCGTGCCAGAAGCATGAGGATACACACTGACTTGCCCAAGAATTTATGGGCTGAATCTGTCAACACCGCGGCCTACCTGATCAACCGTGGACCTTGAGTACCTCTAGATGGTGAAATACCAGAGGAAGCATGGAGCAAAAAAGAGATAAACTTTTCACACTTAAGAGTGTTTGGTTGTATCTCTTAAATACATATAGATTTTGCTGGAAGAAGTAAACTTGATGCCAAGTCTAAAAAATGCGTTTTTGTTGGATATGGTGGCGATGAGTTCGGTTACCGGTTTTGGGATTATAAAAATCGGATGATCGTAAGAAGCCAAGATGTCATATTCAACAAGAATGTGATGTACAAAAATAGGCTAACAGCAGAATCAAGCAGCTCCATGATAGATGCTGAAAATAAGGAATTTGCTGAGTTCGAGGAGATTTATGGAAATGATGTTCAAAATAGTCCTGAAGCAGAGGAGCCAAGCATGCCGGAATTGAGACGCTCCTCCAGAATTCCTAGACAAACCCAACGTTACTCGCCTTCTTTGCATTACTTGTTACCGACAGACAATGGTGAACCAGAGTGCTACGATGAAGCAATGCAAGTGGAAGATTCAGTCAAGTGGGAGTCTGCCATGAAAGATGAGATGGACTCACTCATGTCAAATCAGATATGGGAATTAGCTGAACTACCACAAGGCAAGAAAGCACTCCACAACAAGTGGATTTACAGGATTAAAGAAGAGCATGATGGGATTAGACGCTACAAAGCAAGATTGGTTGTAAAAGATTTTCAGCAAAAGGAAGGTGTTGACTATACTGAAATTTTTTCTCCAGTCGTGAAGCTTACGACAATTAGACTGGTGTTGAAAATAGTAGCTGCAGAGAATTTACATCTTGAACAGTTAGATGTAAAGACAACATTCCTTCATGGAGATTTAGAGGAAGAGATATACGTGAAGCAGCCAAAAGGCTTCATTAAGGCAGACGAGAAAAACCTGGTGTGCAGGTTGAAGAAGAGCTTGTATGGTTTGAAGCAAGCTTCTAGACAGTGGTACAAGAAGTTTGATAGCTTTATAGGCAACAGCGGTTTCACAAGATGCTAAGCAGATCATTGTTGCTATATTAAGAAGTTTAACAGTAGCTTTATTATTTTATTGTTATACGTTGATGACATGCTCGTTGCAGGTTCAGACATGCAAGAGATTAAAAATTTAAAGCAGAAATTGTCAAAGCAATTTGCAATGAAAGATCTGGGTGCTGCAAAGCAGATTCTTGGAATGAGGATCAAGAGAGACACGAAGTCGAGGACGTTGATGTTATCACAGGCTGAGTACATCACCAAAGTATTAGCCAGATTCAACATGCAAGATGCTAAACAAGTGAGCACACCTTTAGGTGTTCATTTTAGACTCTCCAAAGAACAGTCACCGAAGACGGAGGAGGAACGTGCACATATGGCAAAGGTGCCGTATGCCTCAGCAATTGGGAATTTGATGTATGTCATGGTTTGTACCAGGCCAGATATTGCTCAAGCAGTGGGAGCTGTTAGTAGGTACATGAATAATTCAGGCAAGGTACATTGGGAAGCAGTCAAGTGGATCCTCAGATATCTTCGGGGTACCGCAGATAAGGCACTTTGTTTTCAAGGTGGAGATACGACACTAGCAGGCTATGTGGATGCTGACTTAACCGGAAATGTTGACATCAGAAAGAGCACTACAGGGTATGTCTATACTCTAGAAGGTATTGCAGTGAGTTGGGTCTCTCAACTATAGAAGATAGTTGCTCTATCCACAACTGAAGCAGAATATGTCGCTGTCACAAAAGCCAACAAGGAGATGATCTGGCTCCAAAGTTTCTTGGAAGAACTAGGCAAGAAACAAGAAAACAATGTTTTGCATTGCGACAGTCAAAGTGCCATACATCTAGCGAAAAATTCGTCTTTTCATGCCAGAACGAAGCACATGCAGTTGCGATATCACTTTATTCGGTCACTTCTGGAAGATGGAATTTTGAAACTTGAGAAGATCAGTGGAACTCAAAATCCAGCAGACATGTTAACAAAGACGGTGTCGAATGACAAACTGAAGCTGTGTTCAGCTTCAGTTGGCCTGCAGTAGAAGTAGATCGTAGAAGAGCTGTTGCATAGATCGATGTGTGAAGAAATATTGAAATCAGTCTTCAAATGGGAGATTGTTAATAAAATGTTAAAATGGAGTTGTAATTTTTGAGTAAAAAATAGAAGTGTCTAACTTAGGTATTTTTGGTCTAAAATGGAGGTGTCTAACTTAAGTGATGGTGGTAAAAAATGGAGGTGTCTAACTTAGGTAAGAGAGATGCCTAACCTTTGACAAATCTCACCAACCATTATGTTCACATTTTATAATTTTCCTATATAAATGGCCCTTTGGCCATTGCTATGAAAATGTGGAAAATTAGAGAGAATAGAAAGAAAATTAATAGAGAGGAAGATCAGAGCGGGTCTAGCAAAAATTAAGTCAAGTAATTTTTGTATTCTTGATCACGTCTATTAGGGAATTTCTTTAAGAGAATTTCTGTTAAAATTTCTTGGGGATAATTGGGTGTGAGGTGTGAGTATTTGTAAACACAGTATATTTTTCTCCTTAATAGAAGTCTGCAGTAGCTCCGGAGACGTAGGCACAATTGCCCGAACTCCGTTATCAAATTATGTGTTACTATTCCGTATTTATTTTCGTTTTCCTACTAATCTGGTTTAAGAAAAATATAGTGATAATATTTATTTCCCAACAAAAATGAACAAGCATGTTGTAGTAAGATCAAAGCACATATAGTGGTTACCAATTTTTAATGCACTCCATAACTTATCTTACTAATATTGAATACTTTACTTGTACTAACAATCTATCATTCAAATTAATCAGAAAAGGAGTTATAATTATAGAATTTTAGTTCTTATTCTTCACTTGTTATCACATCAAGTCATTAATCATAATATAGAATCCGTATATTTCACATACTAACATATGTAATATCATAAATTCCTGCAATTTTCATTCTAACCTAGAAAGAACATAGGTAAACATTAATTGACCTTGCTTACTTCAAGCTAGTACCTCCTAAGCTCCAAAATTGAAATCCAATCTTGAAATTGCTTAATGTATACCTAATTAAGCTTAGTATGAAGAATTAGGAAAGAGTTTAGGAAGATTAGAAAAGGTTGCAGAAATTGCTTACGGAAGAAAGCATAATTAGATAAGAATAACTTATAGATAAGCATGAGATCATGTGCTGAGAATGTGCAATCATTTTATTCCTTATTGAGTTACCTTAATAAGGATAGTCGTTACTTTAGCTATTGTCTCCAATTGTGCAAGTTGCAAATTACTAGTAACGAGCGTCACACTGCATGAGCAGCATTACTTTTGCTACTCTGTCCAAATAATGTTCAATTTGGTAATGTTGGTGACTAAAGGTAAGAAACGGGCATTACCAAATGTAATGAAGGTTATTTTGGCTACTATTTGCCCTGTGTTAATTATAGAATGAGCGACTTTTGCTTTTGTCTCCAAAACAATTCTAGTGACAAATGATGTATATTAGGAAAATGTGTTGCATCCTATATCAAAATTTATGTCTTACCTAGTAGAACAAGGTAGACTGGATTTATATATAACCTGGCTTAATCTTATTCATACAATATAACAATATTATTGACAATAAGATCACTCAAATTCATTTCTATAACAATATCATTCTTATGTCAAATATATATAGGGTTGAAGAACATGACTTTTTATGTTATTAATAACCATTAGTAAAAGTTAAACAGGAAATGTCCTTGAAAATATTTGGAGCCTCTTAGTTTAGGATTCCAGTTTCAGCAAGTAAAAAATGAATCTCTCTTCAAATTATTGATTGGTTTGTCAATTGGCTATTTCTTTATCAGGAGACAATAATGATGTGGACGATAGGCCTTTATATGCTTACGGTCAGTATTGGTTGAAGCCGCAGCATATCATGGGGAGAGCTGTCGGGTATGCCATGCTTACTTCCCCTCCCCCCCTTCAGCTTATGTGGAAGGCACATATGATTTTGCTAGTTATACTACTAGTTCCATCTTGATTTATGTGATGTTTACTTGTCTGACGTGACAGGTTCTTGCCTTATGTTGGTTGGGTGACTATTATCATGACTGAGAAGCCTTTAATCAAGGTAGTTTTGAAGCTTTTGCAAAATCATGAAATATTTATTTTATTGAACTCATGCGTAGTCTTAGACATGCTTAATTCACACACTTCATAGTTTTCGAAGAAAAGAAACTAAACTGATGATAATTTCAATAGAAAATGAAAAGGCCAAAGCTGAAACTGGTGCATCACTTTTTTAATTTGAATTGGTGTTTTTCTTGCAGTACATACTTATAAGCGCTTTGGGCTTGCTGGTCATTACCTCAAAGGATTAATTAGTAAGTAAACAATTTTTCAAGATTAATCAGTACAACATTTTATCTTCTTAAAACAGGAACTAAAAGAGAAAATAGGTATGTGATTTCAAAAGAAAATTTTTGTAAGACATACAGCATGTGTCCTGTTAGGTATGCTGCACTCATAGTTGATGAGAATACATTTATTCGTTAAGCTATCATGTTTTTTCTCATTTCTTTTCTTGGTTATTTCCCGTGGCGACTAAAAAGTTTTGTTTTAATTTTATTTGGGGGTATACCTGTAATCTAAATTTTATTTAAATTATAATTATATCATTTTAAGTGCTGTAAATTTGCAATTTTGCGGAGGTAAAGGTAAAGAATCATGTGGGGTAAGTCTCATAGTGCGTTTAGTAGATTACAGGAAAAAATTATTACTAGGGATGTATTTTTATTAGAAATATATTTTACAGAGGTGTATTACTGGAATTATATTTTACCGAGAAAGATTACATTATTATATTTGAAAGATGAAATAAAATATTGAGAAAGTGAATTAAAAAAATAATAACTTGTTTGGTTATAATTTAATTTTACGGAAAAAATTTAAGTAAGATTTAAATTATCCTTATATTTGGATCATGCGTAGAATTAAACGGCTAAAGCAGAGGAATGATTATGTTTTTACATGGAGTTCCTCAAATCTCTGTTTCAATGAAACATTTTTTCATGTTCTCCTATATAAAATGGACATCAATATATTATTCATTAAAATTTTTTCTTGTTCTCCTATATTATTTTTTCATATAGTCGCTTTTTTATGAAAATGGACATGATAATTTTAATAAATATTATTTATAATATTTTAATAATTATATATATTATAAATATATAAAAATAAATGAGAAATAATTTTATATAATAATTTAAATGGACAAAGGTCTAATTTGGCTTTTGTAATATAGCAAGAAGTTAGAATTGGTCCTTATAAATTAATTTTTTAAAATATATTAATTTAATGTTTTTAAAAATTATTTATTAATTAATATTTTTGACATCAATAATTTATAATATTAATAATTTTTTATAATTTTATAATTTATAATAATTTAATAATCTACAATTTAATAAATAATTAGAAATGTTAAATAATTTATATTATATAGGATTTTATAATATTTTTAATATAATATTAATTATAATATTGCAAAATTTATATTAAAAATATTGATAAATAATTTATAGTAAAAATATTAAAATTTATAATATTAATTTTTTAATATTATAATCTATTAATATAATTCTATTGATTAATGAGAAAATATTTAAGAAAATAAAAAATCAAGTGCGTATATATTTTAGTGCTAAAAGAATGAAATATTTGCATAAAAAACTTCAAAATTTAAATTTAATTAACTATTGATAGCTAATATATACAAATTAAAAGATATGACCAGTAAGTTTGAAGGGAATTAATATATATTCTTATAAAATAAATAAAAATATGGGGTAACAATTTAATTTTGAAAATCTAATAATGTGGGATGCTAACTATCATGTCATATAAAATATAAATTTAAAAGTCAAATTTTGATTCTAATTATTTTCTCATTAATCAATAGAATTGCATTGATATATTATTCATTAAAATTTTATTTTTTAATATTATAAATTATAATTTTTTAATATAAATTAGTTATTAATATTTTTAATAATAATTTCATAATATTATAATTAATATTATATTAAAATATTATATAATCCTATATATTATAAATTATTTAATATTTCTAATTATTCGTTAAATTATAGATTATAAAATTATTATAAATTATAAAATTTTAAAAAGTATTATTAATATTATAAATTATTGAAATTAAAAATATTAATTAATAAACAATTTTAAAAATATTATATTAATATTTTGTAAAAAATTAATTTGGCTCTTTATGTCTATCGAAGTTTACTATTAACTAATTTAACGGTTCTCTTAAAAAATGACGATTTAGGCTAAATTTGAAAAAAAAAATACTAATTTGGTTTTAAAAAAATTATAAAAACTAATTCTGACCTTTTTGGTATGATATTATGGGTCAAATTGAACCATTGTCGTAATTATTTAAATTGAAGCTTTTAAAATAAAATGGCAACTATTTGGACTTCCCTATCAACAAGTTTTATTTTCTTTCAAATTACCTAACGAGGGGCAGCGAAAATAGTTAGCACTACATAGAGCCAAAATCCCTTCTCTTAGAAGTTCTCCCTTTTTATCTTCTCTCCTGGTGTTTCAACATTAAATCTAGGGCTATTATTGGCCTTTTGGCCAGCTACAACTTTAGATCTCCCTTTTAATAATTTTGTTATTTATTTTCCTAGTTGCTAGAAATGAGCCTACAATGGCCTTTTTATCTTCCGATAAAAATATTAACTATCAACTCCAGATTCAGAGGTTTGCATTGCTCAGGCCTGCCCACCATGGCTTTTGGTGGCTTTTAATCTTTCTCAAGATTGGTATAAAAATCTCATAATATTGTGATTTTTGAAGAGGATTTTGCTTGTCGATGGTCGTTCGCAAATCCCTCTCTTCATATTTTTCAGCTGTGTTTGTTAGTAAATTTTCTTTGTTATGCCACTCCTTGATAAATTTGACAACTTTACTTGCTACTCTGTTTCTTTGGGATTTTTCTATTGAATTAATATCCAGATGTATTAGATCTTTGCGTGGAAAATTTTGCATCTAGTATGCTTAAAATTTTTTAGGACGTACACATCTGGTTTTCAATATATATCTTTATTGCTTACTGTCCAAAAAAAAACAAGGGGCAACAGGAAGCAAAGCAAATTATTACTTATTCGAGGTCTAATGATGCACTATTTTCTTCTATTAGCCTGCACTATTTTTCTTCCCAGCCCACCAACCTCTGCATTGATGAAGCATTTTCAAAGAAAATAACCAAAGCAAAATCATGGAGTCGAAAGCTAAACCTAGTCTACTTACTATCCTGATTCCAAGAGATTCATCCTCCATTCTCAAACAAACTTCTCTCTTCAGACTTCACCAACCCACACAGGAAATGAATGCAAAATGCGTTCATGCCCAGAAGATGTGCGACACGCTAGAATCATTCAAAACAGGAGGGCCTTCCTCTCGAGAATCAAACATCCAGGTTAATTGCCCACATATGTAACCATTACTATGGGTTATTCCTATTCCCCATGCTTAACGGTGATGCTCGCAGTTAGCACCACCGAATTTAAACCTTTGCACGATTGTACGGGGCCGTCGAAAAATCATAACGGCAGAAAACACACACACACATATATAACAGTGATGAGTCAACCGCCATGCCAGTTGGAGTGCATTACAAACTACCACTCCACATGCTTAAGTGAGCATATGCACAGAAAATAACGATGTAATGCTACCAAATAAATAAATAACTACCAACTTCAGATATAGTTTTATATGATACCTCTCACGAACAACATTTGACTTCGAGGAGCTTATGATGGAAGTATGGACCAAAATTAAACAACATACAGACACCGGATTACAATTGATCTATAATATTAAAATTAAGAAAAGCTGAGATTTGGGAGATATAAACTGTAAATTTGGATGCAAATATGAAGGTTAGTTCCACTGTCACAAATACATTAACCCACCCAGAACAGCCAGACCTTTGAGAGGAAAGAGCCTCAGAAATGGCTGTTATGCAGGATTAACAAAATCGTATTAATATAAAAAATATCTTTGCAACAAGGGAATGGTGAGAATACCATGGATTCATATAAATAAGAGCAAAAGTTCATCGCAAATCATATTGGATAATCCTGTAACCCAATATAGATGGTGTAATTAAGCTGAAGCACAACATTCAAAAAAGCATTCATTAAATGGGGGTAGAACACAAGTTAGAACATGAATTAAAACTCAAGTTAGAACATAGTAGATATCCTAAAGAAAACCCATTGCCCATATACAAGAGACCAAAAGTTTGTAGCACCGAATGTATACATACTAAGGAACAGAAACATCCAGATTTTGTAATATAGAATCTAAAAACCTATCTATTATCCTTCATTTCCTCTATAAATTCCAAACACTCCATGTCCCCTTCAAAATTATATCTACTAAGTTGTTCCAGAGGAGCATCTGTAAAAGGAAAAGAAACATAAACTCTAAATAAAAGTTTCTACACATTTTCACACTAAGTTGCAACAAAACAAAAAGCAAGAATCACTTAATTAATAAAAATGACAAACCAATTACAAGATCACTTCCCCTCAAGGATGAGCCAAACATCAGCAAAGTTTCAGGAAATATGGTAATCAAGAAACAGCAGAATCATCTAATAAACCCAATATCATTTGTATTGTATTGTATTATGTGATGATTTAAGGAAAGATTCACAATGGATCGCATGAAGAATATATTTCAGGGTCAGGGTACATATCACCCTGCTAATTGATGGTAAATAGCCATTACAGGCCACTGCAGCATCATTAAGGTCGCATTAAGAAATAAAATCATACTTCTAAATCCCTACTATTCTCAAGCAACTGTTGTCTCACCAATATATCAGGTAAAAAAAACACAAATAGCATGCACTTGCATGGTATGATATGTGAAAAGAGAAATTGGAACAGATACTTATTGGGCCTGAATCTATCAAATATTACTTCATATGCAACCATTAGCTTAGCTGGTAAAAATGTCACTTCTAAAAATAAATATAAATTTCAACCTTAATTCCGATTCCTCAGGCCACCGAAGCCCCAGACTGAAACTGCTGCAACATTTCGCAATGAGGAGTCTCCCGTACAAAACCCCACTGCTGCCTCTGCAACTCAAACCTGCAATTCTGAGCGAGAATAGACACATAATCCTTCTCTACTTTCCCTTCCAATATTGCTCTTTCATGGCTACCCGATGGATAATCCTGCTCAAATTTGGTACTCTTCACATAAAAATTAACTCCTTTCTGCGTGGTGAATCTGTACTCATAAGGATATGACCTGGATAGCGAGTAAAGTGGCTCTGAAGATGGCAAAAAGTTCAAAAGCAAGATGACGAGAACAGGCAGCAGCTGAATCAATGCACGCATATTAAAACCAGATGCATTATCACCTGTTCTCGGCCCCATACCTCCCCCAAAATTGAAACTTCTGAACTGGGTAGTCGCAGGCTGCATTCCTCCAAAGAAGAATTGCCTGAAAATCTCGTCTGGATCAAAATCATCATAATACCCATTGTATCCCCCATGCCCACCATGATGCCTCTGAGCGCGTCTCTCATAAACGGGCTCATCACTTCCGGTCATATCATAGTTCTTCCGATTCTCTTCATTACTAAGACACTGAAAGGCCTTGGAGACAGCTTTAAAAGCTTCTTCAGCTCCAGGAGCCTTATTCTTGTCAGGATGAACTTTGAGGGATAATTTCCTATAAGCTTTTCGAACATCTTCAACAGAACAAGTTTTCTCCAATCCCAAAATATCATAATAATCCTTCTTCTTCTTGATTTGTCTCACGATCGTGATTTGCTCATCTGTGTACGTAACCGAGGAAGATGAAGCAGAGGCAGATGAAGAAGACCCAGTTGAGGGAATTCTATTACGAACTTTAGATTCATTGTTGGCGGTGGTGCTAGTGGGCCCATTAGAACTCTCAGCGGTTTGATCGGGAGAGGGTGAATCCTTTTCAATCGTCGATAAGAGATCGTCGACGGAAAGAGTGGGATCAAGGCGGCGAGCTTTGGATATAAACTTTAATGCACGAGTTCGATCACCAGAATTCAGTGCATCCTTGCCGATTTTCAAGCACTTCAAAGCATCCTCTTTGTTCCCATCCATCTTTGTTTACGGTTAAACAAACCTACAAAAATAAATCAAAACCTAATAACAAATCTGTGAATCAATATACAATTACCATGCTTGGATTCGGTTTCAGAAAGATTGAAATTTATAAGGTTTTTGAGAGATTAAGTTAGTAACAAAGAAAGATTCAGACTTGAGAAGAATTTGACTTACGGATGGATCTGAATTGGTAAACGAAGGATAATTAGGAATTTTGCACACTTAGGGTTTCATTATTAGGGGTATTTTTGGGATGGGAAACCTCGAAAGAAAGGAAACGAAGAGGCAATTTTTTAAGGATTTGTCGTCCTTCCCCTTATATATTTTCGATGGCTTTTTATATACCGTGTTTGTTTTAGTTGTTAATTTTAAGGGTTTTTTTTTTCTTTTTTCTTTTTCAGACTGCTACTTACAAATTTGAAAACCCATACAGTTTAGCTGTGAGTTTTTATGACGTGGTGAGATTTTATTGGATGAATTATAATTATCAAAATATTTTTCAGTTTAATTATCATATTTACCAACAATTTGAATTAGTATTAAACAAGTTGGATTACCTTCCACAAATTATTGCAGAGTTAATATTATTCTGCGGATAATAAGAAAAATAAACAATAATATATGTAGTTAATATAATTGTAGCATATATAAAAACATATAGTGTATATAGAAAATAAATGTATATAAAAAATAATATTATATATATAAATATATAATATTAAAAATTTTAACACTCAAAAACTATAAAAATATCTATATAACATATGTCTAATGTATTATAAGCAAATTGAATATTAAATCTCACTTAATTATAAAAAATAATATTATTTTTTATAAAATTATTTGAATAAATTATAAATAAATTTAATATTTAATTGTATATCAATAAATATCAATATTTTATGAGTTTAATTTTTCTTCGATAAATATAAAATTAATTTTTTTTACTTTTTTATTTTTCAAGACACAATAAAATTTTATTCTATTCACATGATAAGAAATATAAACTCTTATACAAAATATTATCAGTTAATATTTCTTTTTTCCTCTTTAATCCTTTTATAAAGTTACAAAAAAAAATCAACCAATTTAACTACTAATTATTTGCCATTTTTATAAATTATATAAGCAAAAAAGAAATTAATTTTAATTTGGTCATTTTCATATTGCTTAATAACAAATATATATATATATATATTGGAAGAAAAAAACTAACACATTAATATATAGTTATATACAATATATTAATTTATTAATAGAGCGTTCTAAAGATATTATTAAAAATATAAATTTAAAAATAAATTAAATGAATTAAAAATATAAATTACATTAATGATTATAATGTAATATAATTTTATAAAAAAACTTTACTTTTTTTTCTCATACAATTTATTATATTAATTAATTTATATTTATTTAAATTATTATTTTATAATTATACTTTGTTTAAAATAATTTATTAATGTCTGTTTTCAACAATAATTTCTAGAAAAAATCAATTCATTAAAAATAGAAGACAAAAGAGTAATAATTGAAAAATTCTAAATTACAATAGCAAATTAAAGGTTCAATAACTAAATTTATAAATTTTCTATAAATTTTATTTAATTACCACATAATAATAAAGATTAATTTATTAATTAATTTTATAAAATATTGGATGCAGTTGTTAATTCATACTTAAAATTTCTGAAATTTATATGAATTAATAAATAATTATATATATAAATATTAATTTAATGTTGTAGTATTAGTAGTATTATACCATAATATAGCTCACAAAAGCATCATTGGAAGTGCCTTACATATACTAATGCATAGTAAATAAGAGCCTGTAAGAAGCAAGGGTAAATTGAAAAATTGAAAAAATAAGCATGATTTAATTGGAATTCGATTGTTTCTTATAGCTCTTTTAATATACATGCAAGTAAATAAATCTTTTCAAGTGGAGATTCCTTCCCAACAAAGTTTTCTCTCAACCTCTCATTGTGAGTTCTTCTCTTTCCTCTTTTTGATATAAGATTGTGGTCGGCCTCTTGGTTGTTGGCAGCCCTAGATCAACCATCATTCTTTGGTTTTTCTTTAATTTTCTCATTTTTTATGATTTTATTTATTTTCTCTCAGATCTGGCATTTAGTGTTTTATTTGTCCTCCACCTTCATAATGGTAGCTTCATTATTCAAGTCTTGCGATTAAGCATATTATTTTGGCTCTATGTTGTGGATTCAAAAGTGCCAAAAGCAATCCAATATCTAACTTTTTAGTTATATGATTCATGAATACCAGCACCTCTTTACACAAACTCTTGCAGTATGGCAAGCCTTATAGTTGCTATGGAGATATCTTTCTTTCTCTTCTTTTTATGAAGTTGTCATTATGTTGATTTAAGTTCTAGAAATTTAAGCCTCCAAATGGGAGCCCTTTTCATTCACTTCTCAATATTCATATAGTTACAAAATCGGAGGATTGTTGGGACCTAAACTTTAACATCCTTTTATGTATTGTTTTATGGTTCTTTTTATATGCAGATGTTTTCCTTTTCTGTTTTATTTGCTTGCTTGTTAGGCTTATATATTTTCTCTACCTTGACATTTACTTGTTGGCTGTTGTCTTTTGTGGTCAGTAGTGCAGGTTTTAAAGATTGTTAAGCTTATGAGTTCTTTTGTGTCTTTGATGTTCTCCCAAGCCATTTAAGGTTTCTATGTATTACTCTTTAATTTCAATGAATTTTCTTCTGGCAACTAAAATAAGTAAATAAATTCTTTGCGCTATGTTGTGATTTATGATATTTTATATTATTTTAAAGAAAGAAATAATTTATATATTAATATAAATAGTACATAAATAACAATATTATATGTATAAATGCAAATAGGATTAAAAAATTTTCATATTCATATATTATTGAAATATTCATAATAACATATGTACATGTCATGCATAGATGTTTTAAAAAAATTGATTCAATAATTGGTTAATAAAAAAGAATGATCAATCAAAATATTATTTTTTTTAATTTTATTGTTTTAATTAAAAAAAGATTAAAATTAGTAATTTAAATAAATAAAAATATATTACTTGTTTAACAACAAAAATCTATAGAAAAAATGTGTTTATCCATCAACAACAACATCTTCCATGAGTTTAACAACAAAATCAAAATCATCTCTTTATCTTTTTACAAATATGGGCATATTTATCGTAACTTATATAAATATATATATATATATATATATATATATTGTTGGATTGTTGTAGTGAAGTTTCAATATCTAGGTTCAAAATAACGGAAAAACTGTGAAATTTGATGAGTTTTCTTGTTGATTCACAAAAAAAAAAAGAAGTAATATTTTGATCCGTTAGCCAAAAAATTATCTTTTTTACCTTTGTACAATTATTATTTTCTTTTTGAAAAAAAAATGATATGAATATTCTAAATAGGAAAAAGTATAAAAATGATTCAAAATTATTTGAGATATCTCACTTTAAATCCTAATTTTTTTTATTCATTTATGACTTTTTTCTATAAAAAAAGGAGTAAATTGGACCATCAGTTAATAAAAGTTAATTTTTTCATTTATTTTTGATGATGTGGTATTATGTGGGACTCATTATTTAGTTATTTTAAATAAAAAGATCATATATGACCCTAAAATATTTTTTATATCTTAAATTGAACCTCAAAATTTTTATAGCAAATTATTCTGAAAATATATATGTGTGATATTATTAGCAATATTATTAAATTAATACAAATATTGAGATCCTTAATCAAAATAGTTAATAATAAAAAATGAGAAAATTTTAAAAAATAAAATTTATTTATTTATTTATTTACTTTCTAATATTATTTTCTTTTTTATTTAATTTATTCACATATAGTACATTTATTTTAAAATATGATTTAATACTTAATTTTTATATAAAAATTTCATATTATTTATCTTGTTGATTAACTCACTTATTTTAAATTACTTTTTAATACTTAATTTTTATATAAAAATTTCAAAAATTTATAAAAATTATAAATACAGCGATAAGTGATATAGATAATTTAAAAATATATTTGTTTTTTACATATTAATGTCAATAACTTAAATTTAAAAATAATATTTTAAAATAAATAAATAAATAAATCTTAAAAAATTTATTATTTTATCATTAAACATTATAGTTGATTATTTAAATATTTATAATAGTTTAAAAATATTGACAATATTGTGTTAAAAATTCTTTATGACTATATGTGAAGAAATAAAATAAATAATATTATAAAATAAATAAACAAATAGATAAATAAATTTTGATACGTTTTATTTATTTTATTTTTTAATTTTTTTATTATTAAATATTATGGTTGATGATCTAAATATTTATGTTAATTTATGCTAATAATATCACACATATATTTTAAGAATATTTCACTATCAAAATTTTGAGGTCTAATTCAAGATATGAAAAATATTTTAGAGGCATTTTTGATCTTTTTATTTAAAATATCAAAATTATGAGTTCCACATAATACCTCGTCATTAAAAATAAATAAAAAAAATTAACTTTCATTACTTGAGGATCAAATTTGCTCCTTTTTTTATAGAAAAAAGTTGTAAATGGATAAAAAAAATTTAGAGTCCAAAGTGAGATACCTTAAATAGTTTAGAGTCATTTTTGTATCTTTTTCCTATTCTAAATCTAAAGCCTCTCTATTCTTCTTCATTTTTCCTCTCTTTTTTTTTTTGGGTGAATTTAGGTTCTCCAACTCATTTTTCTTCTTTTTTTTTTAGAATAATTAGCTTTATCAGATATTGTGAGACATGCAACTCAATCAAATTGAATTTAAAAAAAAAAATTTGGTTCCATTATAGATTGAAATAAAGATTTTCAAATGAAATTGGCTATTTTTTATGGACATTCTTGATTCTCGAATTAATTTTTTTTTCTTTCATTGATGGTTATTGGGGATTCACATTTTTTTTTGTCTTTTAATTGTGTTGCATGAGATGGATTTTAGGTTATGCAAATTTAACAACTCTAATATCAATATTCATCAATCGGGTAATTTTTTGAATAAACCAAAGCTAGAGTTTTGACTAAATTATTTTGCATATCTATGAATTCATTGTTTTGATGTACATATTTAGTATTTATTTTTTATTTATTTTGAATATTTGAGGTTGAGATGAAATGCAAAGAAGACTGATGGAGAATTCTGAAAATTAGATGAATTCTAAAAATTTAATAAACAATAGGCGCGTGTAATACACGAAGAAGATATGAGAAGAGAAATTGCTTAACAAATATCATATTAATACCACTTTAAACTATTACAGGTGTGTCATAGGATGTTTGCGAAATAGAAGTGACTAATATATTTTTTTGAATGAGTATAAATACTAGTTTATATATTAACCGATGAAATAATAATAAAATATAATTTTTTTATCAAATTTTTAATCAATTAAATTTTAAAAGTTTGTTAAATTTTTTATATATTATTTTTATTTCAATTCAAGACTAATATATATTTCATTATTTTAGTTTTTTTAGAATATTTCATTATTTAATGTAATTATATATTATATTGATAATAAAATAAGACTTCATTTTTTTTCTTTTGATTATTTCAAATTAGAATTTTTAATATTGATCATCATTTGATATAATTATATTATACTATATATTATATTGTGACATGCAATTCATTTACATCAATTAGGTCATATTTAGTTGAATAATTGCATTGAAAAAGATAATATAATAGTACACTATGATAATAATTATTTTATATAGTAATTATAATAATAAATTTAAAAATGCATATTTAAAATCTCAAAATTTTATTGAAATATTATGTATATTATAATTAATTATATATAGTATTTTTTTTTACATTTGTAAAATATAAATTTCATAGAGATTGAAGAATGATTATACATTTTCAATTCATTATAGAATGGAAAATGATCATGCATTTTCAATTCATCTCATAAATCAAATAAAAATCATAGCTGACCTAAAAAAATTACATTTCAAAGCCAAATATAAAGTTGCTAGGAGCAACAACATGCAAAGATGTTGGTTTATCCAACCCATAAAATTAATGAGTTTGGTAAGTTTACAATTTTGACTAAATTAAAATTAATGGATTTGGTAAGTTTACAATTTTGACTAGATTAAAATTAAATGGGTTTGGTGAGTTTACAATTTTGACTAGGTTAAAAAAGAAAAGAAAAAAATATTTAACACATTTTTCTAGCCACCATTGTAATAGTCAAAATTAGGCATAAGTTAGACATAAATTAATATGTTCACACATATTTGAAGGTCTATAAATAGCCTTCATCTTATTCACTTTAAGATACATAAGTGAAATACATGAGAAAAGAAATAAGAGATGAAAAAGATTACTAGTAGTTTTTGAGATAAATATTAGAGAATTATTCTCTAGTTTTTTGGTGTGATTATCCAAAGAGTGAAAAATTTGCTAGAAGTGTATTTAGACATTTTCTCTATTATTTGTAATCTTAAGTAGTCAAGTGAGGATTGCTTAAGAATTTGTTATACTTCATTTCTTTGAATTACTGAATTTTATTTCGGAGTTTGTCTCGTGGTTTTTTCCTCTACACTGGAGGGTTTTTCACGTTAAATCTTGTCTCTTCTTCTTGTGGTTATTCTTTGCTTCTTTCTATTGTGCATTCATTTACACAATTAATCATTGACTAAGAACCCCAATAAGTGGTATCAGAGCTTGGTTCTTTGGGTGCAGAATTAATTGTGTAAATTAGAATGGAGAAATTCACAGGCACCATGATTAAACTGTCGGCTTCAAATTATTTAATTTGGAAGTCGAAGATGGAGATCCTTCTCTATTGTAAGGACCTGTATGATCCTATAAAATTAGAATCTAATAAGCCAAGTGGAAAATCAGATGATGATTGGGAGAAGATGCACAGAAAAACTGTCGGCACTATTCGACAGTGGATAGATAATAATGTCTACCATCATATAAGCAAAGAAGTTGATGCGCAAAAATTACGAAAAGATTTAGAAACCATGTATGAGAGAAAAGGTGCTCAGAATAAAACTTTTTCCATTAGAAAGATTGTGAATTTGAAGCTAAGAGATGGACGATCCATTGCAGAACACTTGAGTGAGTTTCAAGAACTAGTAAATCAGTTGAGCATCATGAAGATAGCCCTAGATAATGAATTGCAGGCATTATTGCTCTTGAGTTCCTTGCCAGATAGTTGGAAGACCTTGGTGATGTCTCTCAATAACTCTGCTTCAAGCGGTGTTTTGTCTTTATCATTTGTAAAGGACAATGTTTATAATGAGGAGACAAGGATATAGGCATTGATACTTCACAAGCTCTTGTTACAACTACAGAGAGTAGAGGTAGAAGTAAAAGCAGAAGTTCTAAAAGGCATTATAAATCCAGAGGCAAGTCACAATCGAAAGTGAAATTCAGCTATTATCACTGCGGCAATGAGGGACATATGAAAAGAAACTGCAAAGTTTGGAAGAGGGAACAAAATGATGAGAAAAATCAAAAGAAGGCAGATGATCAAAATACTACTGCAACTGTTGCTTATGATAATGAAGAGATGGTTGTACTATCCATTATTGAGGAGCATGACAAGGTTACTAGTTCTGACATGGAGTGAGTTGTTGATTCTGCAGCATCATACCATGCTACACCAATAAGAGACATCTTTACTGTGTACAAAACATGTAATTTTGGCAGAGTAAAGATGAGTAATAATAGCTATGCAGAAATAGTAGGTATTGGTGATGTCTGTGTTCAGACAAATATTGATTACATATTGACTCTAAAGAATGTACGACATGTACCAAATTTACATCTGAATTTAATTTCTACTCATATTCTGGATCTAGATGGTTATTACAGTAACTTTGGTGATAAAAAGTGAAAACTCACCAAAGGCTCAATTGTGGTTGCCAAAGGTAGATTGTGTTATACACTCTACAAGACTCAAGTGAAGATGATAAAAGGTGCGTTGAATACAGTTGAAGATGATGATTTGCCAGACTTGTGGCACAAGAGGCTGGCCCATATGAATGAAAAAGGGTTGCAAATTTTGACAAAGAAGTCTCTCATTCCCTTTGCCAAAGGTATGATTCTAAACTCTTGTGATGATTGTTTGTATGGCAAACAACATAGAGTCTCCTTTAGTAGTTCATTGTTTAGATCATTTTTTGTACTTGTTCTTAGTGTGATTTTATGTGTTTTTAGTTAATGTTTTGATTGATTTCTGTTTAAAGTTTGTTTGAAGTGTTTATTTTAGGTTTAAGTGTAAAAACTCCCTTGGAAGATCAAAATAATAAAGAAAGAGAATGAATCAAGTAAGACATGGTCAAGCCAAATTAAGCTTAGGCGTGTCACCTCAAAGAAAATGAAGGCAGAATATGATACGGCCAGGAGCTTGGTCGTGTCACCCCTTGAAACTAAATAAAAGAAAGAAAAGAAAGAAAGAAAGAAGGCAGCCAAAGAAAAATGAGAGACACGGCCAAGCTAAAGCAAGCTTAACCGTGTCACCGTTAATATATATTGGAATTCTTTTGCAAGAAAAAGGGGAAGTCGGGGGGAGAAGGCCTAGGTTTTTACAAAAAAGAAAAGAGAAAAAAAATAAGGGGGAAACACGATTTGAGGGGAGGAGAGAGTGACACTCTCCTTGTCCCTTCATCTTCATCCTCCATTTCTATCCTCTCCATCTTCTCCATCTTCCATTGATAAGATCTTTGAGATTCTTTGGGATAAAGTGGGTTAACAAGCTCTTAAAGGTTGAAGAAGCTTCATTGAAGGATTGGTGACTTGAGAAAGCTCCATTCCATTTCTCAAAGGCATAATCAATTGAAGGATTGGTGACTTGAGAAAGCTCCATTCCACGTTGCAAAGGAGAATCATCCATTGAAGAAGACTTGAGTTCTTCATCATACATCAAAGTGGAGCTAGGAGGAAGACTAGTAATCCTACTCTTAGCATCTACAAGGGGTTTTTCTATTCTCTCTTTTAATTTATTTCAATATTGTTCTTGTTGTATTAAGAGAATTGATATTGCAATAAACAATTTGTATCTGATTTATATTGAGTTAAATGAATGTTTTAAATTGTTGAGGTTGAGCTAAATACCCACGCCTAGGGTTTGTAGTATATTTGATTGAATGCTTTGATTTGATATTTCCATTGATGTACCTTGTTGTTGGTTGATTGCATTGGATTATATGCTAGGTTGATAGATTAGCTACCTATTGATCTCTAGATATTGAATGAAGGACTGAGAGGTGAAATTTGATATCGAAAATATGCAATCGACTACCCTAAGAATGAATTAGAAATATAAGTTCTAGGGTTTATTAATTTGCAAATGTAAAACAATTGGTTGTTGTTGATTCATAAATGTGAAAACTAATGAGTTGGTAATTGACTAATTAAACTTAAGAAATAAATTAATTACAAGGTTAAGTTAATGGATAATATGAGAATTTTGCTTTTGATTGAATGGACCTATAACCCTAGGCACCTTCCCAAGAATCGATTTGATCTTGTACAACCATCACACACATTAACCCTACGCACATTAATTTTAGGTTTAAATTGCCCTTTCACAATTTCAAAACAACACACACACTCGTTCATTTAGATTACTTGCTAATCAAGCTATTACAAACTACACCTTCCTTGTGAGACGACCTTGGGGCGATCACTTTTGCTATAACTACCTCGTATACTTGCGAGTGATGCTTGTAGTAGTACTTAACTCGAACGCAACATTCATCTGAAAGGAAAAATAATGTACTTGAATTAGTTTACTCTGATGTATGTGGTCCCATTGATGTGGAAACTTTATGAGACAGTAGATATTTTGTTATTTTTATCGATGATGCTTCACGAAAGGTTTGGGTGTTTGTTCTGAAAACAAAAGATCAGGTTCTTCAGCGTTTTAAGCATTTCCATGCAATGGTGGAAAGAGAAAAGGGAACATGCTTAAAGTGTCTTCGCAGTGACAATGGAGGTGATTACACTTCAAAAGAGTTTGCAAATTACTGCTTAGAACATGGAATCAGACATGAGAAGACAGTTCCTGGCACTCCATAGCATAATGGTGTAGCTGAAAGGACAAACAGAACTATCTTGGAGAAAGTCAGATCCATGCTGAAAATGGTTAAACTTCCTAAGCCATTTTGGGGTGAAGCACTTTATACCGCATGCTATTTGATGAATTGTTCTTCATCAGCTCTTTTGAATTTTGATGTACTTGAGAGAGTATAGTCTGGAAAAGATGTTGCTTACTCTCACTTGAAGGTATTTGGATGCAAGGCTTTTGTCCATGTACCTAAGGAGCAGAGAAAGAAACTTGATGATAGAGTTGTTCCATGGAATTTTTTGGGTTATAGAGATGCAGAGTTTGGATACAAGTTATAGGATCCAGTGAAGAAGAAAGTCATCAGATCCAGAGATGTAATCTTCCATGAACACAAGACCTTGTTGGACTCTGAGCAATTAGAGAAAATTACAAGTACTGATGATATTCCTCTTCCTATATTAATTTCTCCTTCAATTAGAAATGTCACAGATGAAGGAGAGTTGCTTAAAGAACATGGGATTAATAACATGGCAGTACCAGTTGATACTGATGATGATGCTGAGCAGGGAGAGCAACCTCTTTCTCCCCAGACTGTAGAAGAACCTCAAGTCAGAAGGTCAACCAAAGCATATCATCCATCTACCAAATATCCCAGTTTTGAGTATGTAACAGTTATTGAAGTAGGAGAGCCAGAAGGCTTCCAGGAAGTTCAGAATCATAAAGAGAAGACTCAGTGGATGAAAGTAATACAGGAAGAGATGAGTTCTTTGAAAAAGAATAATACTTATGAGCTTGTTGAACTTCTAGAAGGTAGAAAAGTCTTGAAGAATAAATGGGTGTACAAGCTTAAGATGGATGGAGAAAAGATAGTAAAATACAAAGCTCGTTTGGTAGTAAAGGGTTTCAATCAGAAGAAAGGGGTTGATTTTGATGATTTTTTTTCTCCTGTTGTGAAGATAAGCTCTATTCGAGTGATCCTTGGTTTAACTGCTAGCTTGGATCTTGAGCTTGAGCAGTTAGATGTGAAAACTACATTCCTTTATGGTGATTTGGAGGAAGAAATTTACATGGAGCAACCTGACGGATTTGAAGTAAAAGGGAAAGAACACATGGTTTACAGATTGAAGAAGAGTCTGTATGGGTTAAAACAGGCTCCGAGACAGTGGTATAAGAAATTTTACTCTTTCTTAGACAGTCATGGCTATACTAGAACAGAAGAAGATCATTGTGTGTACTTCAAAATATTTTTAGATGGTAAATTTATCATTCTTTTGCTCTATGTGGATGATGTATTGATAATAGGGCAAGATGCTAATATAACTAGTGGTTTGAAAAAGAAGTTGTTTGGCTCCTTTGATATGAAGGATTTGGGACCAGCACGACGAATTTTATACATGCAGATTACTCTTGACAAAAAAGCTAAGAAGTTGTGGCTATCACAAGAGAAGTAAGTTGAGCATATTCTAAGCAGATTTAATATGAAGAATGTTAAGCCAGTTAGCACACCTCTTGCTAATCACTTTGTACTTAGCAAGAAATCTTGTCCTTCTACAGAAAAAGAAAAGGAAGAAATGGCAATTATTCCTTACTTTTCTGCAGTCGGGAGTGTAATGTCCGTAATGGTTAGCATTTGACCAGATATTGCTCATGCTGTTGGTTTAGTTAGCAGGTTTCTTTCAAATCCTGGTAAAGATAACTGGGAGGCGGTCAAATGGATTCTCAGATATTTGAGAGGTACGTCTAAGAAGTGCTTATGCTTTGGAGGCTTAAAACCAATTCTATGGCAGGTGACCTTGATGGCAGAAAGTTGACTTCAGGGTATGTATTTACTTTTGCAGGAGGAGCTGTATCATAGCAGTCCAAATTGCAAAAGTGTGTTGCTCTATCCACAACTGAGGCAGAGTATATAGTTATGATTGAAGCAAGTAAAGAGATGCTTTAATTGAAAAGGTTTCTAGAAGAGTTGGAGTTGAAGCAGGATGAGTATGTGATGAATTGTGATAGTCAAAGTGCTCTAGATTTGAGCAAGAATGCCACATACCATGGTCGGACTAAGAATATTGATATGAGATACCATTGGATTCGTGAAGTGGTGAATAATCAAGGGATGTTATTAAAAAAAATTCACACTAACAAAAATCCAGCTGACATGTTAATCAAAGTGGTGACTCGTGACAAGCATCAGTTTTGCACAAGATGGTGGGACTGAATGTTAATTGAGCAATAGATGTGTGAACATCTCCCCATGGATTGGAGGGAGAGATTGTTGGTTTATCCAACCCATGAAATTAATGGGTTTGGTAAGTTTATAATTTTGACTAGATTAAAATTGAATGGGCTTGGTGAGTTTATAATTTTGACTAGGTTAAAAAAGAAAAGGAAAAAAATATTTAACACATTTTTCTAGCCACCATCGTAATAGTCAAATTAGGCATAAGTTAGGCACAAATTAATATATTCACACATATTTGAAGGCCTATAAATAGCCTTCATCTTATTCACTTCAAAATACATAAGTGAAATACATGAGAGAAGAAATAAGAGAGAAAAAAGATTACAAGTAGTTTGTGAGATAAATAATAGAGAATTATTCTCTAGTTGCTTGGTGTGATCATCCAAAGAATGAAAAATTTGCTAGAGAGGTATTTAGACATTTTCTCTATTATTTGTGATATTAAGTAGTCAAGTGAGGATTGCTTTAGAATTTGTTGTACTTGATTTCTTTGAATTAGTGAATTTTATTTTGGAGTTTGTCCCGTAGTTTTTCCCTCTACACTGGAGGATTTTCCATGTTAAATCTTATCTCTTCTTCTTTTGGTTATTCTTTGCTTCTTCCTATTATGCATTCATTTATACAATTAATAATTGACTAAGAACCCCAACAAAAAGGACTTTTCTTTTCTCTCTTATCTCTGTGATAAGTTTGTTTCTCTTATCTCTGTGATAAGTTTATTACATGAGTTTCTTTATGGATTTTAACCTTGTTGAGCATTGTGCTAGAATTTCACTTGAAGAAGAGAATGGGGATGGTTTGATCCTAGAGGATGGAGATGGGAACAACGCTCTTGTTATTTAGCAACAGGTTATCTTGGGTTGATTTCTTACTAATCCTCATGTTCATTTTCAGGCTATGAAAATTTCGATAGCCTCTATATGGTAGCCATTGAAGGGAGTTTGTATAAAATAATTGACTCGTGCTATGTTGTCCAGTTTTTCCATGAGTTAGACTTACAACAAGTTTTAACTAATGGCCCTTGGACTTTCGAACAACACCTACTAATCATGGAATGAGTAGTAAATGGTGTTCCACTTTTATCTGTGGAATTAAACGAGTTCTGTTTTTTAGGTGTAAATTTATGATATGCTGATGGGCTTCTTATTTGAGCAAATCTACAAGAGTATTGGGGATTACATAGGTTCTTGAATTAAACTATAATAATTTCTCGGGTGTTTGGTCTGCTTATATATGGATTAGAATGTTAGTAGATGTTAGAGTCCCTCTGAAGCAGTGCATGAAAATTTAAAGGGTAGGTGGGAATTAGTGTTGGATTTCATTCAAGTATGAAAAACTACCGATGTTCTATTTCCATTGTGGAATATTGGGTCATTCAAAAAAATTCTATAAAAATTTGTATGAAGAAATTGCTACTATGGATGAATTCACCTTTGGCTATTGGTTGTATGCTCCTACTCGTCTAATGAGCAGATCTGGCTAAAGGTGGCTTCATAATATATCGCTAATAATGACTAACAATGGTGGCCTGACCAGTGGAATTATTGAGAATATGAAGGACGAAGATCGTATTGTGGGGAAAAAGGTTATTGATGAGAAGATTATGGGAAAGACAGTTATTTCTGTGTAACGTATTAGTCATAATCCAATAGCGTCTTTGGGCTTGTTTGGATGGAATCAATGGGAAGTTTTATAAAGTATGGGAGGTTTATATTATATTTGGGATAATGTATTTGAAGGTTTAATAAAGAATTGGAAAGGAGGATAGAGATTTTTAAAGGGTTAAAAATTAGAGATTTTGTTTTATTTTAGTGTACCTCCAAATTGGAGGTTTTTAAAAGTACAACATATTTTATTCTAATTTTACCCATAGTTTTTTAATATATTTAAGTGTTTATTCTTCATTTTTTTTCAACTACCATTAAACAAAAAAATTATTAAACCAAGCATTTAATATTTTTTTTAGTTTTTTGCTCATTTGCATAATTTTGACCATTATATGTTAATGTATGAAAAAAATAATATTTATTAGGACGGCTGAGATGTATAAGGATATATTTATAATTTTATATAAAATCTTACCTTATGATACATTTTAACTAATCAAGCAAAAGGTATTTAACCTTCAAATATAATATATATATATATATATTTAAATATGATAAAAATCAATACTATATTTCATCTTATGCTATTAAATCTTATAGTACCTCCATCCAAATTGACCCTTCAAGTTTAAGCAACGTGATTCCTTCATGGGCTTATTAGCATAAGGGAGTGATATTTGAATATACGAGATGACAATACACTGATGAGGTAGAAAGTGCATAATTAATGGGTCCTCTTGACCAAAGTGTATATGATGTTCCAATTATAACAAAAAATTTCAGTGGGGTGGGTTCTGATAAAATCCAAACCATGCCTAATGAGTTCATCATTTGGGAACTATCATGGGCTTGGAAACCCATAAACAATCCAGGTTCTAATGGATTTAGTCATTTTAAAGTGCCCCGCTTTTTTTTTTTCTTATTGAAACAATGGTCTATAAAGACAAAATAGATCGAATCAAACCTCTTTAGGGTTTGAAGACAGTTTTGTGTTTGATAGTATCAGACATGGTGGTAGACTAGCTTGCTATGGAGAAAATAAGGAATGGCTAGACTGACTAGCTACTCGAATAATGAGGTATGTTTAGGGGGTTGGATTCAGTTGGCGACTCATAAGTTTCTATGGGTTTCTGGAGAGATCCCACCAGTAAGTGTCTTAGAGTTTGTTACGATGGTTGGAGAGCAAATTTACCTTATCGTGGTTTGTATTAAGGTTGCCTTTGGAAAAGAGAGGTAACATCCCTCACCCAAATTCACTTTGCAATAATTTTAGGGAGGCTAGTAGGACCTGTGACCTATATGATTTGGGATTGATTGAACATCAGTTTACTTAGGAAAGGGGTTGGGGTATTGAGGATTTGGTTGAGGAGAAGCTTGATAGAGTTCTTATTTTAAATTCTTGAAGTGCTTTATTTGATACCATTATGGTCTTTAATTTGGAAGCCCTATGCTCTAACCAATTTCCCCTCTTTATGCAAATATTTATGAAACAATTTTTTACAAGAAAGAAAAAAGTTCTGGTTTGATAATGCATGGGTAAAAGATGAATAATGTCATGATGTGGTTACGTATTGCTAGAATCAATGTTATTTTTTCCTTGTTTGATAGAATTGCTAAGCATAGGGAGGATTTAACCAGATGGAACGGAATAACAACACAAGATTTTAAGCACCAATTGGATCAATGTAGAGAACAGATGTGCAAATTGAGAGAAAAACTAGACCACATTTTAGTTGAAAATTATGAACAAATACATAACTCCTACTTCAATAAATTAGAACGGCATGGCATATTTTGGCATCAACATGCAAAGCAACATTGGTTACAATTTGATAATTTTAATTCAAAGTACTTTCACTCTGCATTATTAGTTAGACATTGAACTAATGCTACAACCTGTCTCCAAGATGAATCTGGTAGCTTGTGTCATTAAAATAATGGTTTGGGCGAACTGATGGTAGATTATTTTGAGAAATTGTTTGATTCTACAACTTTTGAGTGTGATGCTATAGAGAGTAAGGTAACTGTTGATAGGAGCTGATTTTTCTACTAAAGAGATTCAAAGGCTATTTTTTCCATGCATAAAGATAAATTCCCTTGTTCAAATGGCATAAACTAAGGATTTTTTTCAATCTATTTAGCAACTTATATTGCATGATATTACCTATGAGTCCTTACATGTTTTACATACTAGTGTTCTGCCTGTTGAATGGAATTTAACTACCTTGATTTTAATTCCAAAAAAATCCATCCAGTAAGAGTTCCTGATCTTCGGCCGACATCATTGTGCAATGTTCTTTACAAAATTATTTCAAAAGTCCTTGCCAACCGATTGAAAGTTGTGCTTTCTGAAATTATTTTCCCTTCCCATAGTGCATTTATTTAAGTAAGGTTAATAATGGATAATGTATTGATAGCTTTGGAGATCCTTTATTTTTTTGAAATGTAAAACACATGGGGAATTTGGATGGGTTGCTTTGAACCTTGATATGTGTAAGGCATACAATGATATTGAATAGGGATTTTTGGAGCGAATGATGAATAGGTTAGGCTTTCAACAATATTGGTTTTGGCTTAATATGATGTTGTTGTTTTGTTCAGGTTTTTACGATTAATGCTAATGGAAATAGAGTTGGATCCAATATATTAAGAAAGGTCTATGCCATGTAGACCTACTCTCACTGTATTTTTTTCATCTTGTGTGCATAAATGATTATTTACTCTAATTCAAAATTTTGAATCTTTGGGGTTAGTTCATAGATGTTATAATGTTAGAGGGGCTCCGGAGATCTCACACTTATTTTTCACTAATAACTGCTTTTTATTTTTTAAGGCTATGTCCCAGGAGAGTTTGCCTATCCAAAATGCTTTGGTACAATATGAGAAAGCTTCGAGTGAAATGACAAAGTTGCAGAAGTCTGTTATTTATTTTAGCTCCCACACCTCAATTGAAGTACAAAGCGAAGTGAGCAATATTTTAATTATTCAACTAATAGAATCTCCTGGTAGGTACTTGGGTTTGCCATCGATAATTACAAAGTAACCATAGGAAATATTTGATTTTATTAAAGAAAGAGCTTGGAGAAGAATAGCAAACTAGAGAAATAATTTTTTGTCCAAGGAGGGTAAAGAAGTGTTGTTAAAATCTATCTTGCAAGCAATTCCATCGTACATTATAAGTGTTTTTCTTCTTCCAATTGGGCTTTATGTAGAATTGGAGTGTATGTTTTATTCTTTTTGGTGGTGATCTTTTAATTGCAATTAAGGTATTAATTGGTGCAACTAGAATTCTATGTGTCAAAGCAAG
Source organism: Garcia nutans (assembly GCA_947685225.1). Classification (NCBI taxonomy): domain Eukaryota; kingdom Viridiplantae; phylum Streptophyta; class Magnoliopsida; order Malpighiales; family Euphorbiaceae; genus Garcia; species Garcia nutans. The sequence goes on along the minus strand of CANTUV010000061.1, from coordinate 11,739,186 downwards.
CTTAAGGGTGGTTTAGGATTTAGAAAGATTCAAGAATTTAATTTGGTATTTCTGGGAAAATAAGGTTGGAATTTAATAACTAATCCATAATCATTAATAGCTCAAGTTTTCAAATTAAAATACTACCCATAGTCCTCTTTCCTTGAGGCAAAACTTAGTTGTAATCCAAGTAATGTATGGTGAAGTTCAATGGTAGCACAATCATCACTTAAGGCAAGATGCAAAAGGAAGATTGGTTCAGATACAAATGTACATATTCTTAGTGACTTTTGGCTTTCGAATAAGGATGATTCTATGTTTCAATTGAGATACCAATTCAATTATAAAAATACTGCTGTTGGTAGTTTTCTCTCTGTTGATAAAAGAAGCTTGAATTTTTTAGTTGGTGAAAAGTATGTTTAATGATCAAAGTGTCAACTTAATTTTCAAAATCCCTATTAGTATTAGGCAAACTTCATATGATTGGTATTGGATGTGGGATAAAAAGGGTATTTATTCAGTATAAAGATGCTATTAGATTGTGCAAACCTCCCCTCACATGAGGCTAGTCCTATTACATTATTTCTATAAATCAGTTTGACACCTTCATATTCCTCTAAAGGCGAAAATTTTTCTTTGGAGAATGGGAAATAGATAGTTGTTTACCAAGGACAATCTTCAGCAACTTAGGTGGAAGTAGGTAATCTTTGTCCAATCTGTAATTTTGGTGATGGACCCGAATACCACATTTTGTTTCTGTGTTCTTTTGCAATGGATGTGTGGAACAAATCAGTAATGTGCATTTTAGTGGGTATTACCAATTTTTTAATAGATTATTTGTGTGATTATTGGGAATCTATTCCAAATGAAAATAGATGTCAAATTACGGTGATATTATGGGCACTTTGACATAATATATTGGAATAAAATATTTTGAAAACAACAATTTACATGTACCCAAGGTGTGTTGGCTCTAGCGACAAAGATGATGTACCTATGGAATCAAGATCAAATCATTAGGTCTTGTGTCTCTAATGGTCAGGAGTGTGTTAAGTGGAGAATGCATGATGTAGGATGGATTACTTGGAATATTGATGCATCGTTATTTTCTTAATGATGATAAGTTTAGTTTAAGCTTTGTAATTGGAGATGCTACGGGTCAATTTTCTAGTTGTTGCTTCACCATTTATTGATTCCCCCACTGTTCTAGTGGTTGAGGCTTTGAGTTTTAGAGAGGCCCCTATTCAGTTGAAGGTGAAAGATTGTGTTACGGTCCCGAATCTGCAATTGAGTTATGGGTCTCTCGTAAGTGAAAGTGGAAGGTGTTTGCGTGAGTGAAGATATAGAATTCTTTTTACGACCTATTTTGAATAAATGTAAGGATCAAGTTGAGGGAATCTTAATACCTTTGAGTTGAAGTACTCAAGACTGTAATGATTTTTGAGTCCTCTCTTTATTGATGTTTATGAATATTTATACAAGTTGTGTAACAACCATTGCTACATCAATGGAATCATGACCCAACATGGAGGCGCACCCTCCTAAAACAAAGGAAATAACTGAAATAGAAATGAAAGTGGAGAACTCCTCCTTACAATACGGAAATACTGAAAAAAAATGCACAAGGAAAAATTCAACCAACAACTAAAGATAAATTGAATTGGTCAGCCTTCAGTTCTTCTTTTCCACATCATCATTAGTGGGTTCCATACGTGGCTGCTTCTTACAACCATGAGTGTAACGTGTGTACACCTGTAGTGGCATTGTATCAGATTGGTGAAATATTATTTTCTAGTTGGACTTCTGTTAGTTGTTCAAGTGATGCATTCCTCTATGATGGGCAATTTTTGTATTTAGTGTGGTTGTAGCTGATTGTAAATCTCTTATCCATTAGATAGATGAGACTAAGGTTGTATTTATTAAACACTTTGCGAATTGGGTGGCTCATAAGCTAGCTAGAGTCTCTGGTTTTTTGTCTAAGTTTGTTGAATGGGAGCATGTTCCTCCCTTATTTATTATCAATGTTATATTTTTAGATTTGTAGTAATGAAATTTTCATTTGAGTTCAAAATAAATAAAAATGGAGGGGCTTTTAATGATAGTTGAGAGTTTGGATCGGTCAATGCTCCTTCCAACATTTAGCAGCTCAATAATTATTGCAACTCATAAGAAAAAAAATGAAAAAAAAAAAAGAAACAAGAGGGAAAAAAGAGGAGGTAAAATTGAAAATTCAAAAAAATATGTGGTTTTTGTTGAAGAATTTTATTAGCAGAATGAACAATGTTCCTTGTTGTCCCTTGTAGTGTACACGCGCGCGCTCACACTCATATATATATGTATAATTTTTTTAAGGACTAAACACCTTAACTTAGATTGTATTTTATTCTGAAAAATGTAAATTGTATTTTTGTTTCTAACATTTCAAAAATCTAATTTCATTTTAGTCTCTAAATTATTATACTTTAAAATAATTTTATCTGTCAAATGTTGAATTTTTTATGATAAATAATGAGATTTTTTATTAAAAAAAAGTGCCAACACAAGAAATAATCTATTTCTTTTTAAACTGCATTTTGTTTTTATTGAAATGCATTTTAATTACTGTGTAATTTTCTTATCAATTATTTTAGAAAAAATAATTATAATAAATTTCAATGAAAATAATACATCTAATGAAAAATAAAATATTTATTATTATTTAATATGTGTTACGATTAGAGTACATATTAGAAGAGTCTATAATATTGTAAGCATTGAAATTTCTATCATATCAGTAGAGAAAAGTCTATAATATCGTAAATATTAAAATTTCTGTCGTAGCAGTAGAAATTAAAATGTATATTCGAATATATTTAAATGATTTTTTAATTAATTTTAAAAACTAAATATAGTTAGTTTGAAAACTAAAAAATTATTGTGGTTGAAATTAGTGATGAACTCTATCAAAAAAAAAAAAGAAGAAGAAGAAGAAGAAGAAGAAGAAGAAAAGAAAAGAAATTAGTGATGAACAAGTGGAATTTCACATTTGAATATCAAAAAGATAAAAATAGTGAATTTCCAATTCTTAACTGCTTCCTTAAAATTAGTACTCCGATCCAAGTATATGAGGAATCTGAACAAAAGTTTTGGCCTTTCGCATCAGAAAAAAAAAAAGAATGTGTATTTAAGAAATATATTAATTAGCATATTAAAATAAAAATATTATGATTTTGTATGTTCTTATATGTTATTCTTCAAAAAAAATAACAAAAATTTTTTATTTATATTTCAAAAAAAATTTATTTTCTAAAATGAAAGGAAAAAAAAAAGAACTTTTCTTTTGCAACTAAAGAATTCCAAACCAAATCATTAACCTAGTCCATGTTGTTTGAAATATGTATTAAAAATAAATAAATTTTTATCTGTAGATAAAAATAGAGAATATCTATTAAGAAATTTAACTTGTAAAATTGTTAGTTCCAAATTTCAAAGATGGAATATGGTTAACAATAAAAGAACATAGTTAACGAAAAGGGACAGCAAATCTTTTTAACAATTAAATAATACTTTGGGCCCTTGATTATTAACTAATAATGAATTTTGCCTATTTCATGCCATTGATTTGAGAAAGCAGCTGCCACTGCACTGGTTTTTTAGTTTTGGAATTGTTGTTTGTTAAAGAACAATCTCCCTTTCAATGTGACATTCAACAGAATATATCAATATATATTTATCAAACCAACAGATTTATATTAATTTAATGGATTTTGATGTTTTGCTCTGTTCATTTTCTTGGCAATAATTGGTCATTGCTCAATACTTAGATCAAACTATAGCTCACCTACAATCTGATTTATTAATCAACTAATGACAAAATTCATCAAATTCTACATTGACGAATTTTCATTTGATGAAACTAGAATCGTTTATACATATAGAAGATTATTAGTTAAAACATCATCAAATCCTGCAAAGACACGAAAAAAGAAATAGTCAAATTAATCAACAAAAACACTATCAAAAAATAAAAAATAGATATAAATATATATGTAAGAGAGAATATTGCATATATATTACTGGGCAAATTCGACATTGATCTTGGTAGAAGGAACTTTGGAGATGGCGTTGAAAGCCTTATTGGAGAGGACTAAAGTAGAAGGGCAAGGATTATGTCGACAAAGATCGACAACTTGAACAACAATAGTAGGGTCTTTGCATGGTCTCTTTAAGCCACTAATGCATCTGAGGCGATACTTGCGACCACAAGCTGCTCCATTGTCCCATATCCCTTCACTTGCTGCTATAAAATACCCTCCTTGTGGAAATTGCTCTTCATTGTACCCATCACACTTTGTTGCTGCGTACATGTTCATGTTATATATTAACATCCATTAATAATATCACTTACCATACAAGGATTAGATTTCATTCGACATTTAAGAAACCGATTATTGATTTGCACAGCACTTCATTTCTGACCTTACTGTACAAATTGTAAATGAACTTGCATAAGAAATAGAAGAAGATAAAGAAACAGCAACATACGTAGATATGGAGGATCATAAGAGGTAGCAGTGCCAATATCTGCGGCAACTAAAATTGTTCCAGAGCATACCCACCGTACTACAACAATGATGAGAGTTAAGCTTATATTAATCATTTTGCTCAGTCTGAAGACTAAAATTAATCAAGTAATTTAACTGATTTAATTTATGAGGGTGATGCTCAAGAAGCCTAAAAACCACTCCAATTTATACTCGATTATTCACATTAAATTAAGAAGGACAAAAGGGAAAAAATGTGACCAAAAAAAAAAAGCATGAGCAGTGGTGGTGGCGGAGAATATTGATGAGATTAATGGCCTCCTTGCGTGAGAGATTAATGGCCTCCTTGTGTGAGATGCTACTTGCTTATTGCTTCTTTGATGGAGTTCACGTGTCATTACAGTGACTCTAAATAGCATTTTAATATAATATATGTGGCACACCGTTAATTTTAGTATTATTAGTATAATAGAAATTTTTGAATTTTTATTTTTATTTTAATTTGAGTTGCAATAAATTATTTTTTAGAGTTTAACTAGATAAAATTATTATAAAAATTAGATTATTTTTCATTAATAATATGTATAGTATGTAAATAATTATACCGATAATTATATAAAAAATTCTAAAAAAGAGCCGTCGTTTATTATAAATACTTTTAAATATTAAGTTTTTGCTTAGTCAAAATTTTTCTAAACATATAATTAATAGTATAAAATACCGTTATAATTATATCTCACAATATAAAAAAATATTAAAGTTTAACTAGATTCGATCGATTTTATCTATATTTTCAAACACCACTAAAATAATTTTATTAATTTTAAAAAATAATATAAAAAAAAAAAAGAAAAATAAAATATTATAAAAGAGAAGACTTAATTTTTAAGTGATTTTAACCAAAGAAGGACCTTATTTACAGTGTAAGGATCTCTCTTTGATAGCTCACATCTTTGGATGTAGATTGAAAAAATAGCCAAACCACAAAAATTACAAGGACGTCTCTGTCGAGTTCTCCGCAACTGCATAAAAAGTGATATTTTATATATTATAAAATTCATATTAAATTATTAGTCTATAATAATAATACCGTTAATAAGTTAATCATTAAATAGTCAAATATATAACTTAATCAAAATGTAAAGCAAGATTTAAAAAAAAAAAAAAAGGAGTCTAGCATTTTTATATTCCCTTTAAAAAACAATTATTATTCTTATTTTTTTGAATTGAAAGGAAATGAAATGAGAAATGTGGAGAAATCGAAATTGCCTAACTTGTCAACTTTGGGAAGTATTGCTCGGAAATATGTTTGATTGCTTTCACAGCTATCCTCGTCAGTATCTTGGATTAGGCGATCTGCAATCTCTGTAGCTGACTCTTTGGCCAAGCTTTTTTCTTCATCCTATATTTCTTGCTTATAAGTAATAAATTTTTTTTATAATTTTTCATAAGAAAATGTAATGAGATATATTTTTCAAAATGAGCTATTAATTTTTGTTTTTACTAATATTAATAGAAATTGCTGTTTAAAATGAGGAAATATTTTTGAAAATTTTTAAATTTTAACTGTTGAAGAATGATTGATCTAATGCCATTTGTAAAAAATAAATAATTAATTAAAGATAATCAAAAAGGGAAAAGGATTAGAATTAGTGTTAAACTATTTATGAAGTGGTGGTTGATTAAGATTTTATGCATCCGCGTGCTTAAAATTGAAGTTCAATTTTACTTTTTTCTTTCTGTTAGTTGGTGTCCAATATTACACCAAGTTCTTTATTCTATCACGCATTAAAAGTCATGAGTTTGTGAATTTTAAATTGGCAAAAGCATTTAGTCCCTTTTTTTTTATTATTTAAGCTCTGTTTTTATTAGCACACACACCAAAAAAAAATTTGATTAATTCAAAGAAAATGGATGAAACAGGAATTTGTGGAAAGTATAAAGTTCAGTAAGAAATTATAAAAACATTTAACAATAGATAATCTTTACCACATTTCTATAGTGATTCAAAGCAAACTCTTCTCTTATATATATATATATATTATAATTTCTTGACTTAAAGTTTCAACTATAATGGAATTAGCATTTAATTACTTCTAACAAGCCAGCTGGTTCAAGACTTCAACGTTTATATTGGAATGGGTGGGCGTTTAGTCATTAGTTTAATTAACCCACCAAATCAAATTTAACCAAATTAAATAAATTTAATTTTTTTAATCGAACCGAATAATTTTTAATTTTAGTTGGTCCGATTAATTATCAAATTAAATTGGAATTAACTAAATTTTTTTTATTTTATAATAAAAATTAATAAATAACTAAATAAAAATTTATTTTTTTTAAAATTTTTAGTTAACAGTTAACCGAATTGAACTAGTTAATTATTAGTTGAATAAAAAATCAAATTAATTTAAATTTTTATTTGAATATTTGATCAGTTAATCAAAAAATACCCATATCTATATTGATTTTTTGAATTTTTACCATTATAATAATTTCTAGGATTTTGCCAACACTTAGATGTACTTGTAATCTCTTAATCTTCGTTTAAAAACATCACTTATACATATTTCTTCAAATTAGATTAAAAATGTATAGTCGTTTTCAAATGAAAATGATATTTGCCAATCCATGCATCACTTTTAATAGCTAAAAATACAAATTTTGCTTGAAAAGCAGCATTCATTACTTCACTATTTGACAATGGTAAGTTCCAGAATAATTATATGCTACAACCGTTGTAGCAATAAATGCCTACAACGGACCAATGAGATTCTTACACGTAGATTAAATGATTCATTTCATTGGTCCGTTGTAGGCATTTAATCTACGTGTAAGAATTCCATTAGTTCGTTGTAGGCATTTATTGCTACAACGGTTGTAGCATATAATTATTCTAAGTTCCATGTAGCATTAGTTAAATTCCTTTCTGTATTGAATGTCTCAAATTGATTCTCGAAAGGTAACATCTTAAAAATCATTAGCAAGTAATCTCTCTGCTTGATTGTTTTGGTGAATAATTCTAATGAATTACTTGAACCATTGATGAAGTACGGAAATAACAAGTGTGAATTTACTTTGATTAAAAAATAAAACATTGTCATCTAAAAATAATTTGACAGCAAATATTAGTTGATCTAGCACACTGATACATAATATAGCTGTATATTTTGGATGATAGATTGATCTCTCTCTCTCTTAGCAAATGACTTTTTATGAATAAATTAAATGAAAAAGGAAATAATATTGTAAAATAAATAAACAAATAGATAAATAAATTTTAGTTATTTATTTTTTAAAATTTTTATCTTTTTTATTATTGAATATTATGGCTTGTTATTTTAAATTTATATTAGTTTAAAATTTTTGATAATAATATGATAAATATATATATTCAGAATAATTTATTATAAAAATTTTAAAATATAATTTAATATTTAAAAATACTATAGAGTCATACTTAATCTTTTTATTTAAAATATTTAAATAATAAATCTCGTATAATGTCACATCATAAAAATAAATAAATAATTTAACTTCAATTTCACTTTATTTTTAATAAAAAAAAATTATCACAGGTCAATAAAAAAATTTTAGGGTTGAAAGTAACATAACATGAATAATTCAAGATTTTGTATTTTTTTTCCTTAAAAATGACTTTTATGGGTAGTTTTGTAAAATTGCCAATTATAAACCTATGTGTGGCTGCAGCTGCTGCTGCTGCTTCTTCTTCGTCTTCATTGCATTTCATTTTAGGGTTTTTTTAAACTGGGGCAGCAGAGATAAAAACACAGTAGTGATTTTCCATGGAGACTGAAAATCAGTACGAGGTTGACCTTGGCCATCTCATGGCTTTTGACCCTCATCACCAGTTTTCCTCTCTCTCTTCTTCCAGGTTTCTTCTCCTTCTCCTTCTCCATTTTCGTTATTAACTGATGCTTCCAGGTTATTTCATTTATCTTCCATATGGATTTTAGAAAAATTAAAGACGAAGAAAAATAGGATTGCAGATTGTTCTTGTTTAGGTTAAATTAAGCGTTTTATCAACTTCTGGTGGAAAATTGGACAAGCTAATTAAAACCTGTAGAGTTATGTTTTGAAATGGTATTTATGAAGTTGTGAGTCAGTGAATTTGTGCTGAACTATTTGAAGATTTAACATATGTAATTGTACTGGTATTTTAGTTTGGCTGAAGCATGTTGTAACTTGTTTTCCTTTGGATTTTTTCTTTTAATTTTTATAGGGAGGATTTGATGAAGGAATGTATTAAAAAGGGCACTGAGCTTGTTCAAGCTATTGCAACGAATATTTTCAACCTACCTTCTACTGAAGACATAGATGGTCCACTTGTCAAGTTGCCTCCCCCAACAACGAAATTGCCCAGAGAGAAGCATGTAAGTTATCCATTCTATTAGAATGTTATATATACTTTTTAACCTACAATTGAGTCAAGGGGAGAAGGGGTGAGGTGCAAAGAGAGATGGAAAAAAAAGAAAAACATTACAAACCTTTTTGTCCATTTCATTTTGGATTTAATAGTGTCTTTTTTTTTTTTATTCCTTTGGTGCTTGAAATTTCCTGTAAAGCGAGGTTTTACACAATGGGAAGAAACACTGCTGACAATTTGTATCATCTGTTCAGGTATTTGTCAAAGTTAAATTTACAATACTTTTATGCCGTCTAGAAGGGCTGACTGTAGTTTTGTTTCCTAAATTTAAGGATTGTGGAACTTACTTTCCTGTTTCATTTTTTGGTGTATGTGTGTGCATTTATATTTGAATAGAACCTAGATTCATATTTTTCTCTTTTTCCCATAGTTGCAGTTCAATGTTTTACCATGCAACACTGCTATTAATATTAGGTACAACTAGCTATAACAGCTTCCTCCTGAACAATACCAGCAAGAGAAGTCTCTATTTGATGCATGGGCATGCTTATCAATTTCTAGATTGATGTAGATGGTCTGAACCACATTCTTGGATGTGATTACTTGAATTTTCCTAGTTAAGTATGAAAAGCTTCGAGGAACTAGTTTTGTTATTTGGATGGCTCTACACTAATTAGCTCATTACTTTCTTGAGATATGAGATGTACTTGGCCAGTGCTGTTAGACTGGAAGTCAAGTACCAACGTAAAAAATATGTGTAGTTTACCCTCGAATTTTTTTCACAAAGCAGTCTCCAAACTTTTAATTTTAACATTGAGTATTTGGAAATTGGCAGATTGTCGCAATTAAAACACCTGTTAGTTCCTCATTAAATTTGGTTATGCAAACAAACAGTTATGACTAGAGACCCCACAATAACAGTTAACAGTAATTTTTCTCTGTTTTTTCTGGGTCCTCTTAACATAGCAAAGAACTCTAAAATGTGACGTTGGTTTATTCTTTGCATAGTCTTTATTTTTTGTGATTAGCATTGGCAAGATGACTAATTAGCTTATTATGCTATATTTTCAGTTGCCGAAGCCCAAACCACCTACAAAATGGGAAATGTTTGCCAAATCAAAAGGTGATTTATCTTAAATATCATTTGTAACCTCTATTTGAAATAAAAGTTAAGACTGTCAAAGAGTTTAGACTATGACCTCTGAACCTATCAATCTATTCAATAAAAAGGTCCTGTTTGTGTTTGAATTTTGATTTCTTTTGCTCAAAGGCCATGCTATTGATAATATTTGGTTGATGTTTCTTTTAGGTATAAAGAAACGCAAGAAAGACAAGGTGGTGTGGGATGAACAAACTGGCACTTGGAAACGTCGTTTTGGATATGATCGTGTTAACGATGACGAAGATATTCCTATCATTGAGGCCAAGATGACTGATGGTAATGTTACAGTAAACTTGTTAAATGATATTAGAGAAACCTAATTATGAATATTGCTTTGATTACTGTTTTTATGGAAAACTAAAGAGAATTTTTTTGGAACCTTTGATTACCAATAATTATATATATATATATATATATATACACAGTAGGCTTTTAAACAGGTAAGCAATTAGATATGATTTATACATGAGTAGTTGTTACTTTTTTGCAGAGCCAGGAGAAGATCCATTTGCCAAGAGAAAAACAGAGAAAAAGAAAAGAGTTGAAAGACAAGAGAAGAATAGGTTACAGAACTTGAAACAAGCTGCAAAAGTTGGTGCTTTGCCAAGGTTTTCCCCTTTCATCACTTCTTTGGTTCATGTTTGGCTCGTAAATTTTTTCTTCTAAAGCATCAAGTTAAGCCCTATGTGGCACTACGTCTTATTTCTTTTGATTAATAACTGTCAACAATACATATATTGATTATTGATGGTTTTAGCCTTGTAATACTCTCTACTCATTGATGAAGTTAAACGCTATTATAATTGCCATCTCTTAATTATCTGAGCATGTTTGATGATATATTTGTCTCAACTCTTTATTTAAAGGAATAACTATATATATGGAAAAAAAGGAACCATACTTTAGCCCTATAAATGAATATTTTTATATTGTGTAGCTTATGGATGAGATTTCAAATCCAAACCTCCTGAGCTATGACAAACATGCTAGGTAACCTGTTCCTTTTCTTCTCAATTGATCTGGCATTAAATGTCTTTGCCATACTGCAATTCTTTATCATTTTTTGAGATTCCCCCCCATTCTACTGATATACTTCTCCAATCTCATGTATCATCTATCCAATAGTTTGCACAGCCTAAATGAGTAAAGCAACTACTTTAGACTATTTTAGCGGTAGCATTTTAACATATTTTATCGCATTTAGGTAGCAATTGCTAAGTTTAGCTTTTTTCTGCAGCCACATTCAGCTGGCTGCCACAGCTTTGCCTGTAACGGGAACTCAGACTGCACCAAAGAAGGTTACCAAAGATGAACTAGGAAATGTAGCTGGACTAGCTGCAACTGCAACAGCCAGTGGCGGGAAGTTTGACAAGAAGTTGAAAGGAGAAAAGCCTGCTAAAATGCAAGGAAAGCATCGCAAGGTTTGAACTTATCTGTAGAAATGCAGAACTAATTTGATTATTTCTCTTGCATCTCCATTGGAAGCACCAATAATTTTTACTCCTGTCTTTATTCAGTTTCTACCAGTTGTAGAAGGTTCAGGAATTGGCGTACAGGAGAAGGAGCAGACAGACAAGGTTCTAAGCAAACTAATTTCACAGAATTCGCATGAGATACTTAACATTGATAAGGTAAGCTCAGTACATTTGGCATTTGTCTTTTACTATTGCTACAGGTTGTTGGAGTAGAATGTGTAATTGTATGAACGGTTTTGTGGAAAATAGGCTGTGTCAAAGTACACAGTGAAGAAAGAGAAGAATCGAAAGAACGAGCCAGGCAAATATTCTGCAACCTCAAGCAACTTAAAAGCAAAGGGCAGGCCAATGAAAGTAAAGAACAGACCTAATAAGAAGTCTGTAAAGGGAGGTTCGTCAAAGACAAAGAAGGGAAAAGCGAAATGAAACTGATGATGAGCAATTTCCATTTTGATGTTATAGAATTTTGGAATAGATGCAAAATACTTTTTTTATGGGGAAGCAAATAGATCTTCGTTAAAAGATTGTTATTTTGCTGGCATAGTTTATATGTTTTTCTAGTGATCTCCCTCCAAGTTTAAATAGAACCGAGGATCTAACAGATATTATCCCAATAGCTACGATGACTACAAACGGCAGGCGGAGTTTGTCCTTTTTATTTTATCAACCATCCCCATCTAAAATCCAAAGGAAAGAAAGAAAACTACTTTATCTGAAACTTGTGGCAACCGTAAAACATGCAAATTAAACCTTTTTGGTCTTGTATTGCATTAATTCTCTTATGCTAAAATATTTGTAAATTATAAATACGTGATGTGGACATTATACGACATAAATACATTAATATGATAATTTTTAAAAAATAAAAATACAATACGGGTGGAGTATGTTTTTATATAAATATATATTTTAAATTATAAAAATATTATGAGAAAAATATATATTTAAAATAAATATATATTAATTTATTTATATATTAATATAATTATATATATGTTTTAAGTTAAAAAAATAAATGAGAGATAAATATAAATTTATTTATTTATATATAAATGTAATTATACAAGCAAAAAAATTATGATAAAAAGAGAAACTTTGTAATTAAAATTAATTAAAATTATCTAATTAGTAATTTTATTAATATTATATAAATATAATTTTATGATAAAATATATTCTAAAATATCTTAAAGCATTTTAAATAATGACAATTCATATTGTGTGTGTTCTATTTATATTTTTTTTGTGTTAAAAAATAATATATACAAAACTGTGTTTAACATGTGTTAAACGTATTTCCATGTTAAAAAAGTGTCGGCTATGAAGCACGGACATCGACGTAGGACACAGACACGATACGATATGAATACATCAATATGTTAATTCTTAAATAATAGAGACACGACATCAGTGAGATATATTTATATATATGCATATATATTTTTTAAATTATAAAAATATAATAAAAATATTTATTTAAAATAAATAAATATTAATTCATTTATATATGAATATAATTATACAAACACAGGGGCGCACGTACACACACATAAATATATGTTTTAAGTTATAAAAATACAATAAGAGATGAATATATATTTAAAATTAGTTCATTTATATAGAAATATAATTATATAAAATAATTGTGATAAAAAGATAAATTTTATAATTAAAATTGATTATAATTATTTAATAATTTATCAATATTATTTAAATAAAATTTTATATTAAAATATAACTTAAAATATCCTAAAGTATTCTAAATATGTTCTTGTTGTGTTCTGTGTATGTCCTTATAGTATCAAAAATAATAAAGTACGTATGGAGTCATATTTAATGTGTTAGCCGCGTATTGGGTACATGTCTATGTTGGAGAAATGTCAAAAACTGATGTGTCGATACTTCATAGAGTGTCAAACATTAACATTTTATTTTGTTTGAAGTATCAATATTTTATAGCATTACATGCAAAGTTTAAAGCGTTTGAGAAGTCAAATGCGTGGAGAAAAGTTTTAAAATAATAATAATAATAATAATAATTTAGAATTGAAAACTATATTTTTAAATAGTAAATTATACCCGTCGTCTTTAAAAAATTATTTTACTCACATTATCATCTCTAAAATTAACTTTCACATTGGTCATCCCTTAAATTTAAACTTTTAATTAAAAATTGATTATAATAATTTAATAATTTATCAATATTATGTAGATAAAATTTTATGTCAAAATATATTTTAAAATATCTTAAAGTGTTCTAAACATGTTCTAGCTGTGTTCTGTGCATATCCTTATAGTATCAAAAATAATAAAATAATAAAACACATATAGAGCCATATTCGATATGTGTCAGACACGTATTTGGCACGTATCTATGTTGATGAAATGTCAAAAACCGATGTGTTAGTACTTCATAGAGTGTCAAATATTAATATTTTACTTTATTTAAAAAAAGTTTAAAGCGTTTGAGAAGTCTAATGCTCGGAAAAAAGTCTTAAAATCTAAATAATAATACTACTACTAATAACAATAACAATAACAATAATAATTTAGAATTGAAAATTATATTTTAAATAGTAAATTACACTCGTCATCTTTAAAAAATTAATTTGCTCACATTATCATCTCTAAAATTAACTTTTCACATTGATCATCCCTTAAATTTGCACTTTTATAACGTAGTTTCTTACCCTATTTTCTATCTATTTTGTTAACGATAATTTCATATGGCGCTAATTTTAATTTCATGTGGCGCCACTTAAATTGTCACATGATATTGCTATGTCATTTTAGTAGTTGATATGACACCATATTAATTTATAAAATAAATCTATTAAAAATTAGAGTAAATTTCACATATTATTCTTGAAAAATTCACTTTGAACCACCTGTCATCTCCAAAGAATTTACTTAAAATCATATAAAATCAATGGAGACGCTAGAATTCGAACATGCACTCCTAACCTTAAAAATGAATATTTAGTCATTCAAATTACACCTCACGTTCTATATAAATAAAAATTATAAATTATAAAATAATTTTATTTAATAATTAAATAAAATTTATTAATCAATTTAACAAATATATTGATAAATTATTAAAAATTTTAATTTTTTAAAATGAAAAAAAGAATAGTTTGGTATATAAATACTTTTGCAGTATACGAAGTCTGAAGAAAGATAGGACGCATGAAATCTATTATACACAAACTAACTAATTTTAAGTAATTTTAAAAAGAATCAATTTTTTTTTGTTTTTTACACTTGAATAATAATTATTATTATTAAAAATAATTTTGCAAAAAATAAAAATATTACAACAATAATATATTATTTTTTTATAATTTTTTATTTACAAATAAAGAAAAATATAATAAAAATATTACAATAATAATTATGTAATTTTTTACAATTATATTATTAAAAAGAATTTCACAAAACTAAAAATATTATAATAATTAATATTTAAATATAAAAGTAAATTTTTTAATAATTTTTTAATAAATTTATTAAATTGACTAATAAATTTTATTTAATTATTAGTAGATCAAGAAAATTTTTAGTAAGTATTAAACATAATTATTTTATAATTTATAATTTTTTAAAAAATTGTAATTAAAATATAAATAAAGTAATTTTATTATAGAAAGTGACTATAGCTTGAATGTATAGGTATTTAATTTTAATGTTTTTTTTTTTTTTGAACTTTAATTTTAAGGTTAAAGATGCATGTTTGAACATATGCACTTTCGTTGGTGATTCAATGGGTGATTTTAAGTGAATTTTTTATGGAGAATGAGTGTAATTTACTTTGTTTCGAAATGTTGGTCGGCGAGGATCCAACAACAATTATTGCTGTTGAATGGGGGGTTTCTATAAAGATCACTAGCCAATGAGAGTGTTCCAAGTGAGCGGCGACGGACAAAAATCATGGCTTATATTAAAAAAAAAGGCTCACATTTTTTGACCATGGACTTAAACAGTGTGTTGGTCAAATTCTTCTATCCTTCCATTTCCTCTATATATATATATATATAATATTTAATGGAATTAGCTAATGAATTAAATTCAATAATTTAATTTTAGAATTGGGTGTATGATGTTGGCTTACCGATTATGGTGTAGATTCCATTTTTATTTTGATTTCTTTTCTTCTCATTCTTATTTTTAATGAATATTTTTTATTAAAAAAATATTAAATAAATAATTTTATTAATTGTTAACTAGTCCTACTGCATTGAATTGTTTAAAAAAAATAATTAATTATTAGACATTATCAATTTAATTTAATCAAGTGAATAATCAAATTTGGCTTTCAAAACAATAATAATTTTTCTTTTATCTTTTTATATTATTAAAGTAATAAGAGTTCTATGCCTAGAAAAAAGGTACATTACATGGAATGGGCAAAAAAAATATTGATTTGATAAAAAATTAATTAATTTAATTAATTATATTAATTTAAATAAATTAAATAAATTAATTTTAAATTGTATATTTATTAATAAATTTAATTAAATCTAATAAAATCCGATCATCCCATTGAACAACTTAATAATGATAAGTTTTTAAACACAGATTTTTTTTAAAAAAATTATTAGTAATCGTATCGGTTAACCATTCAAATCTAACCCATTCAACCACTCCTCGTCACTAATTGGAAGGGGAAAAAAGAATTTTATATTATATGAAAAGAAGAAAAGGAAAAAAGTATTTTTACTAGGGTTTAAAACTTGTCGTACACTTGCCTACTTCTCCGTGTAAACAAAAGCAAAAGCTAGCGCATAGCCTACGCTAACGCCACCTTTCATTTGCTCTCCTTTCTTCTCTTCTCTGCTTCACTGTACAGGAGAGGAGACAAGGCGGAGCCGCGCTAACGCACACACCATCAAAATCATCTGGTATTCTTTCTTTAAGCGAATATTTTCTCATACCTTTATTCTTGATGCTTTTATAGTTGCATTTTAAGCATATCTGTTCATATCCTCCTAAAGCTTCGTTTTCTATCCTGCTTGCTCGAGACGTCTTCTCAAATTGCTTTTTTTTTTTAATACCCGTTTGCGTTGTAACTAATATTCTTTGCTTATTTCTTTGTTTTGGGTATATATCAAAAGCCTGTGAGAAGAGAAGGAGAGAACAAAGTTTGAAACTTTGGTAGCTATGGGTAAAAATAGCTTGCAAGTTGTTCAACATAGAAACCAGGGTGTGGCATTCTCTAATTCTGGTGTTAAACTTCAATTATTTACCCAAGGAAGTTGTGTTAGAAGGGATGTATTTAATGCCCGTGTCTTGTTTGCTAGTGTCAATCAAGTAGGAAAGGGATTTGGGATCTCTCCAAATTCACTAGAAAATGCCGCGAACTCAAAAATCCCAGCTGCTGCTAGTATGCAGATGAAATTTGTTTCGATTCCTGAACCTACTTTACCAGTTGAGAGGTCTCATGATTTGGTTATAAATGAGGTACTGGAAGTAGGGGATAAAGAAATGGGGATGAAGAAGAAGAAGAAGAAGGAAGCTCGATTTAAATGGAAAATTAAGGTTGGAAATCAGGCAGTGAGAAGGCTAATCGGTGGGGGAATTGCTGGGGCTGTATCTCGGACTGCAGTTGCTCCTTTGGAGACTATAAGGACCCATTTGATGGTGGGGAGTTGTGGGCATTCTACAATAGAGGTGCTTGATAATATCATGAAGAATGATGGTTGGAAGGGCTTGTTTAGGGGCAATTTCATTAATGTGATCCGGGTTGCACCAAGCAAAGCTATTGAGGTATGTATATTCAGGAATCTTTGCTATATATTTATATTTTCTTATTCGATGATATATCTTTCTTCTAGGTTTTGCGGTGCTTTTGTGATTGCTTAATTCCTTGGTTTTAGTGCTTTATTGGTGTTCAAATAATTTGTTCATAGGTTGTATCTTATATGGCATAACCTTGGCTGTCAATTTTTGTATAGCCTTCTGTTCTCTTTCTAAATGGTATTAGGTGGCTTTCATAGTTGTATGACCCTTCTGTTTTTTCGCTGCCTTTTATTGGTTTCTGGTTCATCAAAATGTAACTTTGGTTTGGATGTTGAGTTTTTCTTTGATGATGTTCTTGGGGTGAAGTAAATCTTTGCTGTTCCTAAGAGAAAGTAGTTCCTGTTTTGCAAGTATATGGTTGAAATCTTAATAAATTGGAACTTTGATCTATGTTCGTGGTTGTTTATCATGATATATGTTTAAAATTTTTTTGCAAGGAATTTTTTTCTTTGAAATATGATTTGGGTGTATTTGGTGGCAGGTTTTTTGTTCCCTGAAATGGGGGATCCTTAATGCCGTGTGTTTCCATTTGAGAATACAAATAATGTCAACCCTTTTTTTTTTCGAGATGTTATTTGGGTGTACTTTGTAGGTTATTTTGTTCCCTGAAATGGGGAATCCTTAATGCAGTGTGTTTCCATTTCACAATTCAAATAATTTCAACGTGTGCTCTCTGTCAACTCATTTAATTTCCCACTGTGCCTGGAACCTTTGGTTTCCTAGTCCATTTATCTTGAGTGTTCTGCTTAGATTTTTTTTTTTTCACATTTTTCTCCATCCTTAAGAGAATTCTTCTTGCACCCTCAACCCTCTTGTTATCGTCCTTATCTAGTCTTTATACACTGTATCTGACCCCACATTCCTGTTGGCTTTTGATACATATACTGACATTATGCTAGCAAATTCAACTGGCCAGTTAACTGAAAGATGTCGCCTAACCTGGTCTTTTTGTTTAATCCTCAATGTTCAAAGTTATATCATGAGCTACAAAGTGAATTCTTGAAAATGTGATACAACTATTGTCAGTGTTTTTCATTCTAGCTTCCTGGTATGTACACACAAAGGGCTTTCTTTCTGAACATGAATAAATTATATTTTGCAATCTAGTAATCCCATGTACTTTTCTTGTGGTGAGAGTCCAGGTGCACTTGATTACATATCATACCAGAAATTATACACTTGATTACATATCATGCCAGAAGTTACATCTTAGCATATTTAATGGATGCTTGATGCGAAATTGCTGCTCAGTTAATTATGTCTCTTTGAGAAGATGACCGGTTTTTGTCCAAATGATCTTCTGGGGTAGTTTACAATTTGGGCTTTGGCATCTAAAGGCATTGTCTAATACAGCAAAGTATCTAGCATATTTTTTACACCAAACAGGCTTGAGGCTTCTTGTTCTAAATCCAGTTAAATGCATTAGTTTCAGTATGAAATATCATATCAATGAATGACATTTCTCATGGGACCTTTCTGCAGTTATTTGCTTATGACACAGTTCTGAAGCACTTGACACCTGAACCTGGGGAAAAGCCAAAACTCCCAATTCCTGCTTCATCAATAGCTGGAGCTGTTGCTGGAGTTAGCTCTACATTATGCACATACCCTCTTGAGTTACTCAAAACTCGGCTCACGGTGCAGGTAATCTCATAACTTGGGAAATATAATTGGATTACAGCAACAGCAGTGAATTTTAACTCAAACCTGATTGCAGAGGGGAGTGTACAAGAATCTTTTGGATGCATTCTTAAAGATAGTGCATGAGGAAGGACCTGGTGAGCTTTACAGAGGCCTAACCCCAAGTTTAATAGGAGTAGTACCATATGCTGCTGCCAATTACTTTGCTTATGATACTTTGAAGAAAGCTTACAAAAAGGCTTTCAAGAAAGATGAAATTGAAAATATTGCGACTCTGCTAATTGGATCAGCAGCGGGTGCAATCTCGAGTACTGCAACTTTCCCACTTGAGGTGGCCCGGAAGTACATGCAGGCTGGCTCTCTCAATGGGAGAGCCTACCAGAACTTGCTTCATGCTCTGGCAAGCATTCTTGAGAAAGAAGGACTAGCAGGTCTGTACAGAGGTTTGGGTCCAAGCTGCATCAAAATAGTCCCAGCAGCAGGCATTTCTTTCATGTGCTATGAGGCATGCAAGAGGATACTGATTGTGGAAGAGCAAGATTCTTAATACCAGGAAGAGACATGGAAAATTTTTTTTGTGAAGAAACTATGGATTTTAGTTTATCAGGTCCTTCAGAAGAACTACGGCATAGTGACAGTTTTTACAATATTACATCATTTTGGCTAATCATTTTGTCTATTTAGGTTTTAACAGAGGATCTCTTCGAATATGAAAAATTGAGTTGGTTCTTAGGGATGTGAGTGGCTCTGCGTTAAGTTGGAGCATGTTTTTTTTTTTCCTTTTTTTTTGGTAGAATATTTAAACACAACCTACTATAACAACATTGATGATTGTTAAAGGGAAGATTTGGAAGCTTCAAAAATGCAACTTGGGGTTATTCTTGATCATTCTTGCCTTGGATGTAAAACCTTGACACATTAGATTTGAATGCAATTTGCATTATCTTGCTACGCTAATTGAATGACTCTATTGTGGATATGTACGTTCTTTAATGAGCAACAACTTCAACAATTTTGTTCTAGAAATATAATTTGACCTCAATCCACCCAATACAACAGCCAGAAAAATAACATAAACGAAGCATCCTGAGAGGGTGATGGCCTACAAACTTCATTCGCCAAATCACATCCCTTTGTTTTTCGATCTGAACTTGTGCACATAAGAAACTGCGAGTTGTTTAAGCTTGCAGAGCATAGGATGCTAACCATCGAAAGATTATAAGCATGTAGAATAAGATGGTTTCAATTCCCCACTCTGCCATTATAAGCATATGGAGAACCCAAGTTCAATAACAGTGTTATCTCTAATACTAACATATTTCCACTGCCAAATGCCTAATATGGATCTTTTCATTACTTCTTAAAGCTTTGGTGGAGAGGTAAACCCTCAAGTCAAAAGGAGTAATTTGTTGATCGTGGCTTAGAACACTTTATCATCTGCATTTTTCATTTCTGAGCATCAGGCCGTTCTTAAAAGCATTACCATGTGCATTTTTCAAGGATATCCTGCTCTATTGCTAATCTTACCAAAGCTCTTGATGTGACTCAAGGGCCTATAACCACCATTTCTGCAGTGGAAACCTTCTAAGCAAAGGAGTGAATTGCAAGCCGTGGGCCAACTTAAAAACAATTAGTGTCACTGATCCGAGGATAAAAAAATATATATATCAAATTGAACGCCAAATAAGGCTATCAGATAACAAAATTGAACCTTGATTACACTCCTAGAATAATAAAATTTTCACAGCTACTGAAACCATTTAAAATAACATCACCTGAGACGCCTAGAATATAAGAAATTGACTACTTAAATGAGCTCATTGCTCCAGTTAATTAAAAACAAAAAGAGCAAACCCAACCAAATACTTCAATAAATATCCTTTTTCAACTCTGCTCTTCACCATCTGCAATCTCCCTCTCTTCGGCAGCAGCAGCCATCAATCCATTGAAATTTTCAGTCTTCCCCAGCAATATCTCAATCTGAGAGAGCAAACTCCAAAAAATATTTATTAAAACTAGTCAATGATTTTTTTTAATTTTTTTTTTCAAAAAGATCATTAAGGAAAGCCTTGGTAGAACGGTAAGCGTTATCGCTGTGTGACTGGGAGGTCACGGATTCGAGTCGTGAAAACGGTCTCTTGCAATTGCAAGGGAATGCCGCATACAAAGATCCAGTGGACAAGACCCTTCTCCGGACCCTGCGCATAACGGAAGCATTAGTGTACCAAGCTGCCTTTTTTTTTTAAAAAAAAAATCATTGCTGAACATTATTTCAAGCTGCAAATAGAAATGAATACGAATGTTCCAAAAATAACGGAAAGACCCAACTCTATTAAAGAAATGCAATTCAGGAAAAAAGCACATCAATTCAGTATATGCTAAATGAGAATTCATTGAGGGAAATTTTATACCGCAAGAAAATCACATTCGTGCATATCATGGTAAAATAGTCACGACAGAGTATCCAAGAGAAAATGTTAAAAACTTAATTAAGTATATGCTAAATGAGAACAGGCTGCCCTCTTGCTTCATCTCTCATATCAACTGTTGAAGTCATGATCTCTGAATAGCAAATCAATTACATAAGAATCAAAACTTGATCATTCAGTTTAAACATGAATATCCATGAAAGATCAACAATCTTACTCTTTTCAACAGCCAATCCATTGTTTTTCAGGATTTCTGCAACAGTGACAACAGTGGCAATAGCTGCAAACATAATAGAATAAACAAAATAGTTAATGACTCCATAATGATATACTGGTTCGCATGCATGAAAACTACAGCTTTTTTATTCCAGCTATAAACTTGCAAGCCCTCAAAAATCTGTGGAAAACAAATTCTCGAAAAGGCAATGCCCTTAAATCTTCTCCAGCAAGATATTTATCAATTCATTTGGAGGGAAACTAAGCACATCAAGACCCAAGACAAATGCACAGTAAAGTTCGCTAACATATCAGCTCCAATGACTACTCTCTCTATATCTATAGCAAAGCCTAACCCTAACATCAATAGCCCAATCCCTGTGAAACTACTTTTCAACACAATATACAATACCATGATTAGCATTAAATCCAGAAGATTCTCCTTCTAACATGGTAACCACACAAAAGATATCACTTTCTAAAATGACCAATTTTTGGCCATATGTCATAACCATAGCAAAAGAATTTCAACAACTTAAACCAAATCAAAAGCACATCTGCATTAGTGGTGATTGTCAACAACGATAAGAAAAAATATGATATTCACAAACACAGAAGCAAAAAAGTTGCTAGAACAATTCAACAATCTGCATAAAAGAACAATTTGTAAGCATTTTATTGCAGCAAAAGCTATAATTACAAAACAAATTCAGATTTGGGTAAAAAATAGCTGGAACTAAACATACATCGAATAGAACTAAAGTATCACCTTAACATGGCTTATTATTCAACATAAAGCTTATTTAACAGCAATCAACCATAAGATCAGGAACATAATAACCCTAATAAATCGAAGAATGCCAATCAAAGTAGACGTACAACAAGAATATTGAAGTAAAACTACCAAAAATTAAGATCTACGAAATCACATACCCATCCCAAGTGCTGATAGCTCCACTTCGTTATGCTGTTGCATATACCTCTGCAATTCAAAAAATTGGGCAGAAATAAAAACACTTACCCAACAATTAAAAAAAATTAATTTAGGGTTACGATTAAGCAAAGCTAAAATTGTTATCTCAATAATCAAATAAAGAAGGAAAAAAAAAAGTAAAAACCTAAATCCCAAAATCTAAAAATCTAACCTTTGCGAGATTGACGTAGAAAAATAAGGCTTCTTAGTATTGGAGACTTGAATACGATTTTTCTTGTGTAAATCTCCGGCCAAGTTGATGTTGTTCACTCCCTCTGTAATTTCTTCCATTAATAAAAGCTCGGAAAATGGAAAGAACCCTAACCCTAATCCTCTTTTGTTAAGAGATATAACAGTATAAAAAGGAAACAGAATTATAGATAGAGAAGAGACAGAAGGCACAAGCAGAGAAAAAAGCCTTCAGAAACGTCTTTGATCTTTTTTTTATATATAAATAATACAGAGAAAGCTAGCTGGTCATGGTAATTATAACAATAATAATAATTACTATTGCATAAATATTTGTTTGTGGATAAAATAATTACATGTAATTCCTATATCATCAATTATATTATTTTTATCCAAGGAATTAATAAAAAATACCCTTAAATAAAATACTAAAAAATTTGAGGCCCTTGTAATATTAATTAAATTTTTTTAGATAAAAAGATCTTGGGTTTTTGAGAAAAATATAAAAAAATAAAAATAAAAATAATTTTAAATTTACCATATTTATAAATTATTTATCAAAATATAATAATTTATAAAACATTTATCAAAATACCAGATTTTCGTTAGCTGATAATGAATTTACAGTGAGTTTGCAATGAATTTATAATGATTTATTATGAGTTTATAAATTTCACATAGTTTATTATTGGTTTATTACGAATTTATAATAAAATTACTAAAATACCCCTAATAAAAAGTAAAAATTTTTAAAAATATATATAGTGGAGGGTGTTATTTTTTTAAATATATTTTGAAATTTAAAAGCCCACTCATAATTAGGAATCAATTTTCTTCTTCCCCCATTTTCGAATTCCCTCTTCTCTTTTTTATTCTCTGTTGAAGCAAGAAACTTTTACTGTTGCTATCGAACATTTTCGATTATTTCATCTCTCTTTTTTTTCTTCATTTTAGTATTTTAAGATCAAAGTTGTTGTTTGTCACTCTATTCTTCTCTCGAAGTTGCTATTTTTTTACTGTTCCTTACGCCGATCTCAAGATATTTTCCTCTCTCTCTCTTTCTCTAACTCTCTTTGGTGATTTTGTTTGTGAGAATGGATATGTGTTCGGGGAATATTTGCTTTTGCTCACTTATAGTCCCATTTGCAATTTCGGTGAAATATATGATTTTAATGGTTGCTTTTCGTTTGTTGTTCTTATGATTTAAACACTTTAAATGGAAGAACATGTTGTGCATGCTACTCTTTTTTACTAAAATATGCATTTTTGTTATTGTGAACATGCTATTATTATAATCAGTAGATATGACTTTCATATTAGTTGTTTTTGTTGATGAGTTTGGTATGATTTTGATATGAGTTGTTTGAAAGCTGATATAAGTTAGTAGTAGTGACATGAGTTTGAAATGATTTGTTTTAAAGTTGATATGAGTTTGATATGAGTTATTTTTGTAAAATGTAGTTGATATGAGCTGTTTTAAGTTTAATATGAGTTGTTTTAAAGTTGATATGAGTTAATAGTAGTGATAAGAGTATGATATCAGTTGTTTTTGTGATATGTAGTTGATTTGAGTTATTTTAAAATTGATATAAGTTTGATATAAATTGTTTTAAAGTTGATATGTATTTGATAAGAGTTAGCAGTAGTGATATGAGTTTTTTTTATGAAATGCAGTTGATATGAGTTGTTTTAATTTGGTATGAGTTTGATATGAGTTGTTTTAAAGTTGATATAAGTTAGAAGTAGTGTTATAAACTTGATATAAGTTTTTGTGATATACAATTGATATGAGTTTGATATGAGTTGTTTTGAGTTAATATGAGTTATTTTGAGTTAATATGAGTTATTTTGAGTTAATATAAGTCATTTTAAAGTTAATATGAGTTTTATGAAAGTTGATATGAGCTTGATATGAGTTAGTAGCAGTGATATGAGTTGTTTTTGTGAAATGCAGTTGATATAAGTTGTTTTAAGTTTGATATGAGTTGTTTTAGATATGGGTTATTTTAAAGTTGATATGAGTTGGTAGTAGTGATATGAATTTAATATGAGTTGTTTTTGTTATATCCAGTTGATATAAGTTATTATAAGTTTGATATGAATTGTTCTAAAGTTGACATGAGTTTGATATAAGTTGGTAGTAGTGATATGAGTTTGATATGTGAAATGTAGTTTGTATGAGCTATTTTAAGTTTGATATGAGCATGATATGATTTGTTTTAAAGTTGACATGAGTTTAATATGATTTGTTTTAAACTCATATTAAATTCATATCAAATTTACTAACTTATATCAAACTCACATTAACTATACTAAATCATATCATCTCATATCAACTATACTAACTCATATCAAACTTATATCACTAATATAATTCATATTAACTTATATCAAACTTATATCAACTTTAGATGTAGTAACCATTATAAAACAATATAATAACACATGTCACATTCGAATAAATAATAGTCATAAATAAAATTTTCAATATTATTATTCCATAATCAATACAATCCGTAATTATTGAACATCCTGTATTAAAGTCAGAATATTTATAATACAAGAGACCATTATTATTTTTTAACAATCGATACTCTTGAAGAACTTTGTAAACGGATAGAATTTTGGCAAATAGATCTATTGTGAATGATGATTTTTTTTTTCTCACCTAGTGAAGGAATCCTGCGTTTTTTGCACCTCCGAGTTATTGTACGCACATCTGGTGGTAAAAAAGTGACTTGACGAATGTGCTACGGAATAAACCAATAAGTGATATGAGAAATTAGATTTATGACTTCTTTAAATATTTCATACTAAGATTCACATGAGTAATATGGAAAGCACAACTCATAAGCTTCATAGCTGCTATTTCTAACAACCACAAGGGCAGGCACATATAGGAGTTGATCTAATTGGAACTTCCTGCAAGAATAAATCCTTAGAGACATATCGTTAATATAATTCATATTTACATCCTTAACGTCATTTTTTGTTGTTGCTAGAAGCTCCATCTGCAAAATAGCATTAACATTATAATATGACAATATCATAATAAATGACAAATGAGGAAGAATAAATAAAGAACTATGACATTAAAAAAATAAAGAACTTACATTCATTTTTTGTGCTTTCATCATTCTTTTTTTCAAATTTTTTCCAACATCCATTGCCATTTTATCCATTGATTTCTCTGCTTTGGTTTAACATTCATAAAACCATTTTTTATACATCTTTCTCACTTTGCCTACAAATGCAATAATTGGAAGCTCTTTGGCTCTTACAAGCGCAACATTAACTGATTTGAAAATGTTAGTCGTCATAATGCTATACATTCCTCTATGCATATAAGACTGCGTCCACCTATCAAGTCCAACACTTTCTAGATAGTTTTGGCATTAAGAATAATAATGCAAAAATCACCAAAAATTTTAGTGAAATCATTTATTTTTTAGGATTTAACTGGTTTTATAGTAGTGGTTCTCAAAGTTCTTGGTTATATGTTTAAATTTGTACTTCAAATTTTTTAGCAATTCATATATGTAAATCCCATATAATGCATTTAGGAAAACATATGCTATAACCTTTTAAATACTGAGGTGTCTGTAAAAAATAATAACATAATTTGATCTTTCACCAAAAGCTTCCTTCGACTTCATAAGAAACCATGCCCATAATGCGTAGTTTTCTAAATCACTAATCTCGAATGCCAACGGAAACATCTGTTGGTTTGTATCATGCCAAATGGAGTAAAAAGCATGCCCGATGCTTCCCTTTCAAATGAGTGTCATCAATAGTAATTACAGATCTGTAATATTGAAAACCTTTCATTGAAGCATAAAAAGTAAAAAAAAAAAAGATACAAAAATCTATTATCATCACCACATTGTAAATGTATGACCATACCCAGATTTGTTTCACCTATCATATGCAAATATGTAGGTAGAATTGAGAAAGATTGTTCTGGAGTATCAAAATTGATTTTTTCATATGCATACTCTCATCCCCTCCGAGCGACAGAATAACTAATTTGAATACTAAATTTATTGTACATGTCTTTAATCATATCCTTAGGTTTCAAAATCCTCTTAGAATTTATGAATAACTTCTTAATACACTCAACGATAACCCAATTAGTTGCTTGTCTGTGTCTATTTTGATCAAAATTGATCAGACATATATATTGAATCACATATTTTATCATCATTCAACAACCCTTCGAGTCTCCAAAACTTTTCGTTCTCAATCTCTATGTACAAGTTTTATCAATACAGTGCATAACGAAGAAAGAAATATTAGACTTGAAGATCCCAAATTAGAATTTCTCTCTAATTTCAATAAAGGACATAGTTGTCTTAATATCATGCTTTGACTTGAATATTTCTCCCTCCTCAATCATTTCAAATATAGAACTTTTGCCTAATAATTCTAGATTACTATGCATGCAAACAAGTTTGCCATAGTTTCTTCATTGTTAGTAATAGCATGTTCTGCCTTAATATTATAATCTATATGAGTTTTATCGTGTTCCGTTGAAATGTTATGTGATCATCATTAGTATGTTCTACCCCAACATTATAATCTACAGAAATGTCAATATTATGTTCTACCCATTTCTTTACAGGTGAATTAGCCACATCATGCTCATTTTCATAATATTCCAGGACTACATGGATAGATTCAGTAATCAGTACAATCCTTGCATTTGCATTTTCTAGTATTAAATCAAGACCCGGTATCTTTACTTAGATAGTTTTTTTTTTCACACCCTGAGGATCATTATTATCATGTCCAGATTTATATGCTCTTTTTTCAACACTAACAATCAATAGATATTTAATTTTATCCCCCGTAGCAATGCTCATAAATATCTTAAGTGATTTACGACATCATATAGAGGATGTGGATTGTTACCAGTAACAAATTTGAATTTAATCTTTGGTGTGCTGTCAATATGAAGCGCCTCCGATACTGATTTCTTAAGTTTATTGAAATCAACCATTTTATTCAAGAAAACATATTCCGTAAAACCATCAATATATTTATTGATATTCATATTAAAATTTTCACCGCAATGGATGAGAATTATTATATCCATTAAATGAATTCGTCCTCCGATAAGTTTTAAGCTCTTTATCAATACTCTACAATCATAATTACCACTATCAAATTCATATCAAACTCAGATCTACTAATATCAAACTCAAATAAACCCATATCAAACCCATATCAATTAATATCAACATTAAAATTACTCATATTAATATTAAAACTACTCATATCAACTTTAAAATGATACATTAATTCATATCAAATACATAATTACTAATATCAAACCCATAGCAACTCATATCAAAACTGCTAACTCATATCAACATCAAAACAACTTATATCAACTCATATCAAAACAACTTATAACTATATCAAAACAACTTATATTAAAACTCATATCAATCTCATAACAACATATATCAAACTCATATTTACACATATCAAACTCATATTAACATCAGAACAACACATATGCTCAAAATATACACATAAAGAAAAAAAGAGGTGGAATGAAGAAAGGTGAGGAGAAAGATCTATAATAATATTGTAAAATTTATAAAAAAAATTCAATAAAGTATTATTCAACTTGTTGACAACGTCATTTTTGAAACCGAAAACATACATGCATTGTCCATTTCTTCTAATATTATCTCAAATTAGATTTTTTTTCTAGGAAAAAAAATAATTAAATTGACTTACTTTTACTTGAGTGAAATGAAACAAATTAGCTGCCGATAAATGGAGCCACAAAATATAGAGAATATCAAAAAAGAAAAAGATAGAGAGGAGATCGACAAACAAGAAGAGAGAGAAGAGATTGAAAAAGAGAAAGAAGAAGAAGATATCGAAAAGAAGAGAAAGAGATGAGCGGATTGGGGAGGGGGGAAAGAGAGAAAAAAAAAGAGAAAGAAAAAGTGTTTGTGTTATCATATTCTATTTTAGGGGGTTGAGGAATACTTTTATCTAAAAAGGTCTAATTAAGATTATTAAGGTCTAAAATTTATTAGTATTTTGCTCATGGGCATTTTTTTTGTCAAATCCCCCCCAAAAAATTAATTTTTGAATTACAATTATACATATGAAGTTCTTCTTTTAATATTTAAAAAAAGTTCGAAAAGAGGCGTGGCCTAAAAAAACAAAAGGCAAAATTCTACTCTTTTATATGATACTAAAGGAAAAAATACATTTTCTAATAAAAAAAAGAAAGAAATACATTAAGTTCTAAATGGAAAAACACATTATATCACTCTTTTTTTTCAATAATATTTTATGATTTTCATATACTTTTGATATATTAAAATTAAAACCATATTAGATATACATCTTTTAAAATTATATTTTTTTTATTAATTATATTTAAAGAAAAAAAAATCTAGGATTCAAATTAGACCCAAACATGAGTAATAATACTTTTAGCCACAAAATTAAAAATTGGTAATTTTTAAAAATTATATAGGAAAATAGTATAAATAAATTCTTTAAATTTTCTAAAAGGTACAAATTAGCTCTTATAAAAAAAAAATTGAGCTCAATTATACACTAATTTTTTAAAAACAAACTTTTCAAGCCCTCCAATAAACGTTTAATTAACTAGTTTCAGTATTGCATTCTTTGGTTGATGTGTATTATTAAATATTTATTAAATATATATTATTAATAGTTGAGGGGTCCACATAGCTAGTCAACATATATTTAATTTTCTTCTTCTGCCGATCTCAGGCATCTCTGAGCATAGTCTTTGGCGGCTGCAACTTCATCAAAAGTTTTCTTAATGGCCTCCGCGGTCTCTTTTCAATCCTTATGTGTAAGACCATTTGATAGTTTATTATTTGATGTTGGGATTATTGTTAACTTGATGGGGGTTGTGGTTGTTTTTGTAATTTGAAAAAATCATATTCTGATCTCTTGGATTTTGTCTTTGTCTTGGTGTCGATTCTTTATCTTCTACATAGAGTGTCCAAGCGGTGTTGCTAGTGATGTTGGTGATTCTTATTTTCACTTTGAGCTTTTCGATTGAAGAATCCCGAATCTATAAGTGATGAAGGGTAAAAATTCTCCCTATTCCAGATAGAGAAAGCTTGTAATGGCATGCTCGAGGTGATGAAGGGTAGAAATTCCTTTTTTTTTTATCTTACAATGTCTCATCTATGAAATACAGTGTTGATTGTATTTACAATTCTTTATTTTTTAATTTTTCTAAAAATATTGCTTTTAGATATGTGTGATTTAGTGTTCATCTTATATTTCTGCTTCGTGTCTGAATTTTCAGTTATTTAATTCAATTGAAATTTTATAGTCATGAAGGATGATAAGCTCTTAAGCCCAGTTCTCCTCATCATAACCACTCTACGCAGTGGAGGAGCCAGAATTTAGGTGGAAGGGAACAAAAATTCTATAAAAAAAAAGCTAAATAATTATAAAGTTTTTAAGATTTTACATATTATACTGGTCAGTCTCTGTATTTTCAACATCTAATTTTTGCATCTTTCAGTTTTCAAAAATTAAACTGTTTATTCATTCTGTTAATATTTTCATCCTAAAATTATTAGTAAGTTACTTTGGTATTATAAAATAATTTATTTATTTTTTCTTTATATATATATATTTTATTATTTGTTAAGTCATGCTTATTTTTAATTTTATTTATATTTTTTACATATAATTTATTTTAATTTTATAAATATTTTAATAAGTTATTTTAATTTATATATATTTTTATAAAGATAAATATATTATTAATTTATATATATTCTTATAAAGATAAATATATTATAAAATAACTTATTTGCTCTTCATTTATATATATTTATCTTTGTTATTTATTAAATTTATTTTATTTTTAATTTTATTTTATATAGATCGTCTGCAAAATAATAAAAAATATTATTTGTATTATTTGAAATTATTTTTTAGTAATACCTATAAAATTAAAATAAATAATATATATAGATTGCCTATAAAATAATAAAAGATATTATCCGTATTATTTAAAATTATTTTTAATAATATTTATAAAATTAAAATAAATTATGTGTAAGAAATATAAATAAAATTAAAAATAAGCATGACTTAATAAATAATAAAAAATATATATATATAAAGAAAAAATAAATAAATTATTTTATAATATCAAAGTAATTGACTAATATTGTTATGATGAAAATATTAACAGAATGACTAAACAGTTTAATTTTTAAAAATTAGAGGATGTAAAAATTAAATGTTGAAAATACAGAAACTGACTAGTATAATATGCAAAACCTCAGAGACTTTATAATTATTTAGCCTAAAAAAATTACAAACTAATTTGTATTTAATTTTATATTAAAAAATTCATATAAATAATTGACATTAATATTTATATTTTATTTTATTTTTATATTCAATATTTAAATGTTAAAATTTTTATTATTTTTATTTTAATATTTAAATATTATTTTAAAAAATTACATAATATATTATTTTTTAAATAATATTTATATATTTTTGAGATATTTTAAAGAATGTTTAAACTAATTATTTTTTTAATAAATTTATATAATAAAATATCTTTTTTTTATAAAATAATTAATCTAATCACAAAATCTCTAAATGTAATTTATAATTAAAATATAAAATAATTAACTTAATCATAAAACTTCAAATTTTCAATTCATAGCATACTCAAATTTCAAAATAATTAACTTAATTATCAAAATAATAAATTCAAATATATAAATGTTAAATTATATTAAAATAATAATTATAAATAATTATAATACTCAATAATATTATCAAAGTAATAAATTAAAAATTAATTTTAAAATAATTAATATCTAAAAATTAATTTTAAAGGATATACATATAGGGGGCGCAAATGGAGTCCATGCCTCACCTTGGTTCTGCCTTGACTCTACTAGTGGCCAAGCTTATTCCAATTTTTTTTTATTTATATCTAGATTTAGCAAATTTTACTCTAGCAAAAATCAGAGAGGATGCAAATTGTTACTTGGGTCCCATAGTGAGCCGATTGTAGTTCTTTATTATAGAGCCCAGAGGCGAAATTAGAGGGGTCATGAGAAATCGTCCGACACCCCCTCATCGGTGGCCAAAAGGGAGAGTTTTAGTCGTCAGTGGCTGCCGTGTAATCTCAACCCCCTGCTGAAATTACACAGAGGCAACGAGGGGTTAAAAAATCCCTTATTGCAAATTTTTAGTTTTTAAATTTTCACCAAGGGCTTAAAAAAATAATTCAGCCCTAGGGTTGAGTTAAAAAAATATATATATAATGTATGATTTTTGAATCACGTGTTCCAACCCCGCCCCTAACCCCTTTGCTCCCCATTCCCTGCCCCACGCCCACTGATAGTAGAGACTCGCAGTCGACGACGAGCGATATCAACCACCATAGCCGACTAACGACCACTAGCCCCGTGGAAATTCAATTAATTTAAAAAGATTCTCAGAATAAATATCATAAATTAATTTAAAAATAAAATAAAATGGAAAAAGCAATGAAATTTTAATTGTATTCCCAAATTGCTTCCTACATTTTCACAGTTAAATAGAAAGTTCGCAATTCGAATTAACTAAATATCCCAGAGGGCATAACCTTTAATTATGGCCTAGGTTGAGGCATCACATAAGCTAAATTCCAACACAAACAAAAGGCAATTGAATAACATAATATTTTGTACCAACATAAGATAATAAGAATCAAAAACAAATTTTACTAAAATTTCATTCACTGTAACATATTTCATACCACTTAAAATATGTCAATACGAAATGTATACTGGCTGAAACTTCACACTGTCAACAAAAATGTCTTCAGTAACAGAAACATCTGCCTAGTAGCATCTAATGCGGTCAAACAAAATTATATCAACCATCAAAATACCAATAATCATTTTGAGTGACAAGTACAATCAACAAAATGCAGTGAGGATAAAACTTGACATGGTTATATCCAACTTTCACTTGGTCTTCAGCAGCAATTCTTTTCTAAATTACCATATCCTATCAGGTTGTACACTTAAAAATAAGCCGACAAGATGAAAGATGCATTTCTAATCCCACCCACTAGCAACAATAGGTTCATAACCATGAGTTGAAAAAGAATAAGATTCAGTACTGGTAGGAACAGCAAGAGAAGTATCACCAGATGAGGCAGCGTAATAATCAATACTGCCTGAAACAGCATCACCGTTTGCACTAGGAGAAGCATAAGAATCCATAACAGGACCTGACTGGTAATAATTCTCATCTCGAAAATCATAGGCACCAAACTTATTACTGAAATGTCGCTTGATCTGACTACTGCCACCATAAGATGAATTTCTAGCATATTGGATTAGCCAAGATGGGACCTCTTGATTTGCTTCCTTCATTAGTTCAACAAGTGCCTTAGCAAGCGGGATGTTCTTGTCACTGAAGAAAGCAGTTGCCAATCCAGAGTTTCCAGCACGCCCAGTTCGTCCTATTCTGTGAACATAGTCATCTATGGCTTTTGGCAGATCAAAATTGATGACATGGGACACATGAGGAATATCCAGACCTCGTGAAGCAACATCAGTTGCCACCAAGATAGGAGCTACACCACTCTTAAAAGATTTTAGAGCTCGTTCTCTCTCCTTTAAATTTAACAAAAAATATATGTATGAGAAGAAGATTTGAAAGAAAATCAAGAAAAAATAAATACATATCAGTTTTGATATGGAGATAAAGGGTTGTCTGAAATCCTTAACAACAAAAATCTTCAAACTATTATCAAAACATTATCTACCACAGCAATGCAGGATACAGAAAATCAAATTATATCATTGATGACAACTATATACTAAAGTAGTTCTTGGCACAGAATACGTATACATGCAAACCTATTTACAGTTCCATATAGCATATTATATCATTATCGCATAGATAAGCACAGTGAATTAATAATGCATAGGCAGATGGCAGAAGGTAAATATAAATCAACGTTATATGGTATTGTAACAAACATTAGAACAATACTTAGAGTGTCTAAAGGCAAGAGATAAACAGATGTGCTGACCATTTGAACTTTGTCACCATGTATTGCTGTTGCTGGAAAACCACTTCTAGACAACCAATGTTCTAATGCATCTGCGCCCCTCTTTGTCTCCACAAAAACCAGTGTTAAGGCACGCTGCAGCAAATTAAGATTTCATTTTCCAGCAATGGTTACATGCATAATTAAATTGAATGCACTTCAACTAAAACAATTATTGGAGTCAGTCTACAAATAATTGTACAATTTCTATCGCAAAGAAACATGACATTTAAATGAACAAATACCTTGCCATGGGATCCACTTGCCTTTTGAGCCCGAAGAAGATCCATAAGATGGTTTCTTTTGTCCATATCTTGAACGAATTCAACTCTTTGTGCAATCAAAACAGTACTTGATCCAACTCTTCCCACAGCAAGAAAAATGTAGTCTGAAAGAAAATCTGATGCAAGTCTCTGCAAAGAAAAATTAATCAGCGGTGAGTAGTTTGCTAATAAATAGATAACAGCAAATTTACAATCAGCACATGAATAAGGAATAGCATCAGAGAAACATAATGCTTTATGTAAACAGACAGACATGCTAATGCATTTTTCTATTCTGTTCATAAACAACTAGTGAGATCCTTAACCATAAATCATAATCCATAATACTGTTTAGACTCCTAAAATGCAATCATAATTGACCAGTCACATTATAACTAAGTATAATCTTGTCAAAAGAGTAATAATAGTACAGTCAATTGGCAAGGAAGACATGACATAAAAAGACAGCCCACTTAAAACTTTAACATCTAATGTACAGGCAAAATAAAACAAGCATTAGAAGCAAATAAAATTATATAACACTCACCACAGTTGTCCTTACCATTCATCTTCTTATCAAGTCATACGAAATAATGAAAGCTTTTAAACTTTATTATATGAAGATAGGAGTGCAGGAAAAACTATCTCCAGGCAGAATCACAAACTTATTCGAACATTTTCTATAACAGATTCAATGCATATCCATCTATACTCAGATTCAGAAATTCGAAGATTATATAATAACTGAAATATCTAGAATTGACTATTTGAAAAGCAACATAACCAGAATGAGAATCAGCAAACCTGTATCTCAAGTGGAAAAGTAGCACTGAAAAGCATTGTCTGCCTTTCACCTGGTGGAGGCATGTCCATTTGTTGGACAATCTTCCGAATCTGAGGTTCAAAACCCATATCCAGCATTCTGTCTGCCTCATCAAGGGCCAAATATCTGATCATCTCAAGTGAAACTTTCCCTCTCTCGATCATATCAACTAAGCGACCAGGAGTTGCAACTAGAATGTCAACACCCTTCTCCAAATTGCGAAACTACATAAAGGTAGGCCAGGTAATCAGAAATTGAAGCAATTGCATGTAGTTCATCAGTGCAGCATCCGCAAACTCATACAGCACAAAAATAATCTTATTAATAACACAGTTTGAGAAACGAAACTAAACCAAGACATTAAAAATCAATCATGCATTTTATAACAGTTGATTGCAAGATAAAAGAGAGGAAGGAAATGAAAAACAGCTAATACAAAAAAGGGCAATTAAACTATAATAAGATCAACAACTACATGTACAAAGTAGTAATAACAAACGCAATATACACAAACAAAATTAGTCAATCCAAGTGATTAAATGCTCAAAAAACCAGGATCACACACAATCAAAAGATTATGCATCTTTAATTTATAAATGAAAACTTAAATGAGTATATAAACCATACACAACATCAAAATTCACACCACGAAATGAAATGTTTTCACCAATCAAAAGACTAAAAAATTGTAAAAAAAAAAAAAGCACCATCATAAAATACAATAATACTGTGAACCTGTTGTACTATGGGTGCCCCTCCATATGCAACCACAATCTTCACCCCCGTGTTATAAGCAAATTTCTGTGCCTCTCTATGAATCTGGCCAAAACAAATTAATTCACCAATCGATTATAGATACGACAAAAAGAATAAAAAGAAAAGGTATAAATAGATTGAGAAAAGACCACTTATGCACAGAAAAAATTCACTTCTTACCTGACAAGACAATTCCCTGGTAGGAGATAGTATGAGAGCGGAAGGGTACGCCATCCGGACCCTACCACGACCCGACCCGACTCCATTTAACTCACCCCTCAAAATCCCAGCAATAATGGGAAAACAGAACGCAGCAGTTTTCCCTGACCCAGTCTGTGCACAAGCCATCAAGTCTCTCCCAGCAACCGAAATGGGTATGGCATGTTTCTGAATCGGAGTTGGTTCCACATACTTACACCTCTTAATGTTCTCATTCAAACGCTCTCCCAGATCAATTTCAGTGAAGGTATTCACAGGTGGTGGTACATTGGAGCCAGTGACTTGAACGGGAATATCCTCATACGCATCAAAGTTAATAACAGTATTTTCATCAGTATTATTGTTACCATCACCATCACCTGATACCTCAAGCTCATCAAAATGTTCACTTCCGTCAAATGGGTAGTTTGCGTTTGAGTTGACAGAATCTCTCAAGGAAGGCCCCCGTTGAGATTGGCCATAACCAAAAACATACCCACGGCCACGGCCACGGCCACGTCCACGACCACGACCACGTGAACGACTGCCACCACCACGTCGAGACGAACCTGGTTGAGGAAAACCGTACGCATTCACAGACGACTCATTAGCGTAACCAAAAGAAGCGGTGGTGCTTCTGATGGGTGGCGGTATATAAGAGGGTCGGGTCGGACGAGTTGGTTTCCGGGATGAATTAATCTCAGTGGTGGCCATATTAGCCCATGTCATGATTATGATTACCCTTTTGAGGTTTACTTAAAAAAGAAACCCACAAAACCAAAAACAAAACAAACCCTTTTCAAATAACAATAGAAAAAGTGCAAAGAAAGAAATGTAAAAGCTTGAATAAGAGAAAAATGAAGAGACCCTTTTTCACGTGTTATGCTCCTATGTATACTAGTAGGGAAATAAGCTTCATCTCCTTTCCCATAATAAAAAATAAAAAATAAAAAAAGCTGCAAAACCCTATTTAGTAATACCAGTAAGAGAGAAACCCACACAGAGAAGCCATTAATGCCTGCTTACAAAAAAAGAGAAATTTGTTTTCTCTCTCCACGTCATTGATTTTGCGTGTATAAACGCTTCTTCTTCTTATTTTTTTATTTACCGAAATTGCCCTTTTATCAGACTCCATCTAAAAGTTTAGTGTCTTACGTAGTGCATGTTATGGTGGGGAGCTTAGTAGATGATTCAAACTGTAGAAAATATCTGTGCAGCTCGTGGGGCCACGTATGTATACGTGGCAATCTATAATTTGCCGTTTTTGAGTTTGTGTAGTATTGGTAGAAGCTCAAGTATTAAGGAATTATTCAATGCATCGTATTCCTCCAAGTGTTTCTGTGAATATGATGTTCAATCATCCATCTATGACAATGCATAATTAAGAAAAATTCTACTATAGATTTAGTCAATATTCTCATTTATATTCCCTTCAAAAAAAAAAATATATTCTCATTTATATATCGTACCAATAATAAATTATAATTTAAATTATAATATTTAAAAAAATTTAAATTTAAATTTTTTTAAATTATAATTTATAATTGAGCTAATTCATATTTAAGACCATAAACCATATCCTCCTTAAATTTTTTTCATAATTAAATACAAATATTTAATTTATTCATGATTTTCATCCCTACAGTTTGATTTGAAATTTATTCATTTTTTTAAAAATTCAAAATAATTTAATTTAAATATATCGATTTATGGGTCAATTTATTCAATACTTCAATTGGATTCAAGCTAACTCATTTTATCTTTGGAACTCATTTATGGTTCCAACTTCCAAAATCTATTTGAACGTTTAGATTCTATTGGAAAAAAATCACTAATTTTTTCAGTTTGATCACAAATTTTTAAATTTATAAAAAATAAATTTTAACATAATTTATAATATTATAATGTGACTTTTTGTGCCACATGACATTGATTAAGTTGTATATTAATCATAATAATTCTAAAAATGAAAAACAAATACTCCTAAATCAAAGCACAATAATTCCACAATTGAAAATTGGATTAACAACCCTTAAATCACAACTCAATAATTCTAAAAAAAGTTTCCTAAATTCATAGTTAATTAGTTAAAGACAAACAAAAATCGAAAATGAGAAGTCAATCAATATAAAATAAGAATTTTGATGTAACATACTACAAATACATGTTTTTTTTCATCATTATAATATATGGAAGAAAAAATTAAATTTTAATCCGTCTAAAATAGGAGAAATTGAACATAACAAGTACACTTACACAGTTAGATTATACGTTAATGTTCTACTATAAATGCATGTTTGATAATGACATATTGTAAGTGGATGTAACTTAAATTAATATCAACTAAGTTACTAGATAATATTGTACATTATATGTATTTTTTTTTATAAAATTAAAAGCCATGACAAAATTGAAAAATGATAAAATCTACATATTTTTTATAATTAATTTTTTATATTTAAATTGCTTCAACATTCTTAATTTTTTATTTTAAGAAAATATAGTTAAGAGAAATGTAAATATTATTACTTTTGATAGTGAACAAGAGTGATTGTTCAATAATTTTTCTCCTATAATAAATAATTTTTAACCAATAAAAAAGATTGTTAAACAGTTATTCTCTAAAGAGACTGTAATTAATATTTTTTTATATTTAAATTTCAATAAATTGACTTTCCAATTAAAATAAGTTGAAAATGTTTGGTAATCCGTTTTCTCTATTTCTCATTGTTCGTTATTATATTCCCGAAGTCAATAGTAGTTAGGCAAGTAAAACTCTTGCCTCTATTTTCTGCCCTTTTCCAAAAACTCTGCCTTTTTCCAAAAACAAGTTCTCAATTTCCC
Source organism: Garcia nutans (assembly GCA_947685225.1). Taxonomy (NCBI): domain Eukaryota; kingdom Viridiplantae; phylum Streptophyta; class Magnoliopsida; order Malpighiales; family Euphorbiaceae; genus Garcia; species Garcia nutans. Next base: position 11,700,429 of record CANTUV010000061.1, on the reverse strand, counting down.
CCAGCACATATAAATCACAATTTTTTTTAATCTACAATTAATTATTTCTTCACATCGATTACCATATTGTGTCCCCAATGCGATATCTCTTGATAAAAAGCTTAGTATGAGATTAAAAAGTTTAGATTATAAATTTTCAACTTTTATTTTATATTTTTTATAAAAATATTTTATATTTTTATAAATTATATCATATATAAACACACAATTTATAACATTTAATAATAAATATTATAAAAAATTATTAATAATTATCATATTTAAATTCAAAAATCATCGATAATGAATATATACATATATAATCATTCTAACACAATAAAATTTATATTTTTTCTATAAACTTTCTTCAATTTTGATTAAGTTCTTAGTCATTGATTTTTGAAAGTTTTTCTTATCTTTCTATGAATAGGTACACTATCACTTTTTTTTTAAAATTTTTTTATGTCTGTTTTCACATTTTTCATGAGAACTATTAATTTCTTTATTATTTTCTCAATCTTTACTAATTGAAGGAATTTTAGTAGAATGATGAGAATTAACTCTTCCAGCAATTGTATCACCATACTTTTTATAACATTCTTTTTTTTTTAATATATTTTTCTTATCATTTTATTCACCTATTAGAAAAAAATCATATTAGTTCATTTTAATAATGTATCATAATATTAATTAGATATTATAGATAATAATTAAAATAAAATAAATTATTAAAAATAAAAATTTAAAAATAAATGTCAATTACAATCTTTATGATTAGATTTGCAAAAGAATAAAAGATAGCAAAAAATACATGTAAAAAATATTTAAAAAAGTATAAAAATTAAAATTTACATAAACTATGATAAAACGAGAAAAAAATGTAACATTTTATCAATAAAAAAGATCAACGAGAGGGGGTAGTGAACAAAAAAAACAAAGAAAAAAAAACAAAAATTGTTGTTAATATAAATATCTTTTCAAAATTAAAATATTCAAAATCATATTTTATGATTTTTGTATTTAACATAATTTTTTTTTATTTATTTAAGTATGAAAATCTAAAACTTAGTGATATTACTAAACACACTTTGATTTTTTCTTTTCCTCTTAAAAAACTAAAACTGAAAAACAAACATCAACCCAAATGCAGCCTAAATTGATTTCCATTTATTATGTGGGAGATTTAATGAATTTACTATCATTAATTCATTGTGTATTTGCTCATATTAAATTATTGTACTTCTTAATATTAATAATCATTAAACACATTTATTTAAAAAAATTGTGAAATATTATTAGTTGAAAATTATACCAAATTTAACTTCAATTTTTAGTAGTTCAATTTTATTTTTTTTAAATATTGTGTTTATGAAATGAGCAGAATAATATTCTCAACTTGTTATACAAATTGAATCGTAATTGTATGTTTAAAATAATGAATAATTTGAATTTCACAATTAGAAGAAATTCAGAAAAAATTATATGAAATTAATTAATGAAATTAAATATAGTAAAATTATACCATACACAAAATATAAAAATTCATACCAAGAAAGGAAATGTTTTCACCAATCAAAAGATTAAAAAAAGTGAAAAAAAAAAACACTATCATTATTGGAGATCTTGTACAGCTCACCATATATTGTACAAGTCACAACTACTATCACTCCCATATTACAGCTCCTATTATTCAGACAAATTAACTCTTGTTATTTAGCCTTAATTCCATTATTGCTATAATGAACTCTTGTATATAAACTATGGCTTATTCAATATACGGTATCAGTTTTTGGCTTCTAATATCAATCTCTCTTATATGGTATCAGAGCCACCCATGGAGCAATCCTCATCTTCCACCACAAATCAAACTTCTACTTTAACTCGGGCTACACCAACCTTGTCTGCCACTTTACCTCATGCTAAACTTTCCTTCTCAATAAAACTCAAACCTACTAACTACTTAATCTGGAAGACACAGTTCAATCCCATTATCAAATGTTATAATCTCTCTAAACATATCAATGGCGCACCAGCACCTGCTCCTATCATTACTGACACCACCACGAATAAATCAGAACCTAATCCTGATTATTTGAAATGGTTGCAATAAGACCAATTTTTGCTCAGTTGGATTTTATCATCCCTAACTGAGGAAGTTTTCCCTTATGTGACAGATTTAGACACTGCCAATGAAGCATGGAAGGCAATATCAGATGCCTATGGGTCTGGTAATAGCGCTAGACGAGTTCAATTGCACATGGCTCTTCAAAATATTACTCTTGATGACAAACCCATTGCTCAATTTTTGCGTGAAGCCAAAGCAATTGCAGATGAACTTGCTCTCTCTGGGACACCAGTTTCTCCTGATGAATTTAACGCTATTATTTTTAGATTGCTACCACCAGAATATCATCATGTTGTAACACCTTTAATTGCAAAAAAATCTTAGCTATCATTCTCTGATTTATCTGGTCGTCTAATTGCTCTTGAGATTTTACTGCAGAGTTCTCGCAAGCTAACCTCTATTGCAGCCAATGTTGCTCGACAAACCAATTATACTTCACGACAATCTACTCAGAATTTCCAAAAGAGCAATTTCAAAAACAAAAACAATGGAGGTCCTTTTGATAACTCCAAAAAAGGACAAAAAAAAATTGTTCCTAAATCCTTGTCAGATTTGTGATCTTAACAACGATCAAGCTAAATGGTGTCGCAAAAGGTATGACTCTGATTCAGAGAACATTACCGCAAATGTTGTCTCTGTTCATGCCTCTCCTTCAGGTGACTAGTTTCCAGATACCGCGGCATCTCATCATATGACACCAGATTTGGCTGCACTACAAATTTCAGAAGAATATAAAGGACCTAACAAGGTCACCATAGGGAATGGACATGGCTTACAAATTCAACACTTTGGTCACACTATGCTATCCTTAGGTTTCTAAATAGAAAGAATCTATAATAAGAATAATTTATTTTATTAGGGTTCCTAAATTAGGAAGCTAGAGTTTCTATTTACTATTTAGTTATTTTCTATTTAATATTGAGTTGTTTACTATAATAGATTTATTTATTTGTTTAGGAAACCGAAAATATAGATTAGGAAATTTATAATATAGTTTTTCTATTTTTGTAATAAAACTTGTCCTATTTAAAAGACTTTATGAATAATAAAAATCTAAATAAAATTTATCAAAAAGAATTACAGAGGTCTAAAACTATTTTAAAATAAGGTAAAAGATAAAGCTTCCTTTGATGGGCTTAAAGTCAAAGCTTGAGTTTAAAGTCAAAGCTCCCTTTGATGAGCTTAACTAAGAGAAAATTAATTGAATTGAATTTCCTAATCAATCGTCCTGCAACTCAATCCCATACCCGGGCCCATAACAGTTTGGTATCATAACCTAACACCATGGGCGATTTCTCCAAAAAAACCGACAAATTATCGAGGATAGAAATTGCAAAATGGAGGGCGAAGAGTTTGTGTTATAATTGTGATGAATTAGACACAACAATGCATCAATGTAAGAAGCTCTTTTGGCTAGAGTTTGGAGACACTCGTGATCCAAATATGAAAGAGCAAGTAGGAGAACCCAAAATATTGGAGGGGCATCGATCTTTTTCAAAATTACTTCATCCAAATTTCGATCTTGTGGACAAGCTCTTTCTTTAAGAGGGGAGTAATGTTAGATTCTTAAATAGAAGGAATCTATAAAAAGAATAATTTATTTTATTAGGATTCTTAAATTAGGAAGTTAGAATTTCTATTTACTATCTAGTTAGTTTCTATTTAATATTGAGTTGTTTACTATAATAGATTTATTTAGGAAACCGAAAATATAGATTAGGAAGTTTATAATATAGCTTTCCTATTTTTATAATTAAACTTGTCCTATTTTTGTAATGTTAGGTTCTTAAATAGAAAAAATCTATAATAAGAATAATTTATTTTATTAGGGTTCCTAAATTAGGAAGTTAGAATTTATATTTACTATTTAGTTATTTCTTATTTAATATTGAGTTGTTTACTATAATAGATTTATTTATTTATTTAGGAAATCGAAAATATAGATTAGAAAGTTTATAATATAGCTTTTCTATTTTTGTAATAAGACTTGTCCGATTTAAAGGACTTTATGAATAATAAAAATTTAAGCAGAGTTTATTAAAAAGAATTACAGAGGTCTGGAGCTCTCTCTAAATGAGGTCCAAGGTAAAGCTCTCTTTGAGGAGTTTAAGGTTAAAGCTTCCTTTGATGAGCTTAAAAGTCAAAGCTCCCTTTGATAAACTTAACTAAAAGAAAATCAATTGAATTGAATTTTCTAATCAATCATCGTGCGACTCAATCCCGTACCCAGGCCCATAACATATCCTCTGCTCATGATAAATTTCATTTAAAAAATGTTTTACATGTGCCCACTAGACAACAACAATTACTTTCTGTTAATAAGTTTGCAAAATACAATCATTATTATTTTGAGTTTGGCTCAGTTGGATTTGCTGTTAAGGATTAGAAAAGTAAAAGGGTATTATTGAAGGGACCTGCTGAGGATGGGATCTATCGACTACTTGTGACTGTAGTAGAACACATTACAAAAAATAGCAAAGCATTCCAATTAGTTCGCACTGGTCAACCAAATTGGCACGTGCGTCTTGGTCATCCGCAACAGTTCACTGCTTCTTTTATTATTACTAAGTTTGCTTCGCCTTACAGTTCAATAAAATCCTCATCCAGTTTATGTGAAGCATGTTGTTTAGGAAAACATAGTAAAATTGTTTTGCCTATTACTGGTTCTATTGCTAGCAAACCATTAGAACTCATTCATGGTGATGTATGGGGTCTAGCCCCTAATTTATCTTTTTATGGAGACAAGTGCTTTGTTCTTTTTGTTGATGACTTTTCTCGTTACTGATGGTTGTTTCCCATTAAATGGAAAAATGTCATACTCCCTATTTTCATTGCGTTCCATAAAATGGTTGAAAAGTAATTCCACACTAACATTATCAGTTTTCAATCTGATTGGGGCAGAGAATTTCACACTGTCAATACTTATTTACGAGACAATGGCATTCAACATCGAATAACATGTCCTCATACTCATTGGCAGAATGGCACAGTTGAGAGGAAAATAAGGCATTTAGTAGATACATGTCTCACTCTATTAGCTCACTCTGATGTATCCTCCAAATTTTGGAATTTTGCTGTGCATACTGCTGCATATTTAATTAACAGGTTACCTACACTTGTTCTCCACCATTTCTCACTATTTGAGAATCTTTATGGACATCCACCAGACTATTCATTTTTTTTGAATCTTTGGGCGTACTGTGTATCCTTTATTGAGACCTTACAATCAATATAAATTCTCCTACAGGACTGCTGCATGTGTTTTTCTTGGCTATGCTAAAGATCATCATGGCTATATCTATAATCCATCTGACAATAAAATTTATCTAAGTAGGAATGTAAGATTTGATGAGAGTCGATTTTTGAACAAAGAGCACCAATTAATCATCTAGCTCTTCAATTCTTGGAAGTCCTCCAGACAAATTTGATTCCACTCCTTGGCTCTAATGAACCACCTCGGTGCCTTCTGATGGTTCCAATATTCCTCTCTCTACTACAACTTCAATTGGCCAAGCTCCTATTTTTGTTTCTATTGCAGATCTTGTCGTCCAAAATCAACAGCCTTTTGTCGAGCAACTTCGACAGCCAGCAACTGAGCCACTCAAACACACGGAACTTCCACATCAACACTTGGAAGAAACAAATTACCATGGGGCTATTTCTACTCAACCCAACCCCCATGTTGTTTCCCATTCCCAAACTGATCGAACCCATTCTATGATCTTAAGGCCCAATCCAAAGAAGAAAAAGCCAGCTTTCTTATCTACTGCAAAGCATCCTTCATCAAATCTCACCACACCCTTTTGTTATACTTGAGCACTAAAAATGTCAGCTTGGAGGGAAGCTATGAGCTCAGACATCACTACTTTAATACATCATCAGACATGGACTCTTGCCCAAAGCCAACTTATGCCAACATTATCGGCTGTAAATGGGTTTTCAAACTCAAACACCATCCTGATGGTAGTATAGACCGGTGCAAAGCCTGCCTAGTAGCCAAAGGCTTTAATCAAGTTGAGGGAATTAATTATGCCGCCACTTTCAGTTTGGTTATCAAGCCCACTACCATTCATATAATTCTTTCTCTAGCTGTATCAAATAAATGGCGTCTACAACAGCTAGACATCTCCAATGCCTTTCTTAATGGTATATTAGAGGAGGATGTTTATATGTCTCAACCCTCTAGTTTCATTGATCAGAGATGTCCTACATATGTTTGTAAACTCAAGAAGTCCATTTATGGCCTTAAGCAGGCCCCACATGCTTGTTATCATAGGCTTGGCTCTTACTTGCTTACTCTTGGTTTTGTTGGTTCCCATACTGATTCATCTCTCTTCATAAAAAAAAATAAAAATAATGTTCTCTACCTTCTTGTCTATGTTGATGATATCATCCTCACTGGAAGCAATAGTTCTGATATTCTAACTTGCATTCATCAGTTATCTTGTGAATTTAAATTGAGAGACATTGGCCCTCTTCATTATTTTCTGGGCATTGAAGTTCACTATATCAAGAATGGTATTCTTCTCTCTTAACAGAATTATCTTCAGGATCTTCTCATCAAAACACATATGGATACATCTAAATATACCAAAACTCCTATGGCAAGCTCTCTTAACTTGCAACTTACAGACAGTGAACCATTGGCAAATCCACATATCTATAGAAAAAATAGTAGGGGCACTACAATATGCTTGTCTCACAAGACCAGATTTGGCTTTTGCTGTAAACAAACTTTATCAGTTCTTATCTGTTCCTACCACAGCTCACTGGCAAGCCTGCAAAAGAGTTCTTTGATATGTCAAAAATACAGTACAACAAGGTCTTTTCATTACTTCTTCCAGCAAAACTCAACCCTAAGCCTTTTGCAATGCTGATTAGGCAGGAGACAAAGCCAAGACAATCTACAGGAGGCTTTACAATATATATGGGTCCAAATTTAATTTCGTGGTCATCAAAGAAACAATCCACTGTAGCTCGTTCATCAACTGAAGCCGAGTACCGATCAATAGCAAACACAATAGCCAAAATAATCTGGCTTCCGTCTCTTCTCTAAGAAGTCAAACAACCCATTCTTAATCCAACCATCATATGGTGTGACAACATTGGAGCTTCATATTTGGCTATCAATCCTTGTTTCAAAGCAAAAACAAAGCATGTCGAAGTTGATTTTCATTTTGTTCATGAACAAGTTAAGGTTAGGCATATATCGGTTCAATTCATCTCCTCTATGGACCAACTTGCAAATATTTTTACTAAATCACTATCCACTGGTCGCTTCCAGTACATTAAAGACAAGCTAAGAATTTTCGTCAAACCTTCTTAGCTTGAGGGGGTTATTAGAGATCTTGGCTCACCATATATTGTACAGATCACTACTACTATCACTCCTATAAATTAGTATATTACAGCTCCTATTATTCAGCCAAATTAACTCCTATTATTTAGCCTTCATTCTATTATTGTCTGTAATGAACTCTTATATATAAACTATGGCTTATTCAATATACGGTATCAGTTTTTGGCTTCTAATATTAATCTCTCTCATAATCATAAACTATAATACTTCCATGCGGTTATGCTTCCATCGAATTCAATCATAATTCATTTTACTTTGAAACTTATTTCACAGGTTCCAATATCTACTTGAATGTTTAGTTTCTATTGGCCAAAAAAATATATATAATTCTATTTATTCACAAATTTTTAATTTTATTAAAAAAATAAAATTTAACATAATTTGTAATATTATTATGTGACTTACTATGTCAAGGGAATGATTTGCCGATTTCTATCTTGAAGAACATGGAAGTAGCGAATAATCAAGCTATTGACTATAAATTAGTGCTTATACTGTATTGGGAGGCAACCCAATTTAGTTTTCATTCTTTCTATATTTTTCTTTGTTTTTTAGAATTTTCTTTTTCTTTTCACTTGTTGCAAGTTTCCCTGGTTAGGTTTTCATCTTGTTTCTTGATTTATGTTGGGTCAAAGGTTATTAAGAATAAAAAATAAAGGAACAAAAGCATATTGAATCAACACGGGCATGCTAATCTAATTCAATGTAGCCATGCTCTTTACAAGCATTTTATCTCAGACACAATGATAGGTTGAAGTAATTGAATCATCAAAGGTGTGCTAATTCAATAAGCACACTCATGCTAATAGCTCCTTAACTTGTTCAAAGAGTAGACAAAAGTGATTAAATTAGCATAAGTGTGTACCTGTAGATCCGCATAGTCATGCCAATCCTTGCCCAAATGATGAGAGGATGACATAAGATGTTTAATCGGCATAGGTGTGCCAATTCATTGGGCACACCATGCATAGGCAAAGAAAAATAAAATAAAAAACCAAAAATTTTTTAATCAGCACAAGTGTATCAATTTATTCGGCACACCTATGCCTAGGTTTATTATTTAAGGACCATTTTCAAAAACCATATCACCTTTTTCTTTCTTCTTCTGTCCAACACCTTTGAAACCCTAGCTTCCAATCCTTCATTTTTCCTTTCCATAAATACCATAATCACCCTCCCCTCCACCACAATTGACTAGTGATCATTTCTCAGCCATTGAGGATAATGTCCAATTTAAATTTGGGGAAGTCACCAAATGAAGTAGTTTTAAATTTTTTCTATGCATTTTGTTTATATTTTTATGTTTTTATAGTATTTGTCTTTTTTTTTTTTGCAGTAGTATATACTTAAATTTTCTAAATTTGATGCTTGACCTTAAAATAATATGTTTAATCCTATGAGTTAATTTATTTGTGATGCTTATATATGATGAGAATTGATTGATATATTGAAATTTATACATTTTTATATTGGACTGAGTGAACAAAATTAGCAATAAGTTGTACCATATAGATATTACTATGAACTAGTTTTATAGTTTAGCTAAGAACACCTAATTGTGTATATTTACTTAGAGAGAGCTCCTAATTATGTATCTTTACTTAGAGAGAGCTCCTATACTTTTACGTAATCAAATTTTTGCTTAACTTAGAACATGTTTTGATAGTCTTTTGAGGTAAATTGGATCTTATTGAGGATAGAAAGAGATGATTGAGACATTATTTGATGAGCCAAACCTATATATCTACCTCATTTATCATAATTTTCCCTAGTTGTTCCCTTTGAACCTTAAAATAAATTTAGACTTGTGCTTATTTATTTTATTAAAACCATGCTTACTAACTTTAAAAAGGCTTTTATCTTTTGAAAAAAATATTTAATTGCAAAAGAAATGGTGCGAGAAAATTTTAAAGAAGAAAGTCCAAAAACATTACTAAAAAAAGGTTCTCTCCTAAAAGTAAATTAAGAAAATAAGTTTAAGAAAAATAATAAAAAAAGAAAATAATAATAAAATACATAGAAATCCAAATCAACCCCAAACAAGTTGTAAGAACTAAGAGAGAAAGCCAAAATTCCTAAAAGAGTAGTTGCAGTTTGCAAAGAAATAATAATTAATCACTATTATAATTTGCAATTTTAGGATTTTTTAAAAAAATCAAGCCTAATCTAAAAACATCTAGAGTCACTTAAGACTCAACTCTAAAAGACTACATTAAAAGCTAAATAAAGACTTTTTGTTTTTTCTTGATCTAGTAGGGTTTAGTAGTGGAGAAAGATTGGATACTCATATAAATAAGATAAGCGAGTTCTTGAACTCTTATCTTCTTAACTAAAACAGAGAGTATATGCCTATATGAAATATAATAATTTTGTGTTATTAGCTTGCTATATAGTTAAGAATGAATATTTAAAGTAGGTATAATTTTGAAGCTTGTTGTGGAATTAAGGTCCAATATTTTAAATGATAAGATTTAAAGATATCATTATCTAACGTAATTAAAGAATCATTATTTTAATTGATGATAAAGATTTTACATATTGATTGAGAACAAGCAATTGATTAAGTTTAGAGGAATTTTGTTAAGTATAATATTCTCTTGAATTTGAGGGCGTAAAGGAAACATTCTTTCTTGATTCTTTGAAATATTTTGACAAATTTGATATTTAGTACTTTGTTTTCAAGAATATTTTGCAATGAAGGGAGAATTGAAGAATTTTGGACTTAGAATGGAAGAATTTGAAGAAAAGAATTGAAAAAGGGACTTTGAAGTGGATTTTAGCTGAAGGGACAAGTGACACAATTGTGCCATTGATAGTTGGTATGTTTGTGCTAATTAAAAGCGTACTGCCTTGAAGAATAAGAAATTCTGAAGCATTTCCAATAATCATGGGAGTGCCAAATAAAACGACATAGTTGTGCTAATTAAGGGCTTAATATATAGAGAGAAGATCAAGAAGTCAATAAGAATAATGAGCATAAACATGTCAATGTAATTATGCACAGTTGTGTCAATTATAAAGTTGCTTACTGCACAAGATTTTGTTAGATCTTTCAAGAAATTTGCTTCCTAATCTCTATTTCGAGACCTAAAATCACTATATAAGGAGCTATAAATCCTAGGGAAAAGGTATCTTGATATTTTTGGTGACCTTCTTGATATTTTGATATCTTGGACAACTTTGATAAAAAAAAAAAAAAAGAGGGAGCGACTAGCGAAGGAGAGATCCAACCACTTCAAGGGCTCTATTCAATCCAAAGACCAAGTTTCTAAAGTTTTCCTTTCACTTTCTCAACTTTTAATTTCATTAGATTGTTATTTCAATTATTAATCATGTCTAAGTATAATTCTTCTTTAATGTTAATTTTGTTTTCAATTTTTAAAATGTGGAACTAAAACCCTTAGTAAGGTTAGATGGATTAAATTTCATCTACCTATGATGTGCTTTATTGATATTTAATTCAAAGATATTCTATTTAATTATTTTGTTATTCTTGAGCTCATTGTATGTAAGTAACTGGCCATTAATTGCATAATCTAAGCTATTGTGTGAAGTAGAAAGAGTAAAAACACAATATTAATTCAAAGAAAATAATAACCTTAGGGAATTACACATAAAAATAACATAATACCTAAGGGGATTATTAAATTAATCTTCACAGAGCCTAATGAATTAATTCATGTGATCCCAAGAATAGATATGAGTTTAATATCAATACTTGTTCTAGGTCTTGAGAGAGGGTAGAATATAATTAGAGAAGATTCAATCAATAATCAAATAAAAAAAATTTGGATTGATTAAATTAAAAAAACATAGGAAATCAATTTGATAAAATCTAATCTTGTGATTTTAATTATAAGAAGTTAAATTTAATTAGTTTAGTTTAATTAATTTAGGGATAGAATTAAATTAATTTACTTTTTTGATTTTCTAATTAATAATTCATTTAGTTGATTGGTACTTGTTTTAATCATCTTTCTCATAGAATAAACACTCTACTTATTACTATATTATTTGTTTGCGAATTGTAAACTTACAATAGACTAAATTTATAGCAACAATAATTCTTTTGATGATCCTATGGTGAATTTTTTATAAATTTAATTCAATAATATTATTTTTTTATTATTTTGTTATCTTTATACTTATTGCTTATAATTATTTGGCCAATAGTTATATAATTTAATAAGATATTATGTGATGGAGCAAGAGTGAAAGTATGATATTAGTTCTAAGAGATAACAATCTTAAGTAGTTTCTACTTAAAAATAAAAAGAACTCTTATGAGGTTGTTTATATATCTTCACCAATCTTAATAAATTAAATTAATTCTTGGTATCATAAGAGTGGATATAGGAATTAATATCAATATTAGTTTTAGATCTTGAGAGAAACTAGAAATTAGATTAGGAAGATTCAATCAATAATCAAAGATAATAAAATTGGATTAATAATTTAGGAAGACCATAGATAATAAATTGGAGAAGTCTAACCCTAAGTCTTTAAGATATAGAAGTTAAATTTAATCAATTCTAGTTTTATCAATTTAGATTTTCTAGTTTCCAAGTAATAACAAATTTCATTCTTTGGTACTTAGAATTAACCCTTATTCTTGGGAACGATACTCACTCACACAATATACTAATTTACAATATTGTATACTTGCATAGAGTTAGACTTAGTGCAATAGTAGCATTGGTGAAGGTGATGGAGCTTCTAACAACTCCATTTATTAATGAGGTTCGATAATTGTGTCAAAAAATGATTTTATGAGCATTATATTATGGTACAACAATGCACAACAAATATGGTGATAGACATTGGGAAAAAATTGCAAAAATTGTTGCATTTACCATAATTAATGAGTGTAAGTATGGTAATTTTCTTTCCTAGTTTTGATTATATATAACATAGTAACTTTATTCAATTTATTACCATGCTGCAAATAAAACCTATTGATGATTTTAAATATGATGCGATTGATATAGTAGAGTCACTATGCTCATATATAGCTTTGGACGTGCATTTATTGGAAGTTTCAATCAGATCAACTTCTTCCTAAGCATATATTGGTGGTGGTATTAAACAATAGTTAAGATGTATATGATTTTTGTCATCCTTTTTATTCATGAGAGAACTAGCATAAATCAAATAAGGGCATTATTAATCAAATCCCTCACATCACAAATTCAATATTACTAGATGATATTTCGAGTTTTAGGCTTAACTCTCTACAAGTTTGTATGACAATTGGTTGGCAAAGAAATGAGGAACGAGGACCCAACACATCCAATTGTCTAAATTTGGTACCACTTCGAAGAAGTGTGCAAACAAAGTCAATGTAGTAATCTAATTCGTATTCTTTTTTGTTCAAGAAATAACTGTGCAAACTTATTACTTTCAAATTATTGATTTTTTTTACATTATTAAGGGATGTTTGTCATTTGCATCTCTAGAACTGTTTTTTATGCCTTAAAATCTTATCTTAAAAGATTGTATATGCAGATGATGCGACGGTAGAACAACTCTATCATAGAGCCAGTAATATTATCTACATATTATAATGTTTTCAAGACATAGGATTTTAAGACTTAGAAAACAAATATAAGATTTATCATTGAATTATCGTCCCCTTAATTTTCAGGGCTACCAATGATTTTCAAATAAAAGATATAGAAGGCATTTGGTGAACTCTATTTGTTTGTTTTGGAAATTTACATGATTCTTTTTCAAGCCTTAAAATCCCGGCTTGAAAAGGTTGTACATAGAGATGATTTATTGGTGAAACAACTCTACACAATAGCTTAAACTCAATCTGATTAATTTTTCAAAACATTATGTTAAAGTTTAAATTTGGTAGAACAAAAAAAAAATTACATTTTATTAATTTCATTTTACAAAGTGATAAAGCATTATTAAAATCATTTTAATTAGAAAATACCAAAACCCTTCTTTATTTTATGAAAGGTACCACATTCTCTTCTTTGGTACTTTAATTAAAAGTTCAACAAATGACATTGTAGATCCTTAATTTTGACCCTTAGTAAGTCTGATCCTAATTAATAGAGGCCAAGTTAAATTCGGTCCGACTTTAAAAGCTTAAACTTAGTTTAAAGCCCTAAATTAGGTCGGTCTAATTTTAAAAGGCCCAAAGTACTATAGTTCAATTTTTAAAGCCCTAAACGTAGTCTAATGCAATGTTAAAAGACCAAATTAGGTTTGATTCAATTTTAAAAGATAAAACCAAGCCGGACTGAGCCTGAAACTTAAAATCATAATGAATTGGCTTAGCCAATTCCCCATGGGACTGACCCATGGCGAATTGGTTTTGGCCAATTCACCATGGAAGCCCTCAATGGTGAATTAGCGAAAGTCAATTCACCATGAATAATTGGGCTTGGAAAATTCGCCATGGGACTTAAAATTAGGCTTTTAATTTTGGTTTCAAGATAGATTAAGCTTCCTAATTAGGTTTGACTTCTAATTGCTTTCGGATTAGTTGAAGAAGTTAAAAATTTAAGGTTTTGATTAAATCGTCTTAACTTAGTGATTGCCTGTAATACAAGCTTAAAAATAAGACTGAGGGGCAGCAACGATAATTAATAAAAAGAAAAGAGTCAGAGAGCAAAAGAAAACAAAAAGTGACAGTGAGCAAATGCACACCACAAAAGTAACAGAAAGCTAGACATAGGATAGTAAAGCTTGTTTTACTCAAGCAAATTACACAGGGCAAGGCAGAATCCATAAGATTTTATCGAGCTTAGATCAACGCAACTGCTTGGTAAAATCAACAAACGAAGGTGTTATTTTTATAAATTAAATACAAACAACTGATCATCATCATTTAATATTTGTAAATATGTTGTTAGCTATTTTAATTGATTTAAATTGCAACATTCATTTTCCAAAACCTATATCCAATCTTCTGTGATACTAGTATAAGAACAAATCCCAATTTCATTATGTAGCCTAGTATTACATTAAAAAAACCCTAATTTGGTTTCAAAACCCTATTTTGCATGTTTAACCTTAGTTTCATTAGCAAAACCATAATCCCACAATAAAACCTATTTTGAAAATCGTTTACCTTTTTTGGGCGCTGCTTCTGTCCCCTGCAAGGGGTACAGCCCCCCCATGACTCCTTCCCACTAACCGGCTAGCGGGACCATCGTATGGTCACACTCTATATTTCATTAATGAATTAATATTATTTCTATGTAATTGTAGTTCTTGTGATTAATCTTGATTTACTTTTAATTGAAGCCCTAATTTTATAGTTCTTTGTATGGTGATTAGTTTATGAATTGCGATTTTTATGATTAACTATATGTTCAGGTTACTTATTCTATTATGAATGATGAAACTATTTAATATTTATTTATTGGTTGTATTTTTAAGAGAATTGTAAAGGGCAAATTTTCACTTTGTGGGTGCCTTATTTGATTTGTTTATTTCTATTTAATGTATATTTTGGGATTGATGTAAGGGATACATTTCTACTCTTTTGTGGGTGTTCCAACTTATTTTATTTGTATTATTAGACATTTGAATATTTATAAGGATATTTTTATCTTGTATGGGTGCCTATTCTTGTTTGATTTATTTTAATAATATAACGAATATTTATTTTTTTAATTGCATGTAATATGGATAATTTTATAATAATTAAGAATTGAATAATATTTAAACCTGAAAAGGAGATCGGTTCCAATGAACCGGGCACTATGGGAGTGTTAGGTCATCCTCACATTTTTCATGCATACCCAACTATTCAAATCCAATTGGGGGTTAGAGATTTCTTAGGAATCGAGTCATCCACCCCTTTCTAACTTCCTAGCCTATCCAAGGAGTGACTCCAATTCTCCAGATTTAGGCTCGTGTTCTCTAAGGCCCTGATCTTAACAGTGTTAAAGTCACAAAAATATTCTACCGGGAGTGAGGGTGAAAATTTCCATTCACAAACATTAAATTATCAAGAAAAATACAATTAATTTTAACCAAAACGTAGGAAATAAACCCATGAAACAAACAATATAATGAAGAAGCCCTAATTTCTGGTCTACTTTTGCCTTTTGATTTAATTAACCGAGTACTACTTTATTTTTTAAAAAAAACATTAAAATCTAAAACCCTATGCAAAATAACACAATTTCCCCTAATAAAGCCACTATACTTTATTTTTAATTTTAAGGCATATATTATCTAATTTATAAAATACTGGTTAAAATGCTTTTATTGAATTTGAATTTCAAAGATTTTTATCAAACACAACATATTATGAATTTGATAATAAAATAAAACAAATATACTTCACACACATTAATTGACGTACCGACATATGATTTAGCTTAAAAGAAAACCATTTTAAGATTCATATCGACATTTTTTGTTCTACCAATTTTTGACTCCGCCTCTACTGAACTGAAACTTTGCCTTTTGCACTCTCAAACCATCAAAATGCCTGCTCTTAAGTACTTGAAATTGGTTGCTTGTTTTTCTTAAATTTTTTGAGTAGAATTCTCTTGAAATGGTTACTATCTTTTTTCAAAAACATCTATATTTTACAGTCCTTTTTTTAAAATCTTTTCTCGTGTTTCTTTTTTTCCAGCCCTCTCTCTCTCTCTGTCTCCCTTTTTAAATTCTTTGCCCCTCTTTTTAAAAACCTAATTATTTTGGTGGTTAAAAAGATCAGATCAATTTTTGTATTTTAAAAACATAATTCTTTTTTCGTTCAAACATTTTTGGAAAAATCCTAAAGTTGATAGCATTAACCAAGAGTTAGGAATATTAATTGGGGTTTAAAAATATTAATTGGAGGTTATGCAATGAGCTATGGCAAATTTCCCGTAGGTTTTAACAAATTCGCTATACAAATTCACTATAATGAATTTGCTTTAGCCATAGCCTAGATTTTACATTTTTTTTTTGCCTTTTCATTCATTTTCATTACCATTATTTTAAGTAATTAATATATTAACCAACTAATAAATTAGTTAATTAACAAATTAATTAATAATAATTAATTAATTAATTAACACCAATCAGTAACTCCATTAATATCGGGCTTGGACTTTTTCAGTGCTATAATAATGGGTCTATAACAATAAAACTCATCAAAGCACCTCTTTGAGAAGTAGACCAAAGAAGCTTCAAGTGGGAATATGATAGCTCCATTAGATGCATAAGCTACTAGGCAAAGATATTGACATAAATAAATCCTTGAAAATTATAAACTAAACAATAAAATCAAAGCCAATGAAAAGATGAAAGCTAAAATAAAGGAAAGAAAAGGAGAAGATTAAGGGATCTAAGGCTGTCGGCATCCATAAGGCCAATGATAGCCCTAGATCTTGGAAAAAAGAAAGAAAAATGAGTTTTATAAAAAGAGGGGAAGGCTTCACAAGGAAGAGAGAAAAACTTCACAAGGAAGTTATCATGTCTTATTTGTACTTTGATCTTCTTGGTATTTAATGTTTAATCCACTATATGGTTGGATGGTTATATATTATTTAAAAAAAAAACTAGTCTTAAAGATTTGTTAATTTCCTAGTTAGCCTACTAATGATTTTATTTTATTTTTATCATATTTTTATACCATATATACGTAATACATACACTTCATATTTGTAAAATACGTATATAGAATATAATATTGTTATCATCCTTATCATTAAAATATTTTCCTTAATTTTAATAAAATAGTTTATTCTTTAAAAAAATTAATTTAGAAGATAAACAAATTTATATCTTAGTAATTAATTGTTAAAATACAAATTTAAAAGAAAATTTCCTGAAAAAATTCGCTTAAGTTTTGTTGTAGTTCTAACATTTTTCAAAATTTACAAACTCAACCTGCACAAAAATTTACACTCCTAATATATTCATTCATTTATCTATATCTCCAACATCATTCACAAAATCTAAAATCTCAAAATCACATGATCATTTATATATACAGAACGTATCTCAGTATTTACATTACTTAAATAAACACTAAGTGTATAACATTAACACATATTAATGTACTATATGAACACAATGAGTTACAAAAACAAAAGATTACATGATATGCTGGCAAACTCTGATCTTGTGGCAAAAATCAAACTTCTAGTACAAATTCAAAATCTAGACCTGGTCAGGTCTAACTGGACTCTCTATACCTACAATATTACCTGCGGGATGAAATTCAATCGTGCTAAGTTACTAGCTTAGCGGTACATACTTTGATAATAAAAATAATTTACGAATAATGCGATATGAATTTCTTTAAAGCAAAACATGATTGATGCCTTTATGTACATATGGTTTTATAAATTATATCCAAATACCTAAATCACATACATTGGGTCCAAGTAATCCTATACAATATTTAAGTTCCAGAAATATTATTCTGATCTAGCCCCGAAGGCAAATAATATCATTAAAGTGACACCATCGTATCTAGTCCCTGAGATAAATCATATCATCAATAATGATACCATCTTGTCTAGCCATGAAGGCAAATCATATAATAGGCATGTCATATCAGTAGCACCAAATATAAAATTCTCTGGAATATGAATATTATATAAGGTAAACATACATTATTTCACATTTTCACCTAAGCATAGCCAATTTTCGTTATTCTTCATTTTTCAACACTTTTTCATCAATTTTCTCAATTTCCACATATATTCATCATAAATATCACATCTTTTGCCACTTTCATAATATGGTCGAATATTACTCTTTAAATTGCATAAAGCACATTTTCTCACGATCACACACAATAATACCATTAGCCATTTTACAATGGCTTAACAATTTATATATTATGCATATCCCACATTTTAACACAAAACTATGCATTTTACATGTGAACATTCACATTGAAGTAGCATAGCACAATCATCATCATATAATGTAACTTGCGAATTCAATGCAATTTAGCACATAATTACCAAAGTATCCACTAACCTTCAATTAAGGCTACTTCCAAGTCAAATTCACTCCCACTCCTTTACTTTTCCAAAATGTTTTTCACCTCTTTGATGGGGCAACTTGACTCTACTTAATTTCTAATCAAATTATGAGTTTAAAAAAACCATTAGAAACATAATTCTACTCATTTTAACTAATCAAACTTCAATTATCACAATTTTACTCAATTTTCACTAATTGTCTTAATATCCTTTAATTTTGAAAATCCTTCCTAATCAAATTATACCAAATTTTAAGTTCAAAAAACAACACTAGAGACCCATTCTAACACCTTTTAATCAATTAAATTCTAGTTACATTAATTCAACAAAAAATCCTACTAAAACCATAATTTACTCTCTTCCTCTTCCAAACTATCACCAAACTCATTCTAATAATCATTCAACCTGAAAATCTTTACTTACATATCAAAATAATACCATTATTATCCATATTAGAAATTATCTACATCTCTATTAAAAATTCATCTTTCACATAATTAAAAACTAAAAGAGAATTCCTTAAAAAGAATAAAATCTTTACCTTATGATATGAAATCTCCAATTCCACCCTTAATTCTGGAAATTTTGAACATATCCAATGCACTTTTGGTTCTCAAGGTTTGGAATTTAGAGTAGACTTTTGACATCATAGATTTTTCCAAGGTTGCATTTTGGATCCAATTACATAACCTCCGATTGGTCCTTACTACAAAAGAAAATGCTATGAAGGTAGAAGAGCTTTTTGAAGGTCTAGTTGAGATGGATGAAGGCCACAAAGCTAGAAGAGGGTGAAACCCTTTCTTTCATATTGAGGTATGGGTCAATATTAAAAAAACCTCTTATTCTTAGTTTCTCAAATGAATACCCAAATAAGGAATCTGAGAAGGTAATAATATAAGTATGAAAAGCTTAGAGACTTTTGTTATAGGTGTGGTAGACTTGGCCATGTAGTTAGATTCTGCCTAAAAATCCAATGAGGAAACATGAAATACTGAAGGCCACTTTGGGCCATGGCTATAATGGCCAAGATTTTAAACATGAAACTTTTTAACTAATATTGATAATTGATAATGTATAGTGATAAAACTAATATGGATAAATACTATAAGCAGACAATAGTGAATATTATATCTCAAAATTTACTAAAGAAATTATTTTTACGGTTTTATAGGACTAAAACTCGATTTAGAATCAACGGTTAAGAATGAGGGTGCACCATAGTTATTATGAGCATTCCCTCACTTGATTAAACTATATATATATGTGTACATGTGTGTGTGTGTGAAAACTTCTCATTTCTTCTTCCATCTCCCATGCCATTTTCCTCCACCATTACCATCTTCTCTATTTTCTTCTTCCTTTCATAAAAGAATCAAGGAAAATTATATCTTTTCCAACAATCTTTTTAAGAGAATTAGTTAGAGTAGGTGGGATTATCAACAAGTGATCAAAGAAAAAGAAGGAAAAGGGAGAAGAAGAGGGATTGTGAAGGAGGTATGTGTTTATGTATTATAATTTGCAAATATATGAATTTTTATGAATTTGATGTTTGAATTGGTTGATTGAGTCATCTATAATGAATTGTTACTTAAAAGTATTGGTTAAATGGATTGATGAGTGAAAAATAAATTTAAAGGAACTTATAAGTGATGAGTATGATTTTTAATTCAATCTTTATAAGAAATGATTGGTTTGATGTTGTTTTTAGCTATAAGTGATGGTTAAAGATTGATTAATTGATGTTTGAGTAGAGTATTTGATATAGACTCTTTTTATGTTAAAAAATTAGTTTTTGATTCATTTTTATCATAGATCTTGAATATGTTATGTTTATATCGTTGAGTGTGTAAAAATATGTAATTTTTGCCAGTGACATGGCGTCAGTGGGTGTGTCTAGTGACACGGCCAATAACATGGCCAAAGTCAGTAGATGTATCTAGTGACACGGGCAGTGACACGGCCAAGACAGTGGGTGTGTCACATGCTGTCAAAAATTTCTGTTTTCTTTAATGAGAGACACTGGCAGTGACGTGGCCAAGTCAGTGAGTGTGTCTAGTGACACGGGCAGTGACATGGCCAAGTCAGTGGGTGTGTCACATGCTGTCAAAAATTTTTTTTATGATAGACACTGGCAGTGACATGGACAAATCAGTCGGTGTGTCTAGTGACACGGGCAGTGACACGGCCAAGTCAGTGGGTGTGTCACATGCTGTTAAAAATTTTTATTTTTTTTATGAGAGACACGGCCAGTGACATGACCAAGTCAGTGGGTGTATCTAGTGATACGGGCAATGATATGGTCAAGTCAGTGGGTGTGTCACATGCTTTCAAAATTTTCTATTTTTTATTGATGAGAGACATGGCCAAGTCATTGAACATAACTTGGCTGTGTTCAATACCCTTTCCCCCAAATTGGCTTAAACAAGTGAATTAAAGCTTCATTTTGCATTCCATGGGCGTGGGGTTGAGATGCCACGACCGTGGGGTACCTGTATGATATTTTTGGCTTGTATTTTGTTATATACGGGCCTAGTATGAGGCTAATATATTTATGTTTCTTACTTTTGTATTGAGAATTCATGTGTATGTGTTAAAAGTATGGAAAAGAGTGATAAAATTTGGATATGAGACAAATAGATATAATACTAAATGTTGACAAAAGTATTGTACCATTGAAATGATATACACAATTCAATGTCAATCAAAACTAATGAAATGCCCAAATCATACTGATTTTAGATCTAGCTTTGGATTAAATGGCTAACCAGAGGAAGAATAGCCATAGTGATAGTGAGCATCTCGTGCCATTAATGGACACATTCTGTCATCAGTGACAGTGGGCATAATTGTCATTATATATAATCTTGAGACTTGGCATTAAAATTGCTACACTAACCTGTTATCCAAACCTAGGATCTGAGTTCAGTATGCATGGGCATATTTAATGAAGATATCTAAATTGAAAATATATGTGAATATGATAGTTGTGAATAATGGAAGAAATGCAAATAATAATATAAGTCAATTACTTAAAATTGACTTACTAAGTTACAATGTGAAAGTGAATGGTAATATATATATATATTAATATTTACAAGTGAAAGTTCTAATACACGAATAAAAATGTTATGCTCAAGTTATTGAATTATCAATAAATTTATAATTGTGGTAATGATTGAAAGTGTATATAATGGTATAAGATACAAAGTGTCCCAAAGTATAGTACTAAATTTAAATACTGAAAATTATAGATTGAATGAAATTATCCTATATGTAAAAAGTAAGACTTATTAAAAAAATAAAATAAGTGTATTGTGAGCAAGGTTATCAAATGAGAAAGCTAGTCTTAAATAAAATGATTCATAAAGAGAAAAGTTACAATACTGAAAGTATAGTATAGCATGACGACTTTTATAGAGTTAAAGTTATTATTTTGTGTAATTAAAATATTATGTTGGTTTGTTATTGAAAATAGTTAATATATTGAAATATTTCTTAAAATAAAGTGTTATTACTATATTACCATAAGTATTTTTCTTTAATATTAAATGACAAAATATGTTTATACAAGCACCATTAAGCTTTTCTTAGCGTGTTAGAATTATTTTTTGACACGCATATATTGAGTCATCGGAGCAAGTTAAGAAGTGGAATTAAGGATTTCAGAAAATTATCTATAGTATATATAGAGATCTTTTGTATACTGCACTCATAAGTTATGAAATGTATATATACAATTTAGTTTGACTATTTGATAAATTGTACAAATTTGTAAACATGAAAGGAATATATGCATTTAAAGGATGAAGTTTTGAGAATTCTAGTGAATGATTATCAAATAAAGCAATGTAGTATATATATTTATTTGATTTGACAAACCTATGATGGTTATCTGATTTATAATTAGTATTTGAATTATTAGAGATATTAAAGATTGGTTTAAATGTTGAATTTATAAGTGTTGAATTATGCAAATTGTATTAATATTTAAAAAATTTTGTTAGTTGGAAGAGAACTTTGTAAATGAATTGATTTGAGTACTGATAGTATATCAAGTAATATTGTCTGATAGTTCTAATGAGAATTGTCAGGGGATGTTACAATGGCTAAGGGTTATGCTTTTAGGAATGCATTAATAAGGAGCTTTAATTATTCCGGCCATTATTTAGATGAAAGGAGAGATGTTAATAAAGACAATTTCTTGCTCCAAGCACCGACTGGCAAAATCAGAGAAACTAAAGCTTCTACCTTTGTAAACACATGAGCTGCACATTGGTGATGATACAAAGAAGAGCACAGAAGGATGTGACAAGAATAGTAAACTGGTACCACCATAGCCACAAAATTGTGAAAAAGATGTCAGAACAGTAACATGTCCCATCCCAAAACCTTATTCTCTTCCTTGAGCCCTTAAACAATATCTGCCTTAAGATAGAAAGAGTACACAAGAAGTTTGTTTGTCATGAAAACCCACTCCCTCGTACATCCCTCATGAACAGTCCACCAATTTAGAGTAAAAGCTAAATACATACCTAACTCTCTATAAACCCAATTCATTCACTAACCCAATCCAGGAAGCTTCTGACCATAACCTTCATGACTAAAACCCAGACCTTGATACTTCCTTAGCCATTTTTTCTAGCATACAATATAAAAGGGAAACTTGATGGTAGAAGAGAAGGAAGAATTTTCTCTCAAAAAATTTAGATACAATGATATAAGGGCTCAAACTCTTTGGATGACCTTGTTTTATGAGCTTGCAATCTAGTAAAAGAAAACCCAAGTTATAATATGGCTCACTTGTTAAATGAAAGAATGGAGGATGATTTTTTTTCCATAAAATATGGGTAGGTTAGTAGAAAGCTGGTAATTAAGGAGATAGAGGAGACAAAATGGGTTGGCAGCAGTTCATCAAGTAGGCCAAAAAATAAATCCTCATCACTTAGTAATGTCACTAAACTGAGAAAGTGGAAAAGACTGGCAAGGAATAAGGCTGATAGTTTTAGCAAAGCTCTATCCAAGTCTAAAACTGAGGGTATTGGTGCCTCGACTAAAGCCACCCAATTGCCATGATTATCTTAGCTTGGAATTATCAAGGCTTTAGGCAGGCCTTGATAAGAAATGGACTTAAAAGTAACATTTTTCAATTTTTCCCAGACTTTATGTTCCTATCGGAGACCAAATAGAGATTAAAATTTTTGGAGAAGTTTAAAGGGAGAGCAGGTTTTGACTATGGTGACTACATCAACCCCTTATGAAGGGCGAAAGTCTTGGCAATCTGGTGTAAAGGTAAACTTTCAGTTCAATTTTTACATAAATCATTTAATAATATAATGTGAGCATTCAATATTCTAATCAAGACCTTTTTGTTGCAACATTTGTATATGGATGCCCATACGAAAAAGGAAAAAAAAAAAGAAATTTTGGAGGAGATTGGCAAGTTGAATCCAGGGCAAAATATCCCTTGGGTCTGTATGGGGCATTTTAACCAAATTTTAACTAGAATAAAAAACTAAGAGGCAACCCTGTGAATGAATTCTGGTACAATTGGATTATGGAATGAATCAATAAAATGAAATTGGCAGACCTAGGTATCAAAGGACCACGATTCACTTAGGCCAACAAGCAGGAAGGGATGATGAACATTCAACAATGCTTAGATAGAGTCATGGCAAATTTAGAATGGAGACTTAATTTTCAACATGTTGTAGTGTTCTATGGTAGTTTTATTAGCTTGGACCATAGGCTAATTATTTTGAAACTTAATCATGAACTGGGGAAAATTAACAAAAGCTTCAAATTTGAGAACAAATGGCTTGTTACTGAAGAGTGTGAGACTATAGTACAACAAATCTAGGGCTAAGGAATTTTTAGAAGATTTAACCTAGACTTTGATGCAAAAATAGCCAATACTATTGAGGCTCTATCAGAGTAGAGCAAGAAGGATAATTTAAATGCCAAGAGGAGAATTACACAACTCAAGAAAGAACTAGAACAACTATATGCCAATCTAGATTGCAGGGACTATCGAGAAAAGGTGAAATCACTGACAGAAGAGTTAAATTTGGCATGAAAGATAGAGGAGTTATTCTAGCACTAGAGATCCAGGGTGAGATGGCTATAATTCGGGGACAGAAACATGAGGTTTTTTCATGCCTCCACTATCCAAATAAGACTATATAAAAGGGTTCCAAATATAAAAGATTCCCAAGGAAGATGGATTGAAAAAGTGGCTAAAATGAGTAGGAAGTGATAGATTATTTTAAAAATTTATATGCAACAACTGCCAATCCTGAATTGGGTGGATTTTGTCAAGACATGCCCAGGATAGTCTCCAATCAATGTAATGATGACTTGTGCCAAATGCCTACAGAGGAGGAAATTAAGACTATGATTTTCAATTTATGAGCTCTCAAAGCTCCAGGACCAGATGACTTTCTAGGGAATTTTTATCAAAAATTTTGGAGACTAATCAAACTAGATGTTATCAACAGAGTTCAAAATTTATTTGCCATAGTCTCTTTGCCTCAGGAACTAAATCAAACAAACATTATGCTAATCCCTAAGGTACCCTCTCCTGAATCATTTTTCATTATTGCCCTATTGGATTATGTAACTTTAATTATAAAATAATTGCAAAACTTTTAGTAAATAGATTGAAAGCTCATATGGACAGTGTCATAGACCAAGCATAAGGGACCTTTGTTTCTGGAAGAAGTATCAAAGAAAAAAATTCTTGTTGCATATGAAATATTTCACAAACTTAGGAATAATCACACTAATAATGATTTTTAGATGATGTTAAAAATAGATATGAACAAAGCCTATGACGGGGTGGAATGACATTTTTTAGAGAGTTTCTTAAGGGGTATGGGTTATAATGAGAAAATAGTGAGAATGGTCATTGTTTGTGTATCCTTTGTCAGCTTTAATGTATTGATGAATGGAAAATTATCTAAAAATTTCAAATCAACGAGAGGGTTGAGGCAGGGAGACCCTTTGTCCCCCTACCTATTTCTTTTTGTTACAAATGCCCTCTGCACATTACTAAATCAAGCACAATTTGAAATAAAGTTGGTTGGCATTAAAATAGCTAAGTCATCCCCCAAACTCACATGCTTACTATATGCAGATGATACCATAGTATGTGGCAAAGCTTCTATGGAGGAAGCCTTATCTCTCTCCAATATTCTTATATTGTATGGGGAATCACAGAGCAAGATATTAATCTAGATAAATCAAAGATTGCCTTTAGCAAGAATACCCCTAAAGAGATTATTAGGGCTATCATTACTAATTTGACGGGGATGAAAGAGATGGAAGGGGCTGTAGACCCTTAATTTTAGTACCGGTCCAAATATAATTTTTATTTGAATGTTGGATCAAGTTTGAGTCCAATAACAAGGTTTAAACTAAATCAAGTCTAATCATTTAATATTTGGATTGGGTTGATTAAGTTTAAATTGGGCCAATGTGGTTAAAATATGATTTAGTCCAAGCCAATTCGACATGGGTGTGGTCCATGTTGAATTGGCTTGGCCAATTCGATATGGGCAGGCACCATGCTTCGGTTTAACCTAAAAATAGTCCAATTGTAGTAAAATTGAAGGAAGCTTTGGATAAGCAGGGACAATTTTATTGGGTGGAGGATTGCTTAGTCGGGTTACCCTAATTGATGTTTATAAATACGAAGCCAAGAGCTAGAAGGGGGGAGGCCATAATAATAATAAAAAAACAGATACAGAGAGAGAACACAGATTTAGAGAACAAAAGCAATTAAAATTTATAGGCAGAAGACAATAACCAAAGGAGGCAACAAGCAATCATCTCCGAATTGCTTTACTCAATCAAAACCAAAGTTGATCCAGGCAGTAAGCAAGACAAAGGGTTTGGTTCAACAGGTTCAAATTGGTGGAGCCAACAAACAGAGGTTTACTTTTGATATTCAATTTGCTTAAACTTACAGTTTCTACTTTCATAAAAAATATTTCATGTAATAGCTTGTTTACACAATGTTAAGCAATAAGTTTATTTTAAACATGCAGTAGCTAACTTAAATCATCATCCTTTAAATCAGTATTATATCATCTGGTAGCTTGTTTTAATCACCACCATTCTTTTCAAACAATATTATATCATTTAGTATGACTTAATTATTTAAATTACGTTCAATTTTATTTGTAAGATTTTAAAATCCTATGTTAAACCTTAAAACTCTATTTTTTTTACCTTAAAACCCTAGTTTAGGAAAAACCTAATTGGTATAAATATAAAACCTTAGTTTAAATAGAAACTCTAATTCCACAATGGAGTCAATATTTATTTATGGATTGTAAGTATTTATGATTAACCTTAATTTTCTTTTATTAAACTCTAATTTATTATTATTTTTGTGATGATTAAATTACATGTTTGGATTATTTTTTTTTGCTATGAATAGTTGAATGATATTAATTGAATTATTATTTAGATTTTAAGGATGTAAAAGGTATATTTTCACTCGTGGGTGTCTTATTTGTTTAATTTATTTATTTTCTATAATTTAATTTATTTAAAGATTTTAGGATAATTATAACGGACATGTTTTCACCTTTTGGTGGGTATCCTATTTTATTTATTTTCTTTGTGGACATTAAGATATTGGAAGGGCATATTTTCATCTTTGGATGAGTTTCTATTTTATTTATTTATTTAATTTATAATATAATGATTATTTATTTTGATAATTGCATGTAGTATGGATAATATTATAATGCTTAAGAATTCAATAATATTTAGATCTAAAAAGAAGGCCGGTTTCAATGAACTGGAAGTTATGGGAGTGCTGGGCCATTTTGTATATTTTTCATGCGTACCTAACTTTTTCGAACCCAAAAAGGAGTTGGGAATTCCTTAAGAATCAAGTCATCTACCCCTTTCTTTTTTCTTGCCCGTCCTGGTGGGAACTCCATTTTTTCTGGGTTTAGGCATGTGTTTTCTAAGGCCCTGAGCCTAACAGTGTAAAAGTCGCAAGAACCATTCCACATGAGAGTGGGGAGAAAAATTTTCGCTCACAATGGCTACTCTACTGAGTATAAGAGAAGTTAATTCCATTCGTCTTTTTATTCTTTCTTATTATGATATTGTCCATTGTATCATTTAGATTGCATAGTGTATGTTAGTTAGGACGTCCATGTTACCTGAGTTGTGGTATGCAAGGGATACCATACTTTCACTCAAGATATGGAGATCGAGCATAGCATAATCACTCATAGCCCCGTACCTTTTAGAATATACTTGCTATAGAAACCTAAACTTTTCAATCCAAAGACTAAAGCTCATGTAATTGGCCTAGTTACTTTCCTTAGGTTTTTATCGAAATATTTATTGTTTGACTTGATTGATATATTTTGATTTGAAACATGGCTTATTTGGTTTGTTCTTTTTCTAATATGACCTAATTATATTGTAAGCTTAAAATAGTTTTATTTTTTAAACCCAAAAGACCAAAATTATTTTCAAAACTTTTCAAGATGGTCTTTGAACATAAAAACCTTTTAAAGATGGGTCAAAAATTCTTTTTCACCTTATAGCCTAAGCTTAAAGCTCAAAATCCATTTTTTTTTTCAAACTAATCTTTTTACAATGGGCTTTGATACAAAACTATTTTTCAAACAAACCTTTTATGGGCTTTGAGATACTTTTTAAGTAAGCTCAAAATTGCTTTTCACTTCATGACCCAAAATCTGGATTTTTGTTACTAAAAATGTTTTCTTAAATGAGCTTATGACTAGCTAGGTCAATTATGGAATACTAAAAATCAAGTGTGGGTCTAATTTATACCAAGAATTATTAATCATGGGCTTATTTATGGCATGAGTCATTAGTTGCCTTTCCAAAATGAGAAATCTATTTTTGATAAACTCTTTAATTTAGTCTTAATCCATGATATAACATAAAGCTATTTTTAGTTGATCCAATGGATTGAGGCTTAATTAATGAAAATTATCATGGACTTATTTCTAAGTTTGAAAATATGACTATTGGTTAAACCGTCCAAGTGAATTTTTCAAAAATAAGATATCTCGTGTTGATATTTTATTGACCATATGCCTAGGAGAAGAGACTCGCCATTCGTGTATGGTGATATAAGATTGGAAAGGTTGGTCTTGCTCATTTGGTTTGTTTGTTTATTTGTTTACCTGTGCATACATACATACATACATACATACATTGCATTACATAGCATAGATCCTTTCTGGCTCACAGACCTGGAGCAAAGTAGTTCAAGAGCTTATGACAATCTGACCTATGCCAGTGACGTAGAATACAGTAACGATTTGGTCAATATCTCACCAAAAGCAATGGAACCTGAAAAGATTTAGAAAATAGTGGATGACGCACTCAACTCTAAGATGGAAGAACTAAAGGAGGCCCTAGCTGAGACCATGAAAAGCTGGCTGCATTATTGAGGAACACTGTTGAAGCATCTGCTAGTATTAAGAAGCAAAAAGACAAGGAAAAAGCTAAGGTTGGTGAAACAACCTTTGATGAAGACAAAGTAATGATTAATGATGATGATTGGGCTCAATATTTTTAAGCTCCTCAAGATAAGAAGGGTGAAAAGAAGGTTATGGAGAAATCTGAAACTGTAGATGTAGAGAAAATGATTATTGATTTGGAGAAGAAGTTTGAAAAGAAGCTGAAGAGGTATCAAAGGTTGACAAGCTATTTGAACAAGATGAAGAAGTCCCTTATAAATTCAAAAAGTCTTCTTTCTCTAAGTATAATGGTATAGAAAATCCTCACTTATATATTATGCAGTGCATCACTGCTATGCAGTTTGCTCGAACTAGTAAAGCCCAAACTCTGAAGTATTTTATGCTTTCTTTGGACCCTGTTATGTAGAATTGATTTAATACTTTGAAAGAAAGTACCCAAAAAGATTGGGATATGCTGTACAAATCCTTCATTCAATAATATGGATATAATGTCAATCTGGAAGTGACCCTGATGGAGGTAAAAACTATCAGACAAAGGAAAAATGAGAATTTTGTTGACTATATGAAGAGGTGGAGAAATAAGGTTGCACTACTTAAGAAGAGATCAGATGAGTTTGACTAGATTTGAATGATAGTAAGGGGTGTCCTACCCAGTCTACATGAACGGTTGTCTCACACTCTCATAAGGAATTTCAAAGATCTTCTCCAAGCTAGCTTACATATAGAAGAATGAGGAAGAGAGAAGAATCATTTTTTAAAAGAAGAAGTGATAGGGAAAGTTATCAGTCTAACGGTCAAGGTACACAGAAGTCAATGGATGTCAATACAATAACTGGTCAAGCGAATAAAAGACAGATTTCAGAATTAGGAAAATCTCTGTCTTGGGTTTTCAATGAATTGAAGAAGAATAGGCTATTACAGTCATTGTCTCCCCAACCTTTGCCGAATCCTCTACCATTAAGCTCTAATGCCAAGGCCTTTTGTCAATTCCATCAAGTGCAAGGGCATGAGATAGATAGATGTGTTCACTTAAGGCATGAGATCCAAGATTTAATCAATAGTGGCAAGCTGTCTGAGCCCAATAAGCCCAACACTAAAAGCAATCCATTGCCTAAGTTTGAAAGAGTGCCACCATCAACGACCTTCATCATAGTAGGAGGATTAATGAAAAGTTCTGTCTTGTCATTTTTCAAGATATAGATGGAGAAACTGCTGAGGAAAAGGTTGTTAATTTTGGCCCTTACCCCTGATATGCCCAAATAGACGAAGCATCTTTGACTTCAACTCATCAAACTTTGCTTGGCTTATTTAGTTTTTTGTTTCATTTTCTTCCTTTGGTATTTTTTGGAATAATTATATTTTGTTAGGATTGTTTAAATAAATTATTTTCGTTAAATTTTTATTGGTATTTTTCTATTTTGGTGATCAATCGATGGCGAGTCTACCTTGATATTCATAAATTAGTGTATCTAAGCATCATAATCCGAATGACTTTACTAGGTGAGGAAATTGTTCTATAACATTGAGTTGTGTATGTTTACTTAGAGAGATCTCCCACATAATTATGAGTGTCTAGGTCTTAATCAATCTTAGAACATGATTTGATGAACTTTTAAGGAGAAATTGAACTTTGCTTATTTAAGGAAGAAATGATATAGACATTGTTTGGTAAACCAATAACTAGAATTTAACCAATTAAATATCAATTTATAGTTGTCCCTTTGAGCCTTTATGAGATTTTAGCTTGCTCTTTAGTAGCTTGTAAGCCCGATAACCTACCTTATGCTATTATGACTCTTATGACAAGTCTAATAATCTCTAAGATGAAGGGGCAAGAAAATCAAAGAAAGGAATGCATAGTTAATACCATAAGGATAATTGAAGTTCACCTGATACTAGACCTAATTTTCGATCTATTAAGATGACATCAAGGTAACAAATGATTTATCCTTGTTGAAGTAAACTCACTCTACTCCACTCATCCATAGTCAGAAGCATAGAATGGTGCAGACAATATAACTTTTTTAGAGCTAAAAAAGAGAAAAAAAAAGAAAGAAAAAAAACAACAACAACAAAAAAGTAAAAAAGGAGGAAAAAGACACAAGGAAATAAGAGAAAAGAGAAAAGAAGAAGAAAACAAGGAGGAAAAGGAAAAAAAAAAGACCCAACAAGGAGAGTTCAAAAAGCTAAACAGAGTTCTTTTTTCCTAAAGCAGCAAAAGACTTTCACAAGTTATGAGAATAGACTGACTTGAATTGATCCAACCCAGCCAAAGGCTCAAATAAAATCACACAATAGGGGAAAGACTATCTTTCATCCCACACAGCTCCAAATCCGTAACTTTAAAAGTCTTAGATTTGATATTCCAAAGAGAAAAAAGGGTAGAATGATGGTCCTGAGTTTCTGCGAAAGAAAAAGATCAAGATTATACTAATTAAATCCAGATTTCTACTAAGAAGATAAGCTCTATCCTTTCATGAAGAAAGATTTCAAGTTTTATCTTTCCATGAAGTAAGATAATAAGATGCCTGAAAGGTAGAAATGAAGTTTAGAGTTTAATGTTTCAAACTATCTACAGTTTTAGTAGAAAGTTTGTAGTTTGAAGGTTTGTCTATAGTGTTACATTAGCTCCAATCTAAAGATGGCCTTCACTTAATCCATGTCCTTTATAGACTCTATTTCAAGCCTAATAATGACTTGTTGGTCTCTCGTGGTAGGTAAAGTCTATTAGTGGAGATTGTTTGAATAAGCATGCATATGAGATATATAATATTTAAATTCAATGAGACCATTGGCCAAGTAATGTGTATGTGCCTATCTGAAGTGCAACAGTTCTTACTCAAATGAAAATAATTCTTGAGTTTAGTATGGTAACTATGATTTTCATGTTATATATATTAATTTAGGAAAATCGAGTCCTAAAGTATAATGACACCAATCTGACAAAGCCAAAATGTGATTTTAAAATTTTAAAAAGAAAAAGAGGTATTTTTTTTTATCACATGGGCCTTCAAGCTTAGGGAAGTGTGTTGTATTGTTTAACCTTAAAGGACATATTGGAAAAATGAGAATCATTTGCAAAGTCATAAAGAAGTTACCAACCGATGTGTTTAATCATGGGTTGAAACGATATCTCCTATGCTTCTAACTACCCTGCTGGAGCCTCTACTACTCATGCTTTGTATATATGGAAGATAAAGCCATAGCTATGAAGTCTTCTATTATTCTGAACAAGCGTCTGGAAGGAACCAATGAGAGTGCTTCGGTTGACCACCTTAGTCTGTGAGTCAGTAGAACCACTTTAAGTATCACCCATGCATATCATATATATATGAGCATATCACACTGTATTTTTTTCTTGTATTGCCTATTGTTTGTTAAAGTGAATAG
Organism: Garcia nutans; assembly: GCA_947685225.1. Lineage (NCBI taxonomy): Eukaryota > Viridiplantae > Streptophyta > Magnoliopsida > Malpighiales > Euphorbiaceae > Garcia > Garcia nutans. Next base: position 11,668,134 of record CANTUV010000061.1, on the reverse strand, counting down.
CAGATGTAGTGAAGTAAACAATCAAAAGCAAATATAGAATCAGGGGGGCATGAAAAGGCTATTGAAAAAAGAAAGAGAAGATGCATGCTTGTGCAAATATAAAGCCAGTCTCAGGTCGAGAACCTAAATCCAATCCGGATCCAAAACCTAAACCAACTTGGGTCCAAAATCCAAACTATTTTTTAGTCCAGAACTCAATCTGGGTCTAGAATCCAAACCAACTCGAGTTCAGAACCCAACTCATTTTTTAGTCTAAAACTCAATCTAAACCAATCAAGGTCTAAAACCTAAACTATTTTCGAATCTAGAATCCAAACTATTTTTTAGTTCAAAGCTCAATCCGGGTCCAGAACCCGAGCCTATCTTAGGTCCAGAGCCTAAACCAATCTCAAGTTCAGAATCCAATTCAGCCATAGGTCTAGAATCTGAACCAATTTTCAGGTCCAGAATACAAATCAACTCGTTCTTTCCAAGTTAAATTCACTCTCTGAATAAATTCATGATCATTCAAGTACATGGCAAAACTGTAGACCCTTAATTTTAGTACCGATCCAAATACGGTTTTTATTTGAAAGTTGGATCAAGTTTAAGTCCAATAATAAGGCCTAAACTAAATTAAGTATAATTATTTAATATTTGAATTTGGTCAGTTAAGTTTACATAGAGCCAATGTAGTTAAAATATAATTTGGTCCAAGCCAATTCGACATGGGTGGCCAATTCGACATGGATGTTGTCCATGTCAAAATGGCCAAGGCCAATTCAATATAGAAAGCCCCCATATCGAATTGGCCTTAGTCAATTCGATATGGGCAGGCACCATGCTTTGGTTAAACCTAAAAAGAGTCCAATAGAAGGAAGCTTTGGATAAGCAGGGACAGTTTGATTAGGCAGAGGATTGCTTAGCCAGGTTGCCATAATTGATGTTTGTAAATACGAAGCCAAGAGCTAGAAGGGGGGAGGCCACAATAATAAAAAAAAAAACAGATATAGAGAGAGGACACGGATTTAGAGAACAAAAGAAATTAGAATTTGCAGGCAGAAGACAACAACCAAAAGAGGCAACAAGCAATCGTCTCCAGATTGCTTTGCTCAACCAAAACCAAAGTTGATCTAGGCAGTAAGCAAGATAAAGGGTTTGGTTCAACACGTTCAAATTGGTGGAGTCAATAAACGGAGGTTTTCTTTTGATATTCAATTTGCTTAAACTTACAGTATCTACTTTCATAAAAATTATTTCATGCAATAGCTTGTTCACACAATGTTAAGCAACAAGTTTACTTTAAACATCCAGTAGCTAGCTTAAATCATCATCCTTTAAATTAGTATTATATCATCCAGTAGCTTATTTTAATCATCACCATTCTTTTCTAACAATATTATATCATTTAGTATGACTTAATTATTTAAATTCAGTTCAACTTTTTTGTGTGAGATTTTAAAACCCTAGATTAAACCTTAAACCCTAATTTTTACCTTAAAACCCTAGTTTAGAAAAAATTCTAATTTGTATAAATATAAAATCCTAATTTAGATAGAAACCTTAATTCTACAATAAAACTTATTTTGAAAATCATTTATCTTTCGGAGGCGCTGCCCCCTTGACCCCCGCTAGCTAACTGACTAGCGGAACCACTATACACGACCTCTCGTCAATCGAGTCAATATTTATTTATGGATTGTAAGTCTTTGTGATTAACCTTTATTTTTTTTATTAAAATTTAATTTATTATTATTTTTGTGATGATTAAACTACATATTTGAATTTTTTTTTTTGCTAAAAATGGTTGAATGCTGTTAATTTTATTATTATTTGAATTTTAAGGATGTAAGAGGTATGTTTTCACTCGTGGGTGCCTTATTTGTTTAATTAATTTATTTTTTATAATTTAATTTATTTAAAGATTTCGGAACAATTATAAGGAACACGTTTTTATCTTTTGGTGGATATCCTATTTTATTTATTTTTTTTGTGGGTGCTCCATTTCATATGGGAGTAGGGACGAAAATTTCCTCTCACAGGAGCTAATGTGTATTTAGGTTTCATAGCCTAGCTGGGGAGATAAAAGATTCAAGTCTACGATTTTATAGTGGAGAGAGATAGAACTAAATTACAGTCTTGGAAATAGAGACCTCTTTCCTTTGTCGGCAAGGAAATTATGGTGAAATCTATGCTTAATGTTATGCCAACACACCTAATGTCATGTTTCTTACTCCCTAAAGTTGTCAACCAAAAACTAAATAGCTTAATTTCATTCTTTTGGTGGTCACAAGGAGGGAAGGAGAAGGGCATTGCTTGGAAAAGATGGGAAATATTAACAAAGCATAAATTATAAAGGAGGAATGGACTTTAAGAACTTTGAGTTATTTAATGTGGCACTACTAGCAAAAATATGATGGAAAATACTAGAAAATTCTAATGGTATATGGGTTCGGATTATGAAGTCTGTATACTTTTTTTTTTATTATAATAAGTCAGATTTAATATTATTAATTATTAAGGATGGGGAAAAACATAGGATGGAGAAGACAACTACCCAAACCAATAGGCCTTTCTCTTACACCCAAAACTAACACTCCACCATTCTATGTGAAAAAACCCCAAGATACCCAGAAGGATACATACGAAATGCTTATAAATCATGAAAATACATGTGTGCTATGGATAATTTAATGCTCAGTCTACCCCATTTTGGATTGTTCTTTCGAGAAGCAGTGGCTGCTAATAAAACCGAGTATACTACACATCTACGCTGAGGCGATAAAGATCCAAGTGCTGGAAGAATAATCGCATTAACTCTATAGCTATAGTATCCATGTAGTAGCACCGTGATATATTGTGTACCCAATAGTATTGTAACATCCCCGTACCCCATATACGCACACTACATACAATTACATCTGTAATATACGTATATCAAATACAGGAGTGCCACGGCTTATTTTAAACAGCCCAATCTTTCAATTTAACAACAATATAAGAAAACTTAAAATATTCAAATTATATTATAAAATATACTAGATAAAATATTTATTTATTAGGCAGCGGAAAATATAGCGGTATTTACATATATATTTACATCAAAATCAATATTTACAAAATATATAGAGTTTATACATGTTTTGCAGTTCGTCTCTGATCTTTAAGTCCACAATCAACACTTCACAAGCCTAGACTCAACTCGGTCTAGCTGAACTCTCCGGTTCTACCCTGTCATCTGCGAGATGAACCACAATCGCGCTAAGCCAACGGCTTAATGGTACAAACCACAATAACAATATTCTTTAATGTAATGCTAATGTCATACATTCAAATATTATGAACAATACATAAGAATATCGTATTTCAAAACCTTATATTAAATCTTATTATTCATTTGTTTCACCATTCATGATTCACTTTTAAACAAATACAAGCATGGGCCCAAAAGAAACTAATATGACATTCAACTTCCAGAGTTAATATTTTGGTTCAATTATCATATTTATCATTATCCCAACTAGGCTTTAAGGATTAGGCCCAACCAAGCTTCAAGGGGAGCAAAGCATGCTAAGCATCAACCCAACTTGGCTTCAAGAACCAAACCCAACCCAGCTTCAAGGGTTTGTAACATTCCAACTAGGCTTCAAGGATTTGACCCAACCAAGCTTCAAGGGGAGTTAAGCATGCTAAACTTCAACCCAACTTGGCTTCAAGGATCAAGCCCAACCTAGTTTCAAGAGATTGTTACTATTAGGCATGCCACCAATAACAAAACTTTGAAAATTGAAAAAAACACATTAGGCACACAATTCTTTCATTATTTCATTATCAATTCCATTCTTATTTCCTCATAATCATCTAGGTAAACATGCCCCAATGGTTTCATTTGCATCATTATAGCCAACAACAATGGCTTCACATCTCATCATTAGGGTATACACAACCAATTGCATTGTACATATAATTTGAATGATCATCATATCTTTCACATTAAGCAATTCATAGCATTAATCAAATATATCAACAATGTAATAGATTACTTAACACATTTACAACCAAGTGTGTTAAGTCCCAAAGTCATATATATGTATGCAACCATGTAAGGTTTGTACTTACCTCAAGAGCAACTCACATAACACCAAACTCCTCTTCCAAGAATCTTCAACACTTGGATTAGGGCAACTCAATCTCTTCAAAACCTAATCCAAAAGGTATAATACACACTCACTTAAAGATACACATGAGATAATAAGGCTAAGAACCAACTAACGCAAACTCTACACATGACACGTTCAACAACACGGGCGTGTCCCTGACCGTGCCCTAAATCCACAACATATAAGCTTTGACACGCTCAGTGACATGGGCGTGTCACTGGCCATGTCAATCCTCCCTCAACACAGTAGCTATGACACGCTCAGTGACATGGGCGTGTCACTGGCCGTGTTAATGCTACACAACACAGAAGCTGTGACACGCTCAGTGACATGGGCGTGTCACTGGTCGTGTCACCCATCCAGAAAACAGAACCATTAACACGCCTAAAGACCTGGTCGTGCTCATGGGCGTGTCAGGCCAAAAATCCTGATTCCGGCAACATCAACATCACATTCAACAAACCTCTTACTTCTATCACTTTCCACTTCAAACAAACTTAACTAAACACACCCATAAACCATAATAACTTGCAAAAACACCAAAATAATTCAATACATACATTAAACACAAATCACAACCATCACATACACACAACTCAAACACAACACTTGCTCTTTCACCAAACCTAACTCTTTCTCTTCAATCCAACCCCAAAATCAAAATCAATTACACCAAACACTCTCAAACACACCACAATCAAACATACACATATCAACAACAACCTCAATCCACAAACTCAAAAGAAAATCAAATAATCAAGTGGAAAACTTACCAAAAGTGATGAAAACTCTTAGATTTTCAATTTGATCACTTGAAACACCTTCAAATCTTGAGTTTGGAAAGACAAAATCTCACTTTCTCTCTTGCTATGGAGTTAGCCGGCCAAGAAGAAAAGAAAAGAAGAAGATGAATAGAGAAGAGCAAAGTCAACACTCAACTCTTCTCTCAACCACTAAAACTTCCTTTAATCATCAACCAAACAATTTTATTAATATAATATTCATAAAAATCTTCCTCCACTTACAAATTTCCATTTCAATTAATTTAATTATAAATAAATCTTCTTTTGACCTTCCATTTCTTTGACTTGTATATGTTGTATATATCTCTATATATACAACATATACACTCTTCTCCTTACCTCTTTTCTCTTTCCACCTAAACATATACACTTATAACATTTAATTCAAATACAATAATAAATATTCCAAAACTGATATTACAAGTATACTTTCTTAACTGCCATTTTCAGGATGCTAAAGTGGGAAGCAGGTCTTCTTGGTGCTAGAGGATCATGGTCAAGATAAGGCACAAACTTTAGGGAGGTGTTAGATGGCCGATGATAAGGGGTAATCAGGTATGCATCTGGGGGCATCCATCAATGCCTAATTTTGAATTGTTATCTGAAAAACCAGTTCATTCTAATGTTTATTGGATAGCAGATCTTATTGATGAAAGAGGCAAGTGGAACCTTAATTTGATATAATTTGTATTCTTCCCCATTGAATGTTGTGTTATTAGAAATATCCCAATTGCTAAAACTGAATAGGCTGATAAATTTGATTTGGCATCTAGATAGAATAGGGAGACTTTCAATTAGACCTGTTTACAAATTTCTATATAATATTAGTGATCATATATTAGGCTCTATTATTAATTCTATTGTTATTGATGAGATGAACTAGAAAAGTGTTTCTAAAAATTCACCCCAAGATACCAAACTTTATCTGGAAAGTTTGCGTAAATGCATTGCCAACCTATATGAATTTGGAAAAGAGAAATCTTTCTAATTCCCCATGCTACCCTATTTGTAATATGGTTGAGAAAACTGTATGGCATCTCTTATTTGACTATAGTCACTCAAGGGCCACTTGGTTTATTTCTGATGTTGGATTGAGTCCTAAGAGCTTCTCCTTTATATCTTTCATTGCTTGGTGGTGTAATGTAATTTCAAGGGTAAAAGTGGATGATATATTTAGGGTTTTGGCAAAAGTTGCTTGCCTATGCTGGAGTATATGGAAAACTAGAAATAAGTGGTGTTTTAAAGGGATAAAACCTAATCAAATTTTTTCTGCTCACAGAGCATCAGTTATTTACACTGAATTTAACAAGGTGCAAGGGATTACTAGCTCAACTATGATCAGCTTTTCAGACTGAGGAGCGGGTACCAGCAGCAGTAACAGAAATGCCATCTGGTCACCACCTCCTGATGGATGGATAAAGGCCAATTTAGATGCAAACTTCTCCCCAGGGAAAGCTATTGCAGGTCCAGCTGTGATTTTTAGATATGAGTCAGGCACCATGAGGGATGGAGTTGCTTACCTGATTTAGTCTAATTCACCTATCTTAAATGAAGCCAAGGCTTTTTTAAAAGCTGTTGCAGGGCTATATTTCTAAAGCTCAATTTTTGTATCTTTAAATCAGATAACCAACAACTCATCCAAGTTGTAAACTCTTTTGGCAACTACCCCACTGAAATTGACTCTATTGTTTTGAACATTAACAATCTCAAGCACTTGTTTAGAGGAGTTTCTTTTGTTCATGCTAGAGTAACTCGTAATAGAGCCCCAGTTTGGTTGGCCTCTGCTGTTATTTCTAGAAATCTTAGATTTGACTGGTTCTGTAACATTCCTCCTCAGCTGAAAAGGCTGTTAGATAAGGATGCGAATTTCCAATACATATATATCATCTTCAGTGTTCAAAAGAGAAAAAAAAAATAGTAGCAGAGATACCGTTTACCTCATTCTACCTTGAGCTTATCACAAAATTTGATTTTAAAAGAAAAATTATTAGTAAACTGTTTTTAATTTTAGGATTAACAAAACAAAATTAATGACTTAAAAAAAAAAAAAGGATAGAGATGTAAAGTTATACTGTATATTATCCAAACTTAATAGGTCAAGAAGTCTAATTTTGGAAACCATCGTTTCCAGTTGGCAAAATTTTAAATCTAAAACGAAAAAATTGAAAGTTTTAAGCGAGTGAAAGTCTACAACAAAAGAACATATGAAAGTTAGCAGTTTTAGAGACAATTCTGGTTGAGCATGCATATGCCCATCAAATATCACTACAACTACATATCAAAATCTACTTGAACAAAAATCTTTTGCAGTGTGATGGAAGATGACAGGAGAAGGAAAACAGGTTATCTTCCTAAAACATTTTCTTTCAGCTATGATTATCAGACTTAATCCAGTTCCATTGTAGGTGTGTGATCAAGTAAATAGGAAGAGATTAAGATATTAATACAAACTACTACTAAGCTGGGGCACCCTCAGTTGAACCTCCATTGATGTAACCTTCCTTGCGACCTTCAAACCCTGGCCTCATCAGCTTTTTCTCTCTCTTTGCAATCCGTCGCATCTTTTTCTGGTGAATTCTATCAGCAATATTCTTTGACCTTGTCTGTTTTTTTTCTGATTTCATTTTCTGTTGGTTTTCAACCCTCTCTTTCCATTTTTCTACATTCTTTTGATGCCTCTTTTTCTCCTTCTTTATGCTCTCTTTCAACAGTTTTGGATCATCATGGACCTTAATCCCTGCAGCTCTGCTTGTTGCTGTTTTCCACGAATGGTTCTTTCTGATAATATCCCCTTTCTCTGGATCCTTCTTAGCTTCCTCCAACTCTTTCGCTTTTTCAAGTTCCTTTAGTTTTGAAAGTTTTCTCTTCTTCCCCTTCTTCCCAAGCTCCTCATCTTTCCCAAGTTTAACATGGCTAAATTTGAGTTCCTTTGCAGCCTCTGATGAATCCTTATCCACTTTTTCTGCTGAAACGCTCATTGCAGACTTTTTTTCTTCAGAGCCTGATTCTCGCTTGCGTTTCTTCTGCTGGTTTCCTTTACTCTTATCTTTCGTCTTCACCCTGGTGTTTCGATTTCCTTTCAGCTCTATAATTTTGCGTTGAAGTCGTTGACGGAGTTCTTCATATGTTGCTGATTGACCATCACCTTCAACACCAGATATCATTGGATTAATCTCCACTTCTTCTCCATCACTCTCATCATTTGACTTTTCCTTCTCCAATTTTTTCATAAGCAAATCTAATGTGGTTGTATAAGACTTCTCTGGGTCTAGCCGATCTCTCCGTACTTTCTTGATGTTTTCTCTAGACTTTTTCTTTGCCAAAGCTTTTTCATCCTTGTTAAGACCTTGGAACCATTTCTTCTCGTTATCATCAAGCGGAAGATAGAATTTAGCAGGGACAAGCTCAATCAGCTTATCAAAGAACAGAGAATTCTCATGAATTAGAGATTTAAGATCAATATCAGGATTGGACTCATCAGCAACAATTTGCCTTTTCTTCTTCATCTGTGCGGAAACTGAAATTATTGCACAAAAACAAAGGAGGACCAAAAAAGATTCAGTTTTAAAAGATTCATTTTATGCTCTTTATAGATAAAGGAACGGGTTAAATATTTCTCAAATGAGTACATAAATTATAAGCCAAACCGTGAAAATATTTTCACATACTTGAGATTCGGCTATTGCAATCAATTTTATCAGTGCCCAGGAATGTCCATAAATAATAATCAATTCTTAAATCTTGGTATCAGCAAATATATAAATAGCACAAAAAACAACATTTGCAAGATGCAATCAATAATAAAATTCTATGACAAGCTAAATTTTACAACAGGAGGATACTTGGCATAAGCATGGTCAGTTCAGTTAAAGGATTGGTAATATTTGGAGCATCCCCAAAGTTCAGCAGGAAAAGAAACAAATTTACTCCCTCTAATTTCCTACAGTGGAGCAATGAAAAAAAAACCTGAGAATTTTTTATTTTTTTTCGGTCAATAATCAGATCTTATTGCCAAAGCCCTACCCTGTATTTCCCCAGTAAATTCAATACTCATAATCAAACATCAAAACCCAACATACAAACATCTATCTCAACAAAACTAACAGAACCCAAATCCTAATCAACTCCAACTATTCCATCACCAAACATCTACTATTTGCAAATTTCCAAATTGTATTTTACAGTATTTGAAATATTCTTACAAATTTTTTATTTATGCAATGATATATATAAAAATAAATCACACGTATATATAGAGCGAATCAAACAAAATACGTATATATAAAGAGAATCAAACAAAATAAAATAAAGAAGAAAAAGGGTAGGACCGGATAAGGAAAATAATGAAGATGATAATGAGAGGCAGGATTTGCAATGAAGGTGATGGTGAGCAGGCTCTGGTTTGGCGACGATGGTGATGGTGAGAGGCCGCTTCACGGTGATGGTGAGACTGAGAGGCGAGTTGGCGATGCAGACGAAGAAGTGGTGAGATTGAGCAGAGGGTTGCGATGAATAATTAGTGAGAAGCTGCCGGGTCTAGTATTAGGGATTTTAGGATTTTACCGGTGCAATATAAAATAAAAAGAAATAAAAAAAATTAAAATTAAAATTGCTAATGAATTCATGGGCCGAGTTCATATTTTAACTTACGGACTCATACAATTATAATAGGAACATTTATAAAATTAACCTTAAAAAATTGTTTTCAAAAATACTACTATTTTTTAATTTGTAAAAATATTATATTTATAATTTTTTTTAACAAAAATACGTGCACTGCTTGATGCTTATAAATAGCGTTTGACCATTGTTTGTTACTTTTAAAACATATACTGCCACGCTATAATATATAACACCGTTTATTTATTTTTTTTAAATAAAATTTTAAAATATTAAATTTAAAATATTTATATTAAATTTTTACTTATATATAATAAATACCCATATATATCAATATATACTTTTATTTTAAAAATAAATTGTTAAATTTGTGTTTATATTAATATTTTTATATAATTTTATTTTTTAAATTAATTTTAATATACACTATAAAAATAATTTTAAAATATTTTTTAATATATAAAAAATGAATATTAATTATTTTTTAGTATTTTAAATGTTTTATTATGATGTATTTTTGTTAATTAATTTATGTTATATTTTATATTAATTAATTTTAAATTATATTTTAAAATTAATTTATTTAAAATTAATTTATGTTAATTAATTTATGTTATATTTTATATTAATTTATTTTAATTAATTTTAAATTATATTTTATACACACAGTTTTATATATTTTATTTAATATATGTTAATTAATTTGTGTTATATTTTATATTAGTTAATGTTAAACTATATTACTTTCAGATACTTTTTTTAATATAGCGGATACGGATATTCAAAATATACGGAGCTTATAAATTATAAAGATGTCATTTTATATGCAATATATATCGATATATACATGCATATATATCTAATTATATGTAATAGATATCCACATATACCAACATATACTGTTATTTTTTTTATTAAAATATGCACAACACATACTACTATATATTATTATTTTTTAGTTAAAGTATATGTAATATATAACGACATATACTATTATTTTTAGTAAAAATATAAGTAACATATATTCACATATATTTAACATATATTATTATTTTTTTACAATATAACTCATATATATCTAGTTATATATATAACATATATCAATATATATTGTTATTCTTTTTTATATATTTAGTTATATATAATATATACCCACATATAAATTAATATATAAAATAATTATATATCGATATATATATCTACATATACTCACATATATTATTATTTTTTATTTAAAATATATGTAACATATACCAATATATATATATATATCTAGTTATATATAACATATACCAGCATGTATCAACATATACCAATATACACCTATATATATGTAATAAATACATATCTAGTTATATATAATATATATCGACATATATTCATATATACTGACATATATCATTATTCTTTAGTTAAAGTGTATATAATATATATCGATATATACTATTATATGCCGATATATATCCACATATATATAATATATATTGTTATTCTTTTACAATATATACCCACACATATATAATTATATGTAACATATATTAATATATATTATTATTTTTTCAGCATATATAATTATATGTAATATATATTTACATATAAATAATTATATAAAATAGTTATATACCGATATATATCCGCATATAAATATATTATAATTATAACTACATATATATATTATCTTTCTAAAAAAAATATCAATATACAACTGTAATATCTATGTATATGAAAATATATATAGCATATATATATATCCTCATATATTGTTATTTTTTAGTTAAAGTATATGTAATATATATCGACATATACTATATATATTATTATTATTTAGTTAAAGTATATATAATGTATACATATATATATCATTATCCTTTTACAATAAATATAATTATATGTAATATATATCAACATATACTTACATATATCACATTTTAGTATATAATAAACTATATCTATATTATATAGACTTAATAAATTTATAAGTTACTGAAATGTCTTATTTCCTTATTGCTCATTAAATTGCATGTTTCATTAGATGATATGATTTTATTACTGGTGTATTTATGATTTTTTCATTATTTTCCTATTTTTCATTTCTTTTTCTCAATTTTTTGTATTATTATTATTTTCATTATTAAAAATATACATTCATATATATTAGGAATTAAGATTCATAAGAAAATTTAATTTAAAGAATAAAAAATTTAATATAAAATTACATACGCTAAAATAAAAATTTGCATAAAACTGTAACATCTTGATTTAAAAACTATATATATGTTATATAGTTCATTTTTATACGATAAATTATACGAAATTTTAAAATATTTTTTATTCATATTTAAATTATTATGAATTTATAATTTATTCATTTATATAAAAAATTATTAAATTAAAATTATTCATTTTTATTCATATTAAAATTATTGTGAATTTATAATTTATTCATTTATATATAAAATTATTACATTAAAATTATTCATTTTTATTCATATTAAAATTATCGTGAATTTATAATTTATTTATTTATATAAAAATTATTTCATTAAATTATTCCTTTTTTATTCATATTAAAATTATTGTGAATTTATTCATTAGACAAAATTCTTAATATGGCCACTAAAGGAACCGGAAAAAGTATGGAATGGAAAGTTAGTAATAAAAACAAATTCGTACAAAAGAAAAAGAAAAAGTAGCATAGCGTGTAATTGTCAAATAAAAAGAATAAATATGTAAAAAATGCAGCCGTAAAAATGAAATTCAAAAACAAAAAGCAGTATATGATGTAAATTTTATATTATAATATGTGATTTAAATTATAATATTTAAAAATTAATTTTATTTAATTTTTATTTTTAAATGGGGTTTCATTAAAAATATTAAAAAAAAATAAATTTATTATATTTTTAAAATATATTCAAATTTATAAGAATTTATAATTAGTTTATCAAAATATCAAATTTTTATAGTTTATTATGTGTTTATTATGAATTGATAAATTTACATAATTTATTATGAGTTTATTATAAAATGACTAAAGTACATCTAGTAAAAAAATAAAAATTTTATTAAAAAATAATAGAATGTATAATTTTTTCTTTTTGAATCGTTTGTGATTGTTTAGGTTCATAAATGAAGACGTAGATTCAGCATATACTAGAATTTTTCTTAAAAATTAATGATGTGTTTGGAATGATTGTTTTTAGAAAAAAAAAACTAAAATATATTTGATAATATCATTAAATTTTAGGTCTTTTTAATTAAATAAGAATTGTTTTAGGCTAAATATATAATCCATAAAATATGACTTTAAGAGTTTTAATTTTAAAATATCAATAAAATTCTTCTTTTTATATAATATATTTTATATTAACAAAACTATTTTTTTATTATACAAATTAGTTTTGGCATTATCTTTTTTAAAATTTTTTATTTTTTTTATTTTAAATAATTAAAATTTTAATAATTATAATATATAGTTTTTTAAAAATATAAAACAGATTTTAAAAAATATATATAAAATAAAAACTAAAAACAATTTTGGTTTTAATAAAACAAAAACAAAAAATTTACAACAAAAGTAAATACACCCTAAATTTGTTTAATATATAGGGACGTTTACAAAACTACAAAAAATATTTTATTTTAAAATATTATAAAAATAAAAATATTTATATTTTTTTAAAAAAAAATAGAGTAAACTTTCAAAAATATTTTACTCATCACTAAAATAATAATTTTTTTTTCAAAAAATCTCTTATCTTATTATAATCAATATTTTACTTCAATTTTTATCTTTTTTTTTTCAAACTTTACTATTAAATAAAAATATTCTAATAAAATAATAAAAATAAAATTTTAAATAATTTTTAGCATATAAAATTTATTATTTTTTATAAAAAAATTTAATTTTAATTAAAAATAATAAATTAACACTTACAAAAAAATATAAAAATATAAAAATTATTTTAAAATAAATTTTTTCTATTATAAATGTAAAAAATAAAGTTAAAAAAATATTAATTTCGCTATTATGATGTTTGATAGATATTGTGTATATGTTATGTAAGTTGTTATGAAAGTTGCAGGTATTTTATATATAAATTATGTAAATATTATATAAATATTGTGAAAATAAAAAATTAAACAAATATTTGAAATATTATAGATGTTTAATAGATATTTAGTAGATATAGTAGATGCTTGTTTTGTCATGTGTCATTTTGTATATATTATGTATATATTTATTTTTTTTATGTATGTACATATTAAGAATATGATATTAAGAAAAATTTTAAAATAAAAAAACATAAATAGAAACAAATAGGCAACTACAACAAAGCTTTAATTCGAAGTTAATTAAGGTCGGCTACATAGATTCTTTTTTTTTCACTCGGTTTGATTTAGGGCTACCTCTTCTAATAAATATAAAGTAGTAAGATTATTTTGGACTACTTTTGTGTAACACCCCTTCCCGACCTACGAATAAGCCGAGGAGGAATGCTATATCGGGATACTAGCTCTGGTTATGTCAGCTTACTTAATGTTTCTTATAAAAATTTTTCAAAAATTTTGACGGAGTCTCCCTTAAAATTCTAGGTCCCAAGTGTCGACAAAACTGATTTTTCTTATTTTTGAAAAATATTTTGTTTCACAATTCAACTCAAGCACACTCCCAATAATCCACCCTTATAACCTCAACTACAATCCTGCAAGAAGAATTCATACTTCTATATTCACAACCCAACTCAATTTAAAACCATACAGTTATTATACATTACTAGATTTACATGCTATATCAAGTTATCTCTTTGTATTGTTCAAATAAGTACATACCAGTTTCTAATACCAAAATACAAAATGAAGAGCACCAGCTAAGTTTGTTGATGACCGACAGATCGCAGGACTCCGCTGCTCGCTACTGGCTCCTTGCTAATAGCCTACGAGTTTAGAAGAAACTAAACTCGCTAAGCATTGCTTAGTGGGTACTTTAACTAATTACGGAAAATAAATAATAAAAGCATAATGCACTTTTAAAAGCAATGAGTCGTATTGAAAAATAATATTACAGTAAAAATAATCCATACATGTCATATATTCAATTATTATCATTTTATCAGTTCGCTCCACAAGGTAATTTGGTAGACTAACGTATGGTAAGGAACTAACTGAAACAACTGTATATATATTTTGTGGCTGTGGCCCTAAAAAAAATTGCAGGCCAAGCCCTGTGAAATCTGTGGCCGAAGCCCTCGGACCGGAGCCCTATATAACTCGGGCGATTGCACTATATAACTCGGACCGAAGTCCTATATAGGTCGGGTCGTCACCCTATATATCTCGGACTGAAGTCCTATATAGCTCAGGTCGTCACCCTATATAACTCGGACCGAAGTCCTATATTAAAGTAGCACTGCATATAGTATGATATATCATACCCTTACCCTACTCAGTATTATCCAGATACCCAGTGGAGCCAAAATGTTCATGCCATTTCTTAATCGAATATGCATTATACAATTATCGACTTATGTTTCTTATATTATTTCAACGTGAAATATCAGATTTTATCATTTTAATAACATATTATGCTCATTTATATGCATAAGGAATCAATTGGATTACTTTTGAAAAATGACCAAATGAATATTAGCAAAATGACCATATGAATAGTAAATTCTGGTTTTGGACTCAACTTGATCCTTATTTTAAAAAATTGTATAAAATAATCTACTTGACTAAAAACTCTAAAATTTTTACAGAATTTATTTTTACATCTTAAAATCATTCCTTTAAAATTTCAGATCAAACTGGACACAAAATGTTGGTCAAGTAGTTCACCCAACCAGACTGCTCCAGTTGCCCTGCATCCTGGCAGCAGTTCTGAATTTTGTGAATTACGTAAATTAAATTCAATCAATGTGGTTCAAAATTATTTTTCTCAAATACTAGACTCACTAAACAACAACATATCCAAAATTCAATTGAAGATTATTTTTCTAAATTTTATTAAAAATCCAGAAACATGCCTGTCTCAGTCAAGGTACCTCCTAGAGCA
Source organism: Garcia nutans (assembly GCA_947685225.1). Classification (NCBI taxonomy): domain Eukaryota; kingdom Viridiplantae; phylum Streptophyta; class Magnoliopsida; order Malpighiales; family Euphorbiaceae; genus Garcia; species Garcia nutans. The sequence continues at coordinate 11,652,517 of CANTUV010000061.1, read as the reverse complement.
GGTCTAGCAGAAATAATTTTTCCATAATCATAACCATTCCGGATTCAACTCAAAATATTTTTTAGTTATTCTAGACGCATTGAGGCACAACATATCAAAAATTCACTTCAAGAAAATTTTTCTATATTTAATTAAAAATCATACAAGTCACAGTATTTCACTAATTCTAAAACAGAACAATTTCAAGAAAATGAACAAACAATTAGTTAAAGTACCAAACCTTGCTATTTCTTAGTCCTTTATCTATATCACTTCCTTTCCTTCCTTGTCTCCTTGATTTTCTATGAAATTTAACATCACATATACAAAGGTAAGAACCCTAGGTATAGACATAGTCTTATCTTATGATGTTTCTAATGGTTGCTAGCTTATTTTCACCATTAAACACCATTATTTCTTTCATCAAATCCTTCAAATAATTATTTCTTGAATTTTCTCCAAATCTAGCTACATGAACCCTAATTTCAATCTCTTAAATTAACCATTAATCCATGAAATTAAAACTAGAGATAGGTTTCTCTTACCTTATAATCTTGTTTGTCACCAAAATCTTCAACCAAAAGCCTTAAACTTTGGAAAAATCACCTCCTTCCTTCTCTTATGGTTTGGACGAGTTCACCATGTAAGAGAGGGCTTTTATATTCTTTCCTTAGCTTATTTTGATCCAAATGGCAGCCAAGAGAGGTTAAGATGTGTTGGTGTAAGTGTTGATTTCCCATTGGTACACTTAAGTGGGCAAATGGCTAAGTTTCATTAGTCCAAATGTCTCTTTCTTTTATTTATTTATTTGGCAAGCCATTAGGCTTCCTTTTATTCATATTTGACCCCCCTCAACTTTCTGGTGCTATAATTTTATATTCTAGGGTGTGAAAATATCAAAATACCCTCCAGCGATTAATAGATTGTAACTTTTAAACCGTGCGTTTTCGAAAAAAATTGAAACCCACGATTATGACCCGATTAATCTCGAGAATATTCTTCCGGGGTTAGATATGGGCACTATTAAGAACTTCCGACACTTAATTTTTAAGTTTACATAGTTGCCCCTAACTTTTGAGAAATTTTCACTTAGATCCTCGGCCTTTCGAAAAATTACCTTTAGGTCCCGTCGACTTCACGGGCCTCCTTTACACGCCAATTTTATTTTTGACTATCTCGAGCCTCTATTTGACCACTTATTTATGTCCTTCTTGTCTAATACTCGACTACCTAAACTTTGGGATGTGACATTTTGTCCAAGTTAGTTTAGTTCTATCTCCATCTCTCCTAGCTATTTTTATTTTAACTTATTTATTTTTTTTGACCGGCACAGTACTACATTTTTTATTTCATATGATAAAACCATCTCAATCTATGCTCTTTTATCTTATCCTTAATAGACACTGCCCTCACTTTTTTCTAGTGCACTCATTATGGATTTTACCCATCATAGTGTATTCAAAATCCATCTTATCATTCTCATTTTTACAACATGCATCTTACTCATGTGTTGTCATTTTACTGTCCAACACTCACTACCATACATCATTACATACTATATTAAAGTGTAATAAAATTTTCCTTTCAATTTAACTATCATCTTTCGGTCACATAACACTCATGTAGTTTTCATCCATTTTATCCAATCAGTTTTAACCTTGCGACTTATATCTTCTTCACAACCTATATCTTCTTAAATAATAGAGTCAATGTACTTAAAACGAGTACTATAAGATACTGTCATTCCATCTAAAATAACTTCACCTCCTCCTCAATTCACGTTGTTAAATATAAAATGCATATACTCAAGTCTTAGTTTTACTTAGCTTAAAATCCTTTGATTTCAAAGTGCTTCTCCATATTTTTAACTTTTGACTTACTCATGTTTGAGTTTTATCTATTAATATAGTATCATCTATAAACATTATACACCAAGGATATCATCTTGTATATGTTTCTTGACCAAAGTAAAGAAATACAAACTTAAAGCTAAACCTTGTTGTAATACAATAAAAACAAAAAAAATTTCTAGTATCTCCTGAAACAGTATGGATATTAGTGATAGCTCTATCATATATATCCTTCAAGACTTGGATATATTTTATAGATATCCTCCTGCATACTAGGATCTATCATAAAACTTCTTTAGAAACTCTATTATAAACTTTTTCTAAGTCAATTGAAAACCATTTGTAAATCATTCTTCATCTCTTTATACTTTTATATCAAATATCTAATAAGAAAGATAACTTTTATAGTTGATCGACTAGGCATAAAATTAAACTAGTTTGGGAAGATACAACTGTCCAAACATAAATGGTATTCCATAATTCTCTCCTCCAGTTTCATGGTGTGGTTTATAAGCCTAGTCGATCAACTATGAAAGTTATCTTTAGCATTTTTATTTATAATTTGAGTAATTTTGAATATCTCATTTATTTTTAAAAATAGATATCAAACTGTTTTATCTCCATTCATCAAATATTTTTATTGTATTTAGGATATTATTAAATAAAGCCGTCAACTACGCAATTTTTATATCTCCTAAATATTTTCATAGCTCAGTGGATATTTCATCTGATCTACAAGCTTTACCGATTTGTAAAACTTAAAAAAAAGTGCTTTTTATAGAATTGAAAAAAAAAGGTAACAGGCCACTACTTTTGAAAAATGAAAATTAATTAGGGATAGTTATATAGTTTTTACATAATTTTAACTTATTGCATGTTTAATATACAACAAAATAAAATAAATTTAAATAAAACTAAAAATAACTACTATTTTAATTAAATTTAGTGAATTAATTCTAAAAATATGCAGTTTTAATGTATTGCATGATTAATATATAAAAAATTAAATTTAAATAAAAATAAAAACAAAAACAAAATTAAAATGAGTTACTTTTTAATTAAATTTAGTATATTAATATATATTAAATCTAATTATATAATTTACGTAATAATTAATATAAATATATATAATATTTTATAAACATAAATAGATAATTTATAATATATTATACCATTTTATGTTGATTATGTACGAATATACAAACACATATATATATATATATATATATATCATATATGTACTCTATATACTTGATAAAAAAAATGCTAAATACTTATATAGCCCCTTAAACTTATAATATTTAATTACTTTGCCCCTTGAACTTTCAATTTATATAACCCTCTGAACTCATGTGTTTTTTTTAACTTATAAACACAAATTCATTGAGTCATGCTAAGTCACTTTGAGTCACTAACGTATTTATTTGGTACAAAATATATAAAAACAAGGAGTAAAGTGATAAATATTCATTAGTATAAATATTTTTTAGCACAAAATAGATAAATATAGGGAGTAAAATGGTTAAAATAAAAGTTCATGGGGCATAATAACTAAATGAGATAAGTTTAGGGATTGCATATACATTTAGCCAAAAAAAAAACATATATATATACTATATATAATTCATAAAGCTTTATATCAACAAAAACATGTAATATTCTTTATCAATTATGTTATAATATATATATATATATATATATGTTTACAATATTTAGGACATGTAGAATTTATAATATTTTTTCTTAATTATGCATTTTTATTGGAATATTTATATTAGGTATTTAATAAATTGGGATTTAATAAAAAAATATCTCTTCACATATCATTAATAAATTTTACACTCCATTCATCTTAACTAGATATTTTAAACAAAATTGCCTTTCAATAAATAAAAGCATGCCCATTCCAATTCCTAAAAACACACATACTGCTTTCTGATTTGAAATTTCTCAAAATCCCTTTCCCTCTCTCTCTCTTTCTTTCAAACCAAAATCCCTTAAAAACTTGGTTGATCAAAATCCCTTCCCTTCTCTCTTTCTTTCATATCTTTCCCCCACTCTTACCTCGCCGGTGGAATCCAAGACTGTAAATAGTGCGCCGTTGCTCGAGACATTCTTCAACAAGGTACAACTTTCTCTCTCTCTCTCTCTCTCTCTCTCTCTCTATCTTTATTCTTCATTAGACAAATCGATTTGTGAAAGGGATAGTATGTTTTTGGGATTGATTATAGGACTTTCAATTTTAAGTTTCTGATTTTCTTTACTGCTCTTTTATTTCTATTGAGTATAGTTCTTTTATTTTTTTTTCTTTCAATTTATTATATATAAATGCTTGAATGCTTGCTTTTGCATGTGTTAATTATCAAGTCATAAACCTTCTTATGTATGTGATCTTATTTTCTAATATAGTTTTTCTTATTTTTTGTGAAGATGCAAATAGTGCTTGGTGCAAGGCTTAATTAAGTTTTCAGTTTTAGAATAGTATTTTCTCTTGGGCTTGGGCATAACATTTTTATTATGTATTCAAGTCATTAATACCCTATAATGTCCCTAATTTTTAGAAATTAAATAAATTAAATTTAAATTAAATTGGATAAATTAAATAAATAATTTAAATAAAAAATTGAATGATTTTAAGTGAAAAAGTAAAATATATATGTGAAATATACATAAAATATACATAATATATACAAGTCAACCAAAAGTCAACTCTTTTAAAAATAAAAGTCAAAGGTCAAAGGGTATCTTTGTAATTATGCTTTAGAAATTAAAATTATTTAAAAAAAATTATTTTGGATAGAAGATGTAATTTTGTGATTTTTATTAATTAAATAATTAATTAAAAATATATTAAAATAATATATATAAGGTTAAAAAAGAAAGTGGAAGGAAAGAGAAAATCAAAAGTTTTTCATCTTCTTCTTCTTCCTTTGAAGGGCCAAACCTCCATTGATGAGCAACTCAAAATTTTTCTTCTTCCAAGCTTCTTAAATTGAAGGATTTTCAAGGATTCAATGGTGGTTTTAGTGATTTTCACTTGAAAAAGTAAGTTTTTTAACTTTTTCTTTGGATTTCCATAAAAATTAAGAATATGTGTTATTTGAATGATGTTTAATTAAGGTTTAAGGTTAGAATGATGTTTAATTAAGGTTTAAGGTTGGAAATACCTTAAAATATAATATTAAATGATTGTATTTGATCATATTTGGTATAGGCATTAAGGAGAGATGATTTGCCCGACCCTAGTGTTGAAGGGCATCTTGGAAGAGAAAATTGGAGGTTGTTTTTGAGATTGCTTTTGAGAGCTTAAAGAGGCATGTACAAACTCTTGATAAATGTGGTATAATTGCATTACATTTTGGCTTAACATATTTTAGTTGAAAAATGTGTTAAGCTACTTGATGCATCGAATATTTGTGAGAATGTGCTATGATATGTGACTTCTTCTGTATGCATTATATGCATTGTAAAAAGCCATTGGTAATGGCTAAATTATATAAAATGTGAATTATGTGGAAATGATCCAAAATATTTGAGTAATGTGATTTTAATGTGAAATGTGATATATTATGATGAAATGATAAATTAAAATGAAATGAAATTGATATGAATGAGAAAATGAGAAAAAGTTGAATATGAAAAATAGAAATTATTTGTGTGCCTAGTATGTTATTCAATTTTTAGAGTTCTGTGTTTGGCGGCATGCCTATGAGGTTATCCTCATTATTTCCCTTCGGGGCTAGATGCTATGCATCACTATGATATGATTTTCCTTCGAGGCTAAACGCTTGGCATCACTATGATATGATTTGCCTTCGGGGTTAGCTTTTAAGCATTACTTTGATTTGCCTTCAGGGTTAGACACTTTGTGTCAACATAGACCAAAACAGTAATTCTAAGATTTGAATAATGTATCAGTTTATTTGGGCCCATGCTTGTGTATTGTTTATGTGAATTAGTAAATAATGAAAGAATATGTTTAAAAGTGAGCTTGGATGCCACATTGTGACATAGCATGAAAGCATTAAGCATTGACATTGTATTTGAGTTTATTTGTTATCAAAGATTGTACCGCTATGCTTTTAATTGAGTGCGATTGTAATTCATCACGCAGGTGACAAGAGTTATCCGGTTAAACCGGAGAGTTCTTCTAGACCGAGTCATGTCTAGATTTGAGATTTTACTTGCAGAGTTGATTTTGGACATCAAGATCAGAGACATTGTCAGCATGTATATATTTTATATTATATATATTATACTATGTTTTGGTATATATATTGTAAATTATAAAGGATGTTTTGGATAAATTAGGTAATGTGAGGTTTATATGTGTTTTGATATATACATATATGTATATGTATAAATATTTTGAGAAATATGAAGAACTTGAGAAGTGTTGGGGGAAATGTGAGATGTAGTATATATTGGGAGTGTTCTTTTTTTGCAGGTTGTGTTTTGTTGAAATTTAAAAATGTCTAAATTATAGACAAAACTCTAGCGAATTTTTTATATGAAAAATACTATTTTGAAAATTTTAGTTAATAATAAATATTTTATTTGTTATTTAAATACATATTTTTAAAGTATATGAGATTTTAAATTTAAAATGTGAAAATTTTTATCAAATCGGGTTGTGATATTTTTATACCGTATATGTACATTTTACATATATGAAGTTTATGTATTATATGTATATAAGGTATAAGGGTATTACATACCCCTTTTCTTATTTGGTGTTATCATCCACCTACTCAACTCACAAATAAATGCTTTGGGTTTAAGTATCTTATGTTTCCGTGTGAATGTATTTATAGTTTGGTAATTAAGTTCCTGGAATTTCTAGGAGCATTGAAATAAAGTGTTAAAAGGCAATTTTGGGAGATGATTGGTGGTTATTGGAAATTATCAAAGAAGAACCACCATTTGGGATCATTTAGGCAAAGAAGGTATGTATAGAATGAAAAAGATAGATTAAGTGATATTTTAATAATGCTTAATTAACTTATTTGATAAATATAGATGGGAATTGAAGCATTGGGACATTATATAGATTTGACTCTTAGTTTTGTTTTCTACCAAAACAGAGTTCCAACATCAAAATATCTCCATTTGTTGTTTAGATTTGGTTCTAATCCATATTGGTTTATATTATTTAGTGTATAATTATCAATTGGTTTGATAATTTAGTTTCCTTTGAAATTTAAAATCAAGATCTTTTAAGTTTTAAAAAAATTAAAAAATAACTTTAGGAAGTTTGATATTTAGTTGTTTATATTGTTTATATTTAAATTCAGACTCAAAACTTATTAATTTTGGAGACAATTTCAATTGTTCATCAATATAGTTTTTTTTGAAGGAAAAGGACTAGTTATTCATTGATTAAATCCATAGTCAAACATTATAAGATAAAAATATTAAACTTTATTGAAATATCACTTAATTCATTATTTGGGTCTTCATTTGTTTCTTGAGTTTAGTACAAAGTGATTCCGTTTTGACAACTGGTATTATAAAGTTAAGGAAAGAAAGAAAATAAAGAAAAGATCAACAATCAAAAAATAAAAATACTAGAAAAGAGAAGAAAATCTAACGTGTTTGCGGGGGAATCAATTGTTAGCTAATATCTTGAAATTTCTTTGTTACTTTTTTTTTTTGTGTTTTGAGTATTTACTTGAAAATTGGTAACTAAAAGTAGTGTGTATGTGCTTTATTATAAGACTAGAAGTCAATAATTGGTTCTCCAATTATAAAATTTCTTTGTACCGTCCAAGGCAAGTTAAAGAGCTTTGCCATTATAAATTTGAATGTCATGTTCACATTTATATTATGTTTTGCACTCGAAAAGAATAGAGTTGACTTAATTGCTTTTGCATATGCTCTTACCTGTAATAAAAAAATGTTAGTAAAATTTGATTTTACAATAACATCTATATATTAAAAAAATAAAATATAATTAGAAGAGTACATATATTAACATATTTTAAGTTGACGAATGGGATTCAAACTATGAAAGATTTTGCCGGTTAATTATAATGGGATTCAAACTCTCAATCGTTTGAGTCTTAAATTTTACTGATTATGTAAATTATATTCTATGTTGACTTGGGCTGATATGTTTTGAAATGGGACAACCAAAACATGAATCATTTGTATTATATATGTTATTTAGACATCTTAAATGGCGAAAAAATGTGGTTTGATAGACTGATCTGTCTTGATATTTGCCATTATTAGTTGATATGTGTTATATGGTTTGAATTATTTTCTATTCCATATGTGGATTAATATGGGTTAATATTGACTCATTTTCTATTCTATATATTGTTTATGTGTTTTAAATAGTCAACAATCGTGTATTTGCATGTTAATGTGGGTTATGGGTTGATATAATATTATTAAAGATTGAATCATTTTCTGTTCTATATGTTGTTTATGTGTTTTAAATAGTCAACAATTGTGTATTTGCATGTTGATGTGGGTTGATATGGATTAATCATGTTAACATAATTAATGATTTTAATTGTAATGTATTGATGGAAAACTTGAAAATTATTGTAGGACGAATTCATATGATGGGTGAATTAATAATCCTTATCCATTATGGTGAAAAATTCGATGTGAACAGTGAAAAATAACACTACTGTCATTTACATATTAGATTCATTAGTTTTTTATGGATTTTTTTTCAACTTGTTAGATATTGTTGTGAACTGTTATGACAAGTTGGATGTTGTTGAATAATGTAAATAATTATAAAATGTATTTATTCGAATATAATGAGTGTTAATGATGATGTTAATGGTTGTCCATTAAAGTTATGGACTATTATTGTTTACTGTCGAAGGTTATGAATTATTTTGAATTGTTATGAGTTATTATAGGTTGTTATCTTTTTAAAAGTTAAATTGAGTTAACTTTTCAATTTTTATATATTTCTCCCTGTGACAAAGGTGAAAAAAAAACCAAGCATAAAAATCTTAATATTGAGGAAGAAACAAAATTATTGAGCAAATGAAAAGAAATATAAGATAGAATTGTATTAATGAAAGAAAACAAATGAACACATCACATAAGAATTTAATTGCAGCAATATGTAGGCCCATAACATATTCATTGAAAAATACACTATCGTCACTATTTCTTCATAGTCATACAAGAAAAGATAAGTATCCATACAGTAGCTATTACTACATCCACACAAAAAAATTTACCTAATCCATGCATTGCATTTGTCTTCTCTAACTCTCTCTTCTCCTTCTCCAATATGTTCACTTTCTTCAATAGAGCATTGATGATGTTTGTAAATCATTCAGGGTTTTTTTGGATCAACCCAAATAAAAAATTTACATTTTCCTTTGTGAGTCTGTTTGCTCAAATCACAAAATCCATCATTGGAGTATAATATTCTGAATATTTGATATGAGATGCATGTGACATTTTTCAGATTTTGAGGAAGAATGAATAATTCCTAGGGTTTCAAATACATAATTTTATACTATTTAGCACATCTAAATACCATTTGAAATATAAAATGATTTAATATAATCTAATCCCTTAACACACATATCATCTATATCAAAGTATATCAAAGTATATCAACACATATCAACCCATATCATCAAAGATTAACACAGATCTGTCAACAAAACCACATTTCTTCACTGTTTAAAACATCTAAACAACATATATAACATAAATGATTCATATTTTAGTAGTCACATATTAAACCATATTACACATATCAACCCATATCTTAATAGATCAATACAAATTTGTCAATAAAAACACATTTTTTTCATTGTTTAAAATATCTAAACAACATATAAAACACAAATGATTCATATTTTAGTAGTCACATATCAAAGTATATCAAAGCATATCAACACATATCAACCTATATCATCAAAGATCAACACAGATCAGTCAATAAAATCACATTTCTTCACTACTTAAAATATCTAAACAATATATACAACACAAATGATTCATATTTTAGTAGTTACATATCAAAGCATATCAAACCATATTAACACATATCAACCCATATCTTAATAGACCAACACAGATCTGTAAATAAAAAATACATTTTTTCTTTATTTAAAACATCTAAACAACGTATAGAACACAAATGATTCATATTTTAGTAGTAACATATCAAAGCATATTAATACATATCAACCTATATCATCAAATATCAACATAGATCAGTCAACAGAACCATATTTCTTCATTACTTAAAACATCTAAACAATATATAAAACACAAATAATTCATATTTTAGTAATCACATATCAAACAATATTAAACAGATGGCTCAAAACAATTGTCTTCCTCTCACATGCATTCATTGTTTCGTTATTATTTAGTCTCGAATCACTTCGTTTCCTACTTGGCAATTTATAGGTCCATTTTTTATTTTTCGAATTCAAATTTCAAAAATAGAAATTGACTAAATGACAAATTGAGAATTGTGAATTGTAAGTGTTTGAGATGGATTTTAAAGGTTGATGGTCAATTGGCCTTTACCATCAATAATTGATGATAATGAGAAATTGATATTTCCATGAAAAGGGATTATGTTAATGGTCCTCTTAGAGGGCCTCACCTTAAACTTTATATGTTTGGCTTAATATCTTTACATTTTTAATAATCTTACTCTAAATTAAAGTTTTTTTAATCCTAAGAAAGACAAAATTTTTCTATTATATGATTAATCACAATTAATTAAATGGACGGAAGCCTTTAATAAATACGAAATATAATAAAACACACTAAATTTTAATAATAATTGGAACAAAAAATGATTAATTGACTTTGACTAGAGATTAATCTTTACACTGAATCTTTACATATAAAGGTCAATGTAGATTTTAATGCTTATGTTTTTTGGTCTTCATTGCTTTCCCAAGTTGATAACACAACTAAATTGCTACACCCAATGAACTCATCTGCCATAAATTCATTCATAATTTTTATGTCATCTCTTAATGGAACTCATCTCTCCTAGTCTGATGATATCCAAAAGAAGATTGTCTACTCTTTCCTTTTCTTTTTCTTTTAGTTATTTAATTTGCTAGCTTTCCTTAATATATAACGATTTTGAGTTTCTTTTTTTGGTTGCAAGTAGCACTAATTTTATTTCAAGCATTATAAATAGTTCCTCATATATCATATATTTCATACACTGGATTAGGACCTTTTCTCACATATTATCATGATGGTGATTAGACTTCTGCACTCTACTCTTAACTCTACATATTCTTCCAATTCAAGTGAGCCCATGAAATTTATTTTGTATAAGAAACTTGTAAATCCTCACAAGGAAAATGAAAATATAAACAATATACGATCTTTTTTTTGGACCAGCTAGGTTGTTAAAAAAACAGATCCCCACCTTTGTAGCTTAATAATTTTTTCATAAAGAATGAATAATGGATTGAAAATTAGTGTAATCAACTTATTTCATTGTAAATAGTCTAAATGCAAGCAACTTTCAAAAAGAAAAAATTCCAAATTGAGAAACAAGCAACATATGATTCTTCAATGGAGAACATAAAGGAAGAAAACCTAGATATATAACACCTTTCATTTTTCTTTTATTTTTTATAATAACTTAGCAAACACAACCAAATTTCACATAATCACATCTCATAATTGGAAGAGTTCATTTCTTTTTTTACAAAAAAAAATCAAATTTAAATCAAACACAACAATGGCACATAGAGAGAGAGTGAGCAAACCTGTGCCTTCTTGAATAATGACTCGAGCAATGGCGTTTGCACTATTTTCTTGAGGTTGATGGTTTTGAATTTTGGCAAGGCAACAATGAAGAATAAGCTTTGAGAGAGAGAGAGAGAGAGAGAGAGAGAGAGAGAGAGAGAGAGAGAGATTTGATCGGGCAAATAAGAAAGAAATTTTGAAAATTTTTACACGAGAAAGTTCAATTTTGTCAAAGAAGGTCTAGTTAAGGTGAGTAGAGTCTAAAATTTATTAGTGATACGTGTAGGGTATTTATATGGTTAATTTTCTAATAAATTAGAATATTTTTATTAGTAGTACTAACTAAGTACATTAAAAAATTTTTCAAAAAAAAAACTAAGTACATTAAAAAGTTATTTTATAGGCTTGCATTATAACTTTGTATTATTAATTAGATAACTATTAAATTAAATATTTATTTTTAATTAAATCAATTGATTTTTATTACACTACTTTATTAATAAAATTAATTAACTTGCTATATGCATATTTGATATGCAAAATCTGTAAGTGCACAGAATCGCATTCAAGTAATATAGTTATGAAATAAGATATTGTTCTCACATAGAGTTTTACTAATTACCAACCGAATTACTAATCAAAATTAATGTAATCACTATTTAAGCAATTTAATCATGAAGTAATTAAGAACAAAAGTAATTCTAAATCTAAATTACGTAACAAAAATTTAATTTAAGATAAATAACAATCGAACAAATAACCTAGAATATTGAATCCATGTGACAATTGAATGATAATTTCTTGTGTCTATTAATCCAATTTTAATTATTCATGTTATGGACAAATGATTCTTAAATAATTATTATTCTTTCTCAAGACATAATAACATATTAATTATAAATCATTAACCTATTTCTCAATATCCTTAACAACCTATAATCAATTATTTAAGAACCAATCATTTATATAATTCAATACAAGTCAAATTGAATACTCTCATACCAATTATTTTCTTGTGATTCTATTACTTAATTCCAATCAATAAATATTCCTCTTAGACTTATTCACTAATCTAAAATCATGCAATTGGTAGCCATACGATTATGAGCATTATGATCAATAATAGAATTAACATGAATAAAGAAAAATAGCTCACAAACATATATCAAACAATCAATCACATTTTATTAATATTATAGACGATAAATTTAGCTAATCATATTATTAAGAAAACACATCATACTAATTGAATTAAACATAGTAAACACAAAGTAAAATTGGAATAAAATTAAGGGAAGTGAAGAAAAACTCTTTTAGCTCAACTGTGGATCAATTCCAATCTCTTGGTCTATCTCTCCACAATCTCTTCTTGAGAATTCTTCTTTGCAACAATAAAAACCTAAATTTTTTTTTCTAGACTTGTTCCTTGTCCTCAATCTCTCCTCTTTCATAAAATCAAATACCAATTGTTTAACAATATCCAACTACCTAAAAATAGACTCCTAATTGCATTCTACCTCTTCAGAATTTGAGTTATCTTTTGTAAGGCAATTTACTATCAAATAATGATCTTATCTCGACTAGACTTCTTCATCAAAGTTGTATTCCTCTAAGTTTAAATAACTTTAGACTTTGAATCACCTCAATTGGACTTCGAAAGCCCAAGATATGGCCCAATTACTCATAATAGTTCGGACATAAATTCTGCTTTAGCATCTCAAGCGTAATTTTGACTTAATATTCAGAGGCCCAAATGATCTTAGATTTAATAAACTAGACCTCTTTGAAAATCTTGAGATGTCTTCTACAAATTTTATGAAGGCAACTTTTCTAATTCCGAACTCTATCATCACTGAAAACTTCATTGAAGGTTTAAAGATCCAATCTATCAAAAATCTCTGTTTGCAAAAGCCCTATAAAAAATTAATTCAAACTAAGCTCTACTAAAAAAATAATAAAATTAGAATAGATAATAAGCTTAGAATAAATTAAATCAACTCAATTTCATGTAAAAACTAATAGAAAAATATATGTTCAATATGCACTTATTAAATTCTTCCACACTTGAACTTTTCTTGTGCTCAAGCAAATTAACTATCATTAAATTAAATCCCAACAATCAATCAAACATAATTAACTAAAGAAAATGAATGTTAATATGAAGTTGGCATATTTAGGCATTTAAGCTATAGCTTTTTCAAAATGAATGTTAATATGAAGTTTCTTAAACATATCAAAGAATTTAAGAAAAATTTTCTCATTATTAGCTTTAACAAGACATTAAGGAAAATGAATCTTAGGCTAATATGGCTTCAATTCTTCTATCTCCTTCTTATTTTTGGGCTGCTCTTTAGTCTCTTCTTTAATGGATTCCTTCTTGGTTGGCTTCTTGGGTAATGGTTCCTCTAATTGCTTTCCAATCCTCAAGGTGATTGCCTTTGCTTTTTCCTTAAGGTTAACAAAAATATTGCTAGGAAATGCTCCTTGGTCTCTATTATTTACCATGTCTGCCAATTGACCAATTTGAGTCTCCAAATTCTTGATAGAAGGTTGTTGATTTTGAAGATAAGAATCAATTTTACCCATATAAGAAATAAACATCTCCTTCAAGGATGGTTTCTTCTCTTGATGTTGAAATCCTGGTGGTGATCTCATAGTATTCTGATTGTTCCATGAGAAATTTGGATGATTCCTCCAGCCTAGATTGTAAGTGTTATAATAAGGATTGTTTTGCTATCTCCCTGAGTTAGCAACAAAATTCACTTGAAGCATGTTTTCTGGTATAGATCTCACAAACAACTTGGCTTTGAACTAAATTAACACTCATTTGATCCATTCTCTTAACCAAAGTATCAATTTTAACATTAATGGTTAATAAAGCATCAATGTCATGGACACCAATAGGTCTTCTATGGCTACTTCTATTTGTATTTCACTAGTAGTTGTTGGTTGTCATCTCCTCTATTAAATCATAAGCTTTTTCAAAATTCTTTACATTAAAACACCCTCCAGCCGCAGTATCAAGCATTAATCTTGTAGAACCATTCAAACCATTATAACAAGTTTAAACAATTAACCATTCAAGTACACCATGATATGGGCACTTCCTAAGTAAGTCCTTGTACCTCTCCTAAGCTTCACAAAGATTCTCCAGAAAAGGTTGTAATGTCATTTCTTAACTTGGCTGTTTTAGAATGTGGAAAGAATTTTGCCAAAACTTTCTTTGCGAAGTCATCCCATGTTATGATAGTTCCCCTTAGTATTGATTGCAACTAGCTTTTAGCTTTATCTTTAAAAGAGAATAGAAAAAATCTCTGAGCGGGGAATTTCGCACCCACTCTTAGTGGAACGGTTCTTATGACTCTGGTACTATTAGGCTTAGGGCCTTAGATAATACGAGCCGAAACCTGGAGAAAATGGAGTCGCCACCCGGACGGGCCAGAAAAATAGAAAGGGATGGATGACTCGATTCCTAAGGAATTCCTAGTCCCCTATTGGGTTCGGATAGTTAGGTACGCATGGAGAATGTGAGAATGACCCAACACCCCTAAAGTGCACAGTTCATTGGAATTGGCCTCCTTTTCAGGTCTAAATATTATTAAATTTTTTAATATTATAATATTATCCATACTACATATAATTATTGAAATAAATAATCATTATATTATGAATCAAATAAATAAATAAAATAGACACCCATCCAAAGATGGAAACATGCCCTTACAATATTTCAGTTTTCATACAAATAAATAAAATAGGACACCCATTAATTGATGGAAACATGTCCTTTACAATGTCCTCAAAACTTAAAATAAATTAAATTACATTGATCTTAACAAATAAGGCACCCATAATGTGAAAATATGCCTCTTACATCTTTAAAGTTCAAATAATTAACGAAATATAATTAAACCATTCAAACATTCACCATAGGCAAAAAAAACAATAAATAATTCATCATAAGTATATAATAATGGATCAAATAATTAAATCTAAATTTTAATATTAAATAAAGCATAAGATATATAAAATTAGGGTTTCTAGGATTTTGACCATGCAAATTAGGATTTTAGGGATTAGATTAGAGTTTGAAGTATAAATTAGGATTTTTAGGTTTTGCACACAAAATTAGGGTTTTAGGGTTTTTAAAAACAATATTAAGGTTATTAAATGAAAATTAGGGTTTTAAATGAAAACTAAGGTTTTAGGTTTTTTTAGGATGAAATCTAGGGTTTATTGTTTTGAAAATAATATTAAGGTTTTGGATTATCAAATTAGAGTCAAAACATGTAATTTAAAATAAAACCTAATAAATTAGGGTTTTGAATCATATTATTAAGGTTATGTTCAAGTTGTAACCGAGGTTGGGGTTTTAATGAACTAACAATTTTAATACTGTAATAGATTGGCTATTGGGTGTCTTAACAAGTTATTGTACAAAGATAATGGTTGATTTAAAGGATTAGTGTAATCATTGTAAACTAAAACTAACTTATTGCATGATGGTGTTTGAAATTAAATAGCTACTGGATGAAGTAAATATTAATCAATGTTTAAAACCATGATCAAAACGTAGCTTTTGTTAAATTTAAATGAATTAAACATAGAAAACATACATTCTTTTGTTGGCTCCACCAAATTGAAAGAGATGACCCAGCTTCCCGCCTGAATCACCTTAGATTTAACCTGGAGGTTAAGTACAATTGAGGGCAGTTTTAATTCCTACCTACTGATTGTTGTGTGTGTGTTTCTATCTTAATTATTGCTACGGCTTGTTTTTGGTGTTGCTTTGTCTCTGCTGATTCTTGCTTATCAATTCTTGTTATTTAACTTCTATATTTGCAGCCAAAATCAATTTAATGCCCAAACTTTAATAAGCTTAATTCAACAGTTATTCCAAGTCTGATCTTAATTTGGAAGTCTAAAACCATTTAGTAAACCAAATTACTCCCAGATTAAAAGACCATAATGCTAATTTGGCATGGTAAGCCATTCATGGTGAAATAGGTAATGCCAATTCACCGTTGAATCGATTCCATGGTGAATTGGCTGAGCCAATTCATCATGATTTTAAGTTTTGGGCCCAGTCTAGCTGGGTTTTATATTTTAAAATTGAATTAAACCTGTTTTGGTCTTTAAATATTAAATCGAACTAAGTTTAAGGCTTTAAAAATTGAACCGACTTACTTTAAACCTTTTAAAACTGGATCAGCCTAATTCAAAACTATAAATTAAGTTTAAGTTTTTAAAATCAGACCAAATTTAGCTTGGCCTTCTTTAATTTGGGATCAGACTAGCTTAGGGCCAAAATTAAGATCTACAGTTTGCCCCCTATTTGAACTTGAATTCATTTAGAGAGTGAAAAAAATCATGACTTTTGAGCTAATTTTAGGCAAAGATGGATTATGGACCCAAGAATTGAATTTTGAGTTTTGGACTAGAGAATGGATTGGGTTCTGGACCCGAGATTGATTTGGGTTCTAGACCCAAGACTGGATTGAGTTTTGGGCCTAAGATTGGATTGGATTCTAGACCCGAGATTGGATTGGGTTATGGACTAGAGATTGGTTTGAGTTTTGATCCCGAGAATGGATTGGGTTCTAGAATCAAGAATGGATTGGGTTCTGGACCGAAAACTGGATTAGATTCTTAACCCGAGAATGGATTAGGTTCTGAACCTGAGAACTAGATGGGGTTCTAAACCTAAGAATGGATTTGATTCTAGACCCGAGATTAGTTTAAATTTTGGACACGAGATTGGATTGGGTTCTACACCCAAGATTTGACTGCATTTTGGATCCGAGATTGGATTTAGTTTTAGACCTGAGATTGGATTGGATTTTGGACCCGAGATTAAATTTGATTAGGATATTTGGACCCAAGACTGGATTTAATTTGGATACTTAGACCCGAGACTGAATTTGATTTAGGTACTTGGACCCGAGACTAGATTTGATTTAAGTACTTAGACCCGAGACTGGATTGGATTTAGGTACTTGGACCTGAGATTGGATTTCCATAAGATTATGCGGTCAGGACACTTTAACAAATCTGATATAGGATAGAGATTGTGCCATCGGGATACTTCACTAAATCCAATATAGGCTAGAGATTGTGCAATCAGGATACTTCACCCAATCTAATATAGGCTAAAGATTGTGTCGTCAAAATACTTCACTAAATTCGATATAGGCTAAAGATTATGCCGTCAGCATACTTCACCAAATTCGATATAGGTTGGATAGTGGATGCTTTTACAAATCCATTTGAAAATGTCTACCTTTACAGAAATGGATCTTTATTTTGATCTTCTATTCTTGGGGATGGACCTGTAGCTCTTCTAGTTAGACTGACCTCTTGTCATTTGAGGCTGCAGGCTTTCTTCTAGCCGCTTATTCCATTCTTAAATGGATCAACTTCAGGTCTTCTCGCTGTCATCTAGAAGATTTGGACTTCTTCTAGCCGGTTATTCTATTCTTTAATGGATTTGGATGACCTTCTGTCACCTGAGAGTTTTGGCTTTCTTCTAGACATCAACTTCAGCTCTTTTGCCCGAACATCCTATCTTTACCTTTCTTACTGCATCTTTACATGTCTGGTCTTCACCGTTCACAATGGATCTTCATCCTTGAACCTTGGGTCTTCATGATCTTCATCCTTGGATATTGGGTCTTCACCCTTTAAAATAGATCTTTATCCTGTGGATATTGGGTCTTCACCCTTCATAATGAATTTTCATCCATGGACATTGGGTCTTCACCCTTTAAAATGGATCTTCACCCTTGGACATTGGGTCTTCACCCTTCAAATTGGAACTTTGTCCTTTGAAAATTGGGTCTTCATCTTCAAATTGGATCTTCATCCTTTAGAAATTGGGTCTTCACCCTTTAAAATGGATCTTCATCCTTGGATATTTGCCTTGTATTGGCTTTAGCTCTTCTAGCTAAAGTAATATTTTGTCTTTTGCATCTTTCTTCTTGTTCCATTCTTTTAGTTATTTCTTTTTGCAAAAAATTCAGTTATTTTTAGCTAGCCCTCATATCCTCTCTTTGCCCCCTGCATGGCAAAATATTGAAAGTTTAAAAATATTTTATACACGTATAAACTCAAAAATTGAAAAGAGAAAGTTTTGCCCTCTGTGTAGGCTCAAACCAATGATTTCGTTCCCACGCAGGCTTTGATTATTGTTTGTGTTTTGTCTAGTTCCTTACACAAGCCTGTGTCACTTCTTTCATTTGCAATGACCCTTCTATGTCCCTTGATTCCATATATGCCTCTCAATATTTGCTTCTTAGTATTTTGTTGTTCATTTTGACAAAAAAATGGGCAATATAAGACAATAAAATGCAATGTGATATGCTCATGTATGCATGATATGCATGAATAATACTTATAGTGGTTTCACTAACTCACAGACTGAGGTGATTAGCTAAAGTACTACCATTAATTCATTTCAGATGCTCGTTTGGGTTTTGCATTAGAACATCAAAAGATTACACATCTATGACTTTATTTTTAAGATGAAAACATGAGTAGTAGGGGTCAAATAGGATAGTTAGAGACACGAGAGACATCCATTTCAACAAATTTGGTTGCCAACTTCCTCATGACATGACCTTGCAAGTGATCCCACTTTTTTTCCAATATATCCTCTGAGGTCTGATAATACAACATACTTCCCTAAACTTAAAGGCTCGTATGACAAAAATATTTTTTTAAAATTTTCAAATCACATTTCGACTTTGTCAAATCAGTATCAATATACTTCAGGGCTCAATTTTTCAAATTAACATATCTATAACATGACAACTCTAGCTACCAGCTAAACTTGGTAATCATTTCCATTTAAGCAAGAACTGTTGCACTTCAGATAGGCACATACACATTACTTAGCCAAAGGTCTCATTGAGTTTAAATATTATCTATCTCATATGAATGCTTATTTAAATAATCCCAGCTAATAGACTCCACCTACCAAGAGAGATCAACAGGTCTTTAATAGGCTTGAATTGGGATCTATAAGGGATATGGATTAAGTGAAGACCATTTTTAAATTGGAGCCGATGTGACACTGCTGATAAATCTTCACACAATAAACTTCTTCTCAAAACTATATGTTGTTAGAAGCATTCTTAAAATTTGGGCACCATTTTCTCCTGCTATGCGTCTTGTTATCTGGCTTTATAAAAAGACAGAGTTTGAATGTTCTTTCATCTTTTTGCCAGAAATTTGTATTTAATTAGTACGATCTTAATCTTCTCCTTTTTGCAAAAACTCGGGACCATTATTCTATTCTTTTTCCCTTTGGAATATCAAGTCTAAGACTTTTAAGATTGCAGACTTGGAGTTGTGTTGGACAAAATAAAAGATAGTCTTTTTCTTATATTTCTGATTTTATTTAAGTCTTTGGTTGGGCTGGACCAATTCAAGTTAATCTGTTTATCTAAAAAGAGCCCTGTTGACTTTTTGAACCACTCTTTTTTTCATTCTTTTTTCTTTTCTTTTCTATTTTTCTATTTTTTTCTTTTTCTTCTTTTTTTTGTTTTGTCCTAGCTCTAAGAGAGTTATCTTGTTTGCACTATTCTATGATTCTGACTATAGATAAGTGGAGTAGATTGAGTCTTCTTGAGTGCGGATGGATCCTTCATTATCCTGACTTTATCTCACTGATGAAAGAGATTGGAGATATTAAATCTAGTTCAGGTAAGCTTCAATTATCTTCATGGTATTGACTATGCATCCTTTTTCTTAATCTTCTTACCTCTTTATCTTAGTGATCATCAGACTTGTCATAAGTATCACAATAACATAAGGTAAGTAATTGGGCTTACAAGCTAATAAAAAGCAAGCTAAATATGAAGGCTCAAGGGGATAAACTAAGAATTGATGTTAACATGGTGGATACTAGTTGCTGGCTCAATAAATAATGCCTAGATCATTTCTCTCTTAAATGAGCAGAGTTCAATTTCACTTCGAAAGTTTGTCAAAGCATGTTCTAAGATTGACTAGGAATTAGACACTTATAATTATGTAGGAGCCCTCTCTAAGTAAGCATATACAGCTCAATGCTATAGATCATCTCTCTCACCTAATAAAGTCATTAGAATTATAATACATAGATATACTAATTTATGAATATCAAGCTAGATTCATCATTGGCTGAGTACCAAAATGAAAAAAAAAATTAATGAAAGTAATTTATTCAAACAATTCTTAATTTGAAAAATATAATTATTCTATAAAACATTAAAGAAAGAAAATGAAACAAAAACCAAACAATCCAAGGGAAGTTTGTTGAGTTGGAGTAAAAAAAGTGCTTCATCTACTTGGACACATCAGAAGTAAGGATTATGCTAGCTTAGGTCCTTTTTAATTGCTTAAGGACAATATCATCTTATTCCTTCTTTCCTTCTATCTCGACATATCTACCATTGCCAGTCTTCACTTCTTTTGGAGGAGCTTTTCCATAGGGCTTGATAAAGCGAGTATTCAACACTTCTTTTTTTTCTTCAAGCTCAAACCGGGCCCATTCTTCTTCCTTAGATTTTAATCTCTCATTACTGTCAATCAAATCCCAAGACCCATTTGCAACATAATTGGTCACTACCCTATCAACCTCAGTTGGTTCAATTTTATTTAACAACTTCACCTCTTTAGTGATTTCTCCATCTACATCTTGAAAAGATGACAAGACAAAATTTTTCTTCAACCCTCCCCCTATCATGAAGTTTACTGGAGGTGACACTTTTCCAAACTTAGGCAATGGATTGCTTTTAGTGTTGGGCTTATTGGGCTTAGGTAGCTTACCAATGTCAATCAAATATTAGATCCAGTGCCTTAATCGAACAGATTTATCTGCTCCATGCCCTTGCAATTGATGAAATTGGCAAAAGGCCTAGCTATCAAAGTTTGATGGAAGAGGCTTGTGTAGAGGTCGAGGTGCCAATGGTTATAGCAAATCCATCTTCATTAGATTTTCTAACATTTTTAACAAAGGTTCCCCCAAATCAAAAAATTTACTCTTCTTTGTTGTTTAGTTATTGTATTTATCTCAACACCTCTTTTTTCCCTTTGACTTTGCCCACTGGGGTAGTAGCCACCCTTATTGCTCCACTTAGATAGCATATAGTTCGATTGGTCTTGTAGAATAAAGATTGACTCCTCATTTCAGTTGATCTCTATCACTAGACTTATTCCTTGTTTTAGTGGGCTCATTGGCATTATTGATGATCTCCAAAATCTCAACTAACTGGATCTTTATAATCCTAACTAATTGATCTCATAACTCGGCCAACGTTGTTTCAAGAACTTCATTGACTATATCCCTAAGTTGGTTAGCATCCATCTTTCAAAATCACTTGAATCAGAATCATTGGAGTAGGTAATATTTTTTGTATCCTTCAACTATTGTACTTTAGGTCTGCGAGTCAGAAAGGATCAATGCCATGAAATACAATGCATGTATTCATGTATGCATGTGTGCGCAAATAAAGAAATAAAGAGAATAAGGGTGCTCTTTCCTACCTTATATCACCCACACATAGATGATGAGTCTCTTTTCTTAGGTATATGGTCAACAAAATAATAACATGAGATATCTTATTTTCAAAAAATTTACTCGGACGGTTTAACCAATTGTTGTATTCTCAAACTTAGAAGTCAGTCCATGATAATTTTTATTAATTAAGCCTTAATCCATTAGATCAACTAAAAATAGCTTTTATGCTATATTATGGATTAAAACTAAATTAAAGGGTTTATCATAAATAGATTTTTCATTTAGAAAGACAACTAATGATTCATGCCATAAATAAGCCCATGATTAATAAGTCTTAGTATAAATTAGGCCCACAATTAATTTCAATATTCCATAATTGATCTGACTAGTTGTAAGCTCATTTAGGAAAAGGTTGTGATAAAAGTATGCATGAAAAATAGTCTTGAGATTATCTTTTAAAAATATTTAAGAGCCGACTGTAAAAAAGGTTCATTTAAAAATGAATCTTGGGCTTTATACTGGGGCCATGAGTTAAAAAATTATTTTTTGACCCATTTTAGAAAATTTTTATGTCCAAGGACCATCTTGAAAATTTTTAAAAATAATTTTGGTCTTTTAGGCTTAAAAAACTATTTTAAGCTTACGGCATAATTAGGTCATATTAGAAAAAGAACAAACCAAATATGTCATGGTTCAAACTAAGATATATCAATCATAGCCAAACAACAAGCATTTGGATAAAAACCTAAGGAAAGTAACTAGGCCAATTACATGAGTGTTAGTCTTTAAGTTGAAAAGTTTAAGCTCTCATATCAAGTATATACCAAAAGGTACGAGGTTATGAGTGGTTATGACATGCTCGATCTCCATACCTTGAGTAAAAGTATGGTATCCCTCATATAACACAACGCGGGTTATACGGACGTCCTAACTCACATACACAATGCAATCTAAATTTTGCAATGGATAATATTATGATAAGAAAGAATAAAAAAAAATATAAAGACTAACAGAATCAACTTCTCTTATCCCAAATGGAGTTGTCTTTGTGAGGGTAGATTTTTGTCCCTACTCCCATGTGGAATGGTTATTGTGACTTAGGCACTGTTAGGCTCAGGGCCTTAGAGAACACAAGCCTAAATCCAAAAAAAATGAAATCGCCATCCAGACGAGCCGAAAAAATAGAAAGGGGTGGATGACTCGATTCCTAAGAAATCCCTAATCCCTTATGAGTTCGAAAAGTTAGGTAATATGGGGAAGATGAGAATGACCTAGCATTCCCATACCGCCCAATTCATTGGAACCGACCTCCTTTTTAGGTCTAAATATTATTAAATTCTTTAACATTATAATATTATCCATACTACATGCAATTATTAAAATAAATAATCGTTATATTGTGAATCAAAAAAGCAAATAAAATAGGCACCTATCCAAAAATGGAAACATGCCCTTACAATGTTTCAATGTTCATACAAATAAAGAAAATAGGAAACCCATCAATTGATGGAAACATGTCCTTTACAATGTCCCTAAAACTTAAAATAAATTAAATTACATTGATCTTAACAAATAAGACACCCACAAGGTGAAAACATGTCTCTTACAATAAATCATAGATAATTAAACCATTCAAACATTCACCATAGGCAAAATAACAATAAATCATTCATCAAAAGCACATAATAATGGATCAAATAATTAAATCTAAATTTTAATCTTAAATAAAGCATAAGATATACAAAATTAGGGTTTATTGGAATAGGTTAGGGTTTCTAGGATTTTGAACATGAAAATTAGGTTTTTGGGAATTAAATTAGGGTTTTGATGAAAAAATTAGGATTTTTAGGTTTTAAACACAAAAGTAGGGTTTTAGGATTTTTTAAAAACAATATTAAGGTTTTTAAATGAAAACAAGGGTTTAAAATGAAAAATAGGGCCTTTAGGGTGAAAGTTAGGGTTTATTGTTTTGAAAATAATATTAGGGTTTTGGATGATCAAATTAGGGTTAGAACATGTAATTTAAAATAAAACCTAATTAATTAGGGTTTTGAATCATATTATTAAGGTTTTGTTCAAGTTGTCACCAAGGTTGGGGTTTTTATGAACTAACAATTTTAATACTATAATAGCTTGGCTACTGGGTGTCCTAACAAGTTATTGTGCAAAGATAATAGTTAATTTAAAGGATTGGCATAATCATTATAAACTAAAAATAAATTATTGCATGATGAAGTGAAAATAGCTACTAGATGAAGTGAAAATTAATCAATGTTTAAAACCATGATCAAAAGCAGCTTCTGTTAAATTTAAATGAATTAAACATAGAAAACATACTTTTGTTTGTTGGCTCCACCAAATTGAAAGAGTTGGCCCAGCTTACTACTTGAATCACGTTAGGTTTTGGCTGGAGGTTAAGTGCAATCGATGGTAGTTTTGATTCCTGCCTTCTGGTTGCTCTGTGTGTGTGTTTCTGTCTTAATTATTGCTACTGCCTATTTTTGGTATTGCTTTGTCTCTGTTGATTCTTGCTTATCAATTCTTGTTATTTAACTTCTGTATTTATAGCCAAAATCAGTTTAATGTCGAAACCCTAATACGCTTAATCCAATAATTATTCGAAGTTCGATCTTAATTAAGAAGTCTAAAACCTTTTAGTAAACCAAATTACGCATGGATTAAAAGACCATAATGCCAATTTGCCATGGTTTTAAGTTTGGGGTATGGTTTGGCTTGGTTTTATATTTTAAAATTGAATCAAACCTGCTTTGGTCTTTAAATATTAAATCGGACTAGGTTTAGGGCTTTAAAAATTGAACTGACTTACTTTAGGCCTTTTAAAACTGGACTAACCTAATTCAAAGCTATAAACTAGGTTTAAGTTTTTTTTTTTAAATCGGACCAAATGTAGCTTGACCTTTTTTTAATTTGGGATCGAACTATCTTAGAGCCAAAATTAAGGGTATACATAATCTCAAATAGATTGTATCCCTTCGCACCCCATTCATCTTAAAAGTGTCACACATCTCTAAGAAAGTAGTGATGTGAGCATGATGATCATCATTTGAAAATCCACCAAACTGAAGTGTATTCTGAATCATTTGTATGAAAGCTGACTTGATTTCAAAATTGCTAGCTTCAACAGTCAGTATAGCAATCCCTGAAGTTAGGGTTTAGCATAGTCTCGCAATGATTTATTTTCTTAAGCCATGTTATCTTCCTCAATCAAAGCTTCAAACTCTAGACGAAAATTTTCTTATTCTTCCTCTAATTGCAATTGCCTTTGTGCGTTCTCTATTGCAATTCTTTCCTTTTGTTGCTTCTTTAGATTTCTATAAGTTCTTTTAATATCTAGATTAAAAGGCAATAACTCTTTATCTTTTGATCTTTGTATAACTTGTACAAATCTCAATAGTACCTATAAAAAATAAAAATAAAATAAAATAACGCTTAAATTAGTATTCAAGTTAATTGATATTGATATTAATAAATTTACTCCCCGGCAGTGGAGCTAAAAACTTGATATGCAAAATCTGCAATTGCACAGAATCATATTTAAATAATATAGTTATAAAATAAGATATCATTCCCACAGAGAGTGTTTACTAATTACAAATCGAAATTAACTTAATCACTATTTAAGCAATCGAATAATGAAGTAATTAAGAAGACAAATAATTCTAAATTACTTAACAACAATTTAATTTAAGATAAATAACAATTGAACAAACAACCTAGAATATTGAATCCATGTGATAATCGAATGATAATTTCTTATGCTATTAATCGAATTTTAATTATTCAGGTTATGGACAAATGATTCTTAAATAATTATTATTCTTTCTCAAGACATAATAGCATATTAATTATAAAACATTAACCTATTTCTCAACAACCTTAATAACTTATAATCAATTCATTAAGAGTCGATCATTTATATAATTCTACACAAGTCAAATTGAATACTCTCATACCAATTATTTTCTTGTGATTCTATTACTTAATTCCAATCAATGAATATTCCTCTTCGACTTATTCGCTAATCTAAAATTATGCAATTAGTGGCCAAACAATTATGAGCATTAAGATTAATAATAGAATTAACATAAATAAAGAAAAATAACTCACAAACATATATCAAACAATCAATCACATTTCATCAATATTCTAGATAATAAATTTAGTTACTCATATTATTAAGAAAACACATCATATTAACTAAATTAAACATAGTAAATACAAAGTAAAACTGAAATAGAATTAAGAGAAGTGAAGAAAAACTCTTTTAGCTCAACTGTGGATCAACTCCAATCTCTTGGTCTATCTCTCCATAATCTCTTCTTGAGAATTTTTCTTTGCAACAATAAAAACCTAAAACTATTTTTTCTAGACCTATCTCCTCATCCTTAGTCTCTCCTCTTTCATAAAATCAAATACCAATTGTTTAACAATATCCAATTACCTAAAAATAAACTCATAATTGCATTCTATTTCTTCAGAATTTGATTTATCTTTTGTAAGGCAATTTACTATCAGATAAAGACCTTATCTCGATTAGAATTCTTCATCAAAGTTGTATCCTTAAAGATTAGATAACTTTAGGCTTTTTAATTACCTCAATTGGACTTCGAAAACCCAAGACATGGCCCAATTACTCCCAATGGTTCGGACAAAAATTCTGATTCAACATCTAAGGCTTAATTTTGACTTAATATTCAGATGCCCAAACAACCTTGAATTTGAATGAACCAGATCTCTTTGGAAAATTGAGATGTTCTCTAAAAACTTAACGAAGACAACTTTTTCAATCCCGAACTCTATCATTACTAAAAACTTCTTTGAATTTTTAAAGGTCCAATCTATCAAAAATCTTTATTTGCAAAAGCCCTATAAAAAATTAATTCAAACTAAGCTCTACTAAAAAAATAATGAATTTAGAACACATAATAAGCTTAGAATAAATTAATTCAACTCAATTTCATATAAAAACTAATAGAAAAATATATGTTTAATATGCACTTATCAATATTTAATTACATTTTTTATAGTTATTTCAATATTGCAATCGATAAAAATAAAAGCCACTATATATATATTATGAGTCCTAATTGGCAACTATAAGTATTTACTAAGTATTAATATAAAATCTAACATGTGATTATAAATTATTAAATCAATACTGGCACAATATGGAAAGCTTTAAAAAAAATAATACAATTTCAAAATCAAAATCGATTTTATGTTTTAAGATAATTAAACAAAAACTTAAATATATCTTACAAAACTGTAAAACAATTAATGCCGCAGATTTATTTAGTATAACTATAGTTTATATATGTTATATATATATATTTGTAATATTTTATATAGCAATTATGTTATTTCAACTACAAATATGTTTATAATATTTAGCATATATAAATACATAGTACGACTTAATAAATTTATTATATATGACTCACGATATTCTTTATCAATTATGTTACGAAAAATATAATTAGGTGTATAATATTTATTATATGTAAAACTTATAATATCTTTTGTTAATTATATATTTTTTGTTAGAATATTTATATTATATATTGTACATTTATATATTATATTTATTTTTTGAGTTTAAAGATAAGAAAATATTAAAGTGGTTTGGTGTGAATTACTTCATACATTTATTTTGCAATCAAGGGTTCAGATTCTATAAATAACACATTCCTAGATATATTTTAATAGAGTTAAAAAGAGATAGAGTACCTGCAAAAACCCAGTACTCAAACTCTATTATATAATAAGATCTCATGCATTCATGGGTTATCTAGTATTGTACCTTATAATATAATTGGGTAACAAGTGCCAAGTGCACAAGAACAAAATTAGATACCTTATCCAAACCCGCCATGGATATTATTTTCACTAGTCATACTAGTCCCAAACCAATTTATAAGTTATCCGAACCCTATTGAATGGGTTCAACCAGGTTGAATACATGAAAATACTTAACCCTCTACCATCCTTATATTGAGATTTCTAATTCTTCTCTACATTCAAAGACTAATAATTATACTATTTATAAAAATCTACATAGCTCCTAGCATGGCATAGAACAATTTGAAAATTGGAAAATTTTTATAACCAAAACTAATTTTTGAGATTTTAAAAATTAAATATTTGGAATCAAACTAAATATAAGAATATTTGTCCTAAATTATTTCATTTTCTCCAAATAATTTGGTTTGGAGATTTTAGACTCTCTGTTCGATTTAGATAATGGAGATTCAAATATTTTGCCTATTTTTTAACTCTTTAAATCAACAAACACCATTTGAACAACTCAATAAAATACCTAAACATTTAAAAGTCCTTAGTGAACCAAGATAAGGAGGAATGCTCAAATATAAAAGTTCTAAATGTTTTAAAAATTAACAAATGTTGAACATGTGATACAGAATAAAGAGTTCTAGCTTTTATGGAGTAGTTTGATAGAAAACTGCTCTAGTAGTAGTTTGGTGATTACTATCAAAATTTGAAGTTGCAATCTAGGTATTATAATGGCCTAGTCTAATGAAAAATGGACCAATGAGTCAAAGTCACTATCTTGCGGTAAAGTCTGTAACTTTTCAGCCAAATTTCATCATTTAGGATTCTAAAAATGCTTTTTTTCTATTTATTGTAGCTTGGAATAGATTTTTATTTCTTTATTTATTTTTGGTAGGAATCTCATATCGAGATATTATTTGGGCATTTTGTCTACCTAGTTGAATATTATCTTTCTATGTGTGCAATTTCTTTTCTCGTTTGAAATTAGGATTTCTATAACTCTAATACTATATATTGTATTATTTGAGAAAGTGTAATCTGTTTTGAGAATTCAACAATATTCCTATAGAGAAACTTTTCCCTTTTTGTGCCTATTTCCTTGGGTGTTCTTAGACTAAATAAGTTATAACACTTTTACCCCTTTTGTTCATTACTTCTGCTACATCAGTTGATATCAGAGTTGTGTTCGTTCCTAGACAACTATGGCATGTGAAGACAACCACAATAATGTATAGATGAGGTTTATGAGCAAGATCATATGGCCAACCTTGAGTGGCGATTTGAATGATGAAGGAACAAATGGGACAGATGATAGATTGATTAATAGAATTAATGGTGTGGCTCATGAGGGATTAGAATAGGGCAAACCCTAACCAGTGGAGAAACCCTAATGCAGATAGATCCATGAAGGCTTTGATATTAAAAGAGTAGCTTATTATAAAAAGAAGACGCACGGACAATACAGAGCCTCTATTGAAGATAAGCGAAGGGAATCTAGAATAAGAACATAAATACTAGAATTCCATGACGACCTTAAGCTAAAAGAGTTCTTGAATTGGTTGGCCATAGTAGAAGAGATCATGGAATTTAAAGAGGTGCCTGATAATAAATGTGTTTCTTTAGTTATAATAAAGTTGTGAGATAGGGTAGTGGCCTGGTGACAACAGTTCAAATTAACTAGGAAGAGGCAAGGTAAGACTAAGATCATCATTTGGGAAACGATGAGGAAGCATTTGTGATCTCAGTTCTTGCCTCAGAACTTTCAGAGATTAACAAAGGCTGCAAAATTTAAGATAGAAAGAAAGGTCAGTAGACGAATATACCACCGAGTTCTACTAGTTGATAGCTAAAAACAATATACACAAGACAAAGGATCAGTTGGTGGCAAGATATATTAGCGGTCTGAAAGGATAGATTTAGGATATTGTCAATTTATTTGATCCCTTCTTAATCTTTGTTGCTTATTAAAAAAGCTTTGTAGGTGGAGAAGAACTCCAGATGAATAGGTATCTCTACCAGTATGAGAGGCAGTAATAGAGGTACTAGTAGCAGCGGTGTAATCAATATTGCACGAGGGGTGAATAGCAGAGGAACTGCCAATACAAACCAGTTCAATGTGACAAATGGCAGTGGCCTGAAATGCTTCGGATGTGGCAAGGTTGGACATAGGCAGTCTGAGTGTAACAAAATAGCAAGGAAAAAGGCACTCTTTATGGAAAATAGAGGGCTATGGAGATGGAGGTGTATACCTTATAAGAGAGCCAGTATTTGATGAAGAAGTTGTGGTTGATGAATAGGAGGTGGCAAGAGACATAGGCATTGCCTTGGTCATTAGGCGATCTTGTCTAACACCTAATGCTGTTGAAGATGACTGGCTAGAGAGTAATATTTTCTAGTCTACATACACCATTCTTGATAAGATCTGCCACTTTTTCATTAATGTTTATAGTTGTGAGAACATTATTGTAGTAGAGGCAATGCAAAAATTAAGAATGAAGATTGAGAAGCATCCTAGGCCTTACAAGATGGCTTGGCTGAAGAAGGGTGGCGAGGTAACTATTTCACAATGAGCTCTAGTAACTTTTTCTATTAGTTCTAAATATAAAGATAGTGTGTGATGTGATATGGTTGCCATGGATTCATATCATTTGTTGTTAGAGAGACCCTGGCAGTATGATAAGAAGGTCATACATGATAGTCATCCTAATACTTATATCTTTATATTTAATAATGTGAAAAATAATATTACTGCCTAGTAAAGAACTAGAAAAGATAAAACCAACTGGGGATAGTACAAAACTATTATCGTTGGCCAAATTTATTGATGAGTTGTAGGGCTCAGAAATAGTCTTTACACTTATTATGAAGGAGGTTGCCATATAGTTAAAAGTGTTAGTTGAGGCAGCCCCCTTACTGGCAGAATTTAAAGATGTCTTCCTATATGATCTACCTGACGGGTTACCACCCCTGCGTGATATTTACCACTATATTGACTTAGAGTCTAGTGTAGCTTTGCTAAACAGACCACAATATCGGGTGAGCCTAGTGAACATGAGGAGTTACAAAGATAAGTGGAGGAATTGGTAGCTAAGGGGTATGTATGGGAAAGCTTGAGCCCTTATACAATGCCAATCCTATTGGTTCCTAAGAAGGACGGTTCCTAACGTACGTGTGTGGATAGTAGAGCCATCAACAAGATCACTATGAGGTATACATTTCCCATCCCTTATTTGGATTATTTATAGGATCAATAATGTAACAATCTTTTCCAAGCTAGACCTAAAAGTGGGTACCATCAAATTCAAATATGACTAAGAGACGAGTGAAAAACGACCTTCAAAACTAAAAAATAGTTATATAAGTGGTTGGCGATGCCATTTGGCTTGTCA
Source organism: Garcia nutans (assembly GCA_947685225.1). Lineage (NCBI taxonomy): Eukaryota > Viridiplantae > Streptophyta > Magnoliopsida > Malpighiales > Euphorbiaceae > Garcia > Garcia nutans. The sequence goes on along the minus strand of CANTUV010000061.1, from coordinate 11,621,270 downwards.
AATGCACCAAGTACTTTTATGCGGGTGATGAACCATGCACTGAGGCCTTTCATTAGCAAATTTTTTACTGTGTACTTTGACGATATTTTGATTTATAATGCTAAACTTACGGAATACTTGTAAGAAGTTGTAAATGTACTTCATAGGGAAAATTATGCCAATGAATCAAAGTAATTGTTTTGCAGTGAGGTCATCACTTTTCGGCTAAATTCTATTGTTTAGGCCTACGAAAATATATTTTTCTATTAATGAAGGCTTTGGATAGATTTTTATTTGCTTATTTATTTTTGGTAGAAATTTTGAATCGAGGTGTCGTTTGGACATTTTGTCTATCTTGTTAAATATTATCTTTTTATGTTTAGAATTCATTTTATTTTGGCAGTCTGTTTCTTTTTTTGAAAAATTTTCTTATTTGAAATTAGAATTTTTGTAACTCTAATGCTATTTATTATATTATTTGAGAAAAGTATAATTAGTTTTGAGAATTCAATAATATTCCTACAGAGAAACTTTTCTCTCTTTATGTCTATTTTCCTAGATATTTTTAGGCTAAACGGGTTATAACATTTTTATCCCTTTTATCCATTACTTCCACTATGTCAACCTGTATGTGTGCAATTGAATTTCATTCGGAGATACATATCAAGAAATTAAATTTCAATTGTTTATGGAAATAAAAATTATAAAAAAATAGAATTTCAATTATGAATATAAAGTAAAATACAATATAGTTTTTCAATTATAACTATAAAATAAAAAATATATAGACTTAAATTAAATAGAAGAACTATAAATATAAATATAAATTGAAATAAATAAAATAATATATAAAAATATATATATCTAGAAACTGCAATCTATCAGTCCCACACACGCTTCTGTAATGTAATAAAAAAAATTATCCAAAAGGCCTTTGATCAAGCTCAAGAGATTCAAGAAAATCATACCCTAAACATGCATCTACAAACACGTGCTTCTTTAAATAATATATAGCTATTCAAGCTCAAGAGTACTCACTGCCATAAGGCATCATCCGTTACTTGTAATATATTAACATTAATGTTTAAGAGGCTGTTAAAATTTTTACCAACCTTTTTTAATAACACTTTTTTAAGACCACTATGATAATAATATAAAAAATAATAAAAAAAAGAAGGAATACCTGAGAAATCGAGTGAGAGATAAGCGTTAGACAAAGAAGGGAGACACTGGATGGAGGAGAGAGAGTGAGGAGATAAAGAGGGAGTGAGGGCTACGAGTGGACAAAGAGAAGGACGTTGGTTTGAAGATGATGGTGAGCAGACTGGATTAGTGAGGATAGTGATGGTGAGAGGCTAAATTGGAAGATGGTGAGAGACGACTGCTTAGTTAAGAATTAAATTTAGGTTAGATTTGATTTTAATGTTTTATAACTTTCAATAAAGTCAATTAGGAATAAAAAATATAAAAGTAAAATAAATAAATAAAACAAAAAGATAAGCATAGGCATGGAAGCATACTTGTGCTTTTCACTATTTTTTTAAATTCTTTTTTTTTTTTAATTTTAACTTTGTAATTCTTTAAAAAAAACTAAAGAATAAGAATATAATTTTGGATTGATATGAGATGATTCATTAAATGGAAGTTGATTGAAAACCCAATAGAATTGTAATTCCAAAAGCAAAGAGGTGTGGAGATGAGGGATATTTAGGAGGTATGGTAACACATGTAGATCACATAACCATTACCATCCAAATGGAGACATCAAAAGTGAGCCAAGAAAACAAAGTATTGTTTATTGAGCTAGGTCAATAAACATTAGTTAGGGAATGGCCATTAGAGAAGCTAGTGAAAACCAAGGCAATGCTTTAATAAAAAAATGTATTATTGATTGGTTTAAGCTTCTAGCCCCATCAGTCGCTATGAATATCATCAACTAGAATTGTCAAGGCTTGGACAATGACCTAACAATTCAATTTTTGTAGGATCTAGTCCATCTTAAGTTGCTTGATTTTTCTTTTTCTCATTAAAACCATAATGGGACAATATGTCTTTAAAAGAGGAAGTGGCTTGAAGCTTACTTCTTTTAATGATAAAATCACATTATGTCTTTAAAAGAGGAAGTGGCTTGAAGCTTACTTATTTTAATGATAAAATCACATTGCCTATTTCAACGATAAACCCTTTTGTACAATAGGAAGAAGAAATAGAAGATGGCGATAAGTATTTGTGCAATTGGTTCTGTGTGATGAAGGCCTCATGGACGAAGCCAAATCCATGCAGAAGATTTATTCCATGTGAGCATTGTCAGTGTCACTCTTTAGGTGGATTGATATGCCAATGTGTGATAAGGAAAGAGAAATTATACTTGGGTTTTTGAAGAGGATTTCAAAAGCAGAAGCTCAAAGTCAGGTGAGCTAGAGAAGAGAGAGAAGTTGTTGTGGGCATTGGCAATACTTTCAATCTTGATTCTGGTATTCAAGTGAGGAATTAGGGCAAATGGTTTCATTTTGGAATTTTGTGTAGCAGTTGGTCTATGTATATGGGATTTAGGGATTTTATGTAGTAGATGGTCTTTCTATCTTTGTATGGTAGAATTAGTTTATGATAATGGTCTTTATATCTGGGACAATATTTATGTCTAACATTATATCAATTAAAGTATTTGATGAATGCCTAAATGAAGAATTTCTATTCAATCATGCTATTTAACTTGGTGGTTGCTCTTATTTTTTGTGTAGGCAAAAATCAAATTGATTAGGCTATTAATCTGTAAAGAATTTAATAGTTATTTTCAAAAGGATATTAGATCTAAAATTAGCACCACCATTTGCTTCAAAAACTCAAGTAAGCATAATTACACAACACGACATGTCTAACAATTACACAAACTCCAACAAGCACATGTTCTAGCTCAAGCACAACCTAAATAATAGCAAACCATATCAGCAGTAGCAAACTCAATAACCATTAAAACTGCACATAACCATTACACCTATTCATATCACTCAACCAGAAGCATATAACATCCAATAACCATATCATCAGCAACAAACTCAATAACCATTGAACTTACACACAGCTATTACACCTACACACATGCACACAATCACTTGCATTCATCCAATTAAAATACTCCCCATATTACCATAGCCAGCAACACATAATATCCAAGCAGTAGACACATAACATTTGAATCTCATAAACATTTACAAACACTTACAAAGGCATTTAAACACAGATAAAGTCATTGCAATTACTGCATTAATTATTGCAAAAAAAGATACATAGTTAGTAACACAAAAAGATACAAAGTCATTGCATGCTTTTACAAAAACAAAAAATCACCTATTATGCTATCAAGAAAAAAAAAACTTCAACTTTTTAGCATAGACAAAAACAAAAAGGAAAAAGTTGCTTGGTAGTGAACTTCAACTGTTCGAATCTTGTGTTGATCCTTCAGTTAAGGATGGATCATCACTCTTTCTTTTCTTGTTTGTTTGTGCAACTTTCTTCACTTGATTTAAAGTGATAAATATTTTTTCTCCCTTCTTAAAACCTTCGTTTTGTTTAGACATAAAACTTGGCTCTGGTTCATTTTTCAACTTTTCTTTTACCTTCTCTTTGAGAATCAGTTTATGGCTACAAAATCAAATCAAAATTAAAGGCATTAATACATAACCAATCATTGTAAACATAAACAGTTAGAAAAGTGAAAACTAACATCAATAACCATATTTCCAATAACTATATCATTATAAACACCATATCCTTTAATTTGTTAGATGGCTAATCTTGGAATATATGTTGGTTTATTTCTTCTTAGAGAAGTGGAGGCGCAAACAATGCCAAACATATAAATGTTATTAACCACTTCAGTTGCAATTGTTGAATTCTAAACATAAGAATCTCTTGTTAGTTCAATTTTAGCTGTTACATTTGTATTTCTTGAATGATATTCTTGCAAATCATAATTAGAATGCAAGCTACTAGATTGAACCATACAAAAGTCTATTAAATAAACAATACTTACAGATAGCTTATGGGGTCTTGAGCTTTGACTATTTTGGTCCAAATGAGGCTGACTTGAAGGAATTCAGTTTGGAAGGAGTTTTATGAGTGAAATTAAGGCTGACTTAAAGGAATTTCAGTTTGGCAGGAATTTTGTGAGTGAACTTAAGGCTGACTTTCTGGAATTTGAAGCTCAGTTTCTAGAGTTTCACTTTGTTGATGCCTTGATGACTATTGAGTAACAAAAGACAATTTTGGACATTATTTTCTTATTGTGTCCCTTACTAAAGCATACTTGACATGTCATTATTCTACCTTTCCTTGATAGTTTATAGATATTATCCCTTTCACCCTCTTCTTTTCTCTTATTTGTTGTAAGCTTTCTAGGTAGCTTTTTAAATGGAGGAGGTTAAGGAGGGTCAATTCTAGTTTTCTTCTGAATTTTATTGCATTTATGGGTTGCATCATATACCTATATGCTTCTAAACACTTGGACTTTCTATACCATTCATGAACTTAATCATCATGATTATGATCCACATATAGGATGACAGTAATAGCATGAAGACAATGTATGCCAGTTAAATCCCATTTTCAACAGAGGCATATTCTTTTTGTTAAGTCTACTACATATATGTCCCCTTTGTAACTAATCTCAAAACCAAAATCAGCATTCCAAATTATGTGACATAATGCACTGTCACTCATGCTCTCATTCAACTTTCTTCTAATCCTATTTTCAAAATCATCAATCCAATCCTTTCCCTTATCTCTATTCACATACAATCTTGTTATCATTTATGTACTAATTTCCTCTAGCATTGTAATTATATTCTTAGACCTTGCTTCAATTATTGTTCCATTAAAAGCCTTAATGAGATTATTGTCAACAATGTCACATTTTTCCTCAGTGGTAAAGAAGTCCTTTCACTAATGGCGAAGATGAGTATGGACCATGTCCCTAAAGTCACTTACAGTTAACTTTTTCATCTCCTCTATATTCTTCTCAAAATCAGGCATTTTAGGTGATTTTGCATACTACCAAACTAACTTTTGTAGATCTTTTTGTCCTTCGTGCCTTTTTCTCCCATTTGCATAATTGTCTTGCACAATACTTATTTTTAGCTTTAGGCAATAATCTATCTACTGTTTCTAAAAGGCCCTGCATTAGTTATACACAATATAAGTTAGTTATAACATTTACAAAACATAAGTATTCTTGTAAATAAGAATGAATGAAGGTAACTTTTGTTGGTTAGTAATTATAACCTATCCATCTCCATCATCAAGCTTAATATCTGAAATTAGTAGTTCAATGAACTACTGGAAACATTTGGTTGTTTCCATCTTTGTCTAATGTTGCCAATACTCATTTCATTTACCCCTTCAAAAAACATCCATCTAATCCGAGCACTCTTCTACACCCATTAACCAAACATTTATTCAAGCAATCAAATGACATGTACAATCTTTGAAATACTAGGAGCTCTATGGGAATTGATCTTTCAACCTTCAATTTAGTAGTGCTACCCACATTAGACCTCTTAATCGCCACTAAATAATCCCATAATAATGCATTCTTTTTTCAAATCACCTTTAAGCTCTCTTATAATATGTATTTTTACCCTCCTCACTTTGGTCAAACTCATTTCAAGCTTCAAGTCTTCCTTTATTAAATTATTCAAGTCAACTAATTTCATATTTGCAATTGCCTTATACTTCCTCAAATAATGTTTAGCTATCCACTTTGCAATTATTTTGTTATTATTAAAAGGGATAGGACATGTATGCTCTAGCCTATATGTCTTCCCAGTTAAGCCCTTGCTTGTTAGGTTTAATGAAGCAAAAATCACCACTGATAGTTACTCTTCACACATTCATCTCTAACTTCTTCCTATGTATTTCTAGCAAGCTTAACTTTCTTTTTTTCTTGTACTACAAACTTTGTTAATACTTCTTTGAATTATTTTGTCCTATTGACTCACATATCCAAGCAAAAAGATAATTTCTCTGCATTTGGTTCAAAGGATATCCCTTGGATTTCCTTCTTACAGCATGATCATCATCAGAACCCTCAGTGCTAACTGTGTGCTAACTGCACTGTAGCTAACACTTGAATCCCATTCATCATCATCAGCATCAGCACCCAGAACCCCAACATTAACTCCTTCAATGTTATCCCTTATAGAATTGATATTCTCCTCAATAACAATAGCTTCTTTTGCCTCTCTATCCTATCCTTTTTTACACTCTTCTTAATCTAAATTGTCTTATTGCATTTCCAAATGCTTGAAGCTCTTCATCATCATTAGACATCCCTTCATAATCAACCAATTCTTCATCTGACTCAATAGGCAGGTCAGCATCATCTTCATCTACGTGTATGACTGCTTTAGCTCCATCCTCACCCAACTCTTTATTTTGGTCTTCATATGCATTTAAGGCTTCATCTACATCATCCCCATCTTCACGTATGTCTGCCTCAGTATCAACTTCATTACCCACCTCTTTTGGCCTATTTCTATGTAGCTCAGAACCACCAACACTATAAATTCCTTCACCAATACCTTCATTACTTGCCTTAGATTCTCCACCAATACTAAGATCATATAGACCTCTGCTCTTTTGTGAAATTTCACTTTTGTCACTCACTAACCTAAGTTCTATATATACCACAACAATATCATTTTCTTTTATTATTTTTATCATATCCTCAAATGACGGTTCATACAATAACTTTAATCCATATGCTAAACTCTTTTTGGGTAACCTAAAATGAACCTTTTCTAATTGCTTATACCCTATAATTGTCTGCATGTCTTTGTCGAAGGAGACAAGACTTAATTTGTTGACATCAACTTCAATCTCCACTCTATTTCCCCTAACATATCTCAACTCTTTCTTATTCACATCATCATTTACAAATATACCTCCATGAAATACAAATATATATATATTGTTTGTGTAAACAAAACATGCAAATTAGAATACACAATGCCAATAAAAATTCCACAAATCAATTGATAAAATAAAATTAAAAAAACTTACCTCTTCATGATGATTAATGAAGCTCCAAAGTATGCTAATGACACTTTAATCGCGAACCTCCAAACATTAATAAATCACAAAATTTTCCTTCAACTGATAAATCGCAAACTTCAACTACACTAAAATGTACTTCATAGCCATGGCAACAATCGATTTTAGTTTGGTATTTTAGGAATTTCAATGTAGCTAAATTGAAAATTTTAAGCATTTTTAACAGGTAGGGTAATTTGGAGTTTTTTAAAAATTAGAATTTTTTTATATTTTTTAAGCAGTTGGGTAATTTGGACATTCATGTACAAAGCACATGAAATGCCATTTCATTTGTTTGCCACATATTTATTCGATTCATCAATTTTGTAGTTACAATAGGCAAGAATAATTATATTGTACACAATTTAATAGTTAAACAACTTAACTGATATTTTAAAAAAAATTAATAATTTAATTATCAAATTTTAAAAGTTTAGACACCAACTATAGCTTTTTGAAAGGTTTGTTTGCGTGTACCCTTTTCAGTTTGAATGAAAACTCCGAGTTTTGACTTTAACTACTTGTTTAATTTAATATGATTTGAATGAAAATTATACTTTGTTTTACAACTTTATCCTTGATAGAGACTGGGCACACGTAATTCTTCATTTATTATGATTCAGTTATTAAATTAGACATGCTCCTTTGAATTCTCTACTTTATAATATAATCATTTATCTATATCTATTATATTATTATTATTGCATACTAAAGCATTATTAATTTATTATAGTAGGATTAAGATTTATTTTTTAATTTCTTATAAAATTAACTCATTTATTAAATTTTAGACATTATATTATATGGTATTATACCATATGATATAATATTATAAATACTTTGATTATATTTAGAAATATGATATGGTGTAATAAAATTAAATAAATTATTTTTTTTATTATATGAAATAATTATGAAGTAATAAAATAATAAGAATATTCTTAAATATATAAACTATGTAAAATTAATTAAAATTTAAAATTCATTTAAAGGTGTATAAAATTATTAAAATATTATAAAGTTAAAAAATTCATTTTAACTGAACAAAGAGGTTGAGCGAGAATCCATCTATAGAGGACCTCCAGCAAATCTAAATCAAACCCAAAATAAAACAAGGAAAGAAAATCCCATACATACAAGCCCAAGCCAGATGAAAGATTAGATTAGCCAAGAAAACTCCCAACACAAATCAAACAAAGCAAAAACGATACTAGAACTATTATGCTCAGAGCCAAGAATGAAAAGAATCCTGGGAAGGAGACATGGATAAGCATCAATTTTAGACTCCACAGGGCAATGGAGAAGATAAACAGCTACCTTCTTCAGAAAAAATATTGGAACCGGTTTTGAAGACCAAGAAAACACCAACATCAAAGGTCTCTTCAGAGCTTTCTTGAAGAACCAAATAGAGAAGAATTGATTCACTTCAACTTCCCTTGTTGCTTCAAAATCATACTAGATCCATCGGATCCTTGGTATCAAGACAAAAAAAAAAGCCACTAATGGACTAAATCTAGACGAAAGAGACTTTAAACCATAAATTATTAAGAAGAAACGGTAAAAAATAAAAGTCAAAATGAATAAAAAAATTAAATTATTCTATAAGGAGGAGTTACTAAAGGAATTTAATAAAAAAATTAAATTATTCTATAAAGAAATTGAAAGACCTAGCTCAAGGTACCTTTAAAGAGGAGTTACTAAAGGAAGACATTTGGAACCTTGAGGCTAGTGCAGAGGACTTGTGGACAAAAATGAAAGGTGGCATTAAGAAAGCAGGTAGTAAATTGCTTGGGATCTCTAAAGGAGCAGGGCCTCGACCGCACGATGCATGGTGGTGGGATGAGGAGGTTCAAAAGGCTATTAAGGCTAAGAGGGAATGGTATAAAAAGTTACCGTATGCGGTTAATAGCGAGGCTTTTGAGGAATATAAGAGGGCTAAGAAAGAGGCAAAGAAGGCTGTTAGTGTAGCTCGTGGCAGAGCCTTAGAAGGGATTTATCAAAAGTTAGGTACTAAAGAGAGAGAAATGGGCATTTATAAGATTGCAAGGATGAGAGAAAGGAAAAGCAGAGATTTAAGCCAAGTCAAATGTATAAAGGACGAAGATCAACGGGTGTTGACAGGAGATGTTGAGATTAAGGAGAGGTGGAAGGCTTATTTTGAGCAGTTATTCAACCCTGAACATGAACAAGATTTTCAAGGTCTTCATGCAACAAATAGTTATATCAGCTGGTCTAGGAGGATCTTGCATAGTGAAGTAAGAGAAGCCTTGAAGTATATGAAAGTTGGTAAAGCTTGTGGCCCGGATGGTATTCCTATAGAGGTTTGGAAGAACCTTGGAGAGGTAGGAGTTGCCTGGTTAACTAAACTCTTTAATGCTATTGTGAAAGGACGTAAGATGCCGAATGCCTGGAGGAAGAGTATCATGGTACCCATATATAAAAATAAGGGAGACATTCAATGTTGTACAAATTATCGGGGTATCAAACTTATGAGCCATACTCTGAAATTATGGGAAAGGATTATTGAACACAGATTGAGGAAGCTTACAAGAGTTTCGGAGAATCAGTTTGGGTTTATGCCAGGGAGATCTACCATGGAGGCTATTTCTCTTCTAAGAAGACTAATGGAATTGTATCAAGAGAAGAAGAAAGATCTCCACATGGTATTTATTGACTTGGAGAAAGCCTATGATAGAGTACCAAGAGAAGTGCTATGGTGGGTTTTGAAGAGGAAAGGAGTCAGCGGCAAATATATCAACATCATCAAGGACATGTATGAGAATGCATCCACTAGTGTGAAAACACCTGGTGGAGACACTGAGACTTTCCCCATTACTATCGGATTGCATCAAGGTTCGGCCATGAGTCCATATTTATTTACCCTGGTTATGGACAAGCTAACAAGAAGCATACAAGACGATGTTCCTTGGTGTATGTTGTTTGCTGATGACATTATTTTAATTGATGAGACTAGTGCTGGTGTAAACCGTAAGTTGGAAGTGTGGAGAAAAACCCTCGATGACAAGGGTTTTAAGTTAAGTAGGAGTAAAACGGAATATATGCACTGTGAGTTCAGTCTAAGGAAGAAGCAGGAACATGAGGTTAAGTTGGATGGAGTTTTGGTTCCTAAAACCAAGCAGTTCAAATATTTTGGTTCGGTGTTCCAGAATGATGGCCGTATAGATGAAGATGTGGCTCACAGAATACAGGTAGGGTGGTTGAAGTGGAAGGGTGTGACTGAGGTTCTATGTGATAAGAAAATACCTCTGAAAGTGAAAGGTAAATTCTATAGGACGGTTGTTAGACCTGCGATGCTCTATGGTAGTGAGTGTTGGGCACCAACGGGACAACATTTGTATAAGATGAGTGTGACAGAAATGAGGATGCTAAGATGGATGTGTGGACATACCAGACTGGACAAAATTAAGAATGTTCAAATTCGACAAAAAGTCCAAGTAGCGGATGTCGGAGATAAGGTGAGGGAAGGAAGACTTAGATGGTTTGGGCATGTTTTAAGAAGACCTCCTAATGCTGCGGTTCGTAAGTGTGAGAATTTGTTGATTGAGGGGGCTAGAGGTCGTGGAAGACCTAGAACTGTGTGGAAGGAGGTGATAGCAAGAAACTTACGTGCCTTAGATCTTGATGCGGATTTGATTCATGACAGACTTGAATGGAGACGTAAAATCCGTGTCTTGGAAGGGGCCTAAGGCTGGAGTATCTTTTTTTTGGGTGTCTTTTGAGCTTATTTTGTTGAGGATCCATACAGCCGACCCCAACTTGTTTGGGACTAAGGCTTAGTTGTTGTTGTTGTTGTTATATTTATCTAAATTTAATTTTATAAAATACATTAATAAATAATAAATTAATGTACTATCCTTGCAAAATATTCATGATCAATAATTAAATAAAAAATAAGCATAATTTTATTAACGCATCCATGAAATATTTCAATGATTTTTTTTTAAATTTTAGTTATTTTATATATTTTTAATTTATACTGTTATATAATATATTATAGATTTTTTTATATTTAACATTAACATTTCCTTTTAACTCATTTAAAAAATTAAAAATAAATATAACCTTATTGTATTCTTTAATTTGTTATTAAAAATAAGTTTCATAAAATATATAACCATCAAATTATAGCGTGATAATTTAAATCTCAGTTCGAGTCTAAATATTACTTCTCCCATACATAATTAATGAAAAATATTTTTGTATAATATCTATACTAATAATTCATTATATGCTATCTATAAATTTATTGTACTTAAAATTTTTATATTTTTTCTCTATATATTAATAAATAATAAAATAAAAAATGTCACACATGTTTAATAGAATGAGACCGAATCTTAATAATTTACAAAATTATAATTTATATTATATTATTTAATTGTATTAGATTCTATTCAGAAGCGTTTGTCTGTTTTTCAATAGCGCATTGAGAGTATCAAAAACAACGCCAATAACGAATAAACAAAACGAAACTATTTATCGGTTTTAGAATAAAAGCACCAAAAAAGTCTGCCTTTAAAAAATAAAACTGAAATGGAGAGGAAAATGGGCATAGAGCAAAAAATATGGGAAGTTATGGAGGTTGCAAGAGACAACTGTAGCTCCGATGTTATTCAATATTCTCAATTCACTGTTGATACCTCTCTTTCACTTGCTCAGATGCTCCTCGACTCATGTTCGAATCGTTTCGATTTTTTCGCTTTCCATTTCTATGTTTTTTAATTATCTTCGGCGTTGCGTTAATTGTTAATCATGGTTTTAACAGAGAGTTGTCTGAAGATCTATTAAAGAAATGGTCAAATTTGGACGATTATCGCTTCTCCGTTGAGACGGTTTCCGGTTGCATAACAAATCTATATCAGTATTTTACTTATTTTAGATATGTAGCAGATTTTTTTTGGTTGTTGTGGTATTTAAATTAAGTTTGTTGTTTGATGATAAAGTGCTCAAGCTATCTGTGAAAGAAGAAAATGGAAATGAAGTGTCTGTAACTGGCAGATTATATGGGCCTAACACTGATTATGTTATCAATCGTGAGCGGGAGCGGGAGCTGCATGTCATTATTTCTAATTATGCATCGCAATGTTTTTGTTTGCTATGTATATTAACTGAATGATTGGACAATATGGATATTCACCATTAATTGTAGTTTTGAAACCTAATGAGTTCATGGTTTAGTGCTACTGTAGTCTTCCCCCAGGCGAGTCTCTCTCTCTCTGTCTTTCTGTTTCTGTAAGAAAGAAAGACAAAGAAAAATGGAGATCCAAAAAGAAAAAAAAAAAAAACAGAGGAGCTGAAAATTTTTCTATATATTACTTCTATATTCCAAAAGTATATATACATAAAATTTGGAATTTTAACAGCCACAAAATATTACAGTTACTGGTGACTTATCATAATCTAGGAGTTACTACAAAATAACCACGTTTTTATTGAGAAAACATCTCAATTTCCAACAATCTCCTCCTTGAGATTTTTCTCAAGAACTCCAAGTTTTGCTCTTAAAAGTTCAAATCTAGCAGCAGGAAGAGCTTTTGTTAAAATGTCAGCATTTTGTTCTTCAGATTTGCAATACAGCAGCTTCACTTCTCCATTCCTTTCAGCCTCTCTTATAGCATGAAATTTCACATTAATGTGCTTAGTCCTGCCATGTTGCACATGATTTTGAGCAATAGCAATGGCTGACTTGTTGTCACAATAAATAACAGTTGGATCATTTGATTTTTTTTCCCCAAGTCCTTCAATAAGTTTCTAAGCCAAATGGCTTGATTTGCTACAGCTGCACAAGAAATATATTCTGCTTCCGCAGTGGACTACGCAACAACTTCTTGTTTCTTTGAATTCCAGCAAAAAACTCCTGAACCAAAAGAAAATGCATAACCACTTGTGCTCTTCATATCATCTATACAACCAGCCCAATCACTGTCAACATATCCCTGCAATTCTCCCTCTTCTATGTTGGAATACCAAACACCAAAGTTAACGGTACCTTTCAAGTACCTCAAGACTCGTTTTGCCAAACCGAAATGAAATTGAGATGGAGCTTGCATGAATCTAGAAAGTAAACTTCCGGCAAACATCAAATCGGGTCTAGTGGCAGTCAAATAAAGAATACTACCAACTAGACTTCTATAAGATGATGGATTAACTAACTTTACACCATCATTGCTGGACAATTTTTCATTCGTAACTAAAGGTGTAGCCACAGAATTACAACCTTCCATTTTAAACCTTTTTAAAATATCCATGGCATATTTCCTTTGTGAAATGAAAATGCCATTCTTGGTTTGCTCCATTTCCATGCCTAAGAAATAATTCATTTTTCCCAAGTCTGACATTTCAAACTCCTTCTCCATCTCCAGTTTAAATTTTTTCAGCAAATCATTATTATTTCCTGTCACCAACAAGTCATCAACATAGAGAGAAATCAACAATAAATTACCATTTTTAGAGAGTCTGACATAAAGAGTTGCTTCGCTAGGACTCCTCCTGAATCCTTGACTCAAAAGATAAGAGTCAATTCGGCTGTACCACGTTCTCGGAGCCTGCTTCAGGCCATTGAGAGCTTTGTGCAGCTTGTACACTTTATCTTCACATCCAGGAACTATAAAGCCTTCAGGTTGAGCAACATAAATTTCTTCTTGCAAAACACCATTGAGAAAAGCTGATTTGACATCCAAATGATGAATGATCCATTTCTTTTGAGCTGCTAATGCAATCAACATTCTAATTGTATCATGACGAGCAACAAGAGCAAATGTATCAGTGAAATCAATTCCGGCAACTTGAGAGTAACCCTTCACAACTAATCTTGCTTTATGTTTATTAACGGTCCATCATGATTTAATTTAGTCCTGAAAATCCATTTAACACCAATAACACTTCTATTTTCTGGTTTTGAAACAAGCTCCCAAGTTCCCTTCTTTTCTATCATCAAAATTTCAGATTTCATAGCTTTAATCCAAACTTCACTTTGGGTAGCTTCACCATAAGTTGCTGGTTCAGAAAATACCACATTACATTTTTCATAAATTTCAGCAAGAGATTTTGTTTTCAGAATGGGAGAATCTGAATCATCAGTGGCTTTACAAAATTCTCTGGTTTCAGAAGTTTCCAAGCTGTCTTGGAGAAGATTCGGTGCAGCAGAAGATTCATCAACTTCAGCCCGTAAAATCACTACAAAAAAACACGCTATCTGCAACGGACATAATCCGTCGCAAATCAAGTCTTGCAACCGATCTGCGACGGATACGATCCGTTAATAAAAAAGGCGTCGCAAATTTCAATTTTGCGACAGGCCGTCACAGATTGCGACGGATTTGCAACCACTCGACGGTTGCAAATCTCGCGCTTAAATTTTCGCGGGTAAAGGGCAGCCGTCACAGATTCCGTCGCAGATTTCTGTCGCAGATTCCGTCACAGATTTTCGTAGCAAATTCGTTACAGATTCCGTCGCAGATTACCGTCACAGATTTTGTCGCAGATTGTCGTCGCAGTATCTGTCGCAGATTCCGTCATAGATTTCAAATATCCATCGCAGATTCGTAGCAAATTCGTAGTAATTTAATATTGATTTTTATTGAAACTATTTGTATTATCAATTAATTTTATTAGAACTTTATAAATACATTTGGAACATTTAAACACAATCTAAAAAACACTAATTACATTGATAAAAATAATTCTTTTATTAATCTTCAATAGAATAAAATATTTTACAATTTAACTATACAAGTGTTAAGAACACTACTATAAATAATCTATCTTGAAAACAACAATATAGATCTTCAATTATCATTTTCCATTGAATCATGACTTGCATCATCATTATTAACATGCAAATAATATTAAAAAGAGTAAATGAAAAGAATAATATGATACACCTTAACAAAGTAATACTAACCGTGGTGTGTAGGCTTTTTCATTCAACTCGTGTAGCTGCTCAGGAATTTTGTATATACACAAGCTGTTTGTCGTCGGGTGCAGGTTTTCCAGCTCTCTTTGCATTGACTTTGCTAATTCATTCACATCAACTATTGTCTGAACCGTTGGCGCCGTTGCCTGCAACCAGAAGAAATAGAAATTTTATTTTATTAGAACATATCAATAATTTTGCTTATGCTTCTCATCACATACGAACTAATTGCTACTCGAATAGCTCAATGCAACAACTAAAAGTCTTAAAAGATAATAATTAGTGATAATCAACAGGTATTCTAACAATATTTGATTATTTAAATGATGATTTTTTATAAAAAGAATAAGAAAGTTGAGCTAATTTACATAAATTAACTAAAATTAACTTGGTGCAGCTTTTGCTCCTCAATGACTTGTCTGCCTCTTTTACATTAATAATTCATTAAAAATGATAAGCAATCAACATACATTACAGAAATGTTCTTATAGATTAAAAAATGTTCCTTACCTTTTCTTCAAGTTTAACCAATGACAAGCATAAGGATACATTTATCACTTTTCCATTTCAGTATTTATCCCTACTGCAAATTGGTAGTTAATCTAATTTTCTTAAGTAAAAATCAAATTATTGTTAGAAAAGAAGCTGCCAAATGAGAGAGAACCAGCAACCAACATTCATCAAACTAAAAATCAAGTTATTGTTAGAAAAGTTGGGAGAAATGATAAAGCTTATTTTCATTACAGTAGCCTGCAGATGAAATGTAAGTTTAATACTATTTAAACAGAAGACAATAATTTGGATGCCATAAAATCAAATCTGGATAATAGGACCATAAGCACATAAACTTAAAGAGTATCAAGAACCATGATTAGCACAGCTTGGTCAAATTTTGAGTTCACGTTGTAAGATACACATATAGATGTAAGCATCCAAGGGGACAAAAGTCATTCGAGGACTTGAAATATAATACATGTAGATAGGATGCAATTTGTAGAAGAAGTTATGATTCCCCAAGATTGGGAAAAGAAAGCCATATCATATCACAGAATATCAGAGTATTCCTGAAACATGAATAAAAGTAGATCCATTAGATTTAAATCTATACATTGGCAATTTTCATTATAGATGTCTTTTGAATTCTGTATTTATGAATTGTTTTATGCAGTCCTCGTTTCATTATTTTCAGATACCTTGTATACCTAGTAAATCATTATATTCGAGTCAATGAGATTCACTGTTTTTAACTTTGGAGATGTAGTTTTTATTTATCAGCTATTGATGCTCTTATTTGAGTAAACACATTAAGATTTTAAGAATCAGCTACTATAAATGATAATGATATATTACATGGAGATTGAAGATGTTAATGTATTTATCCTGGTTATACAGTCAATCAATGGTAACATTCGGATGTTTAGTAGTTATACTGACATCATCAACTGACTAACAATCATCTAATTGCTCAGTAAGTGGAATGTGCAAGTTATTTGAGTACATGTAAACATTCCTGATAAATTGCACATATGATTAGTGGATCAACCACATATAGACCTATAGAATTTAATATAAAACTCAAGTTGAAACACAATAGGGAAGAAGGTACAGAAGCAGAATGAACATGATGTGAGAAGTGGATTAATCTCGTTGGCATAATTGAAAAGTTGGCTAGTTATTCCTAAAAAAACTTACAATACCTTTGGACATTCTGTTGCAACTGAGAACACTTCTCTTTCGTATCCATCAACTTCTTGATAGTATCATTACTATCCTTTTGAGCCTTGATAAGCTCATGCTCTAGCGCTGAGTTCTTCTTTTCCAAAGAATCCAAGGAACTCTGTCAAAACAAAAAAAAAAGAGAAAAACAAAAAGGTTAAGGAAGAGGCAGGATGATTTTCCACAGATCAACCATTATTAAATCAATCAAGAGTGACAAAAATATTAACCAAAACTGTTAAATTCATGAAAAAACACCCTAAATGAATCTGGAAGATGAAACAATAGTACCACTAAATTCAATAACCTTTAAATTTACTAGCTTTTAGATCCACATTTAAATAAAAATATTGATCCCGGCAACTGTACTCAAGAATGAAGACCTAGAAAGTATAATGATATCTGCATTGTTTACTTCAAGAAACCAACAGAAATTAGTTGGTTATTTGAAGTGTAATACTATAAACAGGTAGGAAAATTGCTATCTACTCCTTCACATATATATGAATCCTTGTCCCACTTTTATCCAAAAGTGTTTAACAGCAGCACCTCTTTATTAATCAAAATTATATGAACTTACATAATATGCTGCCCAATGAGCGACCTCATGCTTTAATTCCTCATCCAATTTCTTCAATAATTCATAAAGCAGCCTCTGAGGTAGGACCAAAAACAATGTTCAATATTAAAAGTGCAAATAGAAGATGCAGAAAACTAAATTAAAAGGGACCTTTACCTTCAAAATAATCTCCGGAGGAATACAATTAATTAGCAGTTCATAAAATTTCCCCCGAACCTGAAAAAGCCTAACCACATGGAGCACTTGCTAGATCAGAAAGTTTGAATACAGAAGTAGAAAGGTTAAAATTATTATTTTTCCTATCAGACATTAAAAGATATCAGATGGATAAGAACCATACTTCTTAGGACTCTGCTCCCTCATTATGTCAGCAGCTACTTCAGAAACATATTCCTCCCAATCCATGGGAGGTATTGCTTGATTACTTGTAAAAGGATACCTAAAGCCAAGGGCAGCACAGGGGAAGGAAACCATAATAAGAACCCATGAAACTATATCATCCAGCTCTGCATCAAGGAACAAAGATGAAGAAACACCCCAAAAATCAGTAAGAGATGCTTGGTACTTAACTGTTGAACATTACAAGTCTCGAATGGAAGCTGTAACCCTTCTTTCTTCCCAATGAACTCCAATGCCTTGAAAATCTGGTGAAGCAAATATGAAATAACAGTGACAATCTCAGTTGGGCCTTAAATCTTAAAATATTTCATCCAACAATTCTACAAAATATAGGACATCAAGTGAAGGGGATGGATTAAAATGGTAATGCAGCTAATGCAAAATAAAAGTATGTACTCAATCCAATGCTATTCTGGCCTGAAAGAAGAGAAAAACTTTT
The DNA here is from genome assembly GCA_947685225.1 of Garcia nutans. NCBI lineage: Eukaryota > Viridiplantae > Streptophyta > Magnoliopsida > Malpighiales > Euphorbiaceae > Garcia > Garcia nutans. The sequence goes on along the minus strand of CANTUV010000061.1, from coordinate 11,603,132 downwards.
ATCTCATGAATTAACATTATTAGCCAATAGTTTCTCCACTTAACTGCACTTTTCATCCAGAAAAAGTATCAATGTTTAAGAAGACAACAAAACATACTTAATAAGACACACCCTAAAATGATTGTGATTGGTGGTATTATAGAATCATAGTTTTTCACTTGGATAGCAAAAGATTAACAAGCTGCTGAGACTGGACATCTCATTTCTGACGAACTGTATTTTCACATATAAATAGTAGCAAGAAAGAATATTCACAATAGAGCGATTATAAAATGATATATAAATGGGATATGAAAAACAAATGTGTATTTTGACAAAAGATATGAAGGACCTATTCTTTTGTATGCAAATTCAACCAATAAACAAGGAACCAAAGAATTGAGCAAGAGACAGAGGCCAAGCAGGGAAGTCCTACCATGATACCCCCAAATCCACCGGAAAACCAAACGAGTAATCAGTATGAATACAACCACCAAGTCTATCCCGAGATTCCAGCAAGATCACCTTGACAAAATAGCAACAATTTGTCACAAACTCATGTCAATATATGCACGTATATATACACATGTGGAAACAGATAGACACGTAAGAAATACTTGTCCACATCAAATGCTGCATTAAAGATGCATCATAGAGGGATCGTACAACAGCAAGCCCTGAAATACTTAATAAGACAGCTAATTATTTAAACCAAACTGAAACTAGACCAGAAAAACCACACCCTAAAATGAGGAACATTTATAGATTGACTGAACCATTTAGAAAAATTTTACTGCTCTAATGACAAAAGAAAAACATTAAAATCCTAATAGAGGCGAAGAAGGCATAGATTTGCATCCAGACTGTACGTTTGTGACGAAACCTGATATAAAAAAAAAAGCACATTTTAATCTTAACATTTCTAATAAACAAATTGATTGCAATTAGATTAAAAGAGGATGCATTAACTTCTCCAGTTGTTAAAACTATAGGAATTAAGATTTTATTAAATTCACTTTTAACTTTCTTTCCTTTTCTCAGCAACCAAACACCTAATACAGAAAGCTAACAGAAACAGCCTAAAGCAATTGCGAGCGACATTTAAATCACAGGGAGAGAAAAAGAAAGAGACCTGTTCATTGACGTAATTTTCGAGATCTGGAAGGATATCTGGATTGTAAGGATTGACGGCTACGAGTTGCTCGACAGTGTAGGCGACTTGTTGCTGTTGCGCCCGCTTTTGAGACTCTCTCTCCCTTCCCATTTTTTGTGCTTTTGCTTCTAATGAATTCAACTCTTTTGCTAATCGATCTCACTCTTTTGCTGCAACAAATAACTACACTTGAATGCTTCAAACTCGCTGAGGTTTTTAGGGTAATGCGTTAAAGACGAAACACCTCTAAAAGACATATGCTGCGATGGTGGGCGGAGATGAATGGTTGGTTACTGCAGAGAGGAGAAGAGAGGGAGCGGCGCAAATAGGAGACAGTGAGGATTCTGAGATTGGGTTAGGCAGTACAACATTTGATACATGTGCCCTTCGAAAATACCCAAAAAAATAAAAATATTCATTTTTAAAGCAAAAAAATTCAATTTTCTTTGTTAATTTTAAAAATATCATTTTTTTCAAATATATATTTAATATATTAAAAATATACTTTATTTTTAAATAGACATAGATTAGATATTTAGTATATCAAGTGCATATAAAAAAATAATATTTTTTTAAAAAAAAATAAAAATTGTATTATACAATATAGTTTCTTAAAAAATAAGAATTATCTATATTTATATTTATTTTATTTTGAAGTTAAATTAAAAAATATTTTAATTATTTATATGATGATAAATATTAGAAAGTAAATTAGTATAATAAAATATAATTTTATACTATTAATAGGTTATACTATTAATGTTACTATTTTAATTTATAAAACACAATTCATTATATTATTAGTACTATTAGTACTGTTTATTGCTTACGGATTTAGCGACGAAACTTTGTGACGAACCACAATCCGTCGCAGATTTATTACGGATTTGCAACCGATTTGCGACGGCTTTCTCAAAATTCCTTCAACTTGTTATTCTGTCACAAATGCGTTGCAGATCCATCGCAAATTTGCGACGAAAATTATCCGTTGCAGATTTCCGTCGTAAATGTTGAATATTTTTGTAGTGAAATTTGCGACGGCAATAGACAGTAGCAGATTTCCGTTGCAAATTGCTTTTTTTGGTGTTTTCTACAACCAATCTGCGACGGAAAAAATTTTTGCCAAAAAATATATGCGGGTCTCTCTCCAGCCAAGTATCCGCGCCAACTTTTGCGACGATTATTTGCGACAGAATGATTTTCGTCGCAGATTTACTACGGATTTGCAACCGATTTGCTACCAATTTCTCAAAATTCCTCTAACTTGTCCTTCCGTCGCAGATCCGTAGCAAATTTGCGACGGAAACAAGTCCGTCGCAGATATCCGTCGCAAATGCCGAATATTTTTATTGTGAATTTTCTACAAATTCCAATCCCAAAGTGCTTCTTCATCCACCTTAACATCTCTAGAAACCATAACTTTCTTGGTATGAGGGTTGTACACCCTATACCCTTTAGATTGTGGAGCATAACCCAACAAGATAGCAACTTCAGCCTTCTCATCTAGCTTGCTTCTTTTGATTTCTGGTACATAGCAGTAACAAATAGAACCAAAAACTTTCAAGTGTTTTGCTGATGGCTTCACTCCACTCCAAGCTTCAATAGGAGTCATGCCATTAACAGATTTTGTGGGAAGTCTATTCAGGAGATAAATTGATGTGTGAACTGCTTCTGCCCAGAAGCGCTTTGGAAGTTTTTTCTCCATAAGCAAACACCTTGCCATCTCCATCACGGTTCTGTTTTTGCGCTCTGACACGCCATTTTGTTGCAGAGAATATGGCACAGTCAATTAATGATCAATTCCCATATCATGGAAAAAAACATTGAAAGCATTTGAAGTGTACTCCTTCCCATTATCGGATCTGATTTTCTTAATCTTGCACCCAGATTGGTTCTCTACCAGCAATTTAAATTTCTTGAAAATTGAAAATACTTGGGTTTTGCTGCTAAGAAAATATACCCAAGTCATCCTTGAAAAATCATCAATAAACAAAATAAAATATTTATTTTGGCTAAGAGAAGGTGTTTGCATAGGTCCACACACATCGGTATGGATTAATTCAAGCCTTTCTTTTGCCCTCCATGTCGTATTTGTCTGAAAAGCTTGTCTATGTTGCTTCCCAAATTGGCAGGAATCACAAGTGCCAATTTTCAAGTTGATTTCAGGCATATTCCAAATCATCTCATCATCATGCAACAATTTGAGAGAATTTAAATTATAATGCCCAAATCTTTTGTGCCACAGCCAAGTTTCATCAACAGTTGCACTAAACACACAATCTTGAATACAATTCAAATTCAATGGAAAACTATCATTAACCATATCAACTCTTGCTATTTCAAAGCCTTCAGAATCAGAGATAACGCAGCAGAAATTTTCAAAATGAATCACATATCTTTTTTTCAAAAGTTGAGCAACACTAAGTAAATTTTGCTCAAGTTCTGGAATACAAAGAACATCACTCATGAGTTTCGTACCTTTTGGAGTTTGAATCTTTATAGATCCTTTTCTGTTGCATTTACAGTTGCACCGTTCCCTACCTTCACCTGTATCTTGACTGTCTTGTCGAGGGAATTGAACAAATGCCCCTTCTTTGCCATATGTTTAGTGCATCCACTGTCAACGAACCAAATTTCATCATCACAGTCTGATTCCTTGACAACAGTAGCCATAAAAACATGCTCTTCTGATTGTTCATCTTCTGTGAAATTCGCCTTTTGAGTTTCCTCTGGAGGCTGAGATTGCTTGGCTTTACAATACTTTTCAATATGACCAAGCTTGTTATAGAACCTGCATCTTTTATTCTTCCAGCAGTGCTTCTCTAAGTGATTAGTTCTTTGACAAGTTCCACAAGGAGGAAATTTACCCTTATTTTTATCTTTGGAGGTTGAGCTTTCAATTTTCTTACCTTTACCAGCTTTGTCTGAGGCTGTTTTTCTCCCATCTGCAACATGCTTTTTGCTACGATGCTTTGCCTGAAAAGCTCCTTCTGTAGCTTCTTCAGACCTAATAGACACTCTTTGTTCATGAGCTTGTAACTTGCTTATGAGTTCTGTAACTGTCAGTTTATTCAAATCACAAGTTTCTTCAATAGCAGAGACTTTTAACTCAAATCTCTCAGGTAAACTGATGAGAATTTTCTCTACTACTCTGTAATCTTCAAAATTTTCACCATGAAGTTTAATTTGATTAACCAACTCCATAAGTTTTCCATAATAAACTTTGATAGTTTCCTCCTCCTTCATCTTGAGCATCTCAAACTCCCTCTTTAAAGTTAGAAGCTTAACAGCTCTAACTCTTTTAGAACCTTGGAATTGTTCCTGTAGCAAATCCCAACCGTTCTTTGCAGTTTTAGCTCAACAGATTCTGGGAAAAATTTCTTCCGATACAGCATCAAAAATAGAATTTAAAGCTTTGTACCTTTTAGAAATATCTTCCTCATGGTACCTCATCTGAGCTATTGTTGGATTAGCTGGCAAGGCTGTGGGTTGTTTATCAGTCTCAACAATTTCCCACAAATTTTGAGATCTAAGGAAAGTTTCCATTTTGATTTGCCAGAAATCATAATTTTTTCCTGAAAACTGAGGAGGGTTTGACAATGAGCTAGAAGACATTTTAAGGCAATTAACAAGGAGAAATTTCCACAAAGAGATTAGTAAAACAACGAGAAGAAAAAACTCAAAGCCCTAGGAACTCTGAGAGCTCTGATACCACTGTAAGAAAGAAAGACAAAGAAAAATGGAGATCCAAAAAGGAAAAAAAAAACAGAGGACAAAGAAAAATGGAGATCCAAAAAGAAAAAAAAAAGAGGAGGAGCTGAAAATTTTTCTATATATTACTTCTATATTTCAAAAGTATATATACATAAAATTTGGAATTTTAACGGCCACAAAATATTACAGTTACTGGTGACTTATCATAATCTAGGAGTTACTGCAAAATAACCACGTTTTTCTTGAGAAAACGTCTCAATTTCCAACAGTTTTCTTTAGTCCCTTGGAGCAATTACAGAGTAAACTAGCGATCAATTAAATCGATAGGTTTGTTAGTTAAAAAAAAAAAATCTGTAGGTTAGTGTTTCTAATATCACATCCCCACAAAGGAATACACGGTCATACTTGTTAGGTAACTACCTAATAGGGATTCGATAGAAACTATGTAACTACCTAACTGGGATTAGATATAAACTATACTGCTAAAAGAAACTATAAAACCGGGGTAAGTTCAGTGTTTCTTACAGCAACTTCTTTTGATGCATGAAGGTTCTCTCAATTCGGTATTAACTATTGTGCTACTATTTATATTACTGCTTCGCTACACTGTTTATCATTTTATAGTTGCTTATCACATGTTATTTTCAGGCTATCAAATACCTCTCAGTTGCAGGATTTGGTGCTAAGTTGCTTGGAGTTTTGGAAATGGAATGGTACAGTCTTTTATCAATGCACAGACACTAACTCCAGCAGGTAAGCTGGGAGAGTTGCATTGCATGGTACAGTCAACCGAATGGCCTCTTGAGAATGAACCACTGATTACACCAATTTTTCCAGGGATATTAAATATTGTACGTGGTTGAGTTGATCACATATGCTGCTGACATGATCACCAAATTTGCTGAGTGCTAGAATAGTTAAATTTCAGGGGCTGAATAAGCCGAGTCTGCAATATTTTTTGCCTTGCATCTAGGCAGGATGCTCATGCTTTGAATAAATTGCAAATTTCACAAATTTTTTGTTTGCTCTTGCTGTGATTTTGATATGACTTCTAAAAACTTTTTGAATCCCCTGCAACCCAAAGTTGTAAATTACTTCATCTGCTTTTGTATTTTAGCTCATGGTTTAAGATTGCGGTTTTTGTGGAATGCAATTACTGCCTTCTCTTTTCCCTCCAATTAGGAAGTTCCCTTTAATGTACAGATACTAGAGTTTGTTTAAAGAGATACTATACTAACGCTTTTTGATAAAAGCACTATATCATTTGGTATGTTATTTTTAAGGTATTTATAGTTTGCAATAAGTAATGTTCTATGGCTTTAAAAATTTGGAATGCATTTCTCTACATGCACAGAAATTTTGAATCCAAGCATTAGATCTTGCTGAAACTACAAAAATTTAGTTAAAAGTTTTGAGCTAGTTTTTGGAAATCTTGGAAAAAAAATGAAATAAAGTTTGGATAGGTTTGTCCAATGGCCAGAATGGCTTTTATGTTAAAATTGCTGTCACAAATCTGGATATTAATGGTTTCTTAGTCTGTGATGCAACTGACATTATTTTAGTTCCACGATAGATTCACTTCTTATTGCACAAGGAATACTAGCTGAATACTGTAAATAGAAGCTATTGACCTTGTGATGTTGCATCCACCTTAAAATTTTTGGTACAATATCTTTTGTTTCCGCTAGAAGTTCCTTTCTGGGCACTGTTTGTTGAATTGAGAGGGTTTATGAAGGTTAGTGAAATCTGGTTTGAACTTCTTTTATTTGCATTAGAAATATCTGATTAGTGTTGTTGCTTCCTATTTGAACCCCCTGTCCAGGTTCTCTCTCTCTTTCATACCCTTATCTTTAAATTAGCTGTTCTTTTGTGCCAGATATGAGGAAGCCAAAGATTGCTGCTGAAATTGCTAAGAAACTACGTAAATTCCATGAAGTGGAAATTCCAGGTTCTAAAGAACCTCAGTTATGGAATGACGTCTTGAAGTTCTATGAAAATGGTGTGTTTTCTGACTTGTCTAACTTCCTTGCTATGGTTTTTTATATGCATTTTGCACAATTCATCTGGAATTAATTTGTTCACATGGTTTTTCAACTTTGAGCAGTTTGTTTACTGCATATCCTTTACTATTGCTAATTCTCTTATGCTGAGTCACTGTACTTTGTTGCAGCATCTATTCTTCAATTTGATGATATTGAGAAACAAAGAAAATACGAGACAATTTCGTTTAAAGAAGTTTATAATGAAGTTGCTGAAATCAAGGTAATCTCCCCCCATAATGTTTCTTGTTTGAAGTTGTTGTCTTGTAGTTCTTCTATGAAGGCTTGAGGGTTAGAGGCTAGCCTTTTGTACCTCTAGCTGACATGAAACAACTTGTGTATTAGGTTGTTCTTTAATGGGTTCACATATATTTTTTTTTTGTTAATCACAAGGCAGTTACCCTTTGAGCTATTCAAATCGTTAGTGCAAGTGATAATCATTTGTTGGAAAATTATGTAAACAAAGTAGTTTGTCCTTGATAACTGTGGAAGATGCTTGGTGATTTCCCTGACCTTAGACTTGTTCATGATTTGATGAACCTGAATGTCTGAGATCCTTCAGTTGAAGAAAGACCCAAATTTCAGAAACATTGAATTCTCTCACTTTCTATCAATTTAGATGATTTACCTCAAAATGCTGGATGTTGTTGATGGAACCTGACATTTATATAGATGGTTCACTTTCATTTTATATAGATGGTATCTTAAAAATGCTAGATCCTATTTGTTGAGAGGCATAAAGCATGAAGTTTGTTTAGACTCACAGTTTGGAGCTCCTTGGGCCTTAGCATTTATTTAGTCATTAGGTAGTAATTGTTATAAATGGATACAGTATAATGTTTGCTTTCATGATGAATGAAGGTTTAGACATGTTTTGAATTTTGTAATTTTTTTTTTCTCTTTCAATTATTTTGTGCTGATTTGTTGGTCATTTTAAAGTTTGAAGAGCTTCGTTCCTATTTATGGTGGTATTTTCCTGATAATTGTACAGTAATTGACAGGTCATCTTAATGCTCCTGTGTTTTTTGCTCACAATGACTTGCTCTGTGGGAATCTAATGCTTAATGAAGATGAAGCTGCGAAAAATCCCTGATTCAAAAATACATTTTCCCCTCTTCATTTAAGACCCTTTTCTTTTTCATAATACATTTTCTCCCTCTTCAATTAACACCCTTTTCTTTTTCATTCTTGCATAATCACAATTTTCTTGCTCAAGAAGTCTATTCTTTTATTATTCAAGCTCTCTTGCAAATATATACTGTTTCTGTTTCTTTACGCAATGCACAAATGAACTGTAACATCTGATTGTGTGAGCTTATTAGCAAGTGGTGGGACATTAAAGTGGTTGGTTAGACTTATATAAAAAAAAAAAGTCGGTACTGGTATAAATGTAGATGCCACACGTCATGGATCTTTTAAACAGTAGAGCATTGATGCCATATCCATATAAGCTGCATCAAGTACAATTAGGTATGATAGATAAATAAGAATATGTTAAGAGATCACAAATATGCAGTGGTTGTCTGGGTTTTGGCTAATCTTTGCTAATATTATGGTTTGTGATGAATGCAAATTTTTCTCTCGGACATTTTTGGTCGACCGATTACATCGATTTCTCTTGAAAATAAGAATTTCTTGTGATAGTTGAGGGAGTACATTGATCTTTTGTTGCTCAAATGCAATGTTATCCGATGCTTTAGGTGTTCACTGCCATAATTAAAATACACAAAATGTCTAAAAGGCAGATCCAGCAGACGATGGAGTTGGTGTAGGCTTGGTTCCTGAAAAGCTGCCAACATGCGCGAATTAAATAATATTTATAAAATATTTCTTTAGTGTAAAGCTGATAGGTTTCCTCGATCTCCTATTTTTATCTATTCATTTATCTCATAAACATGCAGGTAAACACTACTTCATTGATTTTGAGTACGGATCATACAGTTACAGAGGTTATGAGAAATCACTTCAATGAATATGCGGGTTATGATTGTGACTACAGCTTGTATGTCTTTGACTTTTTTCGTCTATTTGCCTTTTCCACTTTAAATTTCATTTTGTTGATTGAACTTTAATGTAGATACCCGAGTAAGGATGAACAATATCATTTGTTCAGGCATTATTTACAACCCGACAAACCACGAGGTATGCTTGTGGCTTCAAATATCTTCATGGGTTTGTAAATGAATACATTTTAGATGAACGATATTGTCCTACTTCTGAGTGATTCTGATTGACTGTATATCTTGTAAATTTAACATGGAAGGGACTGTTGCTTTTGCCTATAAACAGAAAAAGAAAACTGTGACAGGCCTTTGAAGTGGTTTGGATTTTGAATACTTGTTGTCTGTTGCTGCATGATGAAAGAGTGGGAGAAGGCGAGGAAGAAGGTAGTGTAGAAATCTTATTAACGGAAATGTTTGGATATGTTGTGCAAGGTCATAATTTGCACTACATCATACTGCACTTGAAGTACACTTGGATTTGGTTTTATCATCCTTGGAATTTCAAGTTCATTACTTGTATCATTTGATAATTAATCTAGTTCTCTCTCATGGTCTTAAGAGAAAGTACATCTTACGCGCAAGACTTCCCTTTTTGACACGTTACAAATTGATAGTATTCACGTTTGCTGCATCAATTAGATTTAGCTAGTGTGTTAGTTTAGGAAGTTAATTTCAGTTGGTTCTAGACATGTACTTCTTGTTTCTATCATGCACTTGGAGATCTCATTGGCAGGTCTATGGATAGAGGAGTTTTGTTGCTAAGGTCTTGTTAGAACTCTTACCTTGATTTTTATGGATTTGGATGGAAAATAAATTGCTAGAGTTGTGGTTTTTTTCTCTTATCAACCACAGGTATCTGAAAAGGATCTTGAAGCTCTATACATTGAGACAAATACTTTCATGTTAGCTTCACACTTATTTTGGGCCTTGTGGGCACTAATCCAGGCAAGTGACACCCTTCTCTACAAGTGAAGTCCACTAAGCCCTACAATCTGATCATTAATATATTTATTTATTTTCACAGGCTAAGATGTCTCCAATTGATTTTGATTGTCTTGGCTATTTCTTCCTGCGATATGATGAATACAAAAAGCAGAAGGAAAAAAGTTGTTCATTGGCTTGTTCTTACCTCTCAGGAGGCAAAAGTGGATAGTTTCTGGTCAGTTTCACATAGTGGCAGCAAGTTTGTATTTTTATGGATTTATAGTGAAATCGTCTGGAGTCCATTTTAGACTTTAGATATCATTATAAAATATTCTTTGTAGCCAGGGTTTGAAAGAAAATTGATTATGACAATGCACAAATAACAGGTTATCTGCTCATTTGCTCCATTTGTTGTAATTATTAGACTTAAAAGAATCTGGAGGTATTCATTGATACGTAATTTCACTGTCCCTTGGCATAAAATCTATCTTCAACAATTTTTTTTCTTTAAATTTAATTTTATAAACTATATTATAAAATTATGGTAAGTGTGAAGATAAAATGATCACTTAATGGGTTCTTCTAACAGCAGCCTTGGTGCTTATAGGAGATGAAAGTAGAAATTTTGATGTATTCATTTGAGATGGCGATTGTAATTAAATGTAATGTTTTAGAATTATTAATTAAATCAATAAATTTTTTTAATTTTTTAATATATTCTTCTAAAAAAAATTAACTGGACTAGTTTAAATTTTAAAACAACCGAAAAAGAAAATGAGTTTATTTAATTTATTTTTACTGTTTGAACTGAAAGGAGAATAATTTCTTATTTGGTGGGCTCTAAAAACATGTTAGAGAAAACCAAAAAACCAAAAAAAAGGACAAAGAAAGTTAAGATTGCGATGCGCAAATGGCAGAGTAATGTTACAGAACCCACGGAGGCTGAACTGACGCAATGGCCATGTTTCATGTTTGCATTGCAACACTGTCTTTTGACTTCCGAGTATCACTTGCTGCTTAATACCCATTATTTTAAAGAACCACCAAACCTACTACAGAACTGCACGTTTTGCACACATGCAAGAAACAACCAACATCCTATTTTTTATTTCTTTTAAACTATTGGTTTAGTACTTCAAATTCTATTTTTTAAAATTTTAATTAACACATAATAATATGCTTATATAAATAAAAATACATCATAACACAAAATAAAAATGATAAAAAAAATTGCATAAAAAATGGTAAAAACTTATCATGATACATCACCAGGCAAAGATCAATTAAATTTTATGAAAATTTAGCATAGGAATGATATACATTGCAAACTGTAGAGCAGGAAGATTTAAGCTGGCAAGAAATATTTCAAGCATTCTCTGCTTTTCAGTGCAAAACTTCATAAAGGCTAAAACTTACCAGGTTCATTTCAAGTTGACAATTAACTGTTTAACATTTACTAGCACTATAACATTGAAAATCACAAAAACCAAAAGTTGGATGTATGGAAAAAGACCAATAACCAACTGACCTGCTTATGTTTCATACATGCTGAACTTGATCCGCAGCGACACTTACAGCTAAATGGTGGCATAGAAGATTAAGTCAGTTGGATAATTTGCTCTTCAATTTTTAACATGTGACTGCTGTGTATCTTACATATATTTGTAACACTAAATTCTAGCAAAACAAACATCCTTACCCATATAGCACTCCTCCTGATATAAGGATTCTCTGACAAGATTTAACTGAAATGGATTTGAGAGTGCCACTTCTGTTAACTAGATGAGCTTCTGATAGTGTTCTTTCATTAAGCCGGAGAAGCATCCACTGGTTTCTATGTAATTTTATGTTCTTTATGCTTGAAGAACCTGGCAATGAACAATATGACTTTTCAGTCGGTTCCTGCCTGCAAGACTTGACCAGAGATTTGTAACCAAAGTCTTGAACTGCCCTTTCCCTGATATGGTTTCCCATAAATGTTCAGCAGTAGCTCCCCGCAAATCCTCAGATTTTGACACATCAACCAAAGATATGCTCATATTATTCCTGATGATGCAGAGTTTTCCATTGAGTGGAACAAGAGCAGCTGCCTCCAATGCCCGAGAATTCCCCAAATGCATCTTGCTGTCAATATGCTTGCCCCAAGAATCAGACACATCATCATAAACCCTAAGTTTGCAGCCATCTTTACAGTCCAATGCATAGAGGTGCCCATTCAAGGAAGCACTTGGGTTCCTCCAGCCAGAAACCATGCCATCATAAACAGGATACCAGCTATCAGTTTCTGGTTGGTAGGCTTCACTTAGAACCTGTTGGTGAGATCCCAACCCCTTCAGGAACCACCTGCCCTCATACACAAGCCCAATGAAGGGCACCATTGCTGTGCTCATATCTGAAATAAAAGACCATCTATTCTTGTTAGGATCATAAACTTCTGCTGATCTCAAGGACCGATGCCCTCCCTCATTTTCTCCACCAGCTACATATAAACAGTTGTTTATGACACAGGAGCCAAAAAAATGCCGTCGACGAAGCATGTCTGGGGCCCGATGCCACTTATTGGTCCTGGCACTATAAAAAATGACTCTTCTCATCGATCCTTTTAGAGAATCTTTACCACCAAACAAGTAGAGGTGACAGCCACTGAGGACAGCACAACCAAATCCGAAGGCTTCAGAGTACTCCTTGGGGACAGGAGGAAGGGGCTGCCAAAGTTGGTATGTAGGGTCAAATGCATGCCATGAGATTTTGCCATCTCGGTCTCTCTTGATGACATATATCAACTCTTCGGCAATTCCGAGTTTCTTCCGTAGTGAGTAGAAGAAGTTCCCAGCTAAAAGACGGTACCATCTTTTGCACACTAATCGTAGTTTACGGTGCTCTACCCTTGGGACGCGGATCAGACAAGCAATTGCAAGATCATCAGGAAGTCCTGGAAGCAGAGGAGATTGACTTCGACTCCTGTCACCACACGATGGCTTGCTCCTAGCAGGATGAATCGATGGTTTAATGTCTGGTTGAAGGCAAAGCTTAGATCCAGGGACATATTTTTTTGCACTTGCAACTGTTTTGAGGCCCGCATCCACTCTGCATAAACAAGCTGTGGTATCAACCTACAAACGCATATGAAGAGAAAAAAAAAAGTTAATTAACATGCTCTCACTAGCATGCATTATCTACTTTGCTTGCAAAGTAAAACAAAAAAAAAAAAAGGTATCTTTTCATCCAATTGCTGAAATTTTCTATCAAATGCATTTCCACCACACTAGTACTACTTTTACATCAGAAGAAAAAAATACTTTACAAATACAACTTTCCCACTGCACTAGTTATTTCACTGGAAAGAAGAACAACGACCATCAAGAAAATTACAGGTATTGTTTTCTCCCTTTTAAAGTTAAATAATAATACAAGTAGTTACAGCTTGACAATATTTCATAACCAGCTTATAAATAGCATTGAGACGCAAATAATAAGGTGCCCATTCTCTGACCTAGAGCTATTCCTAAAAGATGCCACTCCCAACAGGTGCTATTTCTTGCAAAATGCAAAAAGTATTAACTATTCAACTGTAAAGTAGACAACACCAACAATAAACTGCACATACTCAGAGTCAGTAAGACACAATAGAAAAAATAATTAATCAATGACCATAACATCAAAGAAAATGGGAAAAAAAAAGAGATTAGATGTATAAATAGACAATGATTTCAACAATGATTCCAAAACTCCATTCATCATGCAGCTTGATTTCTTTACTTTATTTTTACATTTCAACACGTCAAGTGTCTGCCAATCTAAGAAATTAGGATAAGAAAAAAGTGGACTTTTAAGCCATACGCCATCGATGGCCCATGAAACATGTTATAATGACTAAAGAAAATGGATACACTTCAGACCAAAAAAAAAAAGGAAAATGGATACACTTCAATCTACAATTAATCATTTCTATTAAACTATGTAAGTAATTTCTCAGCTATTCATTAGTGCGTCTATTTCAAAAATAGTTAGCTATAAGATTGTTTTTCATTGCTTGGAAGATCTACAGTCAGTTAACATTTTCCATGAGATCTCAGCCAAGAATACTTGAACTACAAAAACAGGCAATAACTGAAAATTAGCAGAAAATTGTTGCTGCATCACAAAAGTGTGTATTTTTCTAACAACTGAAAGATGCTGGAGGCTTAAGTAGCTTCACTTATTAATCACCGAAGCTGCTAAGCACCTTGAGAAAAGGCTTAAAATTCATCTATTGAACCAAATTTAACAACAAGAACAACCAGAAACAGAGCAAACCTCAACTTTAAAATGAAAGGGAGAAACCTAATTTATCATTACATTGCATTCTAAATACATAAATCTGTAAATAGTAAAGAAGAAGAATAGCCCAAGAATATACAAACAATTTACCAGAGGAGGTTGAATCGCTCTATCCATAGTTTCTACTTCAAGGATTAGCCAACACCTCTTTTATCAAAATCCCACCTCCAAAATCAAAGAATTTGTCCTTTAATCATAATCCCTTCCATTAGAAACGAACAAATCCCAAATGCAAACACCTGATCAGGACCACCAATCCATATCCAGAACTCACCTTCAGTATACAAACGTCTTCACAACAATGTCTCTAAACAATTGAATTTTAGGAGAAATAAGCCCTCAAGCTTCCAGATTCCACCTTCAATTTAAGTAGTCCAGTTCAAGATTACTAACATACAACAAAAAAAAACAACATAAAAACAGACAAGTTCCTAACACCAGAGAGGCAAATCCCATGAACGAAACACCAACCCTTGAATTATCATCGAAACCCATGTCCAAAATCAAGAACCCAGATGGAAAACCCTCTCAGAATCACCTCTGATTACCTTAACAGAAAGAGAGAGAATAAAAAAACAAAAAAAAAACCCAAATCTTATTTTCAGAAAAAAAAAAAAAAAGAAGGAAAAAGATCCAAATGCAAGACAGCATGAAAATGGGGGCAGTGCAAGAAGAGGAGAAGGTGGAAGAGGAGGAGATAGAGACCTTTATTTTCAAACATTAAATCTTCAGTGGAGTTTAGGGCCCATTAACCTCAACGGCACAGCCTACCAAGCACAAGAATGTGTGACTCTGAGGCTTAGCAAAGAGAGAGGTGAAAACCAAAAGAAAAAAAGCAAACCTAAACCGTTACTGGAGAAGAGAAAGAAAGATGGATGACACTTGAGTTGTTGTTCATTGGAGAAATGAACAACTAATTGCCAATTGGAATTGGAAGATAGTTGTTTGTTTTCTTGGTTTGAGACTTTTGCAACAGAAAGATAAAAGAAAGTCAAAACTCATTCTTTGTGACTATTTTTCACTCTTTTATTTATTTATTTTTTCTGTATTCCATTTTAAACGATAGACAAATATTCAAAATACAAAATTAAAAATTGGACCCCACCAACCATATATCACACTAATACTTCAAATTCTATTTAATTTTGCCACAAGATTTTCTGTATATGTGCATGTGTTGACCCAAACCTCATCGCAAATTCTTGAATTCAAGGGATATTTTAAATATCTAAATTTTAAATACTGAAATGTGCACATAATCTTGAAGTGTTTTCAAAACTGAAAAGAAAAATTCTATAGGCATAATGAGGGTAAGAAAATTACCACTGGCTCTATCAGATTCTCTGTTTACTACGCTACCCTAGCAGGCACGGGCTTTAGATATTGACTCAGGGCCAAAAAGATAGTTGTGATGGGACAATCATAGCCAAACCCAATCATGTCATTATCTTAAATTAAATTCTCCTTAATTCGCAGAAATATGATAATGAAAATTTATTTTGAATATTAAAAAGAGGGATGATTAATGATCTATATATATGCCATTAACATTACTTATTTGTATAAAGTTATTGTTTCTTTCTCATCGTATTAACCGAAAATCAATCAAATATATGTACAGATTGCATTACAGAGTGCAGTGCACTTTTACTCAGTGCTCTTCTCTCACGTCTCGTGTCAACTTTCATATAATTGTCTTGCTTTTTTTTTTTTTTTGTTTCAAATTAATTCAAGGCTTATGGATTTTTCTGTATTATAAATAATTACAGATCAGATATGATCCATATATTCATATCATACAGATTTTATGTTAGGATGTATAGAAGCTGATAGATTTAAATACGGATTGAATAAATTATATGTTGAATATATGTGAATTGAATTAAAATTATACTGTCAAGGACCTTTTCTATGGCAAGCTTCAAATTCTCTTTTAATTTAGTATTAAAATTTTGTTTTCTTCTAATTGGCATTTTATCAAACATCTTCAAAGGACAAATTATCTTGAGCAAATTTTTAATTTTTCATTCTTTATCTTCTCCACCTCTTAAACTTATCTACCAATAAATTTGAAGATCTGTCGTCGTTATCAAAATTTTGATCAGTAGGATTTTTTTTCCTCTACAGTAGATACATCATAATAGTCGTAAATAAGTAATCGACAAATTCTTTCAGTAGTCTTGATTGCTTTTCTATGATTCCTCGATAATCCATCAAGAATTTCAAAATCAGATTGTACATTTTCCATTTTAGCAACCATAGCCTTCTTTGTTACCTGCTCAATATCGTCTTCCTTATTTATCTTTACATAACCAGAATCAACTATAACAATCTTCTCCCTTATCGATATTTTATCTGACAATATATTATCAATATATTGTGCTTCTCATCTTCTCCCTTATCAATATATTATCTGACAACAAATCAAGCCTAGTCTTTATGTATCTATGCCCCAATTGAAATGGAAGCACAATTCCATAAAATTGAAATGGAAGCACAATTCCATCATCAATTTCAACCAAAATTTCAATAAGAGCATTGATAAAAATTGATTAACCCTTAGGCTTGACCATTACAGAGGGAATACCATCATAGAAGGTTTTAATGTCTATATCTACCTTATCAGACTTGATGATGCTTTCTCCTTTACAAAGAACATTGCCTTTTGATTTAATTAATTAAAGAAACAATTTTGCCCTCAGTTACCAATTTATTATGGGACTTGAAGTTTTCCTAGGAGACATTAGGAATAAAATTTTTGGGAGCTTCTTCAACATTTTGTGTAAGCTCTTCAACTATTTCTTTTTCATTTTTTACCATCATCTGCTAAATTGTCAAGGAATTCTAGAATTTCTTCCTTAATAAATGTTTTCTTCTATGATAAATTGATGTTAAATTCTTCTTCGGATACAACTAATTCTAGATGTATTAAAATAACAACAAGGGATGATTTTCTAAAGCTAAAACACAAGATCGGAATCAGATGCCTATTGAGTTTTGAATTGATTACTCATCATATTCAACGTTTAGGATCTAGCGGCTCTAATACCAACTATCAAGGACTTAGGTGTTTGTCAACAACAAAAAAATGGAAGTAAATGCAAGAGAACAGAAATAGAGGGAAAGAACGAAGAAGAAGAAGAAGAAGAAATGAGAAAGAAAGAGAGTAAGAGAGAATGATAATAACAAAATATTAAGAAGAAAATTTGGTTGTAATTTCATTGATTGATAATCTATTACCAACAAATGATTCAACCATATATATTTGGTTTCCTTTAAGAATGTAGCTAACAATTTCGTATTTACTTTAGCTAACTAATGACTAACGATTATAGCTCACTATGACTAACTTCAACCAACAAATTTCATCCGCCTAAGCAATCGCACGCCCGCATAACCTTCAACTCTCCTTTTACAATTTTCTTCCTTGCTTCAGGTCTATAAAATTGCCTCCCCCTTTGAAAATCTTCCTTGTCCTTAAGGAAGAAGTTTGAATTCAGACTTGAAGACTGCTGGAGTTGGTAGATCTTTCTAGTGATGACTCGATGGTCCAAATGAGCAGAAGTTCAATTTTTAATCCTTCATTTTGATGGAACTTTAACAATTTAGCAACCAATTTTCCCTCCTTTCCTGTAGCAAGCTTCAAATTCTCTTTAAAATCGTCAGATGAAGGCAAAAATCTTCAGACTTCATGAGAGAAAAATGATATTCAAGAGTAGTATCTGGATATTTTATTGGCTATCCAGATAAATCTAAAAGGTACAAGATTTACTATCCGAACCATAGTATAAGAATAGTTAAAATTGATAATACCAACTTTTTAGAGAATGACAAGTTTGTGGGAGTGGTGAACCACAAAAGATAGACCTTGAGAAAATAAAAGTGGATATCTCACCACCCTTTTTGCCTCTAGAAACAATTGTTGCTCAACCTTCTTAGCAAGTTGTGAAAAATAATGAGCAACATAATGAATATAGTTTATTACCGCAAAAGATGTGGCCATTGAAAATTTTATAGAACCGCCACAAATAATACCTTTGAGAAGATCTCAAAGAGAAAGAAAATCTGCTATAGCAGATGATTATGTGAAAGAATCTGATTTTGATATTAGGATAAAGAAGGATCCATTGATTAAGAAGAATCCGATTTTATTTTCACAAGCCATGGAGAGTGATGATTGTAATAAATAGATAGAAGCTATAAATGAAGAATTGAAATCTATGGACTATAATGGTATCTAGGATCTTGTTGAATTGCCTGATAATTGTAAGAGTGTCAAAAGTGATACTAAAAACAATATTGAAGGATTTAAAGCCAAACTAATGGCCAAAATTTTCACTCAAAAGAAAGGTATAGATTATAGATGTACCTTCTCTCTAGTTTCTAAAAAAGACTCATTTAGAATTATTATGGCACTTGCAGCTCATTTTGATTTAGACTTGCATCAAGTGGATGTGAAAACTACATTTTTAAATAGGCATTTGGATAAAGATATCTACATGGAACAAACTGAAGAGTTCACAAAGAAGAAAAATAATATCTAGTTTGCAAATTAAAGAAATCTATTTATGGTCTTAAATAGGCTTTCAGACAATGGTATATAAAGTTTAATGACACCATTACATCTTTTAGGTTTAAGGAAAATAATGTTGATTAGTGCATATATCTAAAAATTAGTGGAAATATGTTTATATTTATGATATTATATATAGATAATATTTTGCTAGCTAGTAGTGATCTTAGTTTATTACATGAAAGTATCTCTCTGAAAATTTTCAGATGGTTGATATGAGTGAGATAAACTATGTTATTGGTATAGAAATCGTTAGAGATCGATCTCTAGAATTATTAGGTTAATTAAGTTTTAGGGAGATTCAATATGCAATTATGTTTAACCAGTGTTGCACCAATTATTAAATGTTACAAATTAAGTAAAAGATAGTGCCCAAAGAATGACTTATAAAGAAAATAAATGAAGAAAATTCTTTATGCACCAGTCATAAGGAGTTTGATGTATGATCGAATTTGTATTAGACCAGATATCAGCTGGGTTGCTGGTATGTTAAGAAGATACCAAAGTGATCCAAGAATTGAGCACTGAAAAAAAAAAGAGGTTATGAGGTACCTTTAAGGGACAAAAGGTTACATGCTCACACATAAAAGATAAGAACTATTAGAGGTTATTGGATATTGAGATTCGGATTATGGAGGTTGTCTTAACAACTTAAAGTCTACCTCGAGTTTTGTTTTTATGCTAGCAAATGGGACAATTTCATGAAAGAGTGTAAAGTAGTCTATTACGGCCTCATCCATAATGAATGATGAGTTTATAACATGTTTTGAAGCATCAAGTTATGCTTTATGGTTAAGAAATTTCATCTTAGGGCTTTGTGTTGTCGACTCTATTGCCAAACCACTGAGAATATATTGGGATAACACCGCAGTTATTTTTTCTCTAAAAATGACAAATACTCAAGTGGAGCAAAACACATTGAACTTAAAGTATCTAGTTGTTAGAGAAAGAGTCCAAAAATAATAAGTGTCAATTGAAAATATTAGTACCATACTTATAATTGTTGATTCATTAACTAAGGGATTATCTCTAAAGCCATATATGAAACATGTTATAAGGATGTGTCTTTTGAGTAATCCGTAATATGTATGATAATTGATATTTTAGTGATTGTGTAATTGATATTTTTTGTGGATTAAAATATATTTATGTTCTTTCCTGCTTTTCAATTATGGGTACACTTTTGTTTTTTGGTCAACATAAAATGTCTTGATAAGATAAATTATAGTGAGCTATTTTAGCTTAATAAACTAAGTTTGCAAGAGTTATTCATGCGTAGTATATCAAAGAAAATATGATATTGAAGTAATATGACCAATATGACTTGCATTTATAATCGAAGCTTATTCAGTATTATAGTATAATATTTTGAGTTTGTTGGCTAATTTTATCAAAATTCATGATCACATGTCAAATATTTTTTTGTTAAGTTCAACAAATATATTTTATAATTTAAAAAAACGTATATTATAGTTTTCATAATAAGTTTAATGGACTAAGTAGGAGAATGTTAATTCCATGTTAATGAAGCAGATTATTCACTAATCTAATATTTTTAATTTTTAAATTATGTACTTATAATAGTTATAGCCTATTAAATTACTCACTAAGTTATAGGTAACTATTTATTAAGAAAAATAATATCTTGATGGAGTGGATTTTAAAAAATAATAATAAATAAAATAGTTATCACATTCAGTTTTTATTGATCAGTTTCTGGCATTCTTCCCTTATTAATAAAAGAGCACAAAAAGCCTTTTGACAGTTTGTATCTTCCGTCAATTAAAGCTCTAAAATCTTTTTACATAATAGATAGCTAAAGAGAAGAATAGTGTCAAGAATTAAAGACTTATATCAAAGGGGATTTTCAATCAATAAATGGATGCATTATCTTTAAATAGTATGTATCGCTAATTCAATAATTTTCTTAAGATGTGATGAATTCAATAGTATTAGATGTATGTTATTTTTCACATAAATTTCTTACATACATAAAATATATAACTGGATATTGGAAGTGCCTTCAATTAGTTATTATATATGATGCATCCCATCTTATTTACCATTTTGTCAGGATTAGATTAAACGATGATTCATTTAGAAATGTCAAAATTACTATATATTTCTATTTTAGATGTTATATTTTTAATGAAAATATGAAATTTATTGCATATATTACATAAATTTAGCTAGAGAGAGAGAGAGAGAGATTTCAATGATACTGACACTAAATTTTATTAATTCAACACATGAGATCATAGATTACATACATACATACATATATCTTAAATTATACATTTGCGCGCCAAAAAAAAACACTTTTACACCTATACAAACAAATAAAAAAATTGAAATTTAATGTCTCTCAAAAGTCACAAATAATTATCTCAAAAAATAAAATTCAGCATGGCAGCTTTTACAATGGATAACATTCATTACACATATGTAACATGTATTCTCTATGGTTGAATGCCCTAAAGAGTTATGCTGGTAACTTAATTTATTAAATGCGGATGATTTTTTTTTTTCAGTAATGAGTGTTCAAAAAGTGTGATGAATGCGGGTTTACTATTTATAAATTTCTTAAAGTTCAATTAAATGTAATTTGCATTATGCATTCATAACGGGCGTTATTCCCTATATATATATCTGAAAAAATTCGATAACTAAATCATTAAATTATTGAAGTAAATTACTTTCTTCATTCTACTTCAGATGTGCTGTAAAAATATAACATATATAGGCCGGGATGATAATTAATAATTATAGATTTTGTAAAACATTTATAGTAATTTATAGAATTATTAGTTTTTAAGTATTTTTCATTATTAATTATTAAGATTATAGAGATATAATTCTCAAAGAATAAAATGAGATGGTATGAATATCTTTTTTCTTTATCAGATGTCTCGAGTTTTATTTCTGAGTATGAAACAGCTTTAAAATTTAAGAGAAAGATATTTATCTCTTAATAGGTCTGATCGGCCCAAATCTAGATTAGTTTGCAATATTTAGATTATAGCATGCTAGATTATTAGAATAAACAAAAGATTAGAGAGATATAATAAATACATGCAAATTTAAAATTTAATAATTAATATTAGATTAAATTTACAAAAGCGGCAATTAAAATGAAATAAAATTTTTTTATTAAAATTATACTTGATGTAAAACGAAGAGAGAAATAAAAACTTTTCATTAAAATTATACTTGATGTAAAACTTAGAGAGCAATGAAATTTTGACATCAACAAACAATTATTATGCAAGATTTCCTGTCATTGGATGTTAAATATATGGAAGCGCAAGACAATAACCAGAACTACTAATTTCAATCATATTACCTTCTTTATAAGGGAAGTTTCATTAGAAGGATCTGTTAGGCCAAATTTAGTGACTGATTGAGGCTTTTCATTTGCAATTGCCCTCTCAAGTGAATTTTGCAACAAGAAATTTCAAATTGGGTTTCAAGTACTTGGTAAATAAGAAAGAAAATTTCACCTAATTGTATATAATTATTATTTCTTTTTAGTACATTTAGCTTAATTGACAAGTCAAAACCGAGACTTTTTAATTAATCTCAAAAATATTCTAATATCACTGAATTAAAGAAATATTTTATATAATTATTTTCTTATAGACATAAATGGAGTAATTCTTACAAGAAATATCTTCACAATTGTATAGATTTTTTTCTTTTTTCATATGGGAAGGTTCCCACTCATTTTGTGGTTTCTTTCCTAACTCGTTGACATTTTGTCTAGCAACAATTTTTATTATTTAAAAAAAAAAGAATAATTGGGTTTCATTTTTGTATAAAAAATCCAAACAAGGCAAGTTCACATGAGATATTCTAAATGGATTCTCTTTAACTGTTCCTCACAAGCAACAAAGAAGATATCGATAAATTAATTGCCAATTAATTATTTGATCATACTAACTCTCTTTGATCAAGTTGTTAATGATCATGTTTAACAAATTAATATTCTTTGTTTCTTTTGAATAATTTTTTTTTAATTCTATTTATCCTAAATTTACACTTAACTCTCATTCCAGTGGGAAACAAGAAACAAAAAAATATTCCCACCAGTGCAAAAGTAGATAAAAAGAAATCATTAGTGATTGAAAATTGAAAATAATCCTGCATGGCCCTCTTTTTTATTTATTTATTCTTTTTTTCTTCATGAAATGTGATAAAGAAAAATATGAAAAAGATGTAAATGAATTGATTGATGTTTGTTTTACAAATACAACGAAGTTTGTCTATTTTCAGTTGAATTTACACTCATAATAGAATAAAACTACAAATGAATATGATGACTGTAAAAAATATAACTAATATAAGTCCATTAACATTCTTGAAACAACTATACATATAATATATATATGTCAATTTATTGATCTTATCATTTTCTACAGAAGTCATCAATCGATCTTTTTCTCTCTCTTTTTTCTTTTTCCCATGCAATCAGGCTTTCGACAAAATGAAAGGTTTATGATAAACAAGATGATTGAAAATTTTGCATCTAAAAGATGTCACCAATCACTTTCTGCTCAAATTGTGCTGAAAAAGATGATATATACCCTTTTTTTAAGCACTTAATTGATCGATTGTATCATAAACAATTTGTTTATTTATTTATTTATTTTTATCAGAATAGAGTGTTTGTGACATGAGAATAAAAATGTGATGCAAACACAAGAATATAATAATTAAAAGGAGTAATGGGTTAGAATTATAAGGCTATACTTTTGGTTTATGGAGAGAGGAGGTGTTTGTGAAGTTAGGAGACAAAGCATGGTTTGAAGTCTTTGTAGGGACTAAGAAAGTCACTGTCGTGGGGTTCACTTTAACTTTCTCTACCTTTGCCAAAACTAAAATTAAAAGTTGTGGACGTAAATCCATTATATTTACTACTATACATGATTAATTCATTTAATTTTAACATCCTCTGCTAGCAATGACTTCCATGGAATGTATAGAACTTGGAAATCTTGGGATAATATGGTTTTTAATTTGCACTTATTGCTTAGATAAGAATTGAACACAAGTGATAAGTACTGGTTGATATCTTGTTAAAGATTGATCCAAAACTCCCATTAATACTTGAGTGACTAATCTTTCATACGGGGAGATTAAACTGGACAATATTTATTTAATTTGGATTTTAAAAAAAAAAAGAAATAAGAAAAAGAATAAACTGAATATGTTACACCGCTTGAACGCCACATTGTACCAAAAATCTCCTTTGATGACATGTAAGCTGCCATTTTAGCATCTTAATTGTGCTCTGGGCGCACTGGAAACTTAAATAAAATTTGAAAAGTTTTGCGCACATAAAAGATTAAAAGAATAAAATAGGAAGCAAATTTTGGGGCTGAACGTAGATAACTCAGAATAGAGTGTACAACCTAAATGGTAAATTCATAACTCTGACTTTCCTAACTTAAAAAAGACTAATTTCTTGCTGCTTAGCCAAATCCAATCGGTGGAAATATTTTATCGACAATCTTACAAGCCAAACTGCTGACTTGAAGGACTTAAATTAAATAGTAAATAGGTCAAATCTGTTAAGTGTTCAGTGTCTTTTGAGGCTGTTTGCTTTCATTTTGTCCCTTGTAAAATAAAAGTTTTAGCAAGACACTTCACTACCACCAGCAAAATGGAGAGTTGAAGTGTCTAATCAATAGCTAATTTTCCCATAAAGCTCTAATTATACTTCACCTAACTGCCTAATTATCTTCTCTGTTGTTATTGAAAATATTCGAAGGCTTGTATTTTATTTATATGTTAAAGCTGATGCATGTATAAGAGTGTAGCAATTTGAAAGTTACAGAAAATGCTAAGATGAGATTTGTTACAACAAAAATACAACATAGTTTATGTAAAATAATCTCCCACGATTGTAGCTAACTGATAGCTAAAGATGAGGAACCAGTATTTCTAACCCCCTGCAAGACGGTGCTCCCATTGGATACACCGATCTTAAGACATAGTTGTTGTAACCTGTACTTGTGCTGCTATTTTGTCAACAAATGAGCGAGTTGATCTTTAGTTGAAATATGATGAACAATAAGCTTATCTGCAGTTACCAGTTCACAAACAAAATGATAATCTAGTGATAAATGTTTCATTCTAGAATGGAAAATTGGGTTAGCGTAAAAACAAGTGTCGCCTATGTTGTCACAGAACAATACAGATCTATAGCTGACTTTTGGTTGAACTTCACTGAGCAAAGATTGTATCCAAAAGAGTTTAGAGTTTATAGTTGCAATTGCTCAATACTCAGCCTTTGTGGATGAGCGAGCTATCATGCACTTACATTTTGAGGACCAAGAAATAGTAGTGGAACTAAGATATATGATATGAGTGCTTGTGGACAGGAAGTTATCACAATCTCCAGCCCAATTCAAGTCAGAGAAGGCCGATGGTTGTAGCTTTGAACTAGGTCGAATAAGAAGACCATGTGTGATGGATCCCTTGAGATAGCGTAGCGCTCTTTTTATAACTTGCCAATGATTTTGAGTAGGTTTTTGCATGAATTGGGAGATTTTATTGACACTGTAGCTTATGTCTAGTCGAGTGAATGAAAGGTGCTACAAGGAACCTAATGTGCTACGATAAAGAGAGTCATTTTGTAGTGGAGAGCAACCATCAAGTAGAAGTTTGCAATTTGTAGCAAGAGGTGAACCATTTGGCTTGGCATTTTGCATCTTTATTCGTTGAAGGAGATCAACAATGCACTGTTGTTGTGATAAAAAATAGACCCCCATCTGTAGAAGTAACTGAAACACCAAGAAAAAAGGGAAGAGGAGCAGGATCTTTCATGGAAAATTGATTAGCAAGACTGTCAATGAATTTGTTTATGTGAGATGAACTATTGCCAATGACAATGAGACAGCACGGAACCAGAAACCGAGCGAATGGGGGGGGGGGGGGGGGGGGGGGGGGGGGGGGGTAATTTTTCACCAAAAACCGAGTAAGAGAGTCCAATCTTTTTTTAAAAAAAAAATTACAGACGAACTAAAAATAAAATTAAATATTTAATATTATAATTAAATTTTAAATTTTTTATTATAAATTACTATTAAAATTTTTTTTATTATTTATTAAATTCTAAAAATTTATTAAATTTTTTACATATATTTTTATTTAATTCTTGAATCTAATAATTTATTTATAGAATTTTATTAAAAATTAATATTTAAAAAATATTAATAAATATTATTATATATATTTATAATTGAAAAGAATATATTAAAAGTATATAATTTTATAAAAAGGGTATAATTTTATATATATGTAATTTTAATTTTATATAATTTAAATAATTTTAATTTAAAAGTATATAATTATATATAATTTGAAGATATATTAAATGAATATAAATTATTAATTATATATATAATATTATTTTATAAAATTATATATAATATATAATAAAAAATTATATATTCAAAATAATATATATATATATATATGTTAGAGGGGTAGGGGAGGGGGGGTCAGCCGACCTCACTGACCCCCTGTGCTTTCCCCCTGCAATGAGATCATCTACGTAAAATAAAAAATAAATAATGGTGCCTTGTTGAGAATAAATAAATAAAGAAACATAAGTCTTAGAGTTAATAAACCCATAAGATATAAGAAAATCATGAAGAGCATTGTACCACATGCATGGAGCTTGCTTTAAGCCATAAATTGACTTGTGCAACCTGTAAACATAAGACTTCCTGGTTGAGTCTATGAAGCCAGGTGGTTGTACCATGTAAACTTATTCATGTAGGGGACCATGCAGGAATGCATTATTGACATCCAACTATTGAATTGGCCAGTGATTGGAGATTGCAATAGTTATGATGAGTTGAATTATCATAGGCTTAACTAGGGGCTGAACACTTCATGATAATCAATTCCTGGTCTTAGGTGAGCCTTGTACCAAGAGATGCTATCATCAAAAATTTTCTTTATCCGGAAATACCCACTTGCATCCGATTACATGTTTTCTAAGTGGTAATGGGATTAAGCTCCAACTGCCATCTTTTAGGAGAGCATTGAATTCAGCTGACAATGCTTCATGCCATTTATTATCTATGAGTGCTTAGGTAATACAGGTAGGCTCAATGGGTGGCAAGTTAGTATTGGTGGAGTGGATGGTTTTTTGTTTGAATATGTTATTCTGGAATTTGGTTGTCACGGAGTGGTGTCTTTGCAGGGGAATGGTAGGAGAAGTAGATGTGGTGGGCGATAGTTGAGAAAGACTAGAGTGCATTAATTCTGCAGGACAAGAATTAGTTTCGCAAGTATGAGTGACCAAAGATGAGTCCAGTTGTTAGGGGGATGTGGAAGAATCAGATGAATTGCATATAATGAGAATTTGATAAAAGGAGGGTTCATTTAAGAGAGTCCAATGTGAGATATTATTGGGAGCAACTTTGGGTAGATTAGAGTTTGAGTTATAGTAAGGAAAGGTATTTTCTTTTAAAAATAATATTTCTGGAGATAAATAACTTTCCCATTTTAAAATAAAAACACAAATAAGCACTTTGAAAGATAAAATAGCTAATAAAAATACATGGGACATATTTAATTTGTAATTTATGACGAGTGTAGGGGCGAAGCCAGCAGGTATAAAGGCATCCAAACGTGTACAATTTGGTGTAATTGGGTATAGTTCCATATAGCTTAACTGGAGTAAGTAGGCAATATATGAGATAAACGGTTGAGTGAAATGCGTAGGTCTAAAAATGAAATGGCAGCGAGGCATGGAAAAGCAAAGTAAGGCCAGTCTCAATAATATGTCTGTGTTTTCGTTCTGTTATGCCATTATGTTATGGAGTATGTGGAGGTGTTAAGAGATATTGGATACCATTTAATTCAAGATATGATTTGAAATTAAGAAATTCATCTCCACCATCAGTGTATAAATGTAACAGATTGTTGAAATAGTATTTTAATTTGTGCTTTAAACTTTGGAAAAAATAATTAAAACATCAGACTTTGATTACATAGGGAAAAATCGAGTGTAACAGGTAAAGTGATCAATGAAGATGATATAATAATGATAATTATCGTAAGACATAATCAAAGCAGGGCCCTAAACATCAGAAAACAATAAATCTAATGAACGTTTAGATGTCAAAAAGGAAGTGCCAAAAGGCAATCTGTGAATTTTATTACATGAACAAGAATCACATAATGTTGAAGATGGAGAAACAGTAAATGAGAAGGAACTAGCAAGTTGACGAAGAACTAAAGAGGAGGGATGGCTAAGGCGATTGTGTCAGTAGACAGTAGTAGTGGCAAAAACAGAGGCTTGAGATGGATTCACACTTGGCCACTTATAAACACCACCATTATTCTTGCCTTGTAGAAGCAGCGCCCCATAGTTACATCCTTCACTAGAAAAGACAAAAGGAAAGATTCAATTGAAACATGGTTAGTATTGTAGAGTTAAGAAACGAAAAATAAGTAGTGCTTCATGTGAGGTACACATAAGACATCATTCATGTGTGCTTCATGCCTGAAAATTGTTTCTTGTGCTGTTCACTAAAGTTAAAAGAGTTTCTTAAGTGAGTCACATCTGAGAAAAGTGTCAAAGTCATGAAGTTTGTCATGAAGTTCCTCAAATGTTATGAAGGTGTCACAAACATGAAGAGCAGCAATAAGTTCACAAAATTTTTGACCAACACCATTGAGAATTTAGAGTGTAATATCATTGTCAGATAATGGTAAGTCAACAAGTGCTAATTCTTCAATGGTGACTTTAATCTCTTGCAGATAATCAGACAGCGATCTAGGTCCATGAGGTGCAGCAAGCTTCTCTTTTAAGTGCATGATTCTGGATCGTGATTTGTTAGCAAAGAGCTTGGCTAATTTGTCCCAATCTTCCTTAGATGTTTATGAAACAGATACAATATAAATAAGAGAATCAAATACGAATATGATTATGTTGTGCAATAATAGGCTATCTTCATGAATCCACAATGTATGGGCAGTGTTTGGTTTTGATGTATCATTTTCAGTGATGGTAGAGAGTAGGCAGGTGAGATTTCTAATCATTTAGCCCATTAAGTCCAAGACCTTTGAGCAATGCGAGGAATTAAGCTATCTGGGATATATAATTGACGACAATCAATTTTAAAAGAAGTTAGGATGCGACATTGATGGAGATGATGGTGTCCTTTGGGTTAAGTGAGAGTGTTTGGTTGTTGGAAGCATCTGACATGGTGGAGTAAAGGTGAAGCTCAAGTGCTTTGATACCATAAAAATATTTGAAGGTTTGTATTTCATTTATGTGTTAAAGTTGATGTGTGTGTGTGTGTGTGTGTGTATATATATATATTTAGTGAAGGTGGGCGGCACTACCGGAATATTTATTAATTAAAATAGAAGATTGGAAAACCATACAAGAGTCTTTTACAAACCCTTATAAGCAACGGGTTATTTAAATCTAACATAGGGCAACCTCATGTTATCAGAAAGAATAATACCCCGAAGACAATGAGGCAAAGAAATAAAAGTGTTAAATAACCTAGCTCAAGAAGTTAAACGGCAGTGTTGGGCAAGGAAATTGGCTGCTTGATTACCTTCCCTGTAAATATGATGGATGGTGATAGAGTGTTGAACACATAAATTAAAAACCCGTCTAGCCGTAGAAAGAGAAGAAGTTGTACCAGAATATACACGCTGTATTGCATTAATAGAATCAGTTTCTACAATCAGCGGAAGATAATTGTTATGCAAACACTATGCAATACCATGCAAAATCGAAGACAACTCGGAATCTTCAGCGGACTGAGCATTCAAGCTGAAATTGCAGGCAGCAACAAGGAGACCATCTTTGTTACGAACCACAGCACCACCAGCGGCATGCATTTTATCAACAGAAGCATCAACATTTAGTTTAAAACCAACGTCTGGACGACTCCAGTAAACCAAAGACATCTGTAACTTCTGATTCTGTCCAAAAGCTTCAGGAAGAAATTCTCTAAATTGCTTCAGAGGGCGTGCAAATTTGGCATTTGCAAAAGCAACTCCCCAGCTGCCCATGAACTCTAAAATACCCTTGAATACACGTTGAAGAAAGAAATTATCTAAACCCCAAGTGCATCGGCAGTATGCAAGCCAGAGAGAATAGGGAATCACCAAAGAGAGCACCCTACAAACTGTTCCAGCCGACGAATTCATCGGGTATTGCATCCATCAGAGCATCATTTCTTGTTTTAAGTATTTCTGAACTGCAGAGCTTGAGAGAATCATATTTCTGAAAAAATTCCAAATAGCCTGTACTTTGTCACACCTATAGAAGATGTGATTTACGGTTGCCGCCGCAGCAAAGCAAAAAGGACAATGTGAGACAATATTAATTCCCATTCTCTGAAGACGAGAAGGCAATGGTAGAGCATTCTGAAACATTCACCAAGTGAATATGGAAAGCTTAGGAGGAATAGCGGATCCCCAGATCATAGAATATGACAAAAGAACCGTCTTCTTGTCCCGAATTTCCTCATAGGCAAGTTTTAATGAGAATGATGTAGCATTAGATTGTATCCACCTCAAAGAGCCATTGTCAACAACAATAAGACGGCTTGCCAATTCAGAAACCTTACTGAGTCACTTCCATGTGCAAGAATCCACCTGTAAAAATCTCATATGTCCATCTCTATGATATTTTGCTCTCATAATCCGAGACCATAAAGATTCACCAAGAAAATAATTCCACCATAGCTTCAAGGAATAAGCTTCTTGTAAAGTGTGAATAGACCGCAAGCCTAAACCGCCTTCAATAGTAGGATAGCAAAACTTTTCATAAGCCACCCAATGATACCTACGTTCTTCACCTGCATTCCAGAAAAAATTAGAGAATCGACATTCTAAAGCATGAACAACGGCCTTAGGATGCTTCATAGCACCCAACACATGTATCGGGATAGAGTTCAGCACGTGTTTAATAAGAAGCAAACGACCTCCTACTGAAAGCAATTTTTTAGTCCAACCACTCATCTTTTGATCGACTCTTTTAAGCAAATTATGACAATATTCCACCCTGTTGATACCGTGGTATATCGGCGCTCCCAAATAAACAAAGGGCAAAGAATGATGCTTAATAGCCAGTAGTTGTTGCATTTTTCACAATAAGCATTACTTGCTTTCTTGGAGCAATAAAAATTGCTTTTATCAAAGTTAATTTTTTGACCCGACCCACGTTGATAAGATTCAAAGAATGAAAGTAAATTCTTGGCACTCCTAACATCCCCATTAACAAAAACGATAAGGTCATCCCCAAATGCTAAATGTGTAACAATCTCACAGCTCCTGGCAGACTTATAAGGCATAATCTTCCTCTCAATTACCAACTTATTAAGCCCCCTCGAAAAACATTCTGAAGCTATGATGAATAAGATAGGGGAAAGTGGGTCACCTTGCTTTACTCCACTGAGAGGACTGAAGAAACCATAGGTAACACCATTGACCATCACAGAGAGTTTTGTCGCTTTGAGATTAGACATAACCAGATTTGTAAAAGTGTTAGAGAACCCAAATTTCCTTAAGACAGCTTCCAAAAAAGGCCATGAGACCCTATCAAAAGCCTTCGCCATGTCAAGCTTAACTGCCAAATTGTGCCCCCTCGTTTTGCGGTCAAGATCGTGGATTAATTCATTAGCAATCAAAATCTGGTCATGAACAGACCGGCCTTTAAGAAAACTTGCTTGCTCTCTTGAGATAATAAGACTGAGAATAGGAGTCATTTTGTTGGCTATAATCCGAGTGGCAACCTTACTAATGAAAGTAGCAAGACATATAGGCCGATATTGAGAAAAAGACGAAGGATTATCAACTTTAGGGAGCAAAATAATGTTAGCTGCACTGAAAGATTGTGGGATGGGAATGCTCACAAAGAATTCTTTGATAGCGCTACAGACATCCCAAGCAACAATGTCCCAACACTTCTGAAAGAATAAACCATCAAAGCCATCCGGGCCAAGAGCACTGTTCGCATCTAATTGCCAAATGGCAGCTTTAATTTCATCATCAGTAGGTACTTTTTCCAACTCAGCGTTGTGGTTGTCTAATACCAAATGAGGGATAACATCAAGAAGCCAATCAAAATTGCCCACATCCTCAAATCCAAATAAGGATTGAAAAAAAGAAACTGCTTCTTGACCAATATCTTACTGAGAAGTCAACCATTCACCAGAGGAATTTTTTATAGTAGATATGCGATGAAGCTTTCGAGACACCTTCACATAGCTATGAAAAAAATGAGTGTTGCTATCACCATCACTAAGCCACTTAACTCGAGCTTTTTGTTTCCAAAACACCTCCTCAAGCTTATATTTCCTAATCAACAAAGCTTGTTTAGCTTGCCAAGTGGTGCGATTGCTATCCGTAGGGTCTGCAAGGTAATGAGATTCGGCTAAAGAAGCTTCCTCCTCAGCATTCCTAATATCATTGAAGATGTTCCCAAAAGTGGATCGGTTCCAAACACAAATAGCTTTTTTAAGATGCTTCAATTTTTGAAAAAGCTCATTCATACCTCCGCCATAGAAAACAGAATTCCATTGATGCTGAACCATATGAAGAAAAGATTCATCTTGAAGCCACATATGCTGGAACTTGAAAGATTTCGGAATAGGACTATCATCAATTTTACAAGAAAGCATCAGAGGCGCATGATCAGAAGTAGCCATTCCCAAATGTCGAACATAAGTATCAGTGAAAGCGTTCAAAAAAGATTCATTAGCCATAATACGGTCCAGTCTCTCCCAAACTCTGCCTGATGAACGAACCCCAGTCCACGTATATTCCGAACCATGATACGGCAAGTCCACAAGACCACAGTCATCAGAACAAGAAACAAAATCCTGAATATTGTGCAAACAAGGTTGAGCATTCCCTTTATATTCAGACAAGGCCTTAATAACATTGAAATCCCCCCCCCCCCCCCCCCCCGACAAGCCAAGGGTTAGAATCAGCCACAATATCACGCAAATGATCTCACAGCTCATACCTCTTACTCCTAGAATGTTTACCATATATAGCTGCCAAATGAAAACTCCAAGATAGAGAATGACATAAAACTGTGCAAGACACAGATTGGGGAACGTCCAAAAAACATGAAAGCTGAGCATATTGTTCTTTCCACAAAATCCAAACTTTATTGTCGTGAGCACAAAAAATTTTAGAGAAACCAAGCTTATTCATATATAGCTGAGCCTTAGAATCAGCAACAATAGGCTCAATTAAAGTAAGCACAAACACATTGAAATCAGCACAAAGTTGACGCAATCTAGAGAAAGAAGATTCAATACCCCTTGCATTCCACTGTAAATAATTCATTGATCAAAATGAAAAGATTCAGTTTGAGAAGACTGACCCTTTTTGGAATGTTTGACCGCACCATTTTTTCTCTTCCTGCCTACTTTTTTTCGTTACACCAAAGTAATAAGAGCTTCTGATTCACCACCCTCCTGGACAGTTTCAGGAACAACTGATTTAAGCTTGTTATGTAATATTGAACTAGAAGCCCGCAAATTCTCCGGCGAAACAGCTTCAGCATTTAAAGGTAAATCAGTATCCGAATTATGTTGCAACAAATTTTCATCATCAGAAGCGGAAGCCACCTCTGGTTCGGACCCATACTGATTTGATGAAGGATCTAAAATTTTTTTAGCTATAAAATTATCCCTATTAAAGACAGGAACAGCAGAAACATTAGGAAGAGCAGCCGCACGATATGATGGCTCCGAAACTGTAATCTCAGAATTAACCTTGATAATTTCCCTGTCCAGCTGTGGAGAATGAGTCTCCAAATTTTCAGGAATTTTAGGGTGAGAGGCATGAGCTGCAGTATGAACATCTGTAGCTTGAGCATGAGACATCAAATCAGATTTTTGTTTCGGAATCCACACTTTATTGATTTTAGGGATCTCTTCAACGGGAGAAGCTTGAGATGCAGGCTCTTTATTCGCCAAAAGAGGACAGGAACTAATCTTATGTCCGAGCCGACAACAATTAGTACAATAATGCGGTAAATCCTCATAGGTAACGGATTGAAAGAATCCCATCCCATCATCCTCAATCCAAATTCTGTTTTGAAGCTCTTTAGAAAGGTCTAATTCGACACAAACTCGTGCTACGGATGGCCTAGACAAAGAGGCAGCAGCAGCGTCAACTTTTAGTGGAGGGCCAATAAGATTAGCAATGGGATATAAAGCTGCCTTGTCGAACAAGTGAACAGGTAAACCCTCAAAAGAGATCCATGCAGGTATCACAACACTATCAATCTCCAGTCGAAAGTACTTTATCCATTTAGAAACACGCATTACAAAACCATTAAAGTACCAATTTTGTTTTAACCAACAACGATGAAAGTCATCCTCATGAGTGAACCGAATGAGCACATGTGAAGCATCCAGTAACCCTAAATAAAAAATACCATTGAATCCCACTTGATCCAAAAGCTTATTCAAAGTTTTAATAGGGGGTCTACCATTAGGAAAGGTTCCGATTAAAGCAAATTTAAATGGCACAGACAAGGCTTCGGATTCCTCTTTCGTAAATGATACTGCCGGAACACCCTTAAAAGAACTTGGTAATTTAGTCATCATCAATGGCGCCTTTGCAAGAGAAGGTAAGAAAGACCGATTAATCTCAGATTTAACAGAACCATGCTGCAAAACATCGGCAAAAGATCTAGGAGGCGGAGCGGAAGGCTCCTGAGGAGCCACCGCCGGACAATTGTTAGCCGTAGCGAACGTCGTTGAAACCCCCAACGTTCAATGTGCAGGTAAGATGCTGTCCACCTTTTTCTTGTTCTTTTCTAAGAGATCAAACAACTTGTGTGCATTGCTCATACTGCCATAAAACTTGTTTTTCCTTCATTTTCTCCCTTGCCAATCAATTTGTACACAGATGGAGGTATCAAATCTGGATAACAAACTTAACTGGAAGCAATATCCACACCACTGTGTTGCCTCCGTAGTCTTCCTTTGGGTTCTTCTTTCTGAGGAATGGAAAATACTGGAAATGGCGAGAATCAAATACTGTCTTCAATCAGTCCAAAAAGGAAGAGTGAACTGTGAGCTCAGAGCTGTAGTTTGTGGGATCTCCTCGCTTTGAACACAAAACCTTCTTGACAGCGATGCTTCAACCCTCTTCCAGAAAATAGTTGATGTATATATATATATATATATATATATATATATATATATATACAAGAGTGCAACAATTTGAAAGTTACAAAAAAATGCAAAGATGAGATTTGTTACAACAAGAATAAACAGATTTGATACAGAATAATATCTCACGATTGTAGCCAACTGGTAGCTAACTGACAACTGAAGATGAGGAACCTATATCTCTAACAGTTATGTGTTCGCCTATATTTCCAACTCATAAGCTGCACAAATCCACGTTAATTAGAGTATCTTTTGCGTTACATTTCAAATCCACCTAAACTTTATGTCTTTATGATTATATCTTTGTTTTTCTATTAATATAGAAAAAAAAAAGAGAGAAATCAGAAAAAATACGCACTCATTATTATTTTATCTCACCATGTATTATATATGATAATTTTATCCCAATTTGATTATATCTTAAAAAATTAAAATAAAAAAATTATATATTATACTTAATCGGCTATCATTAGTATAATATTATACTACGTATCTTGTTCTCATTTTGCCATATGTTATAATTTCTTAAAATTTCAAATTAAAATTTTAAGATATTAAATTTGTTATTTATTAAAATAATTAATTAATTGTTATAAATAATAAAGATCTCAAATTTTTCTATATTACAAAACTAATTTTTCACTCCTCTTTAGCTCTCTTAATCAAAGGTATATTAATTTATTTTTTTTTTATCTACTCCGGATGTTTAAGTTAAATTTGATTCAAAATCTATCTTATATGTAGATACATCAGCATCATATATGTAGATATTTATGATAGCCCCATTAATATCTTTAAATTTAATATTTTTATATCAACTTATTTATAATTCTCATAATTTTTTTTTGTTTATATATATTTATTTGATTAATTTTTATTTTAAGATTTTCCTTTCTAATATGATAATATCCTACTCATTTTTTCTATTCATCTTTAGTTTAATTTTTTTCTTTTTAATTGATTATTTGTTTACTTATTTTTATTTTATTATTATATTTTTTATTTGCCTTGGTAAAATAATGCCCTACTTCTTTTTTTCTTTGATTTTCAATTTTTATATAATTATTTGATGCATAGAATTTTTATTAATTATAAAAATTCATATTTCTTTCAAATTAATTTGCAACAGATTTTAGAGTTGATTTTATATTAAACATATAAATTTCTATTTGTTAGTATTTGATTTTAAAGTTAATACGTTTTGGTGTATATTAATATTATAATACATATATATTTTCTTTTCCACATTGATGATTATTAAGTTATTTTCTTATACTATATTCTAAAAAGTTATTATTCTAGATATCATAAAATTATCTTAAATATTAGATAACTTTAAATTTAACTTTTCACTCTATGAAATGGTAGTAGTTTACTTAGTATTTTAGTTTAGAGTTCTAATCCATAAACGATTATTTAAAAAAATCTCAATTTAAAGTTTTTGATTTTGATTTGAATTCAATTAGAGAATCTCAATGTGAAAGATGTAATTGTGAACGACATTTGCTATCTTTATTTGCAATTTTATTTTTTTAATCCCCAATATGTCTTGTAAATAATTAGTAATAACTATTTTGTTGGATTGACTTTGAATTATTTAAAAATTTTATTATTCTTAATTACTCTTATTTTAGAAGATAAATTTCTTCATTGGATGTGGTTTTTTATTAGATGTTTCTTTTCCTAATTTGATAATATTTAGAAAGATTTGTTTGAAAAGATTTTTAATTCATTTTGACTAAGTAATTAAAATTTATTCTTAAATAGGATTTGTATTCTTCCTATTCAAATCAAACACTCCTATATATAATCTCAATATATAATTATTTATGGAAGTAATTTTTTATGGTCATCTTGTAATTTTTGATTTATGTTCACAGTGCGATATGTAATTTTATAAGATTGTGTGAGGCTTTTGGATATAATTGAGTTAAGAGTTGAGTGTTTCCTTTTATTTTTTGTACCTTTTTCAGTTCTTAGTGAATTTTACTCTTCTTCGCTCTTGGTCATAAGCATATGCTGAACTAGGTTAAATTGTTTGCTCGCTCTTTTATTTTTTCATTTATTCTTTTATTTTTCTTAATTTATATTTTATTATTTATTTTGTTGTTCGCATTAAGTCAATAAATTAAATATTTTGAAGGTCTTTTATTCCTAACAAGTGGTATCAGAGCTTAGTTCGTTGATTAATATTTATTTTTGGGTTAATTATAGTGACAAAAAAATTTAAAATTGAGAAATATTATCGTAATATTTGGGTAAAGATAAATTTTCCAAAAATTTAATTGATTAGCATAAGCAAGATTTGGAGAAGAAGATAATTGTTACTATTCACATGGTAAAAGGTACATGTTTGAAATCTCAAGTTGATGAATTCAATTATATTCACATAAATTCAGAAAATTTAGATATTAGTATTTTGATGAAGGCTAAATAAATTGTAGATTTTATATATTGCAAGGACCTACTATTGTAGGTTTAGCCACAAGTTCGTCTTTCATATGAAGTTTGAATTCTAGTAATTTTGTGATTAAGCTTCTTTTGTTAAGTAAGTTTAAGTCATATTTAGAC
This sequence comes from Garcia nutans, assembly GCA_947685225.1. Taxonomy (NCBI): domain Eukaryota; kingdom Viridiplantae; phylum Streptophyta; class Magnoliopsida; order Malpighiales; family Euphorbiaceae; genus Garcia; species Garcia nutans. Next base: position 11,565,672 of record CANTUV010000061.1, on the reverse strand, counting down.
TTGATTATTATTTGTGAAAATTAAGATGTTAGCTTGTTTTGGATGTTGGGACTCACACAATAATTGTATGAATTAATAAAGTCAAACTCGCATAAAAATATCAATCACAAATAAAAAATAATCAACTATAATATCAAAGAAAGAACACAAGAATTTAACATGAAAAATCCTTCAATATAGAGAAAAAATCACGGGTCAAATCTCAAAATAAAAATCACTATCAAGAGAAATTAGTACAATCACTCGCAAGTTTGATCACACTTGAGATCTCCAAATTAAGAAATACCCAAATTACTTCTCTAGCAAAAATTTTCTACAACTCTCCTTGATTGTAGATTGAAACTAGAAAAATAAACCTTCAAAATATCCTTGACTCTTACAAATCTAATTTATTTTTGATAGAATTCAAGATCAAAAAGAAAGATGATCAAAAAGATGAAAAATTCAAGAAAAACTTACAAAGATCTTTTTTTTTTCTTCTCTTTGTTTGGCGGCTATAACAATCCTTTCTTTTCTTTCTTTTTTTTCATAGCCCTACACCATACACATACCTCACTTATGTTTCCTTTTTATATCCATTTTATTTGGGTTGGAATCTTAGGTCTATGGGCCAACAATCTCCCCCTCCAACCTATGGGGAAAATATTTACTATTTAACATTATTTGGAGCTCAAACCCACCTTTTTGACGCAGAACATGATGTTTGTCTCGAGTTATTACTTTGGTCAACATGTTAGTTGCATTCTTATTAATGTGAATTTTCTTCAATAAAATTTCTTTTGTATTCACCACATCTCGAAGCCAATAGTATCTCACATCAATATATTTTATGTAGCAGTGGTATGTAGCATTTTTGCTTAAATCCAAAGCACTCTGACTGTCACAGTTAACTATAAACTCATCTTGCTTCAAACCCAACCCTTGGAGAAATCTTTTCAACTAAAGTAATTCCTTATAAGCTTCAGTTGTTGTAATATACTATGCTTTAGTTGTAGATAAGGCAAAACACTTCTACATTTTGGACTACCATGATATAGCACTCCCTACAAAATTAAACATATACGCTTAAGTAGACTTTCTACCATCAAGATCACCCACCATATATGTATCTGTATAGCCCTCCAAAATTACTGTTGAACCACCAAAACACAAACACATTTTAAAGCTTCCTCTTAAATATTTAAAGATCCATTGCACTGCTTCCCAATGTTCTTTCCCTGGCTTGGAGAGAAATCTGCTGATTAAACTAACTGCATGTGCAATATCTGGTTGAGTAGAAACCATAGCATACATCAAACTTTCCACTACATATGAGTAAGGAATAGTTGTCATTTCTTTCTTTTCTGATGGATTAGAAGGATAACTTTTTTTGTTAAGCTTAAAGTGATTAGCTAAGGGCATGCCAAAAGACTTAACATTCTTCAAATTAAATCTGTTTAGGACTCGTTCAATATATTTGTCTCATGATAACCATAACTTTCTCGCTTTTCTATCACGAACAATCTGCATACCTAAAATATATTATGCTTGACCTAGATCTTTTATGTCAAAAGAACTAAATAGTTCTTTTTTCTAACCATTGATCACCGTAGCATCATGTCTTACTATTAGTATATCATCCATATAAAGTAGAAGGATAACAAACTTACCATCATAAAATAACCTGACATACACACAATGATTTACATTTATCCTGATATAACCATGAGCTACTATGAAAGAGTCAAACTTCTTATACCATTACCTTGGAGCTTATTTTAGTTCATACAAGCTCTTCTTCAATTTGCAAACCAAATATTCATTTCCCTTCACTTCAAATCTTTCTGGCTGAACCATATAGATTTCTTCTTCTAGATCACCTTAGAGGAATGCAGTTTTCACATCTAACTGTTCAAGCTCAAGATCCATACTGTTGTCAATCCAAGAATCACCCTAATAGAATTCACCTTGACAATTGGAGAGAAGATCTCATCAAAATCAATTCCATTCTTCTTATTAAAATCCTTTACCACTAGGTGAGCTTTATATTTGAATAGCTTATCACCATTTTTCTTCAGCTTGAACACCCATTTATTCTTCAGTGGCTTCTTATCTTCAGGGAGTTCAACCAACTCATAAGTATTATTCTTCCTTAAGGAATCCATCTCTTCTTGCACTACTTTCATCCAATGAAACATTTCCTTATGAGTTTATACTTCTTGAAAGTTTTATGGCTCTCCATCTTCAGTAAGAACAACACAATCTGAACTAGGATATCTGGTAGATGGATGATGCCCTCTATATGATCTTTTTGTGGCTCTTTAACTTGAGGTGGAAAGGGCTGCTTTCCTTGCTCAACACCCTCTATTTGTGCATTATCAACATCAACTGGTATTGGCTCATTATCTATCCCATGTTCTTCATTCAATTCTCCTATGGCATGTATAGTTGAAGGAGATTCTAATAAAGGATTAAATACTACACTTATGTTTGGCTTCTTGGTTACCTCCAACTCTAACAAAATTTCATGTTCGTGAAATACTATATCTCTAGATCTAACAATCTTTTTCTTCTCTGGATCCCATTGTCTATACCCAAATTTTGCATCTCCATAACCCAGAAAAATATAAGGAGATCAAGTTTATGTCTCTGCTCCTTAGGTATATGCATAAAAACTTTGCAATCAAATACCTTTAAATGAGAGTAAGTGATATCCTTTCCAGTCTATACTCTCTCAAGAATATCATAATCCAAAGGAGTTTATGAAGATTGATTCAAAAAGTATCAGGCAGTAAGTAGAGCTTCTCCTCAAAATGGCTTAGGCATATTAGCCATCTTGGGCATACATCTCACCTTCTCAACAATAGTTCTGGTCATCCTTTCAGCTATACTATTGTGTTGTGGTGTGTCAAGAACTGTCTTCTCATGTCTGATATCATGTTCTAAACAATAGGCTTCAAACTCTTTTGATGTGTATTCACATCCATTATCACTGCAAAGGCACTTCAAAGAGACACCTTTCTCTCGTTCTACCATGGCATGAAACTTCTTAAAGCATTGAAAAATCTAGTCTTCGTGAAGCATCATCAATAAATATCACAAAAAATCTACTTTCACATTTACTCTCAACTTCAATGGGATCACATACATCAAAGTACATCAAATCAAGTACATACTCTTTTCTTTTAGAAGTACTACTAAAAGAAACTTTATATTGTTTGCCTAACAAACATATATCATAAGGGTTTAAATTCATACCTTTTGCAAAGGGAATAAGGGACTTAATTGACAAAATCTGCAATCCTTTCTCACCAATATGAGCCAATCTTCTATGCCACATGTTAGGTGAAACATCATCTTCAATTGAATTCAGTTCACTATCAAGCAGCTTGACTTGAGTCTTCATCAGTTTGTTATAAGCATTCCTTTTAACCACCACTATAGAACCCTTAGTTAACTTCCATTTTTTAGTATAATGTAGTTGTGGTAGCCATCTAAATCCAAAAAATGAGCAGACATCAAATTCAAATGCAGAACCAGTACATGTCGTACATCTTTTAGAATTAATGTACAACATATGTCAGTCTGAACACACATATGACCAACTCCCATTATATCCACATGACTGGTATTACCTATCTTTGATCTACCAATTTTTCCTGGTCTGTACTCAGAAAAAATCTCTCATGGGTATAGTATAATAATATGCTCCTGAATCAATAATTTACTCAATATAAGGATCTAAAATAATATTGTATTAATTCTCCTCAAAAGAGAGTCCTACTAGTTCTTCATCTTCATCAAATACAGTGGCAGTTGTGCCACTTTATTATCATCATTTGTCTTCTTTTGATTCTTCTCATCCTTTGCTCCCTTTTAAAAGCCTTGTAGTTTCTCTTAATATGACCCTCATTACTACAGTGATAGTAAGTAAAATTTTCTTTTGTTATGACTTGCTTTTGGATTTATTGCGCCCTTTAGGACCTCTACTCTTACTTCTACCCTTGCTCTTTGTGACAAGAGCTTGTAAAGGATCTATATTCACATCTTTGTGACTGATCTCTTCATTGAAAACATTATCCTTGACCATTTGTAAAGTTATCACACCATTTGGAGTAGAGTTGCTAAGTAACACTACTAAAATCTCTTAATTGTCAGGCAAAGAGCTCAAAAGAAGTAGAGCCTGCAATTCATTATTAAGTGTTATTTCCATGCTGCCTAACTGATTCACCAAATCCTAAAAATCACTTAAGTGGTCTACCACAGATAGCCCTTCTCTGAACTTCAAGTTCACTAGCCTCCTGATAGTAGAAGTTTTATTTTGAGCATTCTTCCTCTCACACATATTTTTTTTAACTTTTTCCATAATGATTGTGTATCAACTTCATTACTAATATAGGGGTAAATACTAAATTTCACCAATTGTCTAATATTTTCTATAGCCTTTCTGTGCAGTTTTTTTTTTCACTCTTCATTAGTTTTCTTTTCAGGCTTTTTTGAATCTAATTTAACAGGATCAAATAAATCCTTGCAATAAAGATAATCATCCAACATCGACTTCCAAAAATAATAATTTATAGTCGATAATTTAATCATTGAACTTGTTGAATTATTAATCATAATTCACACAATTAAATTCACGCTTATACAACCTGACTATGATACAACTTGTTGGGACTCACATAATAATTGTATAAATTAATAAAGCAAACTCGCACAAAAATATCAATAATATGAAATAATCAACCACAATAGCAAATAAAGGATACAAAATTTTAATGTGAAAAATTTTTCAATTTAAAGGGAAAAAATCACAGGCCAAACTCTGAAATAAAATCAACTATCAAGAGAAATTAGTACAATTACTCTCAAGTTTGATCATACTCGAGATCTTCAAATTAAAAAATACACAAATTACTTCTCTAGCAAAAATTATCTACAACTCTTCTTAATTATATATTGAAACTAGAAAAATAACCCTTTAAAATATCTTTGACTCTCACAAAACTAATTTGATCTTGATAGAATTTAGAATAAAAAGAAAGAAGATCAAAGAGACGAGAAAATCAAGAAAAACTCACAAAGATCTTTTTTTTTTCTTCTTTTTGTTCGATGGCTACAACAATACTTTCTTTTATTTTCCTTTTTTTTCCCGTAGCCCTACCCGTGCACACACCACACTTATTTTTTTTTATATCTATTTTATTTGGGTTGAAATCTTGGGCCTATGGGTCGACATTGGAGAAGTTGGAGTAAAATTTTAGATTTTGGTATAAAAGAATTCAAAGTCAATATGGAGAATTATTGAGGTTGACTTTGAATTATTTAAAAAATTTTATTATTCCTAATTACTCTTACTTTGAAAGATGAATTTTTTTATTGGAGTTAGTTTTTTATTGGAAGTTTTTTTTTAATTTGATATTATTTAGGAAGATTTATTTGATAAAACTTCCAATTTCTTTTGACTAAGTAATTAGAAATTATTCTTAAATAATATTTGTATTCTTCTTATTTAAGTCAAGCACTCCGATATATATTCTTAAGATACAGCTATTTATGGGAATAATTTTTTATGGCCATCTTATAATTTTTGCTTTATAATCACAGTGTAATTTATAATTTTATTAGATTATATAGAGTTTTTGAGTGTAATTAGATTAAGGGTTTGAATGTTTTCTTTTGTTTCTTGCACCTTTTTTTAGTTTTTAATAAATTTCGTCCTTCTTCGCTTGTAAACTTAAGCTTAAGTTAAATCATGTTAAATTTTTTGCACGCTTTTTATTTTTTCGTTTGCTCTTTTATTTTTTAATTTATATTTTATTATTTATTTTATTGTTCGCATCAAGTCAATCTATATAAATATTTTTAAGGCTTTTATTCCTAACATATTTAAATTTTTTTTGTCTTAATTTATTTTATAATATTGATTTGAAAAAATAATTAATATATTTTTTAAAATATTCAAGCTGATATTATAATATATTATCTTATTTGTTTTATACATCTAATTAATAGCCTATACTCTTACTATATTCTTACATGTACGTATTTCTGTTGCAATTTTTCTTTTTTCTTTTTGCTTACAGTTTTTTTTAATGCTGTATATAACATTTTTAAAATTTTAAAATTTAATGATTTTGTATAGGATGAAATCCTTAAAATTGGAATTAATACCATTAAAAGAAATTGTTATTTATTTTTAATTAGATATATGAATTATTCACTTTATTTTTATTTTTTTTCCTTCAAACAATATAAAAAACCATTTAAGAAATATATAAATTATTTATCTATAAATTTTTAAGGGAAAAATTTTTATAATAAAGTTGTAGGGATTCATATAGATATATGGAGGACGATTAAGGAGATTTTTTTTGAGAAAAATAATATTCAACAAAAATAGTTAGAAATAAATATGATATTAACTATATATTCCACCGTACAATATATATAATACTCTAGATTCTATATTATCACCTACATATTTATTTTATTATATTGCAACTTTATTTTAAAGATAACGAAGAAATATTTATTTTAAATTTCAGATTTTTTTCAAAATTTTTTAGTTAAAATTAAATATTAAAGAAAAATAGCGTAAAAAATAACGCTACTAATAAAACTATACCACTCTTTCTGGACTTCTAAATATTTTTTTAAAAGAAAATAATTTTTTTTAAAAACAATCACATGAAGCAATAATAATAGATATCTTTTATTAATTTAATATATATTTTTTATCAGACAACAAATATATTTTATAAATAAAGACAACATTTAATAAATAATATATCAATTAAAAAGTTATATAAAAAATTAATTAAATATATTAAATTATTAAATTATTGCCACATAACATGCGAATTTAAAGTTAATTCTATTGCATATGACTTTCTAATCTTACCACATGTTATATTTTCTTAAAATATATTTTTTTAAATATTAAATATTAAAATTTTAAGATGTCTAAATATAAAAAATTCATATTAATCATCTGTTGCGTTTTCTTCTATCCGTTCTCTAGTATTTTTTATTTTCTTATTTAATTGAGAAAAATTATTTGCATAAATTCACTATAATTTTTTTCAATGTTGGCAAAATCTAATTTATTTAATATTAAATGTTTTTAATTAAGATTATGAAAAAACAATAAGATTTGATAAATAAAAAAAAAGGTGAACTTTGTCAAAAAAAAAAAATTGAACTATTAAGATAAAATAATTCGTCTATATGATATGCTCAACTTTAATATAAATAACATTGAAATAGTATTGCTAGATAAGAAAGTATTATCGTTATACAGAAGACACTTATAAATTGTTTATTTTAATTTTTCTATTAAAATATTATACCATTTATTGGGTTTACAAATGGTACAATTAAAGAAACTATTAAGAAAATACTTATTAATAAGTCTTGAATAGATTGTTAAATGAAGAAAAATATTTATGAATGCTAATTTTTTATGATCATTTGTTTATAATTATTATAATATTTAAAATTTAGTGTATATATATATAGTATAAAAATACCTACATCATTGCACGAATATTAATAATAATAAAATTTATTGACCAATTGAATAAATATATGCCCAAATTTTATTTTTTTCAATGATATTTCAATTTTCAAAATGTAAACTTCACTTCAATTATAGACTTCCAGATTGTCCCTAATTTATGCACACTTTATTATTATATTAGTCAAAATCTAATTAAAATATATACTTCATTATTTTTGGCTTCTTACATAACCCAACAAATCTAACCATTTCAATAAATTGATTATTGAATTATCTAAAAGTGAGAATAAATACATAGTTAACAGTGAACACGTGACCGTCTTATTGCTGATAAATATGTTTTTATTTAACATTGTAAAATTGATGATTTCAAAAAAAAATAAAGTGAGAAAATAATAATATTTTTTTATTTAAACAAAAATAATTTTTTAGTTTTGATTTTTAGATAAATTTGTAATCAACTCTTTAAATTGGGATAAAATTATTTTTTAAAATGGAATATAATTGCAAAAATTAATAATAGACTTGTTTAATATACTTCTTTTTGAAAATGAATTGCAATTACAAGAAGACAAAATTTATATAAATTTGTTCGATAGGCTTTAAAATAATATAAATATATATATATATATATATTACATGGAGAAAATTAATCCTAAGCTTATTGTCCAAGAAATGTGCACTTAACACTAGACGGTCTGGTCATGCTTTCACAACCAAACTGATAAACAAAGGCCAATTCCTTTTGCGATGAAACAAGGATATACAAATTGATCACAAACAAAAATATAAGAACCATGACATTTAACAGCAGTATCCTCGAACCGGACCGGGCTACCTGAGTTCTGCTCGAGCTGCAGGATATTGCCTGTGGCCCACCCTAGGCTCAGCTGGGCTGAGCAACCTTGAATCAACCCGGGTCAAATTTTATTTTATTTTTTAAAATAATTAATATTTTTTTAATTTCTAGGCTCAGCTGCCCAAAGCCGGACCTTGTTTCTTTGTCGGGACAGCCCAACCCGGCCTAAATGGCTCGAATTGGCCAGGTTAAGCCGGGTTGCGGGTTGGCTCAACACCCCCTAACATTCAAAATATTGTTGTAATTGCAAAGCAAGATCACGCTAAATTCAAGTATTTTTTGAGATCCAAGGGAAAATTAAACTGAAGATTCAAATTGAATATAAAAAAAAGGTATAGACATGCCATCTCCCTACTATAAAATCAAACCAAAGAAATATCTATTCCTAGAATCCTAGATAAAGACTTAATATTAGTTGACCAAAAATTTTCACAATATGATAGACTTTGCCAAAAGACAATGTTTCTAAATAACAGTGGATGCCTCACTAGCATCTGATTGATGTATGCCTGTCCTTAATTCTTGTTATCACAGCAACAGAATCACAGGGCAGAAAATGAGACGTATAATGTTAAAAAATGCACAAGGTATGAAAACTAACTGACTAAAGAACAATCAGCTTTAGATGTTAGCACTGGTATGGCAAAAGTAGGAAGGAAACGTGTAGCGTGATAATCAATTCATACCCATTGCCATCAGCATAATGTTTGAGTTAGAAAATCTTCATCTAAGTCAGTTATCCCATCGCTTGCAACTCTTAATCTATGCGGAACATATCATTTTGTTGCCTGAATGTCACAATCATGATATGGGGAAATATAACCATGCAAGCCATAAACAGTGTGAACTGCAGCAATAGAAAGAAGAATTAGGCAGTCTACACAAGTAAATTACTCTAGATACAGAAAGGAATGAGATCAAAGCATCTGAGATATACCAGTAGAGGAAGGGTCAAGAAACTCCATATTGGCCATAGAGAAAAGGAGAACCTACAAGAAAAGAGGTACAGGTTCAGAGACAGGTAATTGGTCCAAATATATCAGTACAAAATAAAGTAATCAAAACAGAGAGAATGTCACAATTAATTCTTACAAGCAGAAAGAGATAACTCCCAATAGGGTAACTAACGGCAAAGTAGATATACTTGATAGCTCCCATTTTTCATCAAACCTCCTGACACTCCAAGCAAACATACTTGTGTATAGGAATATGACCACGTTCATCCCGGCACCTACCATCCCAAGATATAAGGGCAATCTGCATTGAATTTGTCAGAAGATTAGAGAACATCAGAAGCTTAAAATCCACATACTAATCCAATTTATTCACTCCATAGCAACGAGTAAACTAATATGAAGAAAATGATGCTGGCTTACTGCATTACATATATCTTCCAACATGTCAACCATCATTTGTATATGCAAGTGTTAAACTACGTCATAAACTCATTGATCATAAACTATCATATTCCATATAAGACATTCGAGAAACTTGGTCAAATTGGGATAGTCCAATATCCCGCAAATGAAGAAAGTGTCTTTTACAAAGATCAAAAGATGGTAAAAATTAGGTTCGATATTGAGATGTTGAATGTACAAAAATTGAAATTCTATGCTCTAAAGGGTAAGGATAAAGCTTGGGAGAAGTGCAATGCTGGAATCAGCAAGCAAATTTTCCGATCCAACCATTTTAAGTTTGTTGGGCAAAAAATAAATAGTAGGTAATATTGTAAAGCTAATTATTTTTTAGACAGTTCATGTCTCCTATTCCTCATACACCGTGAATAACTCCTTAATAATATTATCAATTAAAGTCAATTAAGTTTTCAGTAGCTGCCTATTAAGTTCTCAAGTATTCAAATGGTTGAAGAGACTTCATTCAGCAAGAGTGGCTTAATAATTGTGAAGCACAAGTTGAATGAGCCCAGATGGTAGAGTACTTTACATGTTGCAAATAAAAATGTCAAAAAGTAACCTACAATGTAGCAAAGTTGATAGTAATTTCATTTAAACTATGCTGCATTACATTTGTAATGAGCTTTTCTCATCATCAACATTATTGAATCTTGGTGTTCCAAAATATTTAGTTCATACCAATGGGTTGATGTATCCATAATATTTTTTACTATTTAAAGCTGAAAAAGTTTATTACCCATCTATTGTTCAATGTGAAACACAAACTGATCAAAAATTCAAAAGGATTACCTTAGTTTGAGATAATATAGTCAACTAGATGAATTCACTTTTTCCTAGTCTATCTATGTCCAAAATCGTCTTCTCTGAAAGTTGACCATGTCTTTGACATCAAGGTCTTAAAAGAGGCCTCCACATTACATAATAGGTCTAGAAATGGTGCATTATACTAGATGTGAAGACCGTTAAACTTTCAACTCCGTCCCCTGATGTGCTTTTAAATAATATTCAAGGTTTTCTAGATAAATGGTTCAGAATTCATTAGTTTTACATGTAAATTAAACATAAAAAAATACAAAAACCACAAAATATTAATCAAAATCACTTTAAAAATAACATATCAAAGTAGGACCGTTATTTGGATAAAGACAGCATAATTCAACAGGTTAATAGTCTAGCTTTTTTAGTACGATTCATATAAACTTTTTTTTTAAAAAAAATGCAACATGCTAGTCATACAATAGAAAATTAAAAAAATGTCCTTATTGGCCACAACCAATATATATTGTGTGTGAGTATAGCAGTTTGTTTCCATGAAAAAAGTTATTTTTCCTTTTTTCCTTTGTCAATTTTCATTTCCAATCTTTCTTTGCTAGTCCTTTTACCATTGTCAATGTCAATAAGCTGCTTCTCTACATTGGTGAATTTAAAGGTCTTCTTTGCATATAATATTTTATATACGATTTCTTTACTGTTCTTAGCATGCATATAATAGCACAACAGTGTTAGCAAAACATTTAGCATCTTCCTTTACACTCTTCTGATACATATAATATAAAAATCAGGTTGGAAAAGAATACAACTAAGATGAAATAAAGCTACTAGTTTACCCAATATGATGACTTTATTTCACATATAGTTCTCAAATGAACTCATTTCTTATTTTCTTAATCTTTAGCTTAATTACAAAGAAATTATTCAAACTGTGTGTAGTGCTTGAGTCTAGCAACTTATTACATAAGCACATTTCACTTAAATGCATACCATAATAAAAAATTTAAATGACAGATTTTGATGCATCTACAGCTTAATGTATGAGATGGTTCTGATACACACAAAAGCACCTGTACCTAGAACAAATGCATGATCTAGCATTCAATCTTCATATGAGTGTTCCCAATTTAATGAGCAAATAAAACTCAGGAAAATCCCCCAACAGTATATCACAGGTCAGTCTAGTTTCTGGATATAAAAAGGAAGGCCCTTGGTAATTCTACCTTCACGCCCTTTCAAATTATATTTTCAATTTTAATCGACACAGTTTGACTTAAAATTTAACAGAGACAACATAATAAAGCCGAATATTATAACATACCAATGTCAATAGAGAAACATCGCAGAATTTTGATAATCTTTTGAATCATCAAAATTATACACAAGTCTCCTAGCAGTTTCAAAAAGTAACCAAATATTAAACAATCAATTCATAGTCCCTATAGTATTAAATAAAACCATTAAATATCACAAAATGCACCTCCAAAAAAATATCAAAATGCACAAAGTGCATGAAGCAATGAATTGCTTACCTTCTTATTCGTTCGTCATGCCACAATAGATAAATCAAATTAGAGTGTCGATCACCAAAGTATACAATGAAAATTGCAGATGCAATCCAAAGCACATTCTCTACAATCTCAACCCAAGACCGAACTCTGGGGCTAGGCTGAGAAAAAGGTTGTGGCCTTGAGCAAGCATCATCTTCAAGATCATCACCACCTGAGGCATAGCCTTGGCTATGTCTCTGTCTCATATAACCACCTCCAACCGGAGAACCACCAGACATTTCTCTCTCTCTCTCTTTCTCTCTCACATACAAGGATAGCTATCCAATGACTTCAAATTCCAAACAAAAATGAAACTCACTTCACCAATACACTCGAAATTCAAAACCCATTAATTAAATCCAATTCTGTAAATAGTCTAATAGCAAAGAATTTCACTTTCACATCTTAGCTGCTTCTAAACCCTCTTTATCAATTTCTCACACTAAATTAAACATCAAAATCAGTCAACAAAAAGAAAATGAATTAAACTACATGAGGATTACATTTATTTACCAAATAAATTGTACTAAGACAAGAAATTTCAATTCATGAAAAGATATTGGCGAAACAGAAAAATCCAGAAGAAAACTTGAATCCCTTAAAAATGTCACTGTCAGGAGAAAAAGAATCAAAGACACGTCTCAAAAAGGCAAAAAGAAAAGAATAGAAAAGGAGATCAAACTCAAACCAAACAAGCATTCGAAATTCGCATTCCTTTTTGAATACTCAAATATTTGAAAAATATTCTCTTCGGTTTCACCGATTCCAGCCAACAATAAAAAGGAAAGCAACGAATCGGAAGGGATAGTAATGTAATCAAAAAGTACCAAGAAGGGTAATTGGGTCTTTTTGCAGAGAGTGTGCATTAGAAGAAGACGAGTGTACAGTAATGGTGTATGTCCTCTTGTGCGTGACGAGGGGGATCTGTTTGTATATAACAAAATGTTAAAAAATAGATAGATCGATTAATTAATATTCCGTTCGTTCTTAATTAATGGATTCATTTTAGTTTTTTACTGGTCTCAAGTAAAGTTTAATCTATTTTTTATTTTAAAAAAATTAAAAATGTGATAAACTTTTATTATACTTGTCACTATCCAAATTAGATGGCACATGATCAATATTAGAAAATAAAAAAAATATAACTTTTAAAATTTATAATTAATCTAACTATTTAAAAAAAAACTGCATTGAATTAGCGATCATTATCTCAAATCGACCCACAAACTTATTAATATTAAACTATTAATATAACATCACATTATCATCAGATATTTATTAATAAAAACATGTAGAGCTCTAAGATATAACAAGTATAAAATAATAAAATAATACTTCTGCCGAAAAAAGAAAGACAGATTAACTCGATAAAATATTTTTTCTACGCTCAACCTGCAATTTGAGAAAAAATAATTAATATAAATGAGCGTTCGACTCATTGAGCTATATAGTATTTAATATAATACAACGATTACATGCAATTAATGCTCATGCGAATGACAAACTAGACAACTAAAATTACATAATTAAACAATGATAGGAATAAGTCAATGGAACAACACTAAATCTCAAATTAGGGAGCCAATCCCCTAGTCGGCTCTCTTAATCCACACGTTTCTCTTAGATGGCAATATATAGGGTCCGCCATTATAGTCGTAGCCAAGCAGCTATCCAACTGACAAACAGTGTTGAATATGAGAATGTCTCCGTCATCATATCATTCTTAATATCATCATTATATAGTGTCGTCATATCATAATTTATATCATAAATCATGTGTTGTCTCATATCTTCTTAATCATATCCAGTAAACACGGAGAATATGCATTAAGTATTTAACTCATACTCAACACGTATTATGTTTATAATAATAAATGTATATATATTGTACAAGCAGTCGATGTATTATACAAATATAGCTATAAACATAAATTAGGGGTGCGGGATATTATATTAATATATATAACTCACTGTATATAAAATCCAATAACTCTCTTCGAAACATGGACTGAAGGTGAAAGAAGATCTGAAAATTATTTTCAAGCAATAACAAGATCCATTAGAATATAAACGGATAGGCGACTCTGAAGATTCTGTCGAAATTTTGACAGAATTTCCTATAACTAGGATATTTCTCCTAAAATAAAATAAAAAATAATACTTTTAAGTATCTGACAACAATCAACATCAACTCAACTGCCCCTATTTGGGTTGTCATCAATATTCTCAATTCAACATATAGTTTATTGAACTACCACAATATATTCATTAGATAATATTAATTATAATAACAATAACTTGATTATTTTAATTATAAAAATGCTAATTTTAATCAAGTAATTAATTTTTATAAAATTTTAAACATAATACTTTAACCATTTAATTTAATTACGTAATAAACTATTAACTTATTTAATATTTAATAATTAACTCAATTAGTTGATAAATAATAATTTTAATTAGTTAATTAATTTCATACGTACATATATATATATATAAACATAATTAATTAATTCTATATATTAATAAATAATAATTATAATTAAATTAATGGTTAAATTAATCTAAATTAATTAGCAAAGTGAAAAATTATTATTTTAAATAATCAATTAAAATTATAATATTTAAATTATAAATTTTTACATAAAATCATAATCTAATTTAATCTAATTCACTGAATATTTATCTATAATTAATAAACAATAATTATAACTTATCAATTTATTTTAATCAATTTCTCATTTAATTTATACTAATTAAAAAATTTTTATTTAATTATAACTAAATAAAATATTTATATACTCTAAATATATTTTAATTCTATAAATTATTACTTAACAATTTATTAATTTTAAATTAACATATTCTAAATATTCAAATTTTAATCTATTAAACTATCAATCATTAATTATACATATTTATTATTATTATTATTTTAATTATTCCTTTTATATTTGCTATTTATCTATTTATTTTATATTTATTTATTTTTATTCTCATTTTCTTTTAAATACAATCAATTAGTTAACTAATCAAAATTACATATTAATTTAACTTCAAAAATTTTAACTAATTACATATAATTATTATTCATTTATTTATTTCTTATTTCATTCTTTATTTATTTTATTATTATTTTTTCTGTCAAAATAGTATTTAGTCGCCGAAATAGTATCCAGATTCCAACCAACCTAAAACGTACTTTAAAATTCACAAATGATATACTAAAATGAAGTTTGGAAAGAGAAGATTTCAAAAATATCAGTCTCACCTAAAAAGAATATTAAAATCGACTGAAATCTTCTTCAAAAGCTCTTAGAAGGTGGACTGATCGGACGACATGTGAATAGTATTCCAGTAGCCGATGGCGGCGTTCTTGGTAGCGTTGGACTCGTCGGACGATAAGCTACACGGTAGCAAGGGTGGTGTCAATAATTGATTACCGGACGACTGTAGATCTGAGAAAAATTGATCGGCCCACTATTTCTCTCTCCCTCTCTGTCACTTTCTCTCTCTTCTTTTCTTCTTCTTTTTCTGTTTTTTTTTCTTCTTCTTTATCTTATAAATATAAACACATATACATATATTAATTTTTAAATTTTATTTTTAAATTAAATATTTATTTAATTAATAATATTATTATTAAAATATCATTCTAAAATAATTAAAAATTTAGGTTATTACAATACTCATATTTAATATTATTTATTAAATATATTTTATATTAAAATAAAATTATAATAAAACTAATACATACAATTTATATTTTTAATAATAATAATTAATTTTTCTTATGTTTAATAAAAAAATAAGCTTACCAATTAGAGATGAAATGAGTAATTAAAAAAGAAATCATTAATTGAATATACTCCATATGTTCACAAATAATTATTACTTTGAGATTTTGTATAAGAATTAAGAAAGTTATTTAATAATCTACTTTACATAACTATTTTACTAAACTATTATCCACTTTAATTTATTATTCATTTCATTTTATATTAATTATATTGGGATAAATTTAAAATAGAAGTATAAAATAATTTTAATTTTTATAAAGTGACATTTATTTATGAATAAAATTTGTCACAAAAAATAGTAATTATTTGTGACGGATGAAGTACGTTCTCTTGATTTCAAAAACAAATAATTAAAAAAATTTCCTGTTATTTGATTAGAAATTAAAAAGAATTTCAAATTTAGTCGTGTAAAAATTCAGTATGGAGAGTTTTATTTGCTTTATAATTTTACATGACTTGATTTTCAAAGAATAATTTAAAAAAAATAAAAGGGATTTGAAACGTAAAATAATGGGTTTAAGGTTTATTTAATTGTTTGAGTATTACTTATTGCATTCCATACACATAAAAAAGTGCATTTGGTACATGTGATTATAAAAAATATATTACATCCATCCTAAATTAATTGATAAATTATTTATTTTATAAAAGTTTATATTTTAATTTTTATATTTTTTTATTATATTATTATCTAATCTATTAAAATAATAAATAAACTATAATTTTGAAAAAATAAAAATATATCTATTAATATTTTAGAATTGAAAAAATATTATTTTTTATATATTTATTTAATAAAATTTTTTAGTTATTTTAATATTTATTTTATAACGTATGGAACTCTTCAAATAGTGTCCAAATCTAACTAAAAGAAAAAGGATTATATATCAGACACACTTTAAACACTTTATCCTTTTATGTTGTAAAGAAAATTTGTAACAAATAATTTAAATATGTGATAAAAAATATGTTTATTAAATTAAAAAAATTATATGTGATAAAAAATTTTCAATTATTAACGTGTAACTTAACCAACAATATTTGTTTTTTTTTTCTTATGATTACATTGAATGAACATAATACTAAGGTTGAACACAGGAGGGACAACCGATAGAGTGTCTAAGAAAATTGTCTTACTCGAATCCAAATCTATTTAATTTTTAACTATATAAACCCATTTAAATTTGATTATAGTTATAACCAAATTCATCTTAAGCCTATTTAACATTATTCATTTACTACCCAAAATGTTTAATTATCCGTATAAATATAAAATTTAAAAAATATTATAAAATCTAAAAAATAAATTATAATTTTTTAATTAACTAATTATATATAAAAATTTAATATTAGCATAATTTTATTATAAATAATTTCATATCACATAATTTTATAATTAAAGTAAAATATTATAAATATATAATTAAAATTTTAATAAAATATAATTAATATATAATCAAGTTCGGATAATGAGTACCAATATTCTATACCCTAACTCATTTCCTGAATTGAATGATATCTGATCTAACAACTAAAGTAACAGAGAACTATGGGTCGAATGTTGAATCGATGATTTAGTTCATGAATCAAATTAAAATCGAGAAAATCGGTTTATAATTAGAACTAAGATCGATTTATAAGGATTTAATTTAAGTTCATGATTTTTTGAATTGAAATTGGCGGTTCGAAAGTTAAGCCGTGAAAAATGAAAAAATAAAAATTAATATATTATAAAAATATATATATATATTATTAATACATATATTAATTTTTAATATCTATATATTAAAATATATATATATAACTTTAAGTTCAAAATTAAAATCTTAGAATTAATTTTTTTTTAAATTTTTTTTCTTGCACTTTAATTACTTGAGTGAATAAAGAGAATTTATATAGCGACCGATTAACTTGAGATTAAGATTTTATTGATTTGAGTTGAGTTGAATTCAATTGCAATATTAAATATTAAAAGTTATGTAGTTAAATACATATAGTAATTATGAAAAAATTATATTTGCAAAAACTTATCATTATTAATATTATTATTATTAATGTGTTATTATTTTTAATAATTAATATTATTTGATTTAACTTAATTAATATTATAAAATTTATAATTCAAGTGTTTAATCTCATGAAAAGTATTATTAATTATATATATATTAATATTACATTGGAAATGGGAGAATCGAAGGTCTATTGACTCCAAAAGATGTGCACTTACTGCTAGACTATATCTCGGTATTCATTATTAATTATAATTACTTTTATTAAAATATAAACAAAAGAAAAATTAGTTTAAATCAATAGTTTAAACCGAAATCAGAACCGAAGTTGGGCTGTCGTTTAAGAGCATGAACATTAACCGAATTAGCTCTTACCGGTTAAGATTAAGATTCATGACTACCATAAAATCGAAACTGGTGCTTTCAATTATTTTAACCATGACTATAGTTAGATTGAAGTCATACTTTGCAAGTAAATAAGCACTACCATTTGCCAATCTAGACTTAAAAACCAAACTAGAGTTAAGTAAGGATTGTAAATAGATAAGAACAATCATATGTTAATAGACCAAAATAAGAACTATCAATAGGCCTTCTATTAACAGCATTAACTAACGCTAAACAATCACACTCTAGAATAACATTGCTCAAATGTAAAGACTTTAACCATGATAATGCCTCTTTGCAAGCAATAGCCTCTGCAATAGTTGGATTTGTGGTCCCATGCTTGATCCACTTCTAGCCACTACCAGTCCACCCGTAGAGTCTCTTAAAATACAACCAAAGGCTAAGATATCTTTTTCACCGCATAAACCCGCATCAAAATTACACTTAAAAAATCAAATGGTGGAGGTTCCCATTTTACTATAGTAGCAATGGGAGGATCTACTCTCCTTCCTCTAATTTGCCTTTGGACTGACCGCCAATGAAGAACAAAAAATTGTGCAAATTGAAAGACTTCCTCCAATTTAAATTTTAATTTAGTTTATTAGTAAAAATAATTTACTCAATCAATCAATTGTAAACCCCTAAACACGGGACAAGAAATAATTGATAAAGTGAGTATTTTTTTTTTCTTTTCTATTATGTATTTTTTATATATATCTTGGGACTATACATAGCAATTGGGCCGGGCTAAAATCCATTCTGCCTATAATTTTTTCATATCATATCGTGCTGGCCCAAAAAAATTAATCGCATCATGCCATACCGGCCTGAAAAATTAATTGTGGTGGGTCGGGCAGCCTATTGGACTAACCCAATTTTTTCACACAAAATTTACTACTATTTTTTTAAAAAATAAATTATATACAAAACTTGATAAAAAAAATAAAAAATATTAATTGATAAAAATATAATTATATATAATTGATAAAAAATAAAAATAACATATAATTTATGTGGTTCAGCATAAAAAGGTCTATATCCACGAGAAGGAAAATATTATTTATTTATTTATCAAAATATTACTGATGCGTGCCGTTAGCTATATGCAATTACCGCAAGTGCACGGGTCGCTCAAGTAATATAGTAGTGAGTGAGTGTCGTTCCTTGGGGACAAGGCCAAGTACTAGTGCAAATCTTAATCGTTGTTTAGTGAATTAATAGTTGTGTGATGCGTTGTAACTAAAATCAACTAATTAATGAATGAAAGGAAATTAAATGATGTGCACAAAAGATTTATAATGATATTAATAGAACTATCCAGATATTGAATCCCCCTAGCCTCAATAATATTTATAAACAATCCATTCAACTAAATCGTTTAATCAAATTGAATTGGCATTCCTCTAACTTAGATTAAAGCCTCTCTCGAGTGGATTAATCCCTAATTACTAAGTAGAGTGCCGGAATCTCTTCTCAAAACTCAATTAAATAGGTCATGCATTAAGGACAAGGAACTATAAACCAAAGGATCTTGTAGGTCTATCTCTAGCACCCCAATCAATCCTCAATCCTTATGAGTATTCAATTCACATCAAGCTTTCTCAAGTCAATAATATGAAAATAATAACCAATCAACAAGCATGCTATTATCAATTGGAAATAACAACAAGTATCATAAGAATAAAACAACTCAATTAATTGATTCAACTGAATACAATTGTTTTAATTCATACAAATTGGCTAGGGTTCATCAATATCTAGATAGAGAAAGGTTTAGTTCATATTAACAGCTACAAAAACAGAGTAAGATAAATGAGTAAGAGAAACCAAATAATTCATGGCAGTGAATCTGTATTTCTTCACTTGAGCTCTTGATTCTTGGTTTAGGACTTGAGTATGGTGTTGTTCTTCCTTTAATCTCAGCTCAAGACCCTTCTCCTTGCTCCAGCAGATGGCTCTTCCTTCTCTTCTTTCTTATCTGTTTCCAGCAATGCTCCAGCAAAAACTGCTGTTCTTCTCCCCCTCTTCTCTTTTTATTTTCCTCCAAATCTCTAGCCCATGCTTCCAGCTCACTAATCCCATCCATTGTCTACCACTTTCCCTTGGTTCATCACTATTTTCCCTGATTTAGGCAAGCTCTCCTTTTCTTGTTCTTTCTTTTTGACAAAGGCCAGCTATTGTCCCCCACTTATTCCCCAATCAGTGCAAAGAATCTCACTTTTCGACAGGTGACACGACCACTGACACGCCCGTGTTCCTGGGCGTGTTACAGGCACTGTGATCTTGAACCAAAGGCACGTCCACTGACACGCCCATGTTCCAGGGCGTGTCATAGCTACTGTAAGTCTGAATAAAAGGCACGTTCCTTGGCACGCCCGTGGTCCCGGGCGTGTGACAGCTACTGTGAGTCTGGATGAATTACACGCTCATTGACACGCCCGTGGTCCTGGGCGTGTCGCAGCTACTGTGACTTTGGGTAAATAGCACGATCATGAGCACGCCCGTGGTCCTGGGCGTGTTGAAGCTACTATGACTCTGGACAAATGGCACGTTTGGTGACACGCCTATGCAACTGGGCGTGTCATATCCACTGAATGTAGTAACAGGGGCACGCCTAACAACACGCCCGTGTTCGTGGGCGTGTCCATTGGCTGATTTTGCTTTTCTTTCTTCTACTTTCATCCGTAATTGCTCCGAAATGACCAAAAGCCTCAATTTATCGAGAATTCCTGAAATTATTCTTAAATTGCACTTTAAACAAACAAATTAAACTCAATTTGATAATAATCATATTAAGAAATGGGAATAAAATATCATTAATTGTATACTTATCAATTACAAATTAAAAAATAAATTATATCAATAATTTTAAACAACTTATACTATATTTTAATCTCATCGAAATTAGATATGTCTAAATGGAGGAGATTTTATTGTCTATACTCCACATCAAACTAATCTTTTAAAATTATGCACACTTCAAATAATTTAGTTGATAAACGAGCCCTCTTATTATCTTGCACTCTTTGACCTGTACTAAAATAATTTTCTGATACAAACTGTGAATGCTAGAGGAGTAAGTTGATCGCATGCCATAGGAGAAAGCATAGGCCAAGATTTCTCATTTTGTTTTCACCATGATAAAATATTTATATTTTCTAAATCTTCTGACGAAAAAATTATTTTTTTGTAAATAAAATTAAATTTTATTAAAATTAGTATTAAAATAATATTGTGTATAATTTTGATTTATTTTTGTATAATTTTAATTTATTTTTGCAAGCCATATTTTTTATGTGTTGCCAATATTAGAAAAATTAGATTGTGTTATATCTTGTGTTGGCTAATTTATTTCACTATCATATAATAAACATACTTTATATGATTTATCATTAATTTCAGCTATGAAACCCATTGAATCTCTTTTTACGTTCATATTATTATAATAACTTTCAAGTAAAATTTATACCTCATGAATTTTAATTCTAAGATACATTATTGCAACCAAACTATATATAATAGGTATATCTTTTCAATATTTAGTAAATTTTTCTTCCATTAACTCGCAAATTTCTTTGAATTTTTCTTTATTTCTAAATTTCAAAAAAAACATTATTGAGTTCAAATAAATTAGAAAGAATAGTACAAAAAATGATATAATATATACTAAAAAATAATTTATAGTAGTATAAAATGGTTCTAAAAGATCTAAAAAGAAAGATATCGTCTTCCAATCATTATCTAATAAATAATTATTTTAATTATTCATTTTTTCATTGCAAAACATATTAATTAAATCTTTATAAGAAAAATAATTTTTTAACATTAAAACACTTCACAAATCACAACAATAACAATAATTAAAATAGTAATAATAATGTAACAAATTAAAAAATAATAACAATAATGTAATACAAATTAAAAATAATAATAATAATAATTTAACATATAAACTATAATTAATTAATTAAATCAAATAAATAAATATTACACTAAAAATAAAATAACAATTAAACAATAAATTTTAAATAAACTTACTTGATAATTTCAATATTAGAGAATTGAAGAATTTAGAGAGAACTACATCTAACCAAATAACATAATTTACTTTATAATAATCATCACTATTTTAAATTTAACCCATGAGCCCACTAATTATGCATGACTAATACATCTCATCATTCACCCTCAAACATCAGTAACAACTACATCTAACTAAATAACAGAACTAAAAAGATAGATAAATAAATAAAGAAATATCATGCAGAGTTTTAAGATGTAACAATTATAAGATAGTTATATAATGATATATATAAAAAAAAATAACACTCATGCCGAGAAAAAAGAAAGGCATATAATCTGAATAAGCAGTACTTCTATACATAACCTGCAACATGAAAAAAAATGGTGAACAAGAATAAGTGTTCGACTCAATAAATTATATAGTAATTAATATAATACAACTATCCCATGCATAACGTGCTCATACAAATGTCAATCAACTAATAAATCACATAAGCAAGCAAGGATATGAGTAAGTCAATGGGGCATTAAACCTCAAACTGGAGAGTCTATCCCCCTATCTAGCTCTCTTAGTCCATACATTTCTCTTAGAATCTAATACATAGGGTCCGTCGTCACAGTCGTAGCCAAGCAGCACTACCCGACTAACAAGCAGTGCTGAGTATGAAAATGTCCCCTCCATCAAGCCAGTTTTAATCTCAATATATATTATCCTCATATTATAATTCGTATCCCAGATCATGTGTGGTCTCACATCATCCTAACTCTATCTGGCATCGCATATTATATACATTAACTACAACCAACTCATATTCAACACACATTATGTTTATAACAATAATATTTGTGCATATATTGAACAAACAGTCGATGCATTTATGCAAATGTAATTATGAACATAAATTAGGGGCGCGAGGTATTATATTATTTTATATAACTCACAGTTTACGGAAATCCAACGATTTTTCTTAGAATATTTAATTGAAAATAGAAGATACCTAAAAATATTTTCAACCAAAAATAAAAACTATTAAAATATAGACAAATACAACTCTAGAGATTCTATCAAAATTTCGGCAGAATCTCCTCTATAACTAGAATATTTTTTCCTGAAACAAAACAAGAAAATACTTTTAAATAACCCACAACAATCAACATCAATCTAATTATCCCATTTGAGCCACCATCACAATTCTCAACAACTCAAATATAAGCCCAACGTAGATCTGATAAATACAATAGTAATAGTTTATTAAATTAATGTTAATCTTATTTTTTTAATTTATTAACAAAATATTAACTTAAAATTTTAAGATATATGCTAATTTAATTTTAAATAATTCTTAGAAAATTATTTTATAATCGTTTCTCAATTATAATTAATTACCATATAATTTATTTACCTCACTTTATAAAAATAACTTAATTATTTTAATTGTAAAAATACTAATTTTAATCAAATAATTAGTTTTATAAAATTTTAAACATAATACTTTAATCATTTAATTTAATTACTTAATATTATATTAACTTATTTAATAGATAATAATTAACTCAATTAAAATTATAATTTTTAAATTATAAATCTTTATATAAAATTATAATATAATTTAATCAAACTAATTCAATATTTTTTCATAATTAATAAACAATAATTATAATTTATCAATTTATTTTAATCAATTTTTCATTTAATTTATACTAATTAATAAAATGTTTCATTAATTATAACTAATTAAGATTATATATATGTTAAATATATATTTTAATTCTATAAGTAATTACTTAACAATTAATTAGTTTTAATTAACACATTCAAAATATCTAGATTTTTAATCTATTAAACTATCAATCATTAATTATATATATATATTTTTTTCTTTAATTATATCTAAAATTATTAATCATAACTCATAATTCATTTTATTATCTAATTATAAATTTCTACCAATTAAATACTAAAAATTTATAACAATTAACCTTCAATTATTCATTATTTATTATATTTTTTACTATTTTTTATCATCGTCGGAATAGTATCGCCGTCGCCGAAATAGTATCATCGTCGCAAGAAAAATGACAGGATTTGGGCAAGCCTAAAATGTGCTCTAAAATTATAAATAATATACCAAAATGAAGCTTAAGAAGAGTGAATTTCAAAAATATCAATTTTTCCATGAAAGGAGATCAAAAAATGATTGAAAATCTCGTCACAAGCTCTAGGGAAGCGGACTATTCGGACAGCGCAATCTTAGTGGCATTAGACTTGTCGGACGGTGGGCTTTCCAATGGTGTGGGAGGTATCGATAAATCATAGTCGAATGGCGGTAGATAGGAGAAAAATCGATCCGCCCTTCTCTGCCTCTCACTTTCTCTCTCATCATTTTATCTCTTTTCCTCTTTTCTTATTTTTCTATTTCCTTCCTTTTTTTTCTCTTTCTCTTATAAATACAAATGTATATATATTTAATTTTAATTTTTTATTTTCTCTTCTTTTTTAAATATTCTATTTAATTAATAATATTATTATTCTCATCATTTTTTAATATTTTTCAAAAATAATTTAAAATTTGGATTATTTCAATCTTTCCTACTTTTAAAAATTCGTCCTCGAATTTTCAAACTAAGAAAAATGCTCAAGTGAAAAGTCAAATTATTCACGCTTTCCTGCACACTCTAATATATTATCCTTAAGAATCACATTTAATATTCTTAATTTAACTAATCTGTCACCTTAAAAATCTTACATGGCTATATCTACAATTGACTTCAAAACGCTAATTAGCCATTTTAAACATAACTCTCAATTTACTGATTAATCATGTCACTACTTTACAATCCAAATGAGGTTATGTTTAAAGATAACACAAATATAGTAACATCATTTATTTATCTCCATACTTTCAATTCTTGTAACTTAATCTAAATACCTCTTTTAATAGATTCCTTTCAAATAATATTTTATGTCTATCACCTTTAAATTTTTACATTTTAAAACATATCAATTTAGTTACACTTCAATTAATCACTTCAAATTTACATACTTGAATTATTCTAAAAACTTCAACAATTTGTATAGTCTCTAAATCACAATCTTACTTAATAAATTTCGCTTTTAACCTAAAATTATCACGATATGTAAACAACTTGCTTACAAAATCTTAACAAAATTTTAAAATATATAGCCACCTTAATAGTTAGCATTTTATAAACTCTAAAATTTTGTTTTGTTTTAATCTCAACTGAACATCTTGTCTTCTTTCTTTTCTACCTTAGAAAATCAAATCAATTTAATCCAAAATAGATTTTTTTCAATAAATTCAAATATCAAATCCAATTTATTATCATTAACTCATCAAAGTCAAAACTCCAATTTAATTTATTAATTTATTCAATTGAATCTTAGAATATAAATTACTCATTTCTACTAACGATGTTCTTGTACCATATTGATCCCAATTAAATTGATAACATTATTATATATATATATATATATATTCATCTAGCTCAACTCAAAAGCTTACTGTATTCCATCATTCTCTATCACTTCGATTAGTCAGCGTACTATATGTGTAACACCCCCTACATAGTCCATACACTTACCTACATAGGAGATGTCACCTAACATTCACAATTGCTCTATATATATGTCTATGTATGTACTAAAGAAATAAAGTCATAAAACCTTTAAGCAGTAATGCAACTCTTAAGCTTTATATAGAACACATATATCCATATATTTATAAAGAACTCTTAAAAGACTTACATTATTATCAAATTCTCAAACTACTCTCAAACTAATACAACTGTCATACAAAATTATAAAGATTTGCTATGTGAACCATAACAAGTACAATATTTACAATATTGTTCATTGAACCTTGATGATGTAGTTGATCAAGAACGTAAGCCTCTCACTCTGCGGTCTCAACTCTCCTTGTTTGATCTGCGCGTCAAAAAATAATTCTAACATGCTAAGTAAAGCTTAGTGGTGCTTATGTATTTATAATATGCAAGAAAATTTAATAAAAAGAGGTCTACCGATTAAATAATTTAGAAACATTGAATTGCATTACTTTTCGAATGTTAAATAAAGAAATTAACTAAATTCATTGTAAATTGAAATACTAAGCACAATTAGATTCAGAATTGAGTCATTTATCAACAATTGAATAACACATTATTTTCATTATATATAACTATGTTAATTATGCCCATACACACTGAACTCAGATTCTAGATTTGTATAACGGGTCACTGATGGCAATTTAATGCCACTGTATAGAATTTTGGCCAATGGCCCACTATGACACGAATGCCCACTGAGTATGATGACACAAAGTGTCTATTGATGGCACAGAGTGCCCACTATCACTTTGGATTTTCTCCCTTTGGCTAGCCATTCAATCCCAAGCTAGATCTAAAATCAATATGTTTTGGGCAATTCATTAGTTTTTAACTAACATTCAATTATGTATAGCACCACAATGAAACAATTCTTTGATTAACACTTAGTATCACACATATTTATCATATATTCAAAATAAATTTACTACACTATTTGTTAGGATTAATTTCAAACATTCTTTACATCTTAAGACCTTACAGTCATTTAAAAAGACAAGAATAAGATCCATTTTGGGCAAATTTCTTCAAGTGACACGCCCAATGACATGGCCGTGTTACTGAGCGTGTCTTTTGCCTATTTTACAGTAGCTTTGACAAGCCCACTGACATGGGCGTATCACTGGGCGTGTCATTTATTTTACAATTCAGTAACTGTGACACACCTACTGACATGGGCGTGTCACTGGCCATGTCAGGCAAAAATTCTGCATTTTGCACACTTAACCATTTTAATTCAACATATTCAAAATCTATGATAATAATGAATCAAATCCAAAATTTTTTAACATAAAAGAGTCTACATCTAATATTTTACTCAAACTTCAATTAATCAAACCTTCAAATATCACTTTTGGCTTAAACAACATCAAAATACCCAATTCTTATAAAGATTGACTTAAGAATCAAACTCACCACATATAAGTTCTTTTAATTCATTTTTCACTCATCAATCCATGTAATCAATATTTGTAAGAAATAATTCATTATAAATGACTCAATCAATCAATTCAAACATTCAAACTCATAGAAATTCAATTATTTTCAAAGTATAATACGTAGGCACATACCTCTTCAAACTCTTCTTTTTTTCTTTAATCACTTGTTGATAATCTCAACTTTTTGAACTTAGAGGGTGTTTTTCAAAACTGGAGCTTTTCAACTTATTATGAATAAGTGATTTTTAGATTATAATCAGATTAAAAATAAGCAGTTAAGCATTTCTGTAAACTAGTTAATAATCAGCTGATAATCAGTTTATAATCAGTTAAGTATTTCTGTAAAATCAGCTTATAATCAGTTTTTAATTGCAGAAACTGTCAAAATGACTAAACTGTCCTTGAGTTTATTTATTGTATAAAAATAATTTTTTAAATGTCAATTCAAAATTTATTTTGCAATAATAATAATAATAATCATAATCATAAATTTTATTTAATAATAATAATATTGGTGTTATCAATAAATTATACGAATAAAAAACTACCATGTAAATATTACCAAATTAATTAGAATCCTAAAAATATTAATTAGAATCCTAAAAATAAAAGAATTTTGATGGGAACTAAAGTATATAGGGTGGATAAATTTGGAATATTGAAGATTAGGTAGGGATAGTATGATCTTTTACTTGGTCAAAACTGCTTAAAAAATAAGTGCTTAAAAAAAAGTAGCAAAACCCAACTTTTAAAAAACTGATTAAAATCAGATTATAATCTACTATTTAAGTTTTCAGAAACACTTAAATAAACAACTTATAATCTAAAAACTGCTTATAATCAGTTTTGATCAGCTTTTAAGTTTTGAGAAACACCATCTTAATCTTCTCAAAACTTATATCTAAACATTGTTTGCTCTTTGTTTTTTTTATCAAAATCTTGAAAGGAAGAAGGCAAGAAAGACTTTTGATGGTGAAGGTGGTGCTGAACGTGAATGATGAAGAGAGAAAAGAAATTTCTACACTCTTACACCTGTCCACACACTCTTACACCTGCCTACACACACGCACACACACATATATATATAGTTTAATCTAGTATGAACAATCTCATCTTAGGTATGGTGCACCCTCTTTCTTAACTGTTGATTCTAATTCGATTTTAACTCTCATAAGACTGTAAAAATAATTAATTGCTTTGGTAAAATTTTGAGATCCACTATTTACATTACTTATCCATATCACTTATATCACAATTCTCTATTAATTATCACTATTAATTTAAAAGTTTAGTATCTAAAATTTTAAACATTACAATATGTCATTCTCAAATTCTTGAATATAACTCTAACAACATTATAGCTTACCTTTATTATCCATCCAAAATATTTATTTTTCTAATATGTTTAAATTCCTATATCACAAATATATTGACATTCAAACTCATCATACACTATCCATTATCAAAATTTAAGTTTAATCTGTCTTTATAATTCATAATTATTACATGTCATTTTATTCAATGTCAAGTTCTAATGCTATCATTGATTTACAGATCCAAAATTACTATACATACATATCTTCAACCCCTTAGGCTCCACAAGTAAAATCAAACATGTCACAATTGAATACGTTATTCATACTCTAATTATCCCATGTGTTATACTTCATAGATTGAATACTCTAATTATCCCATGTGTTATAATTTCACTTAGATTCTATTTTCTTACTCAATCATCGTTCAAATAAGAATTTAAATCTATCCTGAATCAATTATCTTATGTTTTAACTTACTAGGTATGCTTAAAGAACTACTCAGAGTCCAACATTTTATGCATTCAATAGAAAAGACATAAGTCATGATATACAACCTCTTAACACAATGTACATACATGTGACAACCGTTGAATCACAACCCATGGATAATGCTGAATTTAAGGCAATAGAGGCTCAATAAAAAATAAAGAGGAATCCTGTACTCCGCATGATATATGAATAGACCAAATAGAAATCTTTCAATAATAGACATACTACAGGCTACAAGATCTTTGCTCTGATTCTAACTTTGTCATGACACTACCTGAGGGCACGTGACCGATACTAGGGAACGAAAAAAGCACACGGCTTCCAGAACCCATAGTAAGCCTGAAACTCATTTCCTAATAAATCTAGATTATAATAATCATCACTATTTTAAATTTGACCCATGAGCCCACTAATTATGCATGGCTAATACACCTAATCATTCGCCCTCAAACATCAGTAACAACCATATCTAACCAAATAACATAACTAAAAAGATAGATAAATAAGGAAAGAAAAATCATACGGAGTTCTAAGATGCAACAATTATAAGATAGTTATACAATGATATATATATATATATAGAAAAATAAAATGTCTGCCAATGAAAAAGAAAGGCAGGTAATGAGCATATTTGTCTGAATAAGCAGTACTGCTATACTGCTATACCCAACCTGCAATATTTGTTGATATGATCATGTCAGGATGGGTTGATATGATCTTGTCAGACAATCAAATCTTACCGTTGGAATTAGCCGTTAGAGAAATATTTGAGTTGTGCGACCGCACAATGCATCTCAACAACTAATTGAGTGGAAGACAAGTGCTAAATATGTTGGAACTACTTCAAACGGTTATTTCAAGTCCTAATGGGTATAAATACCATAAGAAACCTCTTGTTTGAGGGTAATTGTAATTGATATAGCCAAGACAAACTACTTTCAATTTTTTATATTATAATTAACATTTGTATTGATTGTGTATTGGGTGTGAGCATCAAAAAAATAATTGTAAATTGAGTGTTAGCTTTGAAACACTTAAGTTTTAGAGTGAGCCTTGGGAAAAACTCTTGTAAGGGTTATGAGGATTAAACTCAAACCTTATAAAAGTTGGGTGTGAGCTTGTGAAAATATCAAGTTAGAGTTAAGCTTGTAAAAACTCAAGATTAGTGAAATCTCAACAAGTTGTTAAGGAAGTGGATGTAGAATCAAGGTAATCCATACCATTATAAACTCTTTGTATGCATTATTCTTTACTTTACTCCATCTTCATCTTGATTTTCTTGTTGCTTTAAAATTTTAATTTATCATCACTACTCCAATCAACCAATTCACCCCTGCTCCTGATTGCTAGTTTGGGACAACAATTGATATCAAAGCATATAAATTTTAAGAATCTTAATTGTGAAATTTGATCCACAATGACAGCCACTCCATCAACTAACACCTTTACATCAATTTCTTCTTATTCCACAATTGCTCAATCTCATGGAAACTTAAACTTTCATCTTAGACCATATTTTGATGGAACCGATTACTCCTATTAGAAATATAAAATGTATTTATTTCTTGATAGTGAGGGAATTAAACTTTGAAAACATATGCTAAATGAGTGAAAACCTCCAACTCATGAGGTTAACGGTGCCCAAGTGTCTCTTCCTAAAACACAATGGAGTGATGCTCAAGAAAGGGCTCTTTACTAAAATAATAGGGTAGCCTCTATCTTGATGAACTCAATGTCAAGAGAATAAGGTGGAAGAATCCAACATCTTACTTGTACATATAGCAAAATATTAAGGGCATATAGTTAATGACCTTAATATTAAGCAACATCTTACTTGTACATATAGTCCAACATTTATTGCTAATGACCTAAAGAAATATGGTAAGATCTACGATCAATTTTATATTAATAGCAAAATATTAAGGGCATTTAAAGCCAAGAAGAGTTTTGAGTCTAAGGCTTCTTCAATTGAAGAAGCTCATGACCTTAGCTCTTTGAGAACCAATGAGCTTGTGGAAAAACTACTTATTTTTAAATTGCACACTGAAAAGAAAGATGACTAAGGTGAGACAGATAAGAGGAAAGAATAGCTCTCAAAGCCATCAAAGAAGTTGAGAGCTCAAGTAATGAAAATAGTCACGATGATGAAGAAATGGCTATGCTATCTAGAAGAATAAGTGATTGAAAGAGAAAGAGAAGGCTTCAAGCCAACAAAGGTACATTTTCTAAATTCTCTTTCAAAGATAAAGAGAAAAAGAATGAAGTAAAATGCTATGAATGTGGCAAAATGAGTCACATCAAATCAGATTGCTTCAAATTGAAAAATAAGAAAAAGTGGGATAAGGAAAAGAAGAAATCACTCAAAACCATATGGGATGATGATTCCTCAAGTGAAGAAGAAAAGGAAGAATAGCAAGGAATTGCAAATTTATATCTCATGGCTATTGGGCTTGATGATCACACCAATAAGGTAGGTACTCAATCCTTGAACTTGAATGCATATAATGATAATGTTGACGATGCCTTAGATGATAGTGACCTAATTGAGCATATGAATCTTACATTAGAAAAATATTTCTTTAAAATGAAATTCTACAAAGACAAATGGTCTAAGCTAGAAAAGAACTTTGTATCTCTAAAAAATTCTACCTTAGAATTAAAAAATTCAAATGAACAATTGTTGAAGTTAATGGATGAGATGTCAAAAAATTCATCTAGCCTGGAGAAAATTTGTAAAGAAAATGATATTTTGAAAGGAGAAATAAGTGAATTTAAGATCTCTATATCAAAATTTTACAAAGGAAAAGAAGCCTTAGATACTATGATTAGTAATCAAAGGTCACCTTCTTTAAAACATGGCTTAGGGTTCAATGGCTCATTTACCACTACATCTAATGCATCAACATTTATCAAAAACCCTACAACTCAAACCTCTAGTGTTAAAGTTATAAAAAAATAAAAAAGCAACACCACGCCTAAAAATCCTAAAAGGAATATATTAGGTTCACAAGGCTCTAGAACTAAGGTTTCAAGAGCAAACCACGCATATATGTATACAAGGCATGCATATGGACACAAAAATGCATAAAATAATTTCATTCAATGCACACTTGCAATTGTGCACATGGTACATTAAATTTCAATAAAAGAATGCAAAAACATAAAATATTATATCAATATCATTAATTGTATAAAGTTTGGTCATAAAAGTACCTTTTGCTACATTAGAAAGGCTCATCTCAAATTAGAGGGCCCTTCTACTACTAACCCCCCAGGGTCCAAGTACATTTGTGTACTTAAAAGAAGATAAAATGATTGTGTTGTAGGTATGCCTAAGGTCTATTATCAAAGAAAGTGTTTGGCTTGTGGATAGTGGATGCTCAAGACACATGACGAGTAATGCAAAACTTTTCACAATTCTCACTTACAAGCAAGGAGATAATGTGACTTTTGAAAATAATGCTAAAGGTAAAATTATTGGCATTGGTTTCATTGGCATATTTGGCAAAAATATGATTGATAATGTATGGCTTATTGATGGTTTGAAATATAATTTGCTTAGTGTGAGTCAATTATGTGATAAAGGATAAAATATAAATTTTGATTCTAAAAGATGTAAAGTTACTTCTTCCAATGGTGAACTTGCATTCTAAGGAGTTAGAATTAGCAATACTTATAAAATTGACTTATATTCTAATAATACTTTTGAATGTCTAATTACCATTAGTAATGATGCTTGGATTTGGCTAGAAGACTAGGTCATGTTAGTATGGATCAATTACAATGCATTAGTAAGGAAGAGCTTATAGATGGACTCCCCAAAATAAAATTCAATAAAGATAAAATTTGTGAACATTATCAATTTGAAAAACAACATAAGAGTTCATTTAAAACAAAAAAAAATATTGTAAGCACATCTAGACCTCTATAATTAATTCATTTGGATTTATTTGGTCCAAATAAAGTTGCTAGTCTAGGAGACAAGTTATATGTATTTGTGCTTGTTGATGATTACTCAAGATTTACATTGGTTAATTTCTTAGCTCAAAAGGATGAGACTTTCAACCATTTTAAAATTTTTGCAAAAAGAATTCAAAATGAAAAAAGTTTTGTTATATCTTCTATTAGAAGTGACCATGGCAAAGAATTTGAAAATAAAAGTTTTGAAAATTTTTACAATGAGTATGAGATCTCACATAATTTTTTGGCTTCTAGAACACCATAACAAAATGGTGTAGTTAAAATAAAAAATAGAATATTGGTAGAAATGACTAAAACAATGCTTAATGAGTATAATTTACTTCTTACTTTTGGGCAGAAGCCGTTAATACCGCATGTTATATTTTCAATCATGTTTACAAAAGGCCTTTGATAAATAAAACCTCTTATGAGCTTTGGAATGGAAGAAACCCCAAAATTTCATACCTTAGAGTATTTGGATGCAAATGCTTCATATTGAATACCAAGGATAATCTTGAAAAATGCTCATCCAAATTGGATGAAGGTATAGTTTTAGGGTTATCTTCTAGCAAATCATATAGAGTATTTAATAAGAAAATACTAGTAGTTGAAGAATCAATGCATATTATCTTTGATGAATCCTCTAAGATTAATCAAAGGAAAGGTAGTGCTCTTAAAGATTTTGCATGTACATTTGAAGAACATGAGACAAACAATGTTCTAAAGGACAATCAAAATGAGATTGATACAAGAATGGAACAGCCTCAAGAACTACCCAAAGATTGGAAATATAAGAATGGCCATCCAAAAGAACTTATTATTGGTGATACTTCAAAAGGAGTAACTACTAGATTTAAATTTAAATACTTAGATTCTAATATTGCCTTTATTTCTCAAATTGAGCCAATGACCATTGAGGAGGCTCTTAGTGATGAATATTGGGTGATTGCCATGCAAGATGAACTCAACCAATTTGAAAGAAATAAAGTGTGAAACTTGTTCCTAGGCCTAAAGATAATCCAATTATAGGATGCAAATGGGTATATAGGAATAAGCTTGATGAAGATGGTCTCATTACTAGAAGCAAAGCTAGATTTGTAGCCAAAAGACTATAACCAAAAGGAAGACATTGACTATGATGAGACATTTACCCCCGTTGCTAAGCTAGAAGCTATTAGAATTTTGTTTGCATTTTCTTGTCATATAAATTTTAAACTTTTTCAAATAGATGTCAAAAGTGCATTTCTAAATGGATTTATAAATGCAGAAGTGTATGTCGAATAACCCTCTAGTTTTGAAGACTATAAATTTCCAAGTCATGTTTTCAAACTTAACAAAATACTATATGGATTGAAATAAGTCCCAAGAGTTTGGTACGATAGACTTAGTGCTTATTTGCTAGAAAATGGCTTTTCAAAAGGCAAAGTCGGCACAACTCCCTTTGTTAAAAGAAAAATATATAATATTTTAATTTTATAAATTTATATTGATGACATTATATTTGGTGCTACTAATGAATCTTTGTGCAAAAAATTACTTCTTGTATGACTAGAGAATTTGAAATGAACATGATGGGTGACCTTAAGTTCTTCCTTGGCTTACAAATTAACCAATATGAGAATGAGATCTTCATCAACTAATCCAAAAACACAAAG
The DNA here is from genome assembly GCA_947685225.1 of Garcia nutans. Lineage (NCBI taxonomy): Eukaryota > Viridiplantae > Streptophyta > Magnoliopsida > Malpighiales > Euphorbiaceae > Garcia > Garcia nutans. The sequence continues at coordinate 11,530,874 of CANTUV010000061.1, read as the reverse complement.
AAACTTCTCAAGAAATTTGGAATGGATGGTTGCAAAGTAAGCAAAACTCCAATGAGCACATCTTTAAAACTTGACAAAGATGAAAGTGGTAAGAAAGTGCATGAGAAGAAATATCGAGGTATTATCGGATTACTATTTTACTTAACTGCTTCTAGACCGATATAATGCATAGTATTTTTTGTGTGCTAGATTTTAATCATACCTTAGAAAGTCACATTTGAATGCTACTAAGAGAATTTTAAAATATTTGAGTGGAACATTGCATTTAGGTCTATGGTATCCTATAAACACATCATTTTGACATATTAGGTTTTTTTAATATGATTTTTTTCGGTAGCCTACTAGATAGGAAAAGCACCACCAGAGCATATCATTTTCTTGGTGAATGTCTAGTTTTTTAGTTTAGCAAGAAACAAGTGTCGGTTGCTTTACCTACTGTAGAAACTGTTATTGCATGTTTTTGTTCTATAAGAGTTCTATGGATAGAATAATAATTGCTTAATTATGAAAAAATATTTGATCGCATTCCTATTAAGTGTGATAACACAAGTGCTATTAATTTATCCAAGAATCCCATTCAATATTCTAGGTCAAAATATATAGACATTAAATATCACTTCTTAAGAGATAATGTTCAAAATCATAATGTAGTCTTAGAATTCATAGACACTTAAAATCAATTTGCCGATATCTTTACAAAACTCCTGAATAAAGAAAAATTAAACTTCATAAAATAACACATTGGTATGATTGATGGAAAATCACTTAAATGATCACTCATTAATATCTCTACACCTATTTTGATCATTTAAACTTGTAAAATCAATAGAACTTTCACAACATCCATTCTTGTGGTAGCCCAAAATGCTTGAGTGGTCGCACCTCTAGTCTATGTCTCTTGGGCTCAAGAAATTACTCTTGTGCGAATGCATAACCACTTTATGCGGTCATCCAAATTCAAAATTTTCAAATTTCTTGATCGTTATACATATAGCATGATTGTGCGAGTTCCATTACCTGTAGAGGTTGCAATACTTGTCTTACGGTGGCACAACAGGCTGCGTGACTGCACAATATGTGTAATTGTCAAATTTTTTAAAGTTTGGAACTTGCAAATTTCTGTACATTTTGTCCCCCCCCCCTCTCCCCAACAGTCATAAATGGCTAGTTTTTTCAATTTTGCCTATAAATATCCTCCTTTTGCAGAAAAATACTTCTTTACAAACACTTAAACACATTTTCAAACATTTTTTCATTATGAAGTTTGTAAGCCATGTCAACCTTCTCTCTTCTACTTTTTTATTCTTTCTTCTACATTTCTATTTTATTTTTGTGGGTATCATGGCACCCAAAACTAAGACCTCCAAGAAGAAAGCATCAACCATTGAAAAAGGGAAAGAGATAGTCATTAGTGAGCCACAACCTCAACCCAAATATTTCACTAGAAAGAGTGCCCAACCCCACAAACCAAAATACAAAGCTAAGGATGAAAAGACCAAATACTATATGCTTAAGAAGAAAACCAGTGAGCCCACAAAAATGCCTGCCGAAGGCATGCTTCTTACCCTAAACATCCAAAGTTTGCTCTATGGGTATCTGATAGGATAGGATGGAGACACTTTGCATTCCCTAATGAGCTAGGATACCCTAGCCTCTCAAATGAGTACTCAGTGTCCCTTAGAGTAGAGAAGAAACACAATGCACCCATAGGTTTCTATGGTGTGTACTTTAGGCTCTTTGATCAAGATTTTTCTATCTCTTTAGAGGAGTTTGCTAAGGTTTGGGGTTTCCAAACTCATGGAGCTTTCTCCTATTCCGATAAGGATTTTCCTTTTAAAAAAATTTCATCCTATTGGAGTGAGCTTTCAATTGAAATAGAATATAATAATAGATCCTCCAAAGCCATCCACTTTAGAACTCTCCTTTTTTAGCTCCTTCATAGGATAATCATATACACTATCCATCAAATGAGTGATGGCAATGAGAAAGTCACTCAACGTGACTTATTCTTTTTGTATGCCTTGGAGCACAATAAGACTATCCAATCCACCCGTTTCCTCATTGAATTTTTCATTCATCATGAAAAATATAAGACTGATACATTCTTTCTCTACTCCCAAATTACATAAATCGCTAGCCACTTAGGCCTATTAACTCTTTAAAATCTTACAGCCTTAAGTGATCCCCTTGATCCAGCCACCAACTCAATTAACTTAGACTACCTTGAGTATGCAAGATGCATTCGAAAGATTGATGACCATTATAAATACACTTTTAGTAGCAAAGGAATCATTCAAAGAGAGAGAAAGAGGCCTAGGTACCATATCACTCAAGAAGAAGGAGGAGAACCTACACATGTTGAAGTTGAGCATCCTCCCAAACCAACCAAACCTTTCAAGGAAAAGAGTAAATCTTCTAAAACTTTGAAGCTCCTTCTCAAGACTATCACCTCCCTATGAGATGCAAGAGAAATTTGATCTTCTCCAATGTGAGTTAAGTGAATGGAATGTGAGTGAGCACATTAAGAGCCTCTATAAAGAATCCTCCCAATCCTCACATGCCTATTCTCCTCTCCTTCTATTGATGAAGAGGACTCCACCTCCTCCTCCATCAAGAAAGCGAAAAGAGAAAGTCATTGATTAGTTTCTTAGTTATTTCATTTCTTTTGCATTTGTTTTTATCTTGTCTTGCAATTTCAATTTAATGAAATGATGTTTCCTTTTGCATTTCTCTTCTTGCAAAATATTTTGTTTCCATTTTCTTTTTGCCTTTATCAAAGGGGGATAAGTTATATGAATTGAATAAATCATATAAATTGAATGATTAAATCTTGCAAAAGACAAAGGGTGAGCATTTGAAATAATTAAAAGAAAAAATGAATTAAGGGGGAGCAACTAATAAGAGCTAATAAAAAATATCATAAACAAACAAACAATTAGCACTGGCATCAAAAACTTGCACTTGAATTAAATTGAAACATGCATTGAGTTTGTTTTAAATGTTAAATTTAATTTAATTGCCAAAGTCAAAAAGGTGGAAATTGTTAGACAATTGAACTCTATTTTGATCATTGACAATCAAATTAGTATGCTAACAAGTGTAAACAAGTTTGTTTTTATAGGCACTAAACCCTAACATTTATGCGACCGCCCAACCAACTGAGCAACCATACAAAGGATTAAAATAAAGCCACTAAAGAAATAGAGAAGATCACAGTCTTGACATGCGGTGAAGATGGAATGCGAGCCATTTGTGCGACCGCTTCTCCTTGTTGAGCGACCGAACAAAGCAGTGGCCTAAAAACTCAAAACTTATAAAAGCGATAATGGTCACATTGTGTGGTGCATCCTCAACACATAAACATTTGTGCAACCACCCCACACATTTGCGCGATCGCATAATATATAGACTAAAATCTCAAAACTTATAGAAATAATAGCGAGCGGGGGGTGCAGTTGAGCCAAGATGCAGAAACATCTCTACGACCACTCCACCTTATTGATTGTCTGCACCCTGCCAACAAGTTTGAATTTTAATGCCAAACTTAGTGGATCAATGATAATTGAACACGTGAAAGAAGAAATTCAAATTAAACGATAACAAAGATTGTATGACCACACAAATTACTCGTGCAACTTCAAGACATGGCATGATGGGTTGATATGATCCTGTCAGATAATCAAATCTTATCGTTAGAGTTAGCTGTTAGAGAAATATTTAAATTGTGTGACAGCACAATGCATCTCAACAACTAATTCAGTGGAAGACAAGTGTTAAACATATGGGAACTACTTCAAACGGCTAGTTCAAGTTCTAATGGCTATAAATACTATAAGAAACCTCTTGTTTGAGGATGATTATGATTGATATAGCCAAGACAAACTACTTTCAATTTCTTGTATTACAATTAACATTTGTATTGATTGAGTGTTGGGTGTGAGCATCAAAAACACCATTATAAGTTGAGTGTTAGCTTTAAAACACTTAGGTTTTAGAATGAGCCTTGGGAAAAACTCTTATAAGGGTTGTAAGGATTAAACTCAAACCTTATAAAAGTTGGATGTAAGCTTGTGAAAACACCAAGTTAGAGTTAAGCTTGTAAAAACTCAAGATTAGTGGAACCTTAACAAGTTGTTAAGGAAGTAGACGTAGAATCGAGGTAATCCAAACCACTATAAACTCTTTATATGCATTCTTCTTTACTTTACTCCATCTTCATCTAGATTTTCTTGTTGCTTTAAATTTTAATTTATCATCACTACTCCAATCAGTCAATTCACTCCTCTCTTGGTTGCTAGTTTAGGACAATAATTATTAATTAAATTATTTTTAAAATATTAATTTTAAAGTGTTATTTCATGTATTATACCTTATATATTAATAAAACTTAATTAAAACGATGCAAAAAATGGATCATTATTTCAATTATTCAGTTTGCAATGATTCTTGATGCGGATATAATATAAGAATCAAAACCATCTCATATTATAAAATTCAGTACAATTCGATTTAAAGAAAGTCAAAATTCAATAAATTTTTCAATTCTGGATATTTTCGGCCTAGTTATTTAGATCAGTTTGAAAATTTCTAAGATTCATGATCAGTCTTAGTTGGACCTATATGGGAAGTAATGAATGGCCTTTAACTCTATTTCATTTTTGGCTTCCATTGTAGTAGCACCACAGGTCTTCGATTAAAGGTTCATGGACCATCCTTCAGAACCTTATTCTTCCCTTCCTGAGAGCCAAAATTAAAGTCAAAGATATTCTTCCTCACTAAAGTATTAATTGCAATCCCCAACTCTTCCACCTAGTTAGGGCAAAACGTTCTATCACTCCAAACCCTAGTAAAGCCCCAAATACCCTACCAACTAAGACATTCTTCCACCTCTACAGCTCAAAATCCAACTCAATTATATGAAAAATGCATAACTTTCCTATCATTTATCACTTCTGACGCCACACATCTCAAAGCACATTCCTTATTTCAATCTCTATTTTTTTTCAAATAAGTTCTTGTAAAGCTTGCCTCTCTAAACCAATCCATGTTGCACATCTATCAACTTCTCTAAATCTCCATTTTCCTTTCATCCACTATTAATACCACTCCACACCTGCTTCACTCTATACTACAATAACTACCTTACCCTACAAGTTTCCCATCAATTCCACATTCTCCTTTACTAAATCCTTTACAATTCCCTTCTTTTGATCCTCAGATAGATTACCTGAGAGATTAATTTGACTCATATTTGCTAATTGCAATCACATTCTAAATTTGTTGATCATGATCCAAAATAGAAGCTATGGATTTTTTAGACTTCCTCCCCTTTTTTGAAACATTTCATATGTTAACTAATTAGCCTAATGTGCACCAAGAGAAAAAAAAAAGCATTTATTACCTATCTATTCAATTTTTATTTAATGAATGCAAAGCCAAATTATTTAAATAATCAAGTTAATACATTTAAATTCACTTAATTATCAATGAAAATATATGTCAAGGAAATTCTTTGATTTTTTTAAACATATAAAAAAATAAAAATAAAAATAAATATAATATTTCTTATAGTTAAAACTAAAAGGGAGAAGGTTAAGATTTTTTTACCAATAAATTAAAGGGGAAAATAGAACGAAAAAGAAATGATACTTAACATATAATAAGAGTAAATTGGTTAGGTGCTTCTAATTTATACATATATACCCTCATTCTCCTTATATAAAATACTCAAAGGAAACATGCAACTCCATTTATTATACAAAATAGTCTCATTTGAATGTTTTTTCTATATATCTATTATATAAAAACCGAGAAAAAAGAAAGAAATATAGACTGATATATGTCATTTAAAAAATAGTTGAATCACACTTTGTTAAATATGCCTAAATGGAAATATTATGGAAAATGTGATTAAAAAAATGAAGGGTTAATATGAATTTTAGTGGCCTAATCCTAATTAATAATGAAAGTTTGAAAAACTCAAGCTTCAGAGGGTAAATACTTGAGTAATTATAATTCAAAAAATACTATCAATTAAGAAATTAATAATTAATGAGTGAGAATTTTAAGAGTCAACAACTTTTGCTTATAAACATAAACATCTAAATAAGAATTTTTCAAATCATAAAATTTCATATACAATAATAGTTAATTTTGATTGAAAGAAAATATTTAAATTTTATTTTTTACTTTTTATTTTATTATTATTATTATTATTGCTGTAGCAATGGCTTATTGTGCTCTTGTTATAGTGGTATAAGTAATCTCTTTTTTTTTTTGTTGGGCAAATAAGAGATATATAATGGATAAATAGCAAAAATTAATTCAAAAATAGATAGTAAAATGATATTTTTAATTCTTTAATTATTTATTTATCTATATATTTTTTAATTTTTTAGTATATTAATTTAATTTGTTGGCTATTTTGCGATAAAAAAATTATCAATACAAAAAAATTGATTATACTCATGCACATACGCATATTAAACGGGCTAACAACTAGTTTTGATGAAAGGAAATTACATAGTGTATTAATTTAATTTCCTTTCTACTTTGCGAAAAAAAAAATTATCAATACAAAAAAATTGATTATACTTACGCACATACGCATATTATACGGGCTAGCAACGTGTTTTGATATAGAGGAAATTACATAGTACTAGTTTTTTTTTTTTTTTGCTTTATCTTTATTTTATTTTATTTTATATATATGTTATATTATGTTTTTTATTCATCAATATTTTTTTAATGTCATAATCATGTAAATACATAACATATATATAATATCTACAAAACATTTATAATATATATATAACATCTATTAATATCTACTAAACACATACAAAATATCTATAAAATTTTTTAAATATTTTTTAACTTTATTTTTAATTTTATATTCATATAGTATACACATAATATTTACACAATATCTATATAATATACGCATAATATATACAATAAATATATAATATACACATAATATCTACCAAATATTTATAATATCTATAGCATTTATATAATTTACATAAAATATACACAAAATATCTATTAAATATCTGCACAATGAAATTAATTTTTTTTAATTTTTTTTATATTTATGATGTGTAAATTTTGTTTAAAAATAAATATAAAATAAATGTAATAATTTTTATTGATATATTTTTATTTATTTATTATTTTTATGATTATTATTTGTTATTTTTAATTAAAATTAAAATTTTTCTTTATAAAAATTAAAAAGTTGAGTCATATTTTTAAAAATATCTCACTTATCTCTAAAATAATTTTTTTTAAAAAAATACCTCATTTCTTACTACAAATAATATTTTACTTTAATTTTTTTTTCAAACTTTTTACTATTAGATATATATATTTTTTAATAAAATAATAAAAATTAATATTTTAAATTACATTTTTAATATATAAAATATATTAATTTTTTATAAAAGAAAATTTTTAATTTAATTTACATATAAAAAATAACACTCACAAAAATAATATAAAATTAAAATATATTAATAAAATAAGTTAAATTTATTTTTAAATAGATTTTATATATTATACAAATAAAAAATAAAGTTAAAAAATAATAATTTTATTTTATAGATATTATATGTATGTTGTGTGTATGTTATGTAAATATTTATAGATGTCTATAGATTCTGTGTGTATATTATGTATTTGTTATCTATATTGTATGTATATTTTATATATGTTGTGTATAAATAAAATTAAAAAAATATTAAATATATTGTATTGTATAGATGTTGTGTATATAAAATTAAAAAAAATAAACTTAAAAAATATTAAATATATTGTGTAGATACTATGTATATATTTGATGTATGTTTATGGATGTTGTGTATATTTTGTATATATTATATATATATTGTGTATATGTTTATATATCTTGTGTGTATATATTATAAATATGAGAAAAATAAAATTATTTATAAATAAAAAATCAAAAATAAAACAAAAAATAAAACAAAAAATACAAAAAATACCGTATTTTTATCGTGGAAAAAAAACACGAAACAACATACAAATGAAACAAATCTTCATGCCTCTAAAACTGAAATCCGCATACCCAAAAACATAAAACGTGTAAATTCTCCTTTTTATTTATTTATTTTAGTTTATAATTTTAGTATTTTAAATTTTAATTAATTGAACTCCATTTTTATAATAAAATTATTTTTTATCAATATAAAAATTGACGAAATTAGACATTAAACTCTGCGTATGCTAACAAAGTAAACCGCAAGGCTTGATTTGGAAAAATAAATAAATAAATAAAACCTCCCAAATAAAGTGCCCGAGATGACATGAACTTTTTTTTTGAAAAAAAAAAAATCCTGCAATGGACCTGAATTTCAGTGAAGACATGAAGATGAAAATTATAAAGTTTCAATTTGATTAATTATTTTTCACTTTTTCCCTTGTGAGAGACGTTCTCTCCTTTTTCTTTCCAAAGTTTCTATTTTTCTGGCATTACACACTGTAATGTTGATCGATTATAATTTATATTTTCTTTTTTAAATATTTGTTTATGTATCGACCGATTTACTTTTCATATCTGACCTTTCATATCAGACCTGTTTTCTATTGGGAGATTTGCTCTAGTTGTCATGGAATAGTTAAGTTGTAGATTGCTATTACTTTCTTTGCAATTTATGCTTTTGTGCCTTCCATGGTCTTTTAATCCATTGGAAATGCTCCTGTGTATTTTGTTTTTCTCCTAATATCCTAATATATGATATCATCTCTTTCTAATGAAAAAAATGATTAATTATAGTATCCCAGCATACTAATTGTATTTTTTCTTTATCATTATTGTTTAAAACAGCAATGACAATGGCCTGACAATAAGCACAATTCACTGGTTTTCGAAAGAGCAACTGACAATCTAAAACCAGATCAGCTGCAAACTATCATATTTCACCAAAAAAAAAGGAAAGATTACAAATAGTATGGTCCCTACTCCTCGGATTATCTTTTTTTTTTTTTTTTTTTTTTGAGAATGGAGGATTATCTTCAATTAATTAGTCCAAGAAAAAGAACAAATAAAAAAGGAATACTTTGTCAGTGGCTCCCACCTCCGCTGCACACACTAACCAGATCCATCAGTGTTGAGTACAAGACATCAAGAGGTAAATACCCCAAAAACTTCCTATATTCAGATGCACCATCTGCAATGTCTATATAAAGTTTTTTCTCCTCCACGATACCGTCTGCCATTACCAACCACCAGGAGATGCATCCTTCAGCATCTTCCGGGTCCACATGTGCCACCAGGCTCAATACTTCACCCTGCTCCAACTCAAACGACAAGCTCAGAAAGTCACGGTTTGCTTTTATTCCCACCGTCAGAGCTTCCTCATGAAGCCAGCGGATCACCTGGCTTGCAACCTATCATCAAGGGCCACGACAAGAAATTAAAACAATAGAACTACAAAAGTAAAAAATGCGGATGATTGTTGGACAATCAACTCGACAGGGAAGCAAAACCAATATTTTCATTGATTATAATTTCTGTTATAAAAGACCAAATGAAATGCTTTAAGGTGTTCATAAAATGAACAAGTTCGTTTCTTTGGTCTAGAGTTTGTCTAATACTTTCCCATTATATGTTTAAAACAGTACAGCAAATGATACAGGGTGACCATTTTCTATGTGCTTTGCATAATTAAATTCCTTTCTTGCCTCAATTTTCTGATTCCATTTTGCAAAGCTGGTTTCCATTCCTTCATTTTGAGGTTCTTTTTTTTCCCTCAAATTGAACCAAATCAAAACCATGAATACCCATATACCACAGGCACTAGCTTCAGATAGCAAATTCTGTATAACCCTTTCACATTCTGAGTTGCCTATATAAGGCCCTAAAGATGAGCCAAGAAGACCCTTAAGCCATCAACCCAATTTTTATGATGAGGCAAAATGCAACTATCACATGAATTTCATTTAGCCTTGTAGTATGAGAAAAAACTATAGATCTCAAAATTGTATAGTTGACCGAGAAGCAGCTATTCTAACTTTGTAAGGTTAATTAAGAATACAATTATCAACAGAAAAGCAGTGCAAGTTCTAGAGTAGATTCTTATGTCCATTCCATAACCATAATAACAGGTGATGAAACCAGAAGCTTTAAATGCACAACCTACCTGCTGCAGAATTATCACTGGAAGATCAGCCAAGTCGCAATCATATTTGTTCATAGAACATGTGTCATCAGTATTGCCCTTAAATAGGCCAACAACATTTGAAGCACCTTGCGCTTCAATATTGATGCTATCATCATTTACCACAATCTTAGTTCGAAATTCTGTTTTAACATCACTCTTCATTCTTTTCATATCAGATGTCTGGGAGTGAGAATTTGCATGGAGAATGAACTGAGGAACCCTCATGAATATTGTCCATGAAGATTTCCGATAATGCCAAGTGGGATGAGATACTAAATGGAGATATGGGACCTTGCAAACCTATATAATTTCAGGATTTCTTTTAAACAAAAAAATTACTAGGAAAAAAGTTCAACCAAATATAAAATGCAAAAATAAGCCAGCACAGGAAAATACCACGTTTTCTAGCTCCATAAGAACTTTGTTTGAAAAGATTCTGTGAGCCAGAGTCATGCAGAAATGACCAAGAAGTCCCGACACATCCTTTGCCGGTCCAGATGCACGAATGCCAGTGGAAAGGGGTCTATCCTTTGCTTTTAAAAATACATGCTCATGAAAAATCTGTTGAAGATATATTTCACAACTAACAAGGTTAGGGAACCTTGACTTCTTATGAAGACAGTCGTGTTTATCTCCTGGTAACTTCACTTCATCAAATGTATCTAAAGGTAAAACAGCATTTTCAAAAATTTGGTGACCTCCACCATCAACTGTTTGATCATCCTCATTAGACGGCACAAGGGATATAAATACAGAAGTTCCTGGATTTATGCTCAACTGCAGATAATTTTCTTGAATTCCTGTAACATTGACTCCAAAAGATCGGTTGAATGCTTCACAGTTCACCATATCAAATACCTGGAGCCACGAGAACAAAAAATATGCAAAATTGAAAATCAAGAAGATACACAGAGAAAGGGGGAAGGGGCATCTACCTGCTCATCAAAGATTGCTTGGTGAACACCACGAAGAAGCAAATGTGTTTCTTTTATGCATTCATTATCACTTGCGGACTCTTTCAGTTTCTTTAAAAGGATGATCAGAGGAGCATGAGCTTTTGATTTTAGAGGATTTCTTTACATTTTCATTGGAATGCACACCAATAAAACCAAAATGAAGAGAGCGACGAGAATTTGGAGGTAAATTTATAGCCAGCATGCCAGCTGAATCATGCTCAACGCGAATGGTAGATAGAGAAGTGGGCCGAAATAAAGACACAGAATCATATAATGAATTGTCAAAGAGATCAGTTGTGAAGCCCTCATTGCCAGGAGCAATTGCTGCCATGAGCTGTCGTTTAACTTTCCAGTTTTGCTGCAATCCATCAGCTTGTCAGTGAAAAAGATAGGAAATTATTGAACTTGAATGCTATTTTTCAAGCTCAGTTATAACATGAGTAGTTACAAAGATAATATATATTCTCCACATCCTAATATAAAAGTGCGTGAGTGAAGATAAAGTGACAGGGTCAATTGATGAACCAACTTACAATCTACTAAATTCACTACTAAAAGAAAAATGCAGACACCTGATTAGTGCACCATAAAATTTTGCTTCCCTTTCAATCTGCTGTTCTAAAGCCTTGGCAGACTGCTTGAAATATTTACCAAGATGCTGCAAATGAAACAGAGTAATAAGAAACATTCTAGAAGATTTTGCAAAAATCCAGATAAAAAAATCTCCAGAAATTGTCCTCTCCGATAATAAATCCATGCAGCAGCCCCACAGAAGTAACATTGACCTCATTTGCACGGAAGTAGGTGAATTTTAATGACAGAGAATGCACCAAAGCTGCACACACTTCCTACTAGCCAATCAAAGAGGGGGGGCGGGGGGGGAGGGGAAGGAAAGACAAAACAAATAACAATACCCTGTAACACTGTAGCTTGGTTGCTGCAGAGACTGCAAGGTCAGCCAGATGTTCATTCAGTAATGGCTTTGGCCTGGTCATGCTAGCCACTGTTACAGCATCATTAGCTTCCACCTACACATAAACGTAATCATAATGCAAACTAATTAACATTCATAATGAAAGTATCATCATAGTCATGAACACAATGAATGCAGCCTAAAAGACTAATTCCTAACCCTTAAGGAGTTAGAACTGTATGGTGGAACTAATGGGGTTATAATGGAGGAAAAATTTTCTGAACCGATTTCAAATTCAGTTCAAGTATTTAATCTGGTCCAATTACAAAGGAAACAACAAATTTTCAAGATTTGTGCACAACCAAACCACACATCTATTACCACCTATTAAGCTGTTTCTGAGATATAAGTCCTAAGATGATATACTTCCACATTTACCATTCAGTTTTCCGACTTCTATTCACTCTCCACATTTTCTCAACAATAAAACAAAGCCCAATTTCTACTGTGTCTCAATGCCAATCCAAAGCCACTTGCTTACTATAGGGAAAAAGGTTAATAAAACCATACTACTGTCCGTTCATACTACACCATGCATGTAGTTAATAATTAAACCATATAGATCTTTCTCCAAATTGAACTTCCAGACAATTCAGAATGCAAATACATTGGGGCAAAACAAAAAAGAATAGTAGTAATACATGTAAGGAGATTGTATCTCACAGTATTGATGAGATCAATAATGATAGAGAGTTCCTGGTGAGCTAACTGCAAGTTCTCCATCATGCTCTGCCATGGCCATGGTGTCGTTGAGGAGCTCTCCTTTGAGCAATTCTTCTGCTTCTTTGTCTTCTTCTTTTCCTCGTCTTCTTTTTCCAACGCCCACGCAAAATCTATTCGCCGAATCAACGAAACTCTCTTCTCATCATATCCAATATCGCTGTCATCCAAAACAATGAATGAGCACTACTTCTGAAAATCTACGCCTCCTAAATAAGATTAAATTCAATAAGCTGAAATAAATAAGATTAACTGATTCAATTAGGGTTTAATTTTGGACCAATTTAGCTTTACAGGCACAAATTAATCGATTTAAGCAGTAAAACGAAATTGACTTAAATTATCTGTTTGGGAGCTAAGAACTAACGGAAAATTTATTTTTTAATGTTATTAGATTAAAAAATGTATAGCTTACATTATCAATCATTTCTTAAATATAAATTTATAAAAGCAAAGAGTGAATGTTAGCAAAGGAAAGAACCAAGCGTACGTAGGGAAACTTTCGACGCCATTTTCGTCTATGGATTCCAAGCGCTTGACAGGGAGCTTGTCGAGGGAGATTTCTACTTTCCCGTCCATTACCTCTGAAGATTTTCCTGAGAAAATTTTTGAGGGAAAATAAATTTTTGAAACAAAAAGATAGAAGAACTGGGCTTCAGTTTAAACATTCGAATATTCATTTGCCAGGAGAAATGCTAACTGTAGTTTGGATAGTGATTGTGAAGATAATTTTTTTGTATTTGTTAAAAAATATTTATTATAATATTTTTTTAATTAATAAAAAATTATTTAATAATTATTTTTTAAAATAATTATAGTTAATATTTATCTTTGGTAAAATTATATAACTAACCTAAAAGGCAAATAATTATAAAAAGAGGTATTACCGTATTTAATTTTTTTATTTTTAATTTTTAATTTTTTACTTTTTATATTTTGTTTATTAAAAAAAACAATATCTTTTTTTTTTTCATCTTCTTCATTTTATCTTCTTTCTCTTTCTCTCTCTTTCTTTAAAAATCATGCTTGTCGAAGAATAACAACTAGTATCATCTTTGTCAAATAAATGAAATTTCAAATTTCTTCACTCGTTTTTTTGTCTTTTTTTTTTTTGCTTTCCTTTTGACTTTGAAAAATTAAATTTTAGGTTTATCAATTTTGACTAGAGTCTTTTGATAGGTGTGGCGTTCTCAATAGCTTTAATAGATCCAAAAGGACACGTCACTGGAAGTTTATTGAAATTGATTTTTAGTATTAAAAATGATAGGACTATTCGACTCTAAAATAAACACACTGTCGAAAAAGCATTTTTTATATGACGTCACAATTCAAGAATTCGACCAACCCTTAACTGTGGCAGAGCGAATGTTAGAGTACCCTCATGTGGTGGTCAAGTTATGCTCATAATTGTCTGAAAAAGAGGGCAATTCCATTGTCAGCCTATAAGAAGCTAGAGAAGGAAAAGGTTTATCTAATGTTGCCTGTGAAAAGAGAAAGCCCTCTTCTTTATCGTCAGAGAAAGCCAGAAACGTTCTTCTCACAACAACATCTGTTTTAATATCAAAGTCTATGTTCTCTTCTTCAAAGTTTCTTCCTCTTTTTGCTAGGATTTGCCTTGCATCTTTAGGTATTGAAAAACCCATCACCAAGTTTGTTTTGGAAAAGAAGAAGTCAGCGGTGGAGATGTATGATGAGTCATCGGAATTGTTGCCGAAGCATTTGAGCAGGCAACTTTCTGGGAAAGGATGGAAGCCTAGCTTGGACACAATTAAGGAGAAGAAGGAAGAGAAAAAGATACCATATTGGTTGTTTGATTTCCAAGCTTAATTAATTGGAGAATTTTTTTTTGTAGCCAATTGTTTGCAATTTAAGGAAGAAATGCTTATATAATATTAATGCATGTTAATTTATTAGGTCCATTTGTTAAATTGTATTAGCTGCTTAGATAATTAATTAAGAGATACAAACATGTTTAAACTAATAATTAATCAATTACTTTATCATTAAAATATATAATTATTTTATTATTAAAATGTGAGCACCTAACTGTGTTGGAAACATAAATCCTTTTTAGTAGAAGTTCGAATTTTACATCTAATGATACCCACATATAATTCTCATTATGCTTGTACTATCAGTCTTGAAGAATAATTGTCATGACTTAAGTCTAAGAACACATGACTGGCATTAGGGACAAGAAACACGAGGCTCCAGACTTCTTAGTCAGCCTAAACCATTATAACATCAATCAAAATACCACATCAATCATTCAATACAATATCAAATTATAGAAATTTAATAGTATGAAATTTGTAAAGTTTATAAAGTACAAATCAGTACAATATATAATAAACTACATACTCAATTAATTCATAAATAGATCCACGGTTGAGAAACAGAGACATGGTTATTAAATAAACTACTCTCATAACATATTCTGATGACCTAAAAAAATAGTGAAACAATGATGAGTGTCTCAACTCATTAAGTAATACCGTCTATATGCTAACCTAGTGCCCTAACCTATTCTATCTTAAAGATGCTCATGGATCATGTCAAACATACAATAAAGTAAATAATCATCTAAGGATGAAAATTAATTCACATGAACCACTTTAAATCTTAAATTAGTGAGCTAACCTCAATTGGACAACAAGGGTTGGGTTGTTGCTGGGTCTAGCTGGTGCATATGGTGAGGATTGAGGAAGGCTGGCCATGCCGGAGAAGTGACTTAAGGAGTAGACTTTTGAAGAAAAGACTAAAGGTTAAAATGAGCTAAACTTAAAAAGAGGGCTAAATTTGTAATTTGATGTTTTGAAAAGATAGGGAAAAAACGTTACAAACATGGGGCTCAAACCTCAAATAAGTTAGTATTTAATGGACAGAAATATTATTTACACCTCAGTTACTCTGTTGTAACTTTCATAAATATATATAATATAAAAATTTTATAAATGACGAAGTTTTGGTCAATTAACTGAACCGTTCGGTTTTTGTATATTAAAATGAAAAAACAAAAAAATAAAAACTAAACCTAAACTATCAATTTGATTAACCATAATTTTAGGTTCGATGTGATAAATTTTGGTTTGATTTTTGGTTTAATTGATTTTATTAAGCAGCCCCTAACCTGATCCAGAGTGGTTTAGAAAGTTAGTAGACAAGTTGTTGTACCTTAACTTGACCATACATGATATTTCATACTCCATACAACAATTGAGTCAATTTATGGCTTCCCTAAGGTACATTCCACTACTAAGAAGTCCATTACTAGGTTTTTTATTTACTTAGGTACCTGCTTGATATCTTGGAAAACTAAAAAGTAGCAAATTATGGCTAGATCTTTTACTGAAGCATAATATAGGAGTATGGCTTGTATTATGTGTGAGCTTCAATTTGTTACTTACTCAGAGATTTTCAGTTGCCTATACATCTTCCAGTAGATCTCCACTGTGGTAATCAAGCTACTTTGTATATTACTACAAACTCAATCTTTCATGAGAGGACTAAACACACCGATATTGACTGTTATATTATAAGGAACAAGGTACATAAAGGTTTCATCGCTACTGCCTATATTTCTTCTAAACACCATATTGCATACTTGTTTACTAAAACTTTAGGAGTTAAAGCTCATGATTTCTTATTGCCCAATATGGGATTGATTCATCAATCTCCATTTTGAGGGGAGAATGTTAAGTTATATATCTTGTATTTTGTTGTTGTACAAGTGATTTGTTTTTTATATTGCTTTTACTTTTTTAGACATGTATATTCTATATAGGTTATTTCTTCTTTATGGGCATTTTTGTATTTTTAGGCCCAGGTTTATACACTTTATATAATATCCCTTGATAATTCTATTAAGAACTATGAAGGAAAGTCACACAATGCTTATATACTTATATGTTCAAATTTAGAAAACAATAAAGCCAATGTCAATAAAAATTTCGGCAGAGTCTTCCCTAAAAATTGGACATTTTCAAAAATCTTCTCCAATCCTAACACAACCTATAATAGAAAACACTTCCAATATTTTTCACATCCAATATCAACTTCAAACCAAACAACACATCCATGATCATCCATCATATAATTATAAATATTTATACTTTTATTAACATATCTACATTATCTGTATTTTTCTACAACTGATGGAACTTATTACAAAATTATAACTCAAATACTCTTTCAAGGTATATCAAACTCTAAGTCGACTATCTTATACAACTGTCATTATAGATACAATGTTGCCATGTGAGCAAAAGTAATTACATAATACAAAACTTAACCTTATGAATGCAATTGATCTTGAATTCTGTATCTCACTCAGCTGGATCTTTCTTGTCCTTCTGACTTGCGTGTCAAAAATAAATCTAACACGTTAAGTGATGCTTTAAGGTGCTTGTTAAATTATAATTTTCCAATTTATAATATAAAAATAGTAATTGAAGTAGTAGAAATAAAATGTATAACTTTAATCACAAATGAATATATCAATCACTTCATCGAAGAAACTCTAACTACTCATAATAATAGTAATAAGATTAAACTTAACTTAATTCAAGGGAATAAGAACATTTCCAGTTATATAGTAATTTCACTTCACATTCACTTTTTTAAGCACTACATATAATTAATTTCACTATACATTATTTGTTTTCTATAAGTTTCACTTATTTTGCCCTCATATACTGATTTTAAAATCTTAAACTTAGATAGTAGGTCACTGATGACAAGTAAATACCCATTGATAGAGAATATGACCAAGGCATACTGGTGATGCAAAACATCCACTGATGGCATGAATGCTTATTATTACTGATGACACAAGAGTATCCACTGATGGCACAGAGTGCCCACTATTACTATGGATGTACACCTTCTGGCTAGTCATTCAATCCGATACTAGATTCAACACCAATACACTCGGGCATTTAAATTATTTCACTTATTACAATCATTCTTTTAATTATGTCAATGTTTCTAAAAGCATTACTTTAAGGTAAACACTTATTTATCTTCTTATTACCTTATATTGTCAAATATATTGTAACAGTCATATTCTTTCAATCACTAACCTCTTTCTCAAACCCTAACTTTCCAAATTGATAATCTTGCATATTTTAAGGAGAAACTCATGTCATAGTGATTAATTGATAAAGAAGTTGCATTAGGGAAAATAAATGAAGTGTTTTGAGGTTAAAAAAGAAGAAAATAAGAGAAAAATAGTGGACACGGGCGTGTCTAAAGAACCCATATGCCTGTGTATATAAAATGCTTGCTAGAAGTGTAGAAACAGAGGCTGAAAAATCCATACGGTCGTGTGGAACCATCCACACTCCCGTGTGTTTTCTTCAGCTTCTACTAAACCCTAAAATTTGTTCTTTCATGAACCAAATGCCATCCCAAACTTAATTTTATGCTAAATACCACATAAACACACTTAAACTCTATCAAAAATGGATTAAACTCAATCTACTCATATAAAAGAGTTCCATATCAAACTTTTAAACCCCAACCTTCTATATCCCCAAATTGATCATTTTATGAATCAAAAGTGGATTTAACCATGGTTTTAGGCTAAAATTTATATTAAATCTTTTATAGTATATATAATCATTGAATGCTTTAATTATTTCTTGTATACATGGGTTGCGAAAATCCTTTTTTTTTTCAGGATTAAAGAGTTAGAGCAATATTCCTGCCAAATCACTATTATCTTCAGGCAAAAGTTAGACTCGTCAGGATATCGCTGGAAAGAGGTTACAAAGGAGATGAAGGATTTTTATTGGGAAGAGTTTCATGTAATATTTTTGTTGGGTAAAAAATATTCACTAAATTGTGTATCACATATTTATGTTTAGTTTATGTATTGCAGAAGTATTTTTGTTGGGATGATGGCATTAGCGGATTGATCAAAAGCGCATGGGAGACGAAAGTAGTCACACGCTATCGTGCATTGATGATAGGCATGCGGAAAGAAAGCGAGAAGCCCTTACATGTACCGAATTCAGTGTGGGAGCAATTGCAGTGACAGTTGTCCACACCAAAGTACAAGGCATTATGGATGCAGTTCTCTATCAACCGTCGGAGTGAGACAGGTGGTCCAAGATCGGGGATATCCAAACACACTGGTGGTTCTATTTTGCATAGCCGCCACAGGGAGCGTTTGGTATGTATACTAAACCTTTGAAATACTTTAAATTATAGTTGTGAAGAAGGTGGATGGGTACAGGGAAGCTTGATGGGTCTTCCTTGTAGTATTAGATTTGTAATGATTGCTTGTTGTGGAGTAAGGGGGTGCGCATATGTTGTGAATTGATTTGGGTTGTTTCTAATTTTTTATTGCATTCTCACTCTTGCAAATTGAAGCCTTTTTCTCGAACTGAAGATATTTTTTTGTGCTTAATAACATTTATTAATAATATATACTGTTATTATATTAGTATTATTAAAATTGATAATTAACCAAAGAATTAGTTATAACATTACTTTTACCTTTGGAAGAGCAAATGAAGTGTTTTTCCTTTTTATCATCGAATGACAGTTTAAAATAAATCAAATTAAATTAACTTTGATTCAATTTCAACAATAAATTATTTGATACTTGGGTTTAACATCCAATTAACTTTGGATTTGTAGTATCAGAAGCTTATGCTGCAAATGGTTTAATTGATCATGAAGAAAGATTTTATAGATGAAAAACTATAGGTTGTTTTGTTAATCTTGGTGAATGTGAATGTTGATATTTTAAAAATTGAGATGTTAATTTCATCGATTATGTATTTTTTTTTATAAATACAAATGTGTGTGTGTGAGTGTGATGAAAAACTGTAGGTTGTTTTGATGATCTTGGTGAATGTGAATTTTGATATTTTTTAGGTTGAGCTGTTAGTTTTATTGATCTGTTATTTTTTATTATATAGCTAGTTCGACTAATCAAAATGATAGTGAACCGTTATATCAACATATTTTGTTGGGCCATGTACTATTATATTGGTCTGTTTACAAACATTGAGAAGAGAACCATTTGTTTTGAAATGGTTGATCGTTGTTGTTATGTTTGAATTTCATTTCTATTTAAATTTTATAATTTTGTCTTTTAAATATATGTGTATGTGATGAAAAATTGTAGGTTGTTTTGATGATCTTGGTGCATGTGAATATTGATAAAACAAATGGTTGAGCTGTTAGTTTTATTGATTTGTTATTTTTTGTTATAGCTAATTTGGCTAATCAGAATGATAGTTGATCGTGATATCTACAGATTTTGTTGGGCCATGTATTATTAACTTGGTCTGTTTATTAACATTGAGAAGAGAACCATTTGTTTTAAAATGGTTGATCATTGTTGTTATATTTGTACTTCATTTCTATTTTAATTTAATAGTTTTTTCTTATATATATATATATGTGCGTGTGTGTGTGATGAAAAACTGTAGGTTGTTTTAATGATTTTGGTGAATGTGAATTTTGATATTTTTTAGGTTGAGTTGTTAGCCTTGTTGATCTGTTATTTTTTGTTATATAGCTAGTTCGGCTAATCAGAATGATAGTGGACCATTATATCAACATATATTGTTGGGCTATGTACTATTATATTGGTCTGCTTATTAACATTGAGAAGAGAACCATTTGTTTTGAAATGGTTGATCATTATTGTTATGTTTGAACTTCATTTCTATTTAAATTTTATAATTATCTTTTAAATATGTGTATATGTGATGAAAAACTGTAGGTTGTTTTGATGATCTTGGTGCATGTGAATATTGATAAAATAAATGGTTGAGCTATTAGTTTTATTGATTTGTTATTTTTTGTTATGGTTAGTTTGCTAGTCAGAATGATAGTTGATTGTGATATCTGCATATTTTGTTGGGCTAAGTATTATTAACTTGGTCTGTTTATTAACATTGAGAAGAGAACCATTTGTTTTGAAATGGTTGATCATTGTTGTTATGTTTGAACTTTATTTCTATTTAAATTTTATAATTTTGTCTTATAAATGTATGTGTGTTTGATGATCAGTTGATTTATATTCAAAATATTGCTGTTTGATTTTATTATGAATATTTTTATTATACTTTAATTTTTTGGATATTAAAAGTCCTCTTGGTTTTAAACAACTAGGCTAGAGAGCTAGGTCGGGATCCAAATCCTCACGAGCTCTTTGAGAGAAAGCATAAGAAGAAAGAAACTTCAGATTTTGTGGATGTTAGAGCTCAGAGCATTTATGTAAGTTATAATACTTTTGTTGATTTTTACTTTAAATATAGTAAGATCTAATTATTAAACATATTAAGTGTTTTTCTTGTTTATGTTTTTTAGGAGCGATACACATAGCTAAAGGAGCAGCAGTCTCAATTGCAAGAGGGGTCCGATTCTGCTGATATTGACGAGGCACGAATTTTTTTAGATGTTGGCGGAGAGAAGAATTGTAGAGTATATGGTATGAGATCCACTGCATATGCTTATTATCACCATTATTCAGCATCATTAGTAGGCACAGTAGTTCAGGAGGAGCTGCAAAGTCTCCGGCAGTCATTGGCAGATTTGCAGGAGAGGGAGCAATGTCGCGAGCATGAGTTGCAAGAGAGGGAGGAGTGTCGTGAGCATGAGCATCGCAAGATGATGACTCGTATGGAGGAATTAATTAGAAACTTCCAGCCTTCATCGTACTTTCATTCTCCTTCTGATGATCCATCTTCTGATCAGGACCCTCTAGATGATAGGTATATAAAATTTTAGCTCTTCTTGGATAATATTATTATATCTATTTTTTGGTATGTCGACTGCATATGATATGTAGGTTACTATTTTGTAGATGTTTTGGGTACTATTATACATTTTTGTATGTCGATTATATATGATAGGTGCATAGATTCTTAGATGTTTTAAATATTATTGTTATATACTTTTGGTATGTTGACTATATATGATAGGTGCATAGATTCTTAGATGTTTTAAATATTATTGTTATATACTTTTGATATGTTGACTATATATGATAGGTGCATAGATTATCAGATGTTTTAGATATTATTGTTATGTATTTTTGATTTGTTTATTGTTATATCAATATATTTGACAAATATAATATTTTGAATAATTATGATTGTTATTCACATTATCTAAATATGTTTATATTTTTTCATTATTTACAACTTTTCATTTATATTGTTATAAAAAAAATAAAATAAATGCAATATTGAAAATATATAAAATAATAAATAAAATAAATTAAAATAATTTTGTAAAATAATAGATAAAATAAATTAATTAATAAAATATTTTTATTTTTAGGATGTGAATTCGTTTAAAGAATGATAGAAACAGAAAATATTTGTTCTAAACTTTGGTGATATTTTGTTTCTAATTGAAACGGATTACGTTTTGTTTCTAAGATCCATATCTAAATTTAAAAAAAATTCTTTATTAGAATCACAATTTCCGTTTCTAACTAAAACGAAATGAAATATGTTTTTAACAGAAACTGATTAAATTTGTTTTTAATAGAAACAGATAGTATTTGTTTCTAACACAAATTGATTAAATATGTTTCTAATAGAAACATATTGGATCCGTTCCTAATACAAACTGATGCAATCCGTTTCTAACAGAAATAGATTTTAACTGGTTTCTATTAGAAACAAAAATTTCATTTTTGATAGGAACAACTTTTTAGTTCTCAAAATAAATTGATTTAGAAACGGATAGGTGGTATGTTTTAAATCTGAAACGAATATATCGTTTTAATTTCTTTTCTAAATTAAAAATGGACAACAAATTTTGTTTCTATTTCAGTAGCAATGAGCATTTTACGAACGAATATTATCGGTTTCAAATCCGTTTCTAAACCTATTTAGACACGGAATATTTAGTTTCTAAACTGCTAAATTCTTGTAGTGTTACCTGAAGTTGGTTGTGTCAAAATAGACGCTTCTATGAACATAGCTTTTAGCTGTTAAAAACTAGCTTGACATTAATCATCTCACCTGGATTTGGTTTCCTTTCTAAACAGCTTGGTTAGAGGAAGTGCCATTTTAGAGAACCCCTATACAAACCTTCTATAATAACTAGCTAAGCCAAGAAAACTTTGAACTTCTATTACATTTTTCGAGGGTTGCCACTTTAGAATAGTTTCTATTTTGCTAGGATCCACACAGATATGATTAGCTGATACCACGTATCCTAAAAATGTGACCTCCATTAATTAGAATTCACATTTTGATAGCTTAGCATATAATTGGTTCTCTCTCAATGTCTGTAGCACAATCCTCAAGTGTTTATCATGCTCCTCCCTGTTCTTGGAATAAATCAGTATGTCATCAATAAAAACAACTACAAACTTATCTAGATAAGGCCTGAAGACTCAATTCATCAAATCCATAAAAAACTGTCGGGGCATTCGTCAAACCAAATAGCATGACTAGAAATTCTTAATGCCCATATTGAGTTTTAAAAGCAGTCTTCGACACATCAACTTCTTTAACCTTCATTTGGTTATAATTCGATTTAAGATCAATTTTGGAGTAACACCCACCCCTTTTAATTGATCAAACAGTTAATCAATCCGAGGTATTAGATATTTATTTTTAATGGTCACTTTATTTAACTGTCGTAGTTAATACATAATCGTTGTGTACCATTATTTTTTTTCACAAATAAAATCGGTGCTCTCCAAGGTGATACACTGGATCTAATGAACCCCTTATCAAGTAATTCCTGCAGTTACACTTTTTATTCCTTCAATTCTGGAGGCGCCATCCTATAGGGTGGTATGAAAATTGGTATTGTGCCCGGAACTACATCGATAATAAATTTCACTTCTCTATCTGGAGATACCCAAGATAACTCTTCTGGAAAAACATTGAAAAATTCACAAATTGTAGGTATATTCTCTAAAGCCTTGCTTGAATGCCGTGTATTAAGCACATAAGCAAGGTATGCTTCACATTTCTTCCTGATTAACCTAGCTTTAGTAGTAAAAATCAAACTAGAAGAATAAAATTATTTTTCTCCTTGAATGACAACATCATCATGTCTAAGAAGCTTTAAAGTCACATTCTTCTTATGGAAATCCATGACTGTTTGATGTCGTGACAACCAATCCATTCGCAAAATTACATCAAAATTATGGAATGGAAGGTCAATTAGATCAGTTGGAAACTCTATCAGAGACTCTAATTGGAGAAATTTAATGCATTTTTGACATAATTGAACACGCCCATAAGTCTTAGCCATGTTATATGACATGGCCAAGATAACTTCAAGCCTGGTCGTATTCCTACAAGAATAATTAGAAATTTTAACAGAAGAGAACACACTCACATATCCTGGCCATGTCACAGGAGACATGGACAGGATAAAACCCATCTTGGCCATGTCACTGGCCGTGTTATATGACATGGCCAAGACAACTTAAAGCTTAGTCGTGTCTCTCACAAGAAGATCTTAAAGTTTAAACAAAATTGGGCACGTTCACTCATCTTGGCCATGTCACATTGGACATGGCCAAAATGAGCTGTCTTGGTCATGTTACACTATAAGAGAACAAAGAAGATAACAAACATAGCTGAACACGTCCATATATCTTGGCCATGTCCAAGGACGAAATATAGGACACACGGTCAAAACAAACCAAATAAAGCCGTGTCTGGGAAAAGTGGCAAAATGTGAAGACGAATATATGAGTTGGAAAGTGAGACATAGAGGTATGTCTAGGCTAAATAAGAGAAAATATTGAGTTTTTTAAAATGGATTGTTGGAAATAGCCCGATAAAAAGAGATGGTACAATAAAGGAAGGATTATTTTTATCGAAAAGTAAAGGAGCTTTCGATTAATAAAGGAAGTATCAGTTTGAGGGGAGGGCATCATCCAATAGAAGCTATTATCATAATTAACATAGCCATCACCATCATACATAGAGAGACATGGGCAGAGAGTTGGTTTAAGGAAAAGAGAAGGTTGTTTTAAAGAGAAAAGGAGAGATAGCCATCATCATACTCGCAAAAAGGAGAGACACGATAGTTGGTTTTTGAAAGTAAAGGAACTTCATTTGATGAGGAAATTCTTGCCAAATCTATCCTTGGAGGAATTTTGAGAGTTTCATCAACTCAAGGGAAGCTAAAGGAAAGATAAGATTGAACAAGTCTAACCATCTTCAAACGGGTTTTTCTATTCTTTTAATCAATTCAATTTTCAGATTTTATTGTTAATATACTTTAATATTTCAATGAATATTTATGATTTTAATTCTATTGAGATAAATTTCTATTTTGATTTAATGATGAGTTAAATTATTTATGCCTAGGATTTTTAGTAGATTTGATTAAATGACTTAATTTAATAAATTCCATTAATAAGCCTTATTATGAGTTGATGCATTGGATTGTATGTTAGATTGATATATTGACCACCTATTAATCTCTAAATATTGAGTGAAGAACCGATAAGTGAAATTTGATATTGGAACTATGCATTCAACTACTCTAAGAACGAATTAGAAATATAAGTTCTAGGGTAAACTTAATTTGCAAGTTAAAATAGTTAGATTTTATTGATTCATGAATGTGAGAACTAATAAATTGATAATTGCTAAATGATTTTAAGAAAGAAATTGATTAATAAGATTATATTAACAGATAATTGAGAATTAAACTTTGATCAAATCGATCTATAAATCCTAGGTACCCTTCCAAGAATTTAAATCCATTCTAAGCAAACCATTATTTGTTTTGATTGTAATTTTCACTTTCATTACCATTTCAACATCACACACTTATCCTTTAATTTATTTTATTTTAATCAAATTATTACAAACAACACATTCCTTTTGAAATGATCTTGAAACGTTCCACCATTACTATAACAACCTCGTATACTTGCGAGAGTCACTATTAGTAGTGTTAAGTAGAGCGCAACAAATTTTTGGAGCCGTTGTCGGGGAAGGTTGTTTAAGTAGTAGTAATTTGATTCTTTAATTTAATTATTTGAGTGTTCTCTTTGAATTGCTAGGTGTTTTATTCAAGGATGCAGGTCTCAAGGCTGCGAACTTGCTCCATTTGTAGACAACATTCATAGATTTCCTAGAATGGGAAGAATAGATCCTTTGGAACAAGAAGAAAATGTTGAAGAGCAATTCGAAGAAAAAATGGAAGTAGAGATCGGTGATGTAGAAGAACAACCCATGAAAGAGTTTGCCTGACCAATTATTGGGGTAACCGTATCTTGTATATGGTTGAGCAATGCAGCAAGAAACTATGAACTAAAAAAATATTCATTATAGAATGTTGCCCTCTTTTCATGGAATGCAAAATAAAGATCCTTTCAACTTCATTCGTAATTTTTATTCAACCTTGCACGCATTTCCTTTGCAAGGATTATCAAAGGATGAACTTAAAATTTGTTATTTTTCATACACTTTGAAGAATAGGGCCAAGGCATGGTTGATGACCTTATCAAAAAATTCATTGACTATATGGACTGAAGTTTATAACAAGTTTATGAGTAAGTTCTAGTCACATCAAAAGACAAAGGAGCTTCGGGAAAATATTACAACATTTACTTAAATGAATGTTGAACCATTCCATGAGGTGTGAGATCGCTTCAAGTCCTTATTGTTTCAGTGCCCTCATCATCATTATCCACACCAGTTGCTTAATTAATTTTTTTATGATGGGCTCACACAATAAAGTCAGAATACAGTGGACAATGCAGTTGGAGGTGCAATGAGTGAGAGAACAGTTGCTGAAACTATGAGACTGTTTGAAATGCTAGGAGCAAACTCACAGCAGAAGAGTATAGGAGAAAGGCGCAAGGAAATTTATGATGTGAACTCCAATTCTAAAATGGCAAGGCAAATAGCAGAATTAATAAGCCAAGTCAAAATGCTAAATGCAAGAGGAAATTCACCCGTGCCTAGCTAAGAAATATGTGTAGTATGTGGCATCACTGGACATAGTGCAAATATGTGTCCAACAAGCTTTGAATAATATCAAGAAGGGCAAAACTAACTCTTATAATCCAGGTTGGATGAGCCATCCAAATTTTTCTTGAAAAAATTAGCCGCAATTTTCATCTCAATAATCTTTTCAATCTTATCAAAGCGGTCCTCACTTTCGAGGACAATGTTTAAATCAAGATCATCTAAAGATAACCACACTGGAAGATAATTTGAATACTTTTATTCAAATTAGCACTCAAAATTAGGAGGTGAACAATAAGAGATTTGATTTTTTGGAAGTATCATTGAAGAAAGTTGAAACTCAAGTTAGAAAATTGGCAAATCAAATTCAAACACAAAAAAAGAAAAATTTCCAGGCCAATTGAAACAAGCCAAGACAATCACAGTTTTGAGGAGTGGAAAGGTAATAAATAACAAAGTTGGTGATTCCTTAGATACAAGTACTAATAAAAAAGAAAATGGCAAGGAGATACACACCAACATAGAGAAACCAAGTCAATTAAAGGAGGATGAGAATTTGGAGGCATTAACCTCACCAAAATTGCATAAGTCTCTCAATCCTTATAGGCCAAAATTGCATAAGTCTCTCAATCCTTATAGGCCACCAATTTCTTTCCTAAGAAGATTGAAAAGTGAGAAGTAAGATAAGCAATTTTTTGAAATCTATGACATGCTCTCCAAGGTAAGTATAAATTTTTCTTTACTTGAGGTAATTAAGAATAAGCCAGCTTATGCTAAAATTTTTAAAGAATTAAATATCAAAAAGAAAATATATGAGCCAAATGAAAAGGTGATAGTTTCGAAAGTGGCAAGTATTGTTTTACAACACAAGTTACCTCATAAGTTAAAGGATCCTGAAAGTTTTGTAATTAACATTTCAATGGGAAATGGGAAAGAAACAACTGGCATGTGTGATTTGGGAGCTAACATAAACTTAATGCTTTATTTAATTTACTTGCAGTTAGAACTTAGAAAACTTAAACCAACCAAGATGGTTTTGCAATTAGCGGATAGAACTCTTGGATTTTCTTAGAGAATTATAAAGGATGTTCTAGTTCAAGTTGGTGGTTTAATATTTTCTGTGAACTTTATAGTTCTTGATATGAGGGAAGAAATCCCTAGGGATGCTGAACACATGATTTTGTTAGGAATGCCTTTCATAGGCACAACTAAAACCATTATTAATGTTAAAAATGGAAAACTAACCATAACTATGTTAGGACAAATTATGGTATTTTTAATTTTTAATACTTCCTCTATTCCTACTACTAAGGTTTATGAAAACTTTTCTTTTATTGATTGTGCTGATCTTGCTATTAGAGATGTTTTCTTGCAAGAAATAGTGAAAATAAGCTTGAGATGGCCTTGAGCTTCGGAGAAGAGGTTAAAAGTTCTGATATAGAAATTGAGGAGTGCAAATTAATGTTAGATGGTGAGATTATTGAGAGGGGACTTGATGTTATTAAGATAAATGAGGAGGATCAACCCAAGATGACCTTCACATGTCCTTTTGGGACATTTGCTTTCCAAAAGGTGCTATTTAGGCTTTGCAATGCATCTGGTATATTTCAGAGTTGTATGTTATCCATCTTTTCAAAAATGGTGGACAAATTCATTAAGGAAGAAAGTAGCACTTTATATCGCACATGAGAACGATGGAAATCAAGTTTTATATTCACATTGGGGACAATGTGAATCTTTAAATGTTGGATGCAAAGTTTTTACTTTTAACTTATTCTTTGTTTAAGTTTTAGTAATGTAATATTTTTCTTTAAACAAATGAGTTTTGAAAAGCTCAATAGTTATAAGATTGTTGATAGATTACGTTTAAAATTTTTGAAACATGAATTTGAGAATTGAATAAAATTGATACTTATTGTCAACTTTGAAGGTCATTTTGGGCATTACGTTTAACTTGTGCAAATTTGAGCCTTTAAGTTGGATATCAACTTGTTATTCTTTGTGTGAGCATTCTTAATTGATATATTGATAGAACTTGCTTAGATATGCATTTTAAGATCACATAAAAATTTTAATTGTGCATCAATATGCTTAAGGCATCTAGGTGTACCCATTTAGCTTAAAAGACCAATCTTTTATATGTCTTTAGTACTCGAACTTTCAGCCTATTTCATTTTTCCCATTTTTTTCTTTTACCCAAAAGCATTACTCTTAAACTGTTTCATTCCATTTCTTGTCCTTTCATTAGGAACAAAAGCATTTGATGAATTTAGTAATTGAAGTTGTTGTGTCAATTAAAGTGTCGGGGTTAAATTTAGTGGGTTGAAAATTGCAAATAAGCACTTTGTAATTACTGTATTTCTTTATTAGATTTTCTTCTTCCTTATATTATTGATATATTAAATCTAAAAATGGGAATCAATTCAAAATCCTATTCTGTTAAAAAAAGAAAAATAAATAAAAATGAAAAGAACAAAAAATTATAAATTATTATTTTTATGGCTAAGGTTAGAATAATCTTGGGTATGCTCTTTGCAATAAAATAAGAGGATTCAAATTAAGGGTATTTTAGTGTCAAGTGTTAAGTGAGTAGAGGTTGTTTTGAGATTTTTGGGTTATACGTATGATCGGTTACTTCATTCTTAAAGTGCTCTTGAACTTAATGAATAAACTCACATTTCCAAATACCATGCCTTTACTTTAGCCCCATTACGACCAAATGAGAGATCTTATGATTGATGCTTGAATTTAATTAGGTGGTGGAGATTTGATTGATAAGCAAGCCTATGGAGATATTCTTTCATCGAATGTTGAGAGTGCAAATACTACTCTGATCAAACACTTGAGAGATTTTATAAGGGAGTGACATTTTGGAATACATTGGGAGGCCCTTGAATATTGATTTTATTTCATTCGACAATGAGTGTGAACATTTTAAAAAGAGAATTCTTGATGATATCTTCTAATTCCTGAGTTTGATAAATTCCTTTTTGTTTCGTTTTGCTTAATTTATCTTTGCTTGGGGACAAAGTTAAATTCTAGGCTTTCTGCTTCGTATCCCACCAATCATAAGCTTATTCTTGTAGTAAAGAGACTACACACTCCAGTTTCTCCTCATTGGTACAATGAAAAAGATCAAAGATTATCACAATCCTCTCTATCTAATACTCTATTATAGAAGACTCATTAATGTTGAGGGCCTTAAAATCTTCTACTCCTAACTTCCTAATTCTCTCCAATGGAGATCTCTGTGTTACTGGCGGCTGTGGCGGTGCTGGAGGGACTTCCCCTGTAATATGTTTAAGTATCTCTCCTATGTTCCTCACAAATTGGAGGTCCAATGGTGCCTGCCCAATAAATGGTTCTGTTGGCTGCTGATTCCCTACACTCGCTTGACTATGTGGGGAGGCAGCTTCTTCCTCCATATCACTACGAGATTCAGAAGTCATCCTATACCTATAAGCATTTAAAGATCAACTGCATCAGAATAGTTATTCACTCAGACAGTTCACATAGCAATGCAATTATATTTCACCTTTTTTCCTATAATACACATACTAGAGTTGTCTAAAACAGACCATGATACAATCAAATATAACACCCCTTGGTAATCCTATTAAGAACTATCAAGGAATATCACACAATGCCTATATACTTATATGTTCAATTTTAGAAAACAATAACATAAGAATAGTAATTGCAGTAATAGAAATAAAAATTATAGCTTTAAGCACAAATGAATATATCAATCACTTCATCAAAGAAACTCCAACTACTCATAATAATAGTAATAATATTAAACTTAACTCAATTCAAGGGAATAAGAGCATTTCCAATTATATAGTAATTTCACTTCACATTCACTTTTTCAAGCAATGCTTATAATTAATTTCACTATACATTATTTGTTTTCAACAAGTTTCACTTATTTTGCCCTTATATATTGATTTTAAAATCTTAAACTCGGATAACGGGTCACTGATAGTAAGTAAATACCCACTGAAAGGGTATATGGCCAAAGGCCTAATGGTGACACAAAGTATCCACTGATGGCACAAATGTCCACTATCACTGATGACATAAGAGTGTCCACTGATGATACAAAGTGCCCACTATCACTATATATGTCCACCATTTGGCTAGTCATTCAATATGATATTAGATTCAACACCAGTACACTCAGGCATTTAAATTATTTCTCTTATTACAATCATTCTTCAATTATGTCAATGTTTCAAAAAGCATTACTTTAAGGTAGACACTTCTTTATCTTCTTATTATCTTATATTGTCAAATATATTATAACAATCATTTTCTTTTAATCACTAAGCTCTTTTCTAAACCCTAACTTTCCAAATTGATAATCTTGCATATTTTAGGAAGAAAATCATGTCATAATGATTAATTGATAAAGAAGTTGCATTAGGGAAAAGAAATGAAGTGTTTTGGGGTTGAAAAAGAAGAAAACAAGAGAAAAAGAGTGGACACGGGTGTGTCTAAGGAACCCATACGCTCGTGTATATAAAATGCTTGCTCGAAGTGCAACAACAGAGGCTGAAAAATCCACACGGCCATGCGGAACCATCTATCTATACGCTTGTGTGTTTTCTTCAGCTTCTACCAAACCCTAAAATTTGTTCTTTCATGAACCAAATGTCATCCCAAACTTAATTTTATGCTAAATACCACATAAACACACTTGAGCTCTTTCAAAAATGGATTAAATTCAATATATTCATGTAAAAGTGTTCCATATCAAACTTTTAAACCCTAACCTTCTATATTCCCAAATTGATCATTTTATGAATCAAAAGTGGATTTAACCATGATTTTAGGTGATTTAGGCTAAAATCTACACATACATATACTTAAAATTATTCAAAAATGGTTTTAAGCGAATTTGCTATTCACTTAATTACATATTCCACTTTCTCTCTCTACAAACTCAATTACCAAGTTTCATCATAATAATTCAATGAAAATATCAAAATCAATTCACATAACTCATAAAAGAGAAGGAGAATACAAAGGATTGGCAACTTATAAACAAACAAGCACAAACCTTCTTTAAAGCACTTCTTCCCTTCTCTTTTCTCACTTCCCTTTGATTAGATGATGATAATCTTAGTAATTCTCTCACAAACTAGTGAATTTCTATGCAAATTTTGAGTTATAAGTGGGGATCTTTGTAATTCTTTGTGTGGTGGTGGAAAAAGAAGAAAGATTGGAAATATGGAGATGTGTATAGGTGTGTGGCAATTTAGATGGGAAGAAGAAGGGAGAAAATTCTAGAAATCTAAAATTACAATTATGCCACTTAGGTTTTTAATTCTATAAGGTACTCATACTAAAACTTCGATACACCTACTTTCTTAAATTATTTCTAATCCAACTTTTAGTTTCACAAAATAGTAGAATAATTTTCTGTAATTAATTTTAAACATCTATTATTCATATTTCTTATTTCAGTTTTATTAGAGTCTAATTTTAAGGTCTTTAGGCCATTTTTGTAGATTTAACTTTGAGACATTACACTTTATTTATTGTTTTTTTTTTCTCTTAGAGAACAATATAATCAATCGGATTTTCTCTCTTTTCTCGAACTCTCTGAAACTTGACCTTGGAAATCAAGTCTTCACAAAGTTCCTTAGCCTAATCAAGTTTTCATATCCATCTATTATAGTTATATTACTTCCCTAACTATTTTTCATTTAGAGAATTACAAAAATACTTTAAAAATAAGTTATCTTTTCAAAGATACAGTGCTAATTTTTTTTTTTTCCATTTATACGGAAACTTTGTTTTACAATAACAGAAGTATGACTATAAGTAGTAATCCACTAAATCTCATCCACTAAAAATGAATATATAGCATTTGTACATTATTGGCCTCATCCACTAAAATAAATATATATATCCACTAAAAAAATCTATGTAATAATTATTTTAAAATTATTTTTTATCATTTAAGTATAATATTATAAATCAATTGGTTAAATATTAACAAAAAAAAAGTTTCATTTCTAAAAATATAAGATATTTAAACAAAAGCAAATTTCATAATTTTTCATAAGAAATTTTTTATATTTGATTATCAAATGTAATTAATTAATATATTTTTATATAAATTAATTATATAAGATAAGCTATATGAATATTTTTTTTTATGTCTATATATATAGTTATATGTAATATACATCGATATAATAAAATATTAATATACCAATTAATATATATTTTATATAACAACATATATTAGTTTGATTTTTAATAAAATATCAGTATACAAATTAATATATGCTATTATATATTCACATATATTGCATATAACATACATTAATTGATTTAAAAAAAATATCAATATACAACTAATACATGTTATATATTCACATATATTACATATAATAATATATATTAATTAATTTATAAAAAATTAATATACAACTGATATATGTTATATATAACAACATATATTAGTTGATTTGCAATATAATATCAATATACAAATTAATATATATTGATATATTATATATAACAACATATAGTAGTTGATTTGCAATAAAAATATTAATATAACAATTAATATATATTGTTATATGTTTATATATATTATATATAGGCTTAATACCGTACTTGCACGATTTTATTATTTTGTCGCCTATGCTGTTTGAGTAACTATTTTACCTTTTATACTCGTTTATTTGCTTAACAACTAACCCTTCTTTGCTGAGGTAGCAATATGTGTGTTGTGTATTTTCTCACGGCGTGTGAACACATTAAAACTATCTATATTAATTATAAAATGATGATATTGCCCTTAGACCATTTTGGCATTTCCTTCACTTTCCCTCACTTTCTCATCAGACAAACAAATTCCTAAATGCAGCAATACAAAATTAAATATTAAAAAAACAATAACAAATACAAATCCAATTTTGTCAAAAGATTCTAAAAGAATTAAACAAAAACACAAATTTATAAACTTGTAATGGAATTCAACAAAACCCAACATCCCCAATTCAAAATTCATGTCCAATCAAACTCCAATTAAAATCAAATCTCAAAATCCAAACAAATTGAATTGAAACCCAGAATAATTAGGAGAGAAGAATCATGTTTTGGATTTCACCGTGAATTCCTTGTCATTTTATAATTCTGCCATCTATCTAAATCACAAAAAAATTAAAATCAAAGAAGTCGGAATCTTGAAGATTGTCGAATTCAATGGCGAGGAGGTGGTTTGTGAAATTACCTAAATCACTTGCATTGAGAAGACCCAAATACTGACTAGGAAGAGCTTTCAAATCTTTTGAAGTTGAGATTGTAAAAGCAAGACCATTAAAATCAAGACCCATAAAAGGGATGAATTAAAATGGAGAGGTATAACAAGCATGACCCATTAATCTACTGGTTTCATTAGTTAAACAAAGAATACCAATTTTACTAATCTCTGTAGCTTCGTTTAAGGTTATATTGGTTTCAAAATTCTTTGAACCCAGGAAAAATAGTTCATTGAGTTGGGAAGAGATTGAAATTAGAAAGAAAATAAAAATAGAGAAAAGTTTGAGAAGATGAGCCATGCCTAGTAAATGATGAAGAAAAAGATCAAAATTCATATTGAGTTTTGTTTATTGTAAATAGATCTTGAAAAAAGTACTTAAAATTGAATGTTAAGTGGGTTGAAATTGAATTTGAAGAATAGAATTTGAGGTTTCAATCGATTTTGTGGGAAATGATTTTTGAAATCAACTAGAAATTATATTTTTTTTTGTTTTCAGACCGATTCAGGCTTTCAAGTAAATATTTATCTTTATTTATTGATGCAGAAGACTCATTATTATTATTGCTATCTCTGCAAATATGGGCTTCATGTGGGTTGGAGAAGATGATGATGGAAGGTGAAACCATATGGTTTCATATTTTTTTAATTTTAATATTTTTAATATTAAAAAAATATAATTTTTAAGTTTTTAAGATTTTTTTATTATTTTAAATTGGTGACACGTCTATAATTATAGCACTTGTAATGCACACGCTAAAAATTATCTGGTAATGTTAAATTAAGGGCCTATTTGCTATTAAAATTAACAAGTTGAATGAATAAAGTGATTACTCGAAGAATACAGGAAATAAAGTGATAAAATGGCCAAAGTACAGAGGGCTATACATGTATTAATACTTATATATAACAATATATTAATTGATTTATAAAAAAAAATATTGATATACGATTTATATATGTTGATATATGTTACTATAACAATATATATTAGTTGATTTACAATAAAATATCAATATATAAATTAATATATATTGATATATGTTACATATAGTGATATATTAATTTAAATGCAATAAAATATTAATATACAAACTAATATATGTTGTTATATGTTCATATATATAACATATAACAACATATATTAATTGATTTGCAAAAAAAAATAGAAAAAAGAATATACAACTGATATATATATTGTTATAAACAGATAATTTAATTCAAATAAATAGATATCTGCAAATAAATTAAAGAAATAAATTAAAAACATATATTAAAAACATATAAATAGATTGAAAGAAAATATAATTTTATTAATGATAAATTTATTTTACAAATTATACAAACAGTCATATAAAACAATTGGTACGTGGAATTGTATCCCAAGTGCAGATAGAAATATTGTCTATTCGGATTCAGCTCCTAAATTTATATCTAGGTTTCCATCCGATATACCAACAGTTTATATAAATATTTATATAACAAAACTTTAAAGAAAATACAAAATTCAAATCAATTATTGATATATTGCTTTTTGTTAAACCAGGTACCACATGCTTAAAAATTCTGCTCACAGCCAGTAGCCGTTATAACCGAGTGTCCAGCTTATATCAATAAAATATTAAAAAAAATAAAGCTTTACAAGTTTTTGATGCACAAGATCAACTTTCGTTGCAAGTGCAGAGCATACTTATACAAAATAAAACTTTAAAATTAATAACTTACAAGAGAATAATAGTGAAGGGGATACAAAGATGGAAAAAATTTAAGTGAGGGAGGAAAAGAAAAGGAATCCTAAAACTAGAGCTTGCAGGTTCTTCTCAGCTTCTGGGTTCGAGAGAGAGAGAGGTTCCAATCCTTTTCAGCTTTAGAAATAACTTCCTTAAATAGACAAAAGACTTTAGCTTCACACTATTCTTTTCACATGTCTGGTACTGTGGATGAATATTAGTCTATCGTTACTATTTGCTTTTACTGTACTTTCACGCGTCAGGAACTGTAGAAAAATAGTACATTGTCAGAGGTACTATTTACTTTACTGTGGAGAACTATGGAGGAACAGTTCTTCTGACTTTACTGTTGGTTTTCCTCTGAAAAATATTGTTGATGAACAGTATCTTGTCAGTGGGCACCGACTTTTGACTTTAGTGAAAAAATTAGATTTCTTCTGCCTTTATTCAGACGTATCTGAGTCAAAATCAATTTTCTTTTTCTTTTTCTTTTTCTTTTTCTTTTTCTTTTTCTTTTTCTTTTTCTTTTTCTTTTTTCTTTTTTTCTTTTTTCTTTTCCTTTTCTTTTTTCTTTTCTTTTTTTTTTGCTTTTTATTTTAATGGGAGATAAAATCCCATAACAATCATCTTCATTGCTGGTGCAATAGTCTGAGTCAGATGTCTCAGTGAAAGATGACGTTACAAATGATGTGGAGGAATCCGAAGAAGATAAAGGAGATTTTCTTCTTCTAAATTGAGCTTTAGACTTTCTGGACTGGGCTTTATTGGAGGATCCAGCAGAGCAGGTTCTACTGGGCTTAATAGGCTCAGAGGTTGAGGGAAGAGATTCAATCATTTGTTCCATTAAGGCTCTATATTCTTCTGCAGTCTTGGCAGCTACAAGAAAGGCTATATTTTGGGCTCTCTGAGCTCCAAAGAAAATTGATAGCTTTGGGTCAAAGCCACCATGGTTTCTCTTTAGGAGCCATTACTTTACAGATTCTTCATTGGTAGAGTTGCGAAAGACAGTCCACCATTTAACTTTAGCTTTTGTCAATATAATAGAGATATTGGTATCTGACTAGATAGAGGTGTCAAAGTATCATTGATATACCCAAGTTATACTGAAGGTCAAACAAAAGAGAAGAAGAGGAAAAAATTTCTTCTCATAAGGAGTAGGGTTTAAATGGGCTTTATAATACTGATATGCTAAGAGTACATCTTGTGGTAAAGATTTATCATCACAACCACAATAATACCACCAATCAACAAACCAAAAGGAAAGATTATTTGTCTTTATATTGATATCAAAGTAAATAAGCCAGGAATAGATTTTTTCAGGGTTTTAGAAGAATAGAGCTTTAGTCCAGGCTTCTTCATAATCCCAATAGTTGTAAGATAGATAATGGGCTTTAGAAGAAAGGGCTTTAAATTGCATAGGAATGTGCAAGGGCTTTCCCCATTCAGAAGGATGGAGAATTTTTTTTTATCTTAAAAGAGGAATAAGCTATAACAACCTTATCCTGTTGACTATAATTATGCTTTAAAAAGAGAGAATCAGTATTCATAAGAATATTAAGATAATATTCTTGAGTTTTTAAAAACTCAGTGGTTTAAAAAATTAATTTTTTGGGTATACAGATATAATAACAGACCATGAATTTTGCTGAGCAGACCCATTTTCAATAATCAACTCTGTAGATAAAATTTTTTTATTAAACAATAATGCCTTTTGCTTTAAAGAAAAATTTGAAGAAATAATTTGAGTTGAAGGTTTTGAAACGTCAATCTCATTTTTCGAAATATTTTGAGATAGGGTTTTTGAAGATTGTCCTATCTCTGCTTTAAAGGGACTATAGAATTTTTACCTGGGGCGTCAGGAGGAGGGAAGCCCATATTCGAAAGAGCTTTAAGAATTTTTAGAGATTGGGCCAGCTGGGAGACCCAAAGATCTATTTTTGCTTTATTGTCATCTTCTTGGACTGCATCAGCCCAAGACTTTATGGGTTTAGGATTAGCTATACTATCTAAATGATCAGATAGAGCTTTAGAAAAATCAGTCTCTAGGGTTTCTTTAGCTTTATTGGCCATATTTTTCTTATTTTTCTCCATAATTCCTGAGAAAGAATTCACGAATAAGAAAGTCAGGTAAATTATTATTTTTTCCTTTAATAAATTCTATATTAAAATAAAAAATACTTAAAATAGCTTGCCATCTAGCAAAAATTTATTTTGAGGCAAGGTTTTTAATATCATTTTGTAAAACATCTTTAGCACTTTTACAATCAATTCTAAGCAAAAAAATTTTATTTAATAAGTCAGACTGAAACTTTGAAATACATAAAATAATACTCAAAATTTCTTTCTTTATAGTAGAATAATTTAATTGAGTTGGACTCCAATATCCTGAATAAAACTAGACTATGATTTCTTTTCCTTCTTTAGCTTGTTTTAAAATTTCACTAAATTTTATATCTGAGGCATCAGTTTTTACTATCTTAGAAGCTAATGGATCAGCTATATGGAGGCAAGAAATAGTTTTAACTAGAGTTTTAACTTGTCTAACTATATCAGAATGGACCTCAGTCCATAGACTTGGGTTTTTCTTTAATATATCATGTAATGGTTTTATGGTTCTATTTAAATTTGGATAAAACTCTATAACATAATTTAAACATCCTAAGAATCTTTGTAACTGTGCTTTATTAAGAATTTGATCTGGAAACTTATCGCCAAAGGCTAAGTTTCTTTCTATAGGTTATATAATTTTCTGTTCTATATAATGTCCTAAGAACCTAATCCTAGTCTGAAACAGAGACATTTTAGTTTTACTTAATACTAGTCCATTATGTTTAATTATCATAAAAAATATTTTTAAATGTTTAAAGTGTTTATCTATAATTATAGAGTAAATTAATACATCATCAATATAAACTATACAAAATTTAGTATATGGATTAACAATATCATTTATAACTCTCTAAAATTCAGAGGGTGCAGTTTTTAAACCAAAAAGTATAACATTCTATTCATACTGTCCAAATGAAATAGTGAATGCAGTTTTATACCTATCTTTAGGGTTAATCTGGATTTGTCAAAATCCTGATTTCATATCAAATTTACTAAAAATATTAGCTTTATATAGTCTTCATAATAAAACTTTTTTATTTGGAATAGGGTACCTAATTCACTTTAAAGTTTTATTTAAAGGTTTATAATTTATTACTAATCTAGGTGCTCATCTTTCTATTTCAGAGGCCTTGTTTACATAAAATGCAGCACAAGACCATGGGCTTCTAGATTTTGTAATTAATCCTTTATTTTCTAAATCATTTATTTTTTTTTTGCAAAATTCAATCATATCTGGCGCCATTTAAATGGGCCGGGCTTTAGTTGTGATAGACTTTTTATCAAAGTCTATTTCATATGGTAAATCAATCATATGTTGCTTTTTATTCCAAAATGCATTTAGAATATCAGCATATAAATCTTTTTCTATTTGTAATTTTAATTTATTAATTTTATCTTGTATAAATCTATTATTTAATTATTCATTTATTTTTTATAGATGATAATTATTTTTTAAATTACAAAATCATTCAGACTTTGCCTTTATAACAATATTTATTTATAATTTATTTATTGAATGTGCCTTTAAAAGATTTAGATTTCTCTTTTTTGGTTTTTCTAAAAATGAAAAAATTGTCTTTTGATTTTTAACTTTAAAACTTATACTATCATCATTTACAAAATAAAGTGTAATTAAATTCATAAATGGTATTCCTAAGATTACCATATGATGAATATTAGTTAAAATAAATATATTCTTTATTTTTAAATTTTTATCTATTATGAAAGCTTCTGCTTTACTAAGGATATTTAATTTATATTTATTTGCAGCAGATAAACTTTCATTAGTTTTCTGTCAAAATTTTTTTGATACTAAATTTAGTTTAATACAATTTAAATCAGATCCAGTATCAAACAAGGCTATAGTTTATATATTATAATTATTTGAGAATTTAAATTTTATTTTTATCAAATATTTTCTTGATGTTATTTCATGTAGCATAAAAATTAAATTATCAGAAATTTTTTCTTTACTTATTAAACTAATTTCATTATTATTACTATTAGTTTCTTCTTTATCTTCTTCTTCTTCTTCTTCTTTTTCATCAAAAGAAGTAGAATTTAATAGAGATTTTATTATTTGTGCATCATGTTCTTGTTTATTCTTTAATTCTATTTTTATTTCTTTAATTTCTTTTTATAAGTCATTTATTATTGGCTTATTTATTATTATTTTATTTTTATTTAGAATTATTATTAAATCATATGTTTGTTTACTAGTACTAGGTAAAAGTGAATGTTTAGGTTTATCATTAATGTCTTCTAATACTTTATTTAAGAATTTTTCTTGAATTTTAGGGTTACTTATGTACTCTATAGCTTCTAAAATAGATTCTTGTTCTTTAGTCAAAATATTTATTGATTTACTACTACAATCAGAACTAGTTTTTGAACCTATATCATCTAATTGATTTATTTCTTCAGACTCCGAATAGCTTTCAGAATCTCAGTATTCTAAATATAACTCATGAATTTTATTTAGTATAGATTCTTCTAAATTTAATTCTTGTAATTTCTTATCAAATTTACAAAATCTTGATATATGTCCTTTCCTACCACATTTAAAACATGTCAAGTCTTTATATGATTTAAACTATCTATCTTTCTGTTTATATGATTTTTTACCAGGTTTCCTATATTTATATGGTTAATAAGGCTTATGTTTCTTATAATAATCATTTTTATCAAATTTTTTCTTATAATATTTCCTATAAGATTTCCTATAGGGTTTTTTATGTTCTGAAGAACGCTGTCTACCGCAATTTTTATGTTTTCGTGTTATACTATAATCAAATTATTTACAAAACGAGCCTAGCTCTTGTTTATTTTTTCTCATTTTTGTATTTTAATGATTTTTGAAGTTTTATGCCTTGACAAAGCTTTAAACCTTCTTTTTGAACTATGCTAAACAATTGTCCATAAGTCAAAAAGTCATAAGGAATAGGATTTTCCATACTCATGTTTTATATGGTTTCTAACTTTTTCTCCTAGGAAAAAAGGCAATTCTGCTAAGAATTTTTCTTTCCAAAAAGCCTGGTTGGAATCTTCTCTAAGCATTATCCTCGTTAGAAAAGTTGTTTTATAAAACTGAAAATCACTAAGCTTTTTACACCTAAGGTTACTTAATAATTCAGTACTTTTATCCTTTAGGTCAGTTGGATCACCTATAAAGTGAAGTGATATAGTCAGAATTAGTGTTACCACAACATCCTGAATAGTATCACCATGTTCATTTAATATGGATATCCCATCTTCATATGTTTTTATGGCAATTAATATCTCTAGGTGTTGTTCATCAGTGAGATGATTATCCCACCAACCTTTTAGTTGGCTTGTAAAATCAGCTATAAGAAGTTTTGCTATAGTTTTATCTGAAGTATCTGTTTGAGTTCTATAAGCATTAGCAGCCATTGTCATCTACTGCAAAAGACTCAGAATATTATATTCTGATAGGCTATCAATGTTCCATTCATATACTGAAGATGCATTATATTTATATTGTGTCAGGGTATTAGGTCTATCTGTAATCTGTAAGTCTGGGGCAGATATTCTAAGTACTACAGACTGATTGAATGTTATAAGATTTATCTGTGGATCTATATCTTTACTGAAAGATTCAAGATCTTCAGTTTCAGCTGAGAATCTTCAACTGATTCTGAATCTTGATTTTAGGTTACTATACTAATAGTTTTAGAAGCTTTAGATTGAGGTGTTTTCTGTACTACTTGTTTTGACCCAGAAGAAGAGCCAATTT
Organism: Garcia nutans; assembly: GCA_947685225.1. Taxonomy (NCBI): domain Eukaryota; kingdom Viridiplantae; phylum Streptophyta; class Magnoliopsida; order Malpighiales; family Euphorbiaceae; genus Garcia; species Garcia nutans. The sequence goes on along the minus strand of CANTUV010000061.1, from coordinate 11,489,238 downwards.
TACTTAATTATTCTTTAATTGCTTTTACAAAATCAGAATCTTTAGATTTGACTTCTTTTTATCCTTTTTAGAAACTTCAAAGGGTTTAAAAACATAGGACTTAAGCTTTTTATCTGAAACTTCTTTTTCAACTTTTATTATTTTACTTTTTTTAATAAAACATTCTATTCTATTTAATTGGTGCCCTATACTTAATAAATGTGCATTACTAAAGCTATTTTGTTCTAATATTTTTTTTATTAGGGTCATTATCTGCTACTGTTTTAAATGGTGCTATTTGAACTTTTCTATCTCCATACATAAATATACTTGAAGCTTTAGGTGGATGATCAATTTATATTATTTTATCATTTACTTTCCTTTCGGTTTCTTTATTCCTGGTCGTTATAGGATTTATTGATTTTTCTGCTTTACGTTTTTCTCTATAAATTCTTTTAAACCAATCAAAGAATTTCATATTAACTTAATAATATTTCACAAAATTAACATATTCTTCTTTAACTGATTCAAAGGCTTTTACTTTATTCATTACATCTTTTAACTTATTTATATTTTTTACTGCTGTTAATTCTTTATTTAACTTATCATTATTAAATACAAATTCTTTATTAATTACATTTAGTTCCCTATCTATGTTTGCTACATTTTCTATCATAAAGGAAGCTCTAGGTGACATAGGTGGAGAAGGAGACTGTTCTATATTTTACTGTTGATTATAGTTAGGGTTTGGCTCTAAAGGGTTCATAGTTCCTATTGGATTATAATAAAGATGTGGTACTATTATACTATAATATACACCTTTTAGTTTATTACTTGATTCAGGTATGTCTGAAGTAGAATACCTAGGCTTTACTACTGTTTGTATAACAGGTCTTGGTTCATTTTCTTTATATGAAGCATATATAACAGAGGATAACTATGAAGCTTTACCTATATCAACTGTTGAAACAGAAGAAGAAGAGTCTAAACATCTACTACTTATACTATGTCTACTAAATTTTAATTTAACTTTACCATCTTCACTCTGTTCTATCTTACTAAGTTCTATATTAGGCTTTACTATATTTTTTGGTTCAGGAGGAGGAACAACTTCTTCTAAGACCCATTCATCAGGGAGACTAATATCCTTCCACTGAATAGTCCTAGGGATAACTGTATTAGCTTTACTTAGGTCTGTTTGTGAGAATTTAGTTTCTCTTAATTTAGGTTGCATTATATACTTTGTAGCAAAAGCAGATACCATAGCTTTATACCTTATCTTATATATTAATGCTACAGGAATAGATCCTTCAAGCATTTTATAATTATGAGTTTTAATTTCTAAAATTACACTTTTTAATATATTTAGATCATTTAAGAATATTGTTATATCAGAAAAACTGTCAAATAAGATAGGTCCACTACTCAGACTGGTTTCTATAGTTCCTAATAGTGAATCATTAAAATTTATAATCCTAGCATCTCTAACTACTGCCAGAATACTAGTATTTAATCATTCTCTGGTTAAAGGCTTTATTCCTATCTGTACTAGTCCTATATGTATATATTTATATTTTTTATTTTTATGGTGCTTTATTGACTCTGCAGAAAGTAATGTTATTTTTTCAAAGGGTTTACTTAATTATACATCCATTTCTTCAGCTTTAATTATATAATCATTTTTAAATATATTTAATTTGAAAATTTTATAAATATGTTCTTTATCTATATTAGGTATTACCCAATTATTAATTGTTTTATTAAAATCTTCTAGGATTACTTCATTTCTATTTACAATTCTTTTAGCTTTTGATGTCTCAGAAGTGTCCGATTTAGTTGTACTAGCAGATTTACATAAAAATGGCTCCATCTTTAAATATTTGAAAAATAGATTTTAAAGTGTAATAATATTATTTTCAGAAATGACCACTGACTTACTGCCCTAAGTGTTTAACCATTGGCTGAAACAAGTCTTATTGCATATCTAATTCCTAGACAACACTATGTCCACTTCTAGATCTATAAATCAAAGATTTAACTATGAAAATAATTTTATATCTATCTACTACCACCTCTCAAAGAGAACTTGCTCTAATACCAAGAAAAACAGCTTTATATCTTTAAATTTATATTGAAAGAAAATATATTTTTATATGTGATACATAACAATATATATTAGTTGATTTGTAATAAAAATATCAATACACCAACTAATATTATACTGTGATATATTTACATATATTATATATAACAACATATATTAATTAATTTGCAAAAAATATATTAATATACAACTGATATTTGTTGTTATATTATATATATTACATATAACAACATATATTAATTAATTTACAAAAAAAATATCAATATACAACTGATATATGTTACATATAATAACATATATTATTTGATTTATAATAAAAATATTAATATACAAATTAATATATATTGTTATATGTTCATATATAGTATATATAACAACATTTTATTAATTGATTTACAAAAAGATATTAATATATACCTGATTTATGTTGTTATATGTTACATATAATAATATATATTAGTTAATTTGCAATAAAAATATCAATATATCAACTAATATATATTATTATATATTCATGTATATTACATATAATAATATATATTAGTTAATTTATAATAAAATATCAATATACAAACTAATATATATTGTTATATATTCATATATTTTAAATATAACATCATATATTAGCAGATTTATAATAAAAATATAAACATACCAACTAATATATATCATTATATGTTCATATATATTATATATAACAAAATATATTAATTGATTTGTATTAAAAATATTAATATACAAACTAATATATATTGATACATGTAATATATATGAATATATAACAATATATATTAGTTAATTTGTAATTAAAATATTAATAAACAAACTAATATATGTTGTTATATACTCATACATGTTACATATAATAACATATATTAGTAGAATTGAAAAAATATATCAATATGCAACTTTTACATATTGTTATATATTTATATACATGACATATAATAACATATATAATTTTTATATGTTATATATTCTTATATGTTACATATAATAATATATACCAGTTAATTTGAAAAAATAAAATTAAATACAATTGTTATATATAGTTGTATGTTTATATATGTTATATATAATAATATATATTAGTTAATTTAAAAAAATAGTTGATTTACAATAAAAATATTAATTTATAATTAATAATTCTTTTTACAATTATAACATCATACAAAATTAAAAATAATAGAATTGAATGATTATAAAATATTTAATTATAAAAATGTATAAAATTTATAAATTCTACTATCATCTGTATCCTCAATTCCCATTTCTTTTATGATTAAAAGAAATTATTTTGCAAGCAACAGTACTACTTCTCCACTGAAGTTCCCAATTGCTCATGCAAGTAATACTTCTCGCTCCAGGCAATTTTTAGCTCCATCAGGTATACACGGTAATATAATCTTTAAGCCTTACATTAATTAAGATATATATTTATATTAATATTTACCTTACAAGTGTGACTAATTAATATTGCAATTTTTATGTAATGAAATTTTAATTCAATACTATTGGAGTTGTGAGATTACAAGTTTGAATCGAATCAAATTAAAACCCAATTAATCAAAGAAAAAAATTATTATAACTTTTTAGGTTGGAGACTTGGAGCTGTGTTATATATCTAAATTAGTTGTTTCAAATGAAATAGAAAAGAATCCTTTATACAATTTTTTCTAATAAAAATTCACACAATTCGTGCTTTATTGTTTGTGTGTTTTAATATTATTCAGTTTGACATTTCATCAAACAGTTAAGGGGCAACTTTTATTTGACATACAAGCGAAAGCTATCATCATCAAATATTTAAATTTTTATATTAATACAAACGTAAAATAAAATTTGACAGAGCCCTAATTAAGTTTAAATGCTACATGAAAGAATTTATGGAAAAATGGCAGCTGCATACTTAATTATTACTTATTATTTAGATTTAATATACAAAAATTAAAAAGAGATTAAGTTGTACTTCAGTTTAAGTTATATTAATGAAATAAAGAAAAAATGAAAAATTCTACCGTAGATCTAGTTCATATCTCCACTAAAAAATTAAGTCAATCACAAATTATGATTTAAATTATAATATTTAAAAAATAATTTAAATTTATTTTTTTTAAATCACGGTTTGTGATTGATCTGCTCAATAAGCAAAGATATGAACTAGGTCTATCTTATAATTATCCAGAAAAAACACGCAAACAAAATTACTACGAGCCAAGTGGATATACTGATGATTTAATCTGTGACCGTGAATTAATATTCCTAACATGTAGGCAACTTTAAGATTCAAATAATAATAACAATATTTAATTAGCTTATGGAGCCAAATAATGAATTAAAAAAAATTGAGATCCTTGAATTCAAAATTAATTAATTCCAGTTTATTACAGTCACAGTACAATATTATTAATTTAATATGAAACGTTAAGGTTGTCACAAGAAAATGATATTACCTAATCAAACCTTAATTATAAATCCCTTTCAATTCTTGAACATACGGCTGGAAATTTGATTTTTGTCTAGTGTGCAAGTACAGCGGCCTCCTTGTTGATCATATTACATTAATCTCTTAATTAAATTTGAGAAGAAATTATGAAAAATTATATATATATTTTTGAAATAGAAATGAAATTTCCGTTAAAGAGTTTGGTAAAAAACGACTAAATATGGTGGGATATTTTCCCAAACTTGGTGACGAGCATATGAGAAGGCCCCCCTAGCAAGGGTATGAGCATCTACATTAGCTTGTCTCCTAATCCACCTAATAGCAATATTAGCTCTAGATAATAATAAAAACTTACAGTCTTAAAAAACATCACCTAATTCTGACAAATCGTTAAGTGGAGATAACAAAGCTCAATTAAATTTTGAGAATCCGTAAAAATACAATCAGGTGAGGGAAAATGGTCCTGTAACCACTGTAAAGTACACCTCAAAGCAAGTGCTTTCACTAAAAGCGGATCCATGAAGCTGTCCAAGAAACCCGAAATAGCTCCTTGAAAGTTGCCTTCCGCATCCTCCATGACAGTCCCGTAGCCACCAAGTCCGAGGGTAGTAAGAATTGCTCCATCTGTGAACATTTGCCAACCATTTGGTGAGTAGTAGCCGGCCTGCAATGGTTGACCATGACTATTTCTTGTGATGGTGGCTGCATGGAAATATTATCTTGTAGCCTTCTGTTAGCACATAGACAATTATCATTTCAATCTTTGACAATTCGTGCAGCCTTTATTGCCACTTGTTGCTCATTCCATGCTTCTTGATGTCACAACCACTTATTCCTTGCATTCCAAATAGACCAAGCAGTAGTCACACAATTCACCAATATATTATCTTCTCTTATATTTTGTACCTGCGTGAGAAAGGAATTGAGAGATATTGTGTTGGTTAGTATACATCCCCCTATAATACTCCATACCCTCTTAACTTTCTCACAATGTAACAAAATATGGTCCCTTCCTCCAACCTATTACACCACCCACATTTTTTTATCAATCTCCACCTCTCTCTCTCACCTAATTTAATTTTTGTGGGAAGGATATCTTTCAAAGCCCTCCAAGTGAACTCCCTCAATTTAGGTGGCACTCCTAGCTTCCAAATCTTCCTCCATAAGCCTCCCTCAAGACACTCCCCACCCCTACCCAATTTTTTAAGAGCATAGTGATAGCCCGACCGAACACAACATAGTAATATACAATAATTAAAAGGAATAATAATAATTAAATATACAATAATTAAAAGGAATAATACATCACTACATAATATATATATATGTAGTTAAAAAATATATAATTAATTTTTTAAATAATAGATTGAGGTTTACTTTTTTTTTTAATCAATTGAAATTTCGTTGGATATTTAGAGGGAGAATTAAAAATTTTTTGTCATATGAAACTCATGGGTGCAGTGTTGACTGTGGCAATAAGTAGAGAATTGAATTGAAAAGTCCAAAGATAACTGGTGTAAGCAAACAAGAAATATAATAGCAGAAGTCATCAAAAGACCCAGCAGAAAGGTGCTTCATCATCACCACCTATTTGTCAAGAAACCTTTAATTAATTCATGTCAACCTTATACTCAGCCACAAAAACGTGGATTCTACGTGTAATATCCTCATTACTATCCAAAACTTTACACGGCAATATATATATATATATATATATATTGATAATAATTAAATAAAATATATAAAACGTCCGCCCCGTATATGATGAATTTATCAATTTTTAACTACTGTTAATTGGATTAGTTAATAAATAAATTTTTTTAACAAAATTAAATAAATATAAAATTTATATTTTGATCTATCATCTAAGGCTGTAACATACTATAATCTATCATTCAGTTCATTTTTATATTAATTTAAATAAAGTTAAAAACTGTATTTATTAGAAAAACTAATAGTTAATCTATTTATCTAGGAAGATTAGATTTTTTTATATTTAAAAATTGATAGATACTTGCCTAAAAAATAAGAAGGAAAATTATACATATATAGTAATTAAAAATTCGATTGTATTTGAAAATTATCTACGAAAATTCTTAGGCAAGAATTAAACTCGGATTAAAATACGAATAGTATGTGTTCATCTCCTCCTAACTTCAGCTCTTTTCTTTCTATAAATAGGAGAATAGGAGAGGCGTGAAAATCTCTTCAATATATCCATTTTTTTATCTTTTCAATCCATTTTCTTCTCTTAATTAAATTCCATTTGTTTCTTGAGATTTTTTTTTCTTTATTAACTGAACGTACATACACTATTTAATTTCGATTGTTAGAAAAAAAAAATGAATAATCCTCTGCAGCTAAAGTCATTGAATCATATTTCAATTGTTTGCAGATCAGTTGAGAAATCTATCGATTTCTATCAAAATGTTCTTGGATTCTTTCCTATCAGGAGGCCTAGCTCTTTTGACTTTGATGGTGCATGGTACGTTTAATTTTAATTTATGAAGATTCTTGGAAATTAATCTATCTGATATAATTATTAGAGATTATATAATTTCTTAATTAACAAGTTATGAATTTTGGTTCAAAACGGTTAGTTATTTTTTTTGTTAACATATGTGCAGGTTGTTCAGTTTTGGCATTGGCATCCATCTAATACAATCTGAAGATCCTAAAAACATGCCCAAGATTTGCCCGATTAATCCAAAAGACAACCACATCTCTTTCCAAGTATCTTCCAATCTCCGCTGCTTCTGCTTTAAAATATCATTATATCTTTATAGAATCAGCAAAATTTTCTTTTTTCTTTTTTTATTAATTAAACATTTTGAACTTACAATTGTATAATTTAGATTTTAGAAGTTAATTCTTGTTTTAATAACAAATGATTTTGTTGGGATAATGCAGTGCGAGAGCATGGCAGCAGTAGAGAAAAAATTGAAAGAGATGAAGATAGAGTATGTTAAAGGAAGGGTAGAGGAGAATGGAATATACGTAGATCAAATGTTCTTCCATGACCCAGATGGCTCCATGATTGAAATTTGCAACTGTGATGCTCTCCCTGTCGTTCCCTTATCTGGAGATGGCACCCTTGTTAAATCATGCTCACTCATCAACTGCAATATCCAGCAGCAACAACAGCAGCAGCAACAGCAGATTCAAAAAGTTGGCCAAATGAATCCTTCTTTGTCTAATCTTCATTTGCAAGATGATTATCTTCCTTGCGCATAGAAAATTTCATATTTCATTTCTATTTTTTAGTTGTTAGGCCAGTCGTCCATATGGGTTTTGGTAGTGATAATTGATTAAGATTAATTAAAAAAATGTGTCAGTATATAAATTAATTGCACAAGATGGACATTCCGAGGGCAATTCTTTCTTTTTTATTTGAATTTACCATTAATTCTACTACAGGTGAGTGTTTTATGATAATTAATTATAGCTTGTATGTGCAATATGTGATGCTACTTCTGTATTATTATTCTTGATTAATAAGAGAGGCAACTTCCCTCGTAATCCATTTAGCTTAATTTTGTTCATGGTGATCAATTTGCTTATATGTCCCCATTTGCATTTGGATCAAAATTATGATTTTTCATTAATAACAAAAATTTTATCCCGATTATAATCTGTTTAAAATTTAATTTGAAATAATATAAAAAGATGTAATAATAAAATAAACTAAACAAATAAATTTATATGGTTGGATTAAAGGGAGACAAATTCACTAATTAAATTAGTAAGATAGAAAATTTAATAACACTCAAAATTCTTAAATTCAAATTTATCAAATGTGCTAGTCTCTCCTTTAAAAAATTAGATTATAATTATAACACTCTTAATTGATTCTCTTTAATACACAACAATTGACTTTTCTTTGGCGCAATTATTGGGGCAAAATCTCCCAACTTAAATATTGAGCAACAGATAAGTACATACGTAAACAAAAAACCATAAAATCTTTTTTATAATAATCTTATGCATAATATTACTAGCTATTGGTTATAATTCAATAAGAACCCTTATTCAATTAAAAATAATATTAAAATAAAAAATAACATTAGATTTTTACTACTTTATATAAGAAAGTAATCTTTCATACAATTTAAAAACATTTCTCACTTAAAAAATAAGGAAAAAGTTTTCTCTCAAATTCCTTTAGAGTTTTGAGTTACAATTCTAACAATAAGATGATTAATAAAAAAAAAAGGAAGGGTTTGAAGTAAATATGAGGAGAAAATAATTTAAAAAAATTAAATATAATTTATTTTCCATTTTTTGTTTGTATTGAGGAAGACGCTTCCTACATTGTTTCTTTCATTATTTTCTCTCCAATTTGGAGAGAAATATTGAGAGAAAATAATTTCTTCAATTTTTTCCTTTTCTCTTATTTCCTTTTTCGTTTTCAGAAAGATCACAATTCACTTTTATTTTCTTCTATATTTTCTTTCTTTCTTATTTTTCACAATCCAAATATAGAATAAAAAGAATGTGTAAAAATGAATTTTTAATTTTTCATAGTATAAGACAAACGTTTAATGACAAGATCTTATTTTTAAATTTTTGTGTATTCTTTATAAAAAATTATATCATTGTTTAATTATAATTTTATTTTTAAAATTTTTTATATTGTAGAACATATATTCAATTATTGGCTTATTGTTCGAAATCACATCATGAAAAGAAAAATAGAATGCTCAAACTAAAACCGAAGTTGGATTTGAAAACGTGCCCATAAAAAGGACCACATGGTAGTAAGTCCACAAGGTTGGCTGCCTATACTCTAAAATATTGTGCTTGCAGCGAAGCATACTTGATGCGCCGTTGCCCTTATTGTTAGTTACTATACCCATCACACTCGCTGCCGAATCAAATGAAATTTTGATAGTCCTAACTATTATTATTATTATTATTATTATTATTATTTTGTACAAATTATCTTTTTAGAATTAAGTCGGATAAAATTATAAGGACAATAAAATTTTTTCTACTAAGTTTTAATGCAGCTGCATGTCCAAAAAATCAAACTCGAGACCTCTAGATAAGCTAAAGAACAATTATTTACTAACTAATCTATGATTTCGGTAGTGTCCTAATTATTTTTATTTGTACTAATTATATATAAAATATTTTTAGGGTGCTATACTATTTAAACAAAATTTAAAATTTTATTTTAATTAAAATTTTCAATTTGAAATATTTTAATTTTTAGAAATGACTTTATTATTATTAAGAGGAAAGACTTACTTAGACCTGGTGCATATACACTCGGCCAATAAAATTTTTTATTTTTTCTATAATCACTCTTATCATGATTTTTCATTAGCCAGGTGTACATATACTCGATATAGATAATAATTTTTCATTATTAAGTTATACGCTTATCTATAAATTTTATTATTTCAAACTCAAAGAGTTTTTCAGTTCAACAATTTTGATAGTAGTAGAGGTGTTTTTGTTTTCTTTGAAATATCTTGCAGTATTGGAACAAATGAAATTTACAAGTTTTTCTTTTTCATTTTTTTTCTTTTTTCTTTTTCTTTTTTTTAAACTTGATTTGCAATTTTTGGTGGAGGGAGATTTGTTGGGAGACAAAAATATGTATATTTTGACTCTATAAAATTTGATGTGTGGTACCATCACTAGTCGATATATATTAATATCTAGATTCATTGTTAAGACTATATTATGAATATAATATATTTTTAACTGTATTTATATCTAAACGTTAAGAAAGGTTAAATAAACATAAATAGAAAATCAAAATCTTCAACTAATTAATAGAAAGTAAAAAAAAATTAAGGCAAAAATTTCGAATTAGTTGTTGAATCTTTGAATAATTAATTTTATACGTTGCTAATTTTATATTTATTAAATAGATTAATTTAGCAGTTAAAGAGTCAAACTTATTAGCTTATTGCTAAAAAATAAACCAAACACACATATGTTATATGAAATTAAAACATAATTCGTCCATGCTTTATCAATAGATATTTTGGCTTCAAATGAACCTTTCAACAGATGAAAAAGACAAGCCTTAGAATTGTTGTCAAACATTTATTTATAATGGTCAAAATACTACTTGTATAGATGTAAAATTTCAAGACAAGGACATCATATTCATATTAGGAAATATGAAGAAAATGAGCGTAAGCATATTTTATATATAATTAAATACGTAATTAATAATGTAATCTATCCAGAATCCAACTCCATATGCCAACTTGAGCTTCATCACCATTATGCCCCCTCTCAAGACCCTGTTTTCATATACCTTAACCAAAACATCTTCTCTATTTTTTTGCTCTGATTGCACGAAACAGAGTATTTTTTGAACACATCGAAAATAAAGCTATTAGTTATAAGGTGAAGCTATCATATGGGTAATGCCATGTAAAGTTTCTTACGACACTTTTTCGTTTAAAATACGAATAAATTAAGAAATTTTTATATGCGTGTAAAGTAAATTTATAGAGATTTTATCGTTAAAAAAATTAAAAAATAAAAAATGTGCACTAGTAAATTATTTTTGACAGACGACATGGAATTTAACCATTAAATATATTTATGGTTTTTTCATCAGAAAAAGAAAAATGCATTTAGATAAACCAAAAAACATACATAGTCATAGCAAAGGTTTGGAGGGCACTAATGCCAGTATAGAGCATAAAAATGTACAACCAACATAAGCTACAACTAAAGCAGCCTGTGCAACCAAAGCACAAAGCTAAAGAAAATAGAAGCAAAAATAAGCTACACTCAAAAGCAGCCCATTTAACTCAGATTAACCTCCCACCATACAATATAAGGCCAAATAAAGAAAATAAATTGACCAAACAATTAATAGAAAACATATATAGAAGATAGATCTATTGTTAAACATAAACATTGTGGATTTGACCAAAAGAGCTAGAAAGCTGCTAAGGTCCCACTGATCTTCAATATTAAAGAGGATAAAATAAGGATGGGAAAGATACTTCTTTCTGTTAGGTTTTTGGGTTCCCTTCTATATGAAAAATCCAATGTTTGAACCCATTTATTTTAGCTTACTAGGCTATTAATATTTTAGCTTTATTAACCCTAAGATACAAGAGTGTGTGAGTTATTAGTGTCAGCCATCAAAAGAGAAAAGAGAGAAAGAGAGAAAAGGGAGAGAAAAGAAAGAATTTTTTTCTGCAAAAGAAGTCAATAGGGCAGTCTCAGTTTTTCGGCGATCGGATAGTCATCCGTGCTCCAATCAGGCTGAAATTTGGACAGCAGTAAGAGAACTCATTGTTTTTCATTCTGAAAGGTGATCTGTTTTGGATGGCTGGATTGCCGGCATTTGTGGCTCGAAGTTTACTGTTCATGTGCATTTCTGCAGCAGCGGCCACTTTGCCTTTCTCCGACGATTGGACTGTCATTTGTGGTTGAATTTGGCTGAAATTTAGTGAGCACATTTAGAATTTGTTATTCTTTAATATGGACGGTAGAGATCGGATTTTAACAACCGAAGCTTATCCATTGGCATAAATAGTATCTATTTTGAGTGATTTTTCTCCATTCTTTTGTTTATTTCTTGTTATTTGGTTGATTTAGTGTTGCTACTTTACTTGAAGGTTGTTGTAGTTGCTTTTAGTTGCTGTAAATATTGATTTTGATAGTGGAGCTCTTTTACTTGGACCAAGAGAGGTCCTGTAATTTTTATCCTTCACATTGAAGGGGTTTTCTACGTTAAAAATTATTGTGTTTATGTGTGATTAGTTTTGTGCATCTTGGGGCAGAGTTTGTGATATATATACTTGTTGAATTTTTCTTAGTCACTCTTCATAGATTTATTCAAGCAGGAAAGAACTTATTCTGGTTCATTTTCCATCAAAGTGGTATCAGAGCTAGTTCATTAGTTGATTGAGTTGTTTGCTTGTTTGAATGATGGAGGTAAATGTGAGTAAAATAATTTGTTTGGATGGCACAAATTATTATAAATGGAAAGAAAAAATTGGACCTTTTTATTGTGAAAAGATTGCATTTACCTATATTTGCTTCTAAAAAATATAAGTCTAAATCAAATAAAGATTGGGAATTTGAGTATTTACAAGTATGTGATTTTATTAGGCAATGGATAGAAGATAATATGTTGAATCTTATTGCTAATGAAATAAATGCTAAAACCTTGTGGGGAAAGCTTGAAACTTTGTATACCTCGAAGACTGGAAATAATAAGTTGTTTCTGCTTAAACAAGTTATATGCTTGCAATATAGAGAAGACAACTCCATACTTGATCATATGAATGAATTTTAAAGTATCTTTGATCAATTATATGGCATGTGTGTCAAATTTGATGAAGATGTTATTGGACTTTAGTTGTTGAATACACTTCTTGACTTATGAAAAATTTTCATGTATTTTTGACTAATTATGCTCTTAAAAGTGGTGTAACCATGTCATATGCAAAGACTGATGTTTTGAACGAAGAGATGAGAAGAAGAAATCAGGGGGCATCTAGTTCACAGTCAGAAATTTTGGTTACTGAAAATAGGGGGAGAAGTAAAAGTAGGAGTCAAGATCAGAATAGAGGCAAGAGCAGGAGTAAATCAAAATTAATGTATAAGAACCTTAAATGTCATTACTGTGGTAAACCAGGGCATATCAAGAAATATTGTTTCAAGTGAAAGAAAGAGAACAAGGCAGACAAAGGGAAGCAAGAAAGGAGAGGCAATGACAACAATACTGATCGTGTTGCCACTACCACTTCATATGATGATTTGGCTATAGTTTATTAAGAGAATATGGTTAATGTAGCCTATGATGATACTGTTTGGATTCTTGATAGTGGTGCATGCTTTCATGATACGTCAAGGAAGGAGTTCTTCACATCTTATACTCCAGGTGATTTTGGAGTTTTGAAGATGGGTAATGATGGAGTGTCAAAGGTGATAGGCATTGGAACTGTTTATTTAGAGACCCAAAATGAAATAAAATTAGAGCTGAAGAATGTTAGACATGCACTAGGCATTAGGTTGCATTTGATCTCTACTAGTAAGCTTGATGAAGATGGCTATTACAACACTTTTGATGATGAAAAATGTGAAATCAGCAAAGGCTCCTTGGTTGTGGGTAGAGAAAAGATGGCTTCAGGCTTATATTGGTTGCACATTTCGATCCCTACAAATCTTGTTAATGCAATTGAAGGTGATAGCTCTTCGAAATTATGGCACAAGAGGTTGAGTCATATTAGTGAGAAGGGACTAGATTGTCTGGCTAAAAAGAATTTGCTTTCAGGATTGAAAGGTGCAAAGTTAGACATGCGTGTTTATTGCTTAGCTGGAAAATAGAAAAGAGTTTATTTCAAACATCATTCTCCTTCTAGAAAAAATGATTTGCTTGAGCTAGTACATTCAAATGTATGTGACCCTTTGAAGGAAAAGTCATTTGGTGGTGCACTTTATTTTGTGACCTTTATTGATGATCATTCTAGGAGACTTTGGGTTCATACTTTAAAATCAAAAGATTAAATTCTTGGTACATTTAAAGAATTTCAAGCTTCTGCTAAGAGAAAAACTGGAAAGAAGTTGAAATGTATTCACACTGATAATGGTGGTGAGTATTGTGGGCCTTTTAATGCATATTGCAGAGAACAGAGTATCAAACATCAGAAGACACCTCCCAAGACTCCTCAGTTGAATGGTTTGGTAGAAAGGATGAATAGAACATTGATAGAGAGAGTAAGATGTATGCTTTCAGAGGCTAAATTGCCTAACTCTTTTTTAGGGTAAAGCTTTGTACATTGTTGCATATGTGATCAATCTAACTCCTACTATTACTTTGGAAAATGATGTTCCAAATAGGTTCTGGTATGGTAAGGATGTTTTCTAAGACCACCTACGAGTGTTTGGTTGCAAATGCTTTGTGCATGTTCCCAAAGATGAGAGGTTTAAGTTAGATGCCAAGACTAGACAGTGTATCTTCATTGGCTATAGGCAAGATGAGTTTGGTTACAGATCCTATGATCCAATTTAAAAGAAACTTGTCAGAAGTCAGGATGTAGTATTTGTAGAAGATCAAACTATTGAAGATATTAACAAGGTGGAGAAATCAAAGCCTTAGAGTAGTGGTTTGATTGATTTAGACTCATCTCTTACAACTCATATGCCTGATGTTGTTGAGGTTCAGAATCATAGTAATGTGCAAAATGACAATCAAATTGCGGATGAGGTTGGTGCTCCTGAATATGAAGCAGTTGATGATCAACAAGAGGCACATGTTGAGGAACCTATAGTTCCACTTAGGAGGTCTACCAGAGATGGAACGCATTCTACCAGGTATTTACCTAATGGGTATATACTCTTGACAGATGGAGAAGAACCTGAATGCTATGAAGAGGCTATTAAGAGTGAGCAAAAGACAGAATGGATTGCAGTTATGAAAGATGAAATGCAATCTTTAGCTGATAATCACACCTTTAAATTGGTGAAGCTTCCTAAAGATAAAAAAAAGCCTTGAAGAATAGGTGAATCTATAAAGTAAAGCAAGAAGAGAATTCATCATTTCATGATATAAAGCTAGATTAGTTGCCAAGGGCTTTAGTCAGAAAAAGGGGGTTAACTTTGAGGAGATTTTTTCATCACTGGTCAAGATGTCATCAATTCGTATTATTTTGGGATTAGCTGCTACTCTTGATTTAGAGGTTGAGCAAATGGATGTTAAACTAGCCTTCCTTCATAGTGACTTAGAGGAGAAAGTCTACATGGAACAACCTGAAGTTTTTGTAGTAAAAGGAAAAGAAAATTATGTTTGCAAACTGAGAAAGAGTTTGTATGGTTTGAAACAAGCACTTGGGCAATGGTATAAGAAGTTTGAGTTAGTTATGGTTCAATAAGACTACAAGAAGACTAATTTTGATCATTGTGTTTTTGTGTAGTGATTTTCTAATAGTAATTTTATCATCCTGTTACTATATGTTGATGATATGCTCATTGTGGGTTTTAGTTCTTCAAGAATTGATAGCTTGAAGAAAGAGTTGAGCAAATCCTTTCCAATGAATGATTTAGGGTCAGCAAAGCAGATACTTGGCTCGAGGATCATTCGTGATAGAAAATGCAAGAAGCTGTGACTATCTCAAGAAAAGTATATTGAGAAGGTACTACAGTGATTTAATATGGCTAAAGCTAAACCTGTAAGTATACATCTTGCTATATCTTTCAAATTAAGTGTCAAATAGTCTCCTTCTAGTGAGCAAGAGAAATAATACATGCAGAAAGTTCTTTATGCATTTGCAGTAGGTAGCTTGATATATGCTATGGTTTGCACTAGACCAGACATAGCTCATGCAGTTAGTATTGTTAATAGATTTTTGTCTAATGTCTAATCCAGAAAAAGAGCATTGTGATGCAGTGAAGTGAATTTTGAGATATCTCCGTGACACTGCTAGTTTGAAGTTGTGTTTTGGGACTGGGAAGCCTATTCTCAGTGGTTATACATATTCTGATTTGGCAGGGGATACGGATTCAAAAAAGTCTACTTTCTGGGTATCTGATCACTTTTGCAGGGGGAGCTGTGGCATGACAATTTAGGTTGCAGAAATGCATTGTATTGTCTACTACAGAAGTTGAATTCATTACAACAACTGAAGCATATAAAGAATTGCTTTGGATGAAGAAGTTTGTGAAGAGCTTGGCTTTATACAGAAGAGATATGTCTTATTTTGTGACAATCAGTGTTATTCATCTCGGTAAGAATCATATTTTTCATGGTAGATCCAAACACATAGATATGAGGTATCATTGGATTCGTGATGTTTTGAATTCTAAACAGCTTGAACTTGAGAAGATACATACTGATGATAATGGTTCTGATATGTACACAAAGGCTTTATCAAGAGGGAAGTTTGAGACATGTTGTAGAGTTGCCGGTTTAGCAAACTCCTTCACATAATTGGGAAGGGGGAGAATTGTTAGGTTTTTGTGTTCCCTCCTATGTGAAAAATCCAATGTTTGAGCCAATTTATTTTAGCCAATTAGGCTATTAATGTTGTAGCGTTATTAACCCTAAGATACAAGAGTATGTGGGTTATTAGTGTCAGCCACCAAAAGAGAAAAGAGAGAAAGAGAGAAAAGAAAGAGTTTTTTTTTCTGCAAAAGAAGTCAACGGGACAGTCTCAATTTTTTGACAATCGGACGGTCATCTGTGCTCCGATCAGGCTGACCTTTGGATAAAAGTTAGAGAACTCATTATTCTTCATTCTGAATGGTGGAGATCTGTTTTGCAAGGCTGGATTCTCGACATCTATAGCTTGAGGTTTACTGTTTATATACATTTCTGCAACAGCGACCAGTTTGCCTTTCTTCGACGATCGGATGGTCATTTGTGGTTGGATTTGGCTGAAATTTTGTGAGCACGTTTAGAATTTGTTTATCTTTAATCTGTATGGTGGAGATCAAATTTAAACAATCGGAGCTCATCCATTGGCATGAATAATAGCTATTTTGAGTGATTTTTCTCCATTCTCTTATTTATTTCTTATTATTTGGTTGATTTGGTATTGCTACTTTACTTGAAGTTTGTTGCAGTAGCTTGTAGTTGCTGTAAACATTAATTTTGATAGTGAAACTCTTTTACTTAGATCAAGAGAGGTCCCATGATTTTTATCCTTCACATTGAATGGGTTTTTCATGTTAAAAATTTCTATGTTTATGTGTGATTGGTTTTGTACATCTTGGGACAGAGTTTGTGATATATATACTTGCTGAATTTTACTTAGTCACTCATCATAGATTCATTCAAGTAGGGAAGAACTTATTCTGGTTCCTTTCCCATCACTTTCCTCCTTTTTGAGGCCATCTTTTAGAAAGACATGCAACTATGCTGACTTGGTGGAGATTGATCTGCTTCTAACAAGAATACTTCCACAAGAGATAAACAATATAGCCAAGTGTTGTGGGGTAAGAAAAAAGACAGTTGAGATTTAACCAATAACAAAAAAATGGTCTTCAAAGAAAACCATAAGAAATAAGGAAAAAGATTAATAAAAGAGGTCATCTAAGGGCCAAAAATAAGGAAAGAAAAAGAAAGAAAAGAGACCAAACCATAAACTATAGGAAAACTAACAAGAAAAAATAGAGGAAGAGAGGATCTAGGGTGGCAACCCTAGATATTGCTACCCTAGATATAGCTTTAGGTTAAGAAAAGCTAAAGAAGAAGAAAGGGAGGAGGAGCGGCCATAGGTAGAGAGAGAATAAAGAAAAAGGTTTTTCAAATCATATATTATATATATTTATGGTTAGTCTTAGCATTATTCCAACTATCTTCTGATATCTTTTAATGGTTAGTCTTACCATTTTGTTCTTTTTTAATAGTTGTTCATAATTTAGAAAGAAAAATAGAGTATTCATGCTAAATATATATATAACAATATGAACTTTACTCCTTTAATTAGTTTACCCCTTGAAATTTCAATTTAACCATATAGCCTCCTAAACTCTCATTTTTTTTAACTTATAAATATAAATTTGTTGAGTCATATTTTTCTTAACTTATAAATATATTTTTTCTCTCTCTAAATCCATTTCCATCTAAAACCCTTCCCATATAAAATCTAATCCCTAAAATCTAATATCTAAGCTTCCTTTTATGTTTTCTTCTTATTTTTTTAATACATTTGTCCCATTTTAAATCTTTGGTCACATTTGAAACTTGTATTGCTAGTTTGATGTTTCTTAAAATTCCTTTCCCAAAATGCAATTGATTTATTCTTTTGAAACGTACATTATTCAAAGGAAATATATTCTAGGGATTAGATTTTAGGAATTAGATTTTAGATGGAGAAAAAATGTGTTTATAAGTTAAGAAAAATATGACTTAGTGTAACTAAGCGAGTTTGTATTTATAGGTTAATAAAAACGTAAGCTTGAGAGACTGTATGGTTAAATTGAATATTCAAAAGGCAAATAGACTAAACAAGTAAAGTTCGGCTACATATTCATAACAATAATAGATAAGAATCCCAATGATATAGAAATATATCAAAGAATATAAATCCAAATGATACAATCATTTATCAAGGAATATAAATCCCAATGATGCAATCATATATCAAGGAATATAAAGCAATCAACGTACCTAGTATATGTAATAGATTGTATAGCTAGAACCTTTATATATCAGTATTGTAATATATGTATATATACATGTAAATCAATTAAATACAAATCACTTCTTTTAACAATAATAATTGCTTTATGGTATTAGAGTAATAAGCAAAAAGAAAAGCTTGTGAACCTATCCTAAAAATATATATACCTAATTTCTTCTTCTCCTCCATATCTTCAAACAGTCTCAGCCACTCAAGCATAGATAACTCAAGCACCTCAATCATCACTCCTTCTTTTTCCAATCTCAATCTTATATAGGTTGCCTTGTTAGGAACATCAACACCTACTCAGACAGCTTCCTTAATAGGAATCAATTCAATACAAGTTCCCATTAAACTTTCTCAATTCTCATTAAACTTTCTAAAAATGGCAACTCTGTAGCTTGAAAATCTCAATTTGAGAATCTACTATTTGCTTATGGACTCGTGGGATTTTTGGATGGCACACATCCATGTCCCTCACAGAATATTAAAAATAACATAACTAATCAAATGGAACCAAATCTGGAACACTCCATCTGGCTTCATCGAGGTCTTTTTCTCCTTCATGCAATTCATATCTCATGCACAACAACTGTATAGTCAATTGTTTCTCATTGCACTATATTTGCTCAAGTGTGGGTGATGTGCGTCGCGCTGCGCTATAGCAATACCGCAAGTGCACGGGTCACCCAAGTAATAGAGTAGTGAGTGAGTTATCGTTCCACTGAGGACAAGGTCAAGTACTAGTGCAAATCTTAACTGTTGTTTAGCAATTCAATAGTTGTTGAGATGTTTTGTAATTAAAAACAGCTAATTTAATAAATGAAAGTAAAGGGAAATTAAATGTTGTGCAAAAAGGGTTGATGATAATAATACTATCCAGATATTGAATCCCCCTAGCCTCAATAATATTTGTGAACAATCAATTCAGTTAAATCATTCAATAGAGCTGAGTTGGCATTCCTCTAAATTAGACTAAAACCTCTCTCGAGCGAATTAATCCCTAATTACTAAGTAGAATGCTGGAATATCTTCTCAAACACAATTAAATATATCTTGCATTAAGAACAAGGAACTATAAACCAAAGGATCTTGTAGGTCTATCTCTAACACCCCAATCAACCCTCAACCCTTATGAGTAATCAATTCATATCAAGCTCTCTCAAGTCAATAATATGAAAATGGCAACCAATCAATAAGCATGCTATTATCAATTGGAAATAATCATTAAGCATCATAAGAATAAAACAACTCAATCAAATGATTCAACTAAATATAATTATTCAATTCATACAAATAAGCTAGGGTTCATCAATAACTAGATAGAGATTGAATTAGTTCATATTCGAAATCAGAAAAACAGAACTAGAGAAATGAGTAAAAGAAACCAAACAATCCATGACGAATAATCTGTATTTTTTTCACTTCAGTCCTTAATTCTAGATTTATATCTTGTATAGGATGTATCTCATTCTTCAAGCTCAGCTCAAAACTCTTCTCCTGTCTCTGTTCTCTGTCTTATGTTTCCAAAAAAAAAATGTCCCCTTCTCCCTTTCTCCTTCTCCTTGTTAACTCTCTTCCAAGCTCACAGCTCATACCTTCCAACTCACAGCTCATACCTTCCAACTCACACTCCATACCTTCCAACTCACACCATTTTCTCTGGTCTCCCATATTCTCTTTGTTTTATCTTTCTTTTTCATTATTTAGGCAAGGTTTTCTTTTCTTTAGTCTTTCTTTTGGCAAAAGCACAGTCCTTGTCCCCCACTTGTTCCTCAATCAGTGCAAAGAATTC
Organism: Garcia nutans; assembly: GCA_947685225.1. Classification (NCBI taxonomy): domain Eukaryota; kingdom Viridiplantae; phylum Streptophyta; class Magnoliopsida; order Malpighiales; family Euphorbiaceae; genus Garcia; species Garcia nutans. The sequence continues at coordinate 11,468,800 of CANTUV010000061.1, read as the reverse complement.
AACTTTTTCATAGGTGACACGATCATTGACACGCCCATGTCACTGGGCGTGTCACAGCCACTGTGATTTTGAATATAAGGCACGCTCGGTGACACGCCCATATCACTGGGCGTGTCAATGCTTCTGGATGCAATATCAACGGCATGTCTATTTACACGCCTGTGTTCATGGGCGTGTCCATTGATAAATTTTGCTCTTTTCTTCTACTTTCATCCGTAATTCCTCCGAAATGACCATAAGCCTCAAATTACAGAGAATTTCTAAAATTAACCCTAAAATACACTTTGAACAAACAAATTAAACTCAATTGGATAATAATCATATTAAGAAATAGGAATAAAATATCATCAATTGTGTACTTATCAAATTCCCCCACACTTGAATTTTTACTTGTCCTCAAGCAAACTAAATCACTGTAATAAGCAGAAGTGACGGAATCCCTCTATATTCAAAAAGAAAAATAAAGTTTTGACAATGCTAGAATAAAAAAACCTCACTTTCGCAACAAAAAAAATTAATTCACAATCATAACAGCTGAATCAAGAAGTTTCAAAACAAAAATTTCACAGACCTAAAATCTAAAAATCCAGAGTTAAAAGATTGAGAATAAAATTCCAGCAAATCCAAATGCCATGAACAAAGTACGAAAAACGTGAATTTTCTCTTAAGTTCTCTAACCCTCAATTTTTTTTAAATACATATATATATACATACTTTAAGGAGCCCGACTTGTTTGAACTGATACTAACCTTCTGACGCGAAGGTAAACATTTGTGATGCCGACCCCCGGTTACTCAGCCAGAATCACTGTTCAAATGGCTACTAGCACTATTTATGATTCCAACTCATTTATTTTGATTCGAGAGCCAAAATCAGCAGAACATGGATAAATTTTCAAAGCTTCTTTAATTAGAATTATTTATTTATTTATTTATTATTATATATATATAATTCAAGGGTCAGAAACTTAAGGGTCATACTAAGTCCGACTCAAGAATCTAAGGAATTATATAATGCTCAAAATTGTAACTAAGGTTTTAAACTTTAGATTTGTTCCAATTTCCATCAATCCACAACCTAACTATAGCTATTACAATAGATCCTCAGCAATTAATCAAGATCGCTAAGTTAATCTTAACAAGAAATTGTCATTTAGGAAATCTCAAATTAGTTCAACATATAAAGGAAAACCACATCAATTCACACTTATTATAACAATCTAGCTTACTTAAATCCAAAAAGAAAAACAATTTGCAGAAATTAATTGAGACAAATGAATCAAATTGAAAAGATGGAATAGTAAAAAATTCGATCAAGAAAGTATACCTCTCCCCCACACTTAAGATGCACATTGTCCCTAATATGTGTGCACAACAGGAAATAATAAAGAGAGAGAAGAAAAAAAACTGCCCTTTCATGTCCATGAATGGATAAATATGAGTACGGTGCCAAGATTATGGTGAAGGTGGATTTTTTTCTGTAAAATAAAAATCTAAAATGCAAAAACAAGGTTAAGATATAAATAAAGGAAATAGACAAAAGAAACAGTTCGTAAAGAAAATAACAATTGTCCAAAAGGAATAAAATATAAAGAAACATAAAAAGGAAATTAAATAAGCAAAGAAATGAAAATGAAAATAAAATAAAATAAAATTATGGGCTAGTCAAAAATCGGTGCATCGTCGGAATAGTCACTGCCGGTCTCATCATTGGAAACATCAATTTGAGGTGCAGGTTCCGGTGAAGGTGCAGGTGCAGGTGCCGGTGTACGGACAGGTGGCTGATATGGTGGAGGTGGTGGTTGCAAAGGGTGAAACCCTTGATACCGCCAGAACTCCAACATGGATTGCTCCAGCCATTGCCGTCTCAAGATCTCGTGATCCAGCTGGGCTTGGAAAGAAGTGCACTGGTCTTGTAAAAACTGTTGTAGCTCTTCTTGCTGGATTAAGATCATATTCTGATTCAGCTCAATATTTCCTATCTTCCCTTCAATCCTACAAATTTGACGCTCTAAATCTGTGGGTTTCCTGTCATCATCCCACTTGACATTAATTGACTGACGCCAATCCCGGAATGCAGGAGTTTGGACAAAAGAAGGTGCAGCAGCAGCGGTTGAAGGCCCAGCGGCGGTGGATGTACCCGAAAAATTTGAAGGTGGAGGTGGTGGTATATCGGAAGGAGGAGCAGAAGGAGCTGCCTCTGGTACATCTTAATACATAGGAGTGGCCTGCAGCCCAGCTACCTTCTCCCGATTCAGTCTCTTCAACGTGTCCATACCCAACAACTTGGGCATACCATCCACCGTCATAGGTAGGCAGCCATCTAACACACCCAGACGATGAGCGAGTCTTGTGACATACATGCCACCATGTAAAGTACATGATGCTCCTTTTTTAGACTGCTCGTAGAAAAAATGGGTGATGGCATGTGCAACATTGCACCGGGTCTTCTACATCATACAGTTCAGGAAAAACAGATCTTGCAAGGTTACCACCTCTGTGCTGCTCAGCCGAGCTGTAATAGTGTGAACTAATAAATTATGCACCACTTGGCAGGGGAAATACTCGAAATTGGATGCCTTAGAAACCTTAGGTTGATACTTATCGTCATTGGGTGCAAAGTTCTGCCAAATCCGAGGAGGAGCAACCTCATACTCAACAAAATCCACCTCAGAGTTTAGATAATCGAAGGTCTGTACTTCCTCTTCAGTATATAACCCGAGATGTACCCCAAGGTCATTAATGCTCATGCTGAATCTTTGCCCTCCCAGTCTGAATTTAATCGTTGGCTTAGTAATGGAAACCTTAGTTTTCTGGAACTAGAAGGTGCAGTAAAATTTCAATGTAAGCTCTCGATATGAGGGCTCATTGATAGAGAAGAGTTGGTCCCACCTTAGTTGATTAATTAATTCCCGAACATCTGCTGCAATGTTAGCCAGTTCCATAGCCTCTCAATCTAAGATACGAGGTGCAGACCATTCTTTGTTGTCGAAAAGTTCGAATCGCCTTCTTTCCTCGGCATTTGAAAATCTAAGGCATTTGTGTGTCGCCATAAATTTAGAAGTTGGACATGTAGCGGGTTGGTTGGAACTGCCTTCACCTCGTGCACGCTTGGTGGGAAGCTGGGAAGATGATTGTTTGCGAGGGCCCATTTTCGGTTACTCTACAAAACAAATCAAAAGGTTCCTCAATAACAAAAGTATAGCATGATACAGTTTAACCAAAATGCCGGCATTATAGCTATAAAGCATAACCAAACATAATCCACCTATAGCAACACATGCTTAATCAACCGAAAGCAATAAACCAACCCGAACGACAGCACAAATATACCACAATAAAATCAATTCCCATAATAATAATATATTTTCCAAAAATAATGAGTAACTAGAAACCAACAAACGAAACAATCAATATATAATTCAAACCATTTCAAAAATAAACATACGCCGAATCAAAACGGAATTCAAAATGAAGAAAATTAAAATTAATCAAATGCCGCAAAAATTATGAGAAATAAAAACACATCAGAATAAAGCAAACACATCATGAAACTTCCAACTTCAAGGTAAAGACAAGAAAATACAAGGAATGTATATGAAAAATGAAAGAAAAACGAACCAAAATCGCAAAAGTTGAGATTTCGTACCTGAAAAGTGAAAATCCGCGTGGAACGAGTAAATTCAATGGGAAAACGAGCAAATGCATGCAAATAATGCAAGCCAGGAGTGAAAATCTCTCTTAGAGTGAGTAGGTGTGTGAATGCGCCGGTTGAATTGCAAGAAAGTTGAGAGAAAATGAGAAAGAAAATTTGAATTCGCGTGAAAATGGCGTCGGTTCTATATATAAAGACGTCGGCACGCCCGTGTCACTGGGCGTGCCCTATAGTATAAAAGCTAGTGTGCATGACACGCTCATGGACACGACCGTGTCAATGGGCGTATCATAGGTACTGGGTGAAATCACAATCGACACGCCCACAAACACGGGCGTGTTCATGGGCGTGTCACATATACTGTGACAAACAAGCAAACGACACGCCCACTAGTCTGGGCGTGTTCTGAGGGCGTGCTGGGTTATTTATTTATTTATTAAATTTTTTTTAGAGACACGTCCATTGACACGAGCATGTCCATGGGCGTGTTATAGCTACTGTTTGAAAAAATAATGACACGCTCATAGACACGGGCGTGTTCATGAGCGTGTTCTAGCTACTGCCTGAAAAAAATAATGACACGCCCATTGGCACGGGCGTGTCATTTCATATAATCAATTTACTCCTCAAAATCAAATTTCCTCTAAAAATTTAGATGAATGCAAAACAAACAAACAAACAAACAACCAAATAAAAGAAAGATAAAACTAAAACAAAATGACGACACAAACTAAAAACATAAAACGGTGGGTTGTCTCCCACCCAGCACTTCTTTAACGTCGTATTAGTTAGATGGTCGGGTAAATGTCCCTAATCTTGGAGATGTAAAACCTCCTTTAAGTCCTGTATTTCCCCTCCAAAATAAAATTTGAGCCTGTGCCCATTGACTTGAAAATCTCCTTTTTCCGGGTGGGTTATTTCAACCACTCCATATGGAAAAACTTCCTTGACAGTAAAAGGACTAGACCATCGAGATTTCAACTTACCTGGAAAGAGTCGAAGTCTTGAATCATACAGTAATACCTGATCTCCCGCTTGAAACTCTTTTCGTTCCTTAATGTGAGCATCATGCCATCTCTTGGTACGTTCCTTATACATTCTCGCACTGTCATAAGCTTGCAACCTCCACTAGTCTAACTCGTTTACCTGTAATTTTCACCTTTCACCTGCACAAGCTAGATCAAGGTTAATCTGCATTATGTTCTATTTCAACAGGTAAATGGCAAGCTTTTCCATATACCAATCTAAATGGTGTAGTGCCCAAGGGAGTTTTGAATGCAGTCCTAAAAGCCCATAGAGCATTGTCCAATTTCTTGGACCAATCCTTTCGAGATCACTCAACAGTTTTTTCCAGAATTCGTTTAATCTCCCTATTCGTGTTCTCAACTTGGCCACTAGTTTGGGGATGATAGGGAGTAGCAAACCTATGTGTAACTCCTAATCTTTTGAAAACTTTCTCAAGCTGAGCGTTACAAAAGTGAGTACCCCTATCACTTATAATACCTTTTGGTGTACCAAATTGAGAAAACAACTTCTTCAAAAACTGCACCACAACCCTAGCATTATTGGTTGCCAAGGCTTGGGCTTCAGGCCATTTAGATACATAGTCTATAGCTACAAGAATATATTTGTTACCAAAAGAATTTGAAAATGGTCCCATAAAATCAATTCCCCATACATCAAAGATTTCACAAACTAAAATCCCATTTTGGGGTATTTCATCACGAGATGAAATATTTCCAGTTCTTTGGCAGCGATCATAACGATTTACAAATTCGTAGCTATCTTTAAACAAAGTAGGCCAATAAAATCCTGATTCCAGTACCTTTTGAGCAGTCCTATTGGCTCCCATATGACCACCAGCTGGTCCGGCATGGCATTGACTAAGGATGTTCACTGTTTTGGGCCATGCCACACATCGTCGAATCATGTGATCCTTACATAATTTAAACAAAAAGGGATCCTCCCAAAAATAATACTTTAAATCAGAAAAGAATTTTTTCTTTGCTTGATAAGTTAAGTCCTTAGGAAGTTCCCTAACAGCTAAATAGTTAGCAAAATCTGCAAACCAAGGTGTTTCAAAACTTAAATTACTTACCTCACTTACCATAGCATACAGCTGCTCATCGGGGAAGTGATCATCAATGTCCCCTTCTTCAAATCTCTCTAAGGTTGGATTCTCCAAGCGAGAAAGGTGATCGGATGCAAGATTTTCAGCTCCCTTCTTGTCTTGAATTGTCAAGTCAAATTCCTGCAACAACAAAACCCAACGGATTAGCCTAGGCTTAGCATCAACTTTCGCAAATAAATACCTTAAAGTCTAATGGTCTGTATAAAAAATCACCCTCGACAAGATTAGATATGATCTAAACTTGTCAAAAGCAAAAACCACAGCTAGCAGCTCTTTCTCTGTAGTTGTGTAATTAGCTTGAGCTGTGTTCAAGGTCTTGCTCGCATAGTAGATAGGCTAAAAGTATTTCTCCTTGTGTTGACCCAAGACTGCTCCTACTACAAAGTCACTTGCATCGCACATTAGTTCAAATGGTAGATTCCAATTAGGAGCTACCATGATTGGAGCATGGGTCAATTTCTCCTTAAGGGTTGTGAATGCTCTCAAACATTCCTCATCAAAAGCAAAATCGACATCCTTCTCAAGGAGTCTTGTCAATGGACGGGCTATCTTAGAAAAATCTCGAATGAATCTCCGATAAAAACCCTCATGTCCTAGAAAACTTCTGATGGCCTACACAGATGTGGGTGGTGGTAACTTCTCAATGGTGTCTACCTTAACCCGATCCACCTCAATGCCCTTGTTTGAAATTTTATGTCCCAACGCAATTTCCTCTTGAACCATGAAATGACACTTTTCCCAATTAAGCACTAGATAGGTTTCCTCACATCTTATAAGGACTCTTTCAAGGTTTTTCAAACATCTTTCAAATGAGCTCCCATAGACCAAGAAATCATCCATAAACACCTCCATGATATCCTCTATAAGCTCATCAAAGATTGCTATCATGCACCTTTGGAAAGTTGCAGGTGCATTGCATAACCCGAATGGCATTCTTCGATATGCGAATGTCCCATATGGGCAGGTGAATGTAGTTTTCTCTTGGTCTTCAGGGGTAATAGAAATTTGAAAATAGCCTGAAAGACCATCCAAAAAGCAGTAGTACTCATGGCAGGATAGCCTCTCCAACATCTAATCAATGAAGGGTAAAGGAAAATGATCCTTTCTAGTTGCATCATTCAATTTTCCGTAGTCAATGCAAACCCTCCAACCGGTAACTGTTCTTGTTGGAATCAGCTCATCATTTTCATTAGGGATCACGGTCATCCCTCCTTTCTTTGGTACTACCTGGACTGGGCTCACCCAAGAACTATCCGAGATCGGATATATAATCCCTGCATCAAGTAGTTTTATTACTTCAGCCTTCACTATATCTTTCATCTTTAGGTTTAATCTCCTTTATGGTTGCACTACCGGCTTGAATTCATCCTCCATCAGTATCTTGTGAGTGCAATAGGATGGACTGATACCCTTGATGTCTGCTATCTTCCAAGCTATCACTTGCTTATGTTTCTGCAACAACTGGATAAGTTTTTCTTTTTGCTCAGAAGATAAGTGGGAACTAAGAATTATTGGTAATTTCTTCTTCTCTGCCAGAAATCCATACTCAAGGTGAGCTGGAAGAGGTTTCAGCTCCAAGTTGGGTGGATCAATCACCAATGGTTTTGGCTTCTCTTCTTTTGGCATCTCAATAGTCTCATATGCCCTGCATTTGAACAAATTGCTTGCTTCAAGAAAAGCAAGCTGCTCCATTGCTTCTTGACCCTCAATATTTTCCTGCAATAAACACAACTCAAGGGGATCCTTGGAAACAATGTTAGTAACACAATTTACGGTCTCATGCTCAATAATATCATTGCATGATTCCGCTTCATCAAGTGAAAGTGAATATTTCATGGCATCATGTATTCTAAAAATAACTTTCTCATCACCTACTCTCAAAGTCAATGTGCCATCATGAACATCGATAAGGGCACGGGCTGTATTTAAAAATAGCCTACCAAGAATAAGTGAAACATCCGCATCCTCATCAATATCAATGACAACAAAATCATTAGGGAAAATGAAATCCCCGACTTTTACCAACACATCTTCTATAATGCCACGAGGGTAGACTACTAACTTATCAGCAAGTTGGATGTCATGAGTGTTGGTTTAGGTTTACCAATGCCTAACTCTTTAAACATTTTATAGGGCATAACTCTTATGCTAGCCCCTAAATCAGCTAATGCACTTTTAACCTCAAGGTTACCTATCAAACATGGAATGGTAAAACTACCTAGATCTTTTAACTTCTTAGGTAACCTCCTTTGCAAAATTGTTGAACTCTTTTCAGATAACTGCACTAAAGACACTTCCTCAAGTTTCCTTTTGTTAGAAAGGATATCTTTCAAAAATTTAGCATATTTAGGCATCTGTGATAAAGCTTCAGCAAATGGAATATTAATGTGCAATTGTTTAAAAAGTTCAAGAAACTTACCGAACTGAGCATCAATCTTGTCCTTGTTCAATCTTGCCGGATAGGGTACTCTAGGTCTATATTCCTTCAGTATGGGACTGCTTTCTTGCGGCTGCTTCTCTTTCTCACTTGTTTTCTCTCCCGAAGTGATAGGAGGATCGTCTTCTTTTTCTTGTACTTTAGTCCCTTTCTCTGCTACTTCATCTCTTTTTTCAACCATATTGCCCTTGATGTCTTTTCCACTTCTTAGTGTAATTTCCTTGAGCTGCTCTTTAGGATTTATCTCAGTGTTGCTAGGCAGACTTCCTCTTGGTCACTCACTGAGCAACTTGGCAATTTGCCCCACCTGATTTTCCAGATTATGGATAGAGGCTTGTTGATTTCTAAGGGTGGTTTCAGTTGATTGAAACCTGGTTTCAGAAGCTGCTATAAATTTCTCCATCATGTCCTCCCAACTACTCTTTCTTGGAAGGGCAGCTTGTTGATGTTGGGGCTGCTGAAATCCAGGGGGAGGTCTTAGATTATTTTGATTATTCCATGAGAAATTTGGATGATTCCTCCACCCCGGATTGTATGTGTTGCTGTAGGGATTATTCTGCTGTTGCCTTGGCATATTTCCAACATAATCTACTTGCTCTTGCCTAGCAAACATGTTGTCACTTTGGCAATCTTGACTTTGATGTCCACCCCCACACCATTCACAAGATATCACTTGCATTACTTTCCCAGAAGAAGAGGCCAAGGAATCAAATTTTTTATTCAATGCTTCCAATTGTGCTGTCAAAGCCACCACAGGATCTAATTGGTGTGAACCCATGACCTTCAGCTTTCCTTGCTCCCTTGGGGCTTGCCACTAATAATTGGTGATAGCCATGTCTTCAATTAAATCCCTTGCTTGTTTAGGTGTCTTGTTGTTTATGGTACCACCAGCTGCTGCATTAATGGATTGCTTACTTACATAATTCAACCCATTGTAAATTGTTTGAATTTGAAGCCATAGTGGAAGTCCATGATGAGGACACCTTCTTAGCAAATCTTTAAATCTTTCCCAGGCATCATAAAGGATTTCACCATCTTGCTGCAGGAAGGATGAGATATCATTCCTCAAGTTAGCAGTTTTGGATGGTGGGAAGTATTTATCTAGGAATTTCTCTGCCAACTGACCCCATGTGGTGAAGGTCCCTAGAGAAAAAGATTTCAGCCACTTCTTTGGTCTATCTCTAAGGGAAAATGGGAACAACCTCATCCTAATTGCATCATCTGAGACATTGTTTATCTTGAATGTGTCACATATCTCCAGAAAATTCTCAATATGTGCATTAGGATCTTCATCAGGAAACCCGTCGAATTGACAAGTCTGCTGCACCATTTGAATTACATTTGCCTTTATTTCGAAGTTGTTCACAGCAACCGTCAGTCTCCGGATACTAGATTCAGCCCCATTTAGATTGGGCTTAGCAAACTCCTGCATTGTTCTTGGTCCAGCTCATTCCATCACTTCAAATACTTCTTCTTGTTCTATTTTCAGATTTATTGCATCTTCCAGAACTGCCTCCTCTTCTTCCTTTTGCTTTCTCCTCAACGTTCTTTCTAACTCTGGGTCTAACTCAAGCAGTTGAGAATAGCTAGCTCTGGTCATAAACGGTAAGAAACACCTAAAATGATAGTAAATAAGCAAGAACCAATATTAAAAACAAATGAAAATAAAACTAAATCAACAGTCTTAATTATATTACTAATATTGAAACCGTTGTCCCCGGCAGCGGCGCCAAAAACTTGGTGTGCGTCGCGCTGTGCTATAGCAATACCTCAAGTGCACGGGTCGCCCAAGTAATAGAGTAGTGAGTGAGTTATCGTTCCACTGAGGACAAGGTCAAGTACTAGTGCAAATCTTAACTGTTGTTTAGCATTCAATAGTTGTTGAGATGTTTTGTAATTAAAAACAGCTAATTTAATAAATGAAAGTAAAGGGAAATTAAATGTTGTGCAAAAAGGATTGATGATAATAATACTATCCAGATATTGAATCCCCCTAGCTTCAATAATATTTGCGAACAATCAATTCAGTTAAATCATTCAATAGAGTTGAGTTGGCATTCCTCTAAATTAGACTAAAACCTTTCTCGAGTGAATTAATCCCTAATTACTAAGTAGAATGCCGGAATCTCTTCTCAAACACAATTAAATAGTTCTTGCATTAAGAACAAGGATCTATAAACCAAAGGATCTTGTAGGTCTATCTCTAACACCCCAATCAACCCTCAACCCTTATGAGTAATCAATTCATATCAAGCTCTCTCAAGTCAATAATATGAAAATGGTAACCAATCAATAAGCATGCTATTATCAATTGGAAATAATCATTAAGCATCATAAGAATAAAACAACTCAATCAAATAATTCAACTAAATATAATTATTCAATTCATACAAATAAGCTAGGGTTCATCAATATCTAGATAGAGATTGAATTAGTTCATATTCGAAATCAGAAAAACAGAACTAAAGAAATGAGTAAAAGAAACCAAACAATCCATGACGAATAATCTGTATTTTTTTCACTTCAATCCTTGATTCTTGGTTTATATCTTATATAGGATGTATCTCCTTCTTCAAGCTCAGCTCAAAACTCTTCTCCTGTCTCTGTTCTCTGTCTTATGTTCCAAAAAAAAAAAGTCCCCTTCTCCCTTTCTCCTTCTCCTTTTTAACTCTCTTCCAAGCTCACAGCTCATACCTTCCAACTCACACCCCATACCTTCCAACTCACACCATTTTCTCTTGTCTCCCATATTCTCTTTGTTTTATCTTTCTTTTTCATTATTTAGGCAAGCTTTTCTTTTCTTTAGTCTTTCTTTTGGCAAAAGCACAGTCCTTGTCCCCCACTTGTTCCTCAATCAGTGTAAAGAATTCAACTTTTCCATAGGTGACACGGTCATTGACACGCCCATGTCACTGGGCGTGTCACATCCACTGTGATTTTGAATATAAGACACGCTCGGTGACACGCCCATGTCACTGGGTGTGTCAATGCTTCTGGATGCAGTATCAAGGGCACGTCTATTTACATGCCCGTGTTCATGGGCGTGTCCATTGATAAATTTTGCTCTTTTCTTGTACTTTCATCCGTAATTCCTCCAAAATGACCATAAGCTTCAAATTACAGAGAATTCCAGAAATTAACCCTAAAATACACTTTGAACAAACAAATTAAACTCAATTGGATAATAATCATATTAAGAAATAGGAATAAAATATCATTAATTGTGTACTTATCAGTGGGAAAAACTCAAAAGTACCTATACTAATAAATCAAATACTAGGAAACTAGCACACCTTGACTATCTCACCAATGTCAACCTAGAAGGAAAATCCATTGCTAATTATATGCAAGAAATTAAGAGAATATTGATGATCTAGACTTGATTAGACACTCGGTGGATGATAGTACCGTAATCATACACATTCTAAATGATCCCAGGCCTTTCTACAACTCTATTGCATCAACTGTCAAAGCTCACAATACATTGATCTTTTTTGAAGAGCTTTACAACAAACTACTTGATTTGACAAACTACTTGATCATGAACTATCTCTTCACCGAGAAGAAGTGAAAAGGAGAGGTACACCAATTACAGCCCAATATAACCAGAAAAATACCAACAGAAAGGAATGACGACAACTATCTCACTTCTCAACCAACACTAAAAATCCACCATACCAACTTGATTCCTTCAGTCATTTCCATCCTCCAGCCAATCATGGTGGTCATCGAGATCTCTTATCAAGTCCTAATTGACAACAATGCTCTTACAATGTGCACCACTATAATTGCAACCAATGGCAACTCTTCCACCTTAAATGGAAATTTAACACTTGGGTGCCACCTTTATAACAAGGCAAGCCACTCAGGTAGAGCTTGTTGCTCCCGCTTATAATCAAGTATGCGTAATTGGCCACAAGCTAATTATATGACCATCGAATCCACTTCCCAATGAAACAATTAGATATTGGACATTGAAGTCTCTCTTCATATAACATTAGATACACAAAATATTTCCCTTTACTCTGAATATGATGGTACCGAAGATATCATGGTTGCAGATGGTAAAACAATTCCTATTTCTCACATTGGATCTACCATTTTATCTATACCCACTAATAAATTTCATCTTAAAAATATTTTATGTGCACATCAAATTTCTCAAAATTTTATTTTTGTCTCTCAATTTTACTCTCACAATAATACTTCAATTGAATTTTTTCATGATTTTTTTTCATGTGAAGGACTTGAACATGGGGACATTCTTGGTTCCTAGCCAGAATGAAGGGAATCTCTATGTTTGGCTGAAATCATCACCATCCAGCATCACTACTCTAAAAACCTACATAAGCACCACACCTCCATCATCTATTGCGTCACCACTGGTTTGGCATCGACGACTTGGCCATTCATCTCTCTCGGTAATAAACAAAATTCTACCTTTCCAACATGCCTGTTTTTAAATATGAATTTTCTCATTGTGGTGGTTGCTTATGTAATAAGAGTTATAAACTATTATTTGGTGTCTCGGCTCTTACCTGCAATAAACCTTTGGAAATTATTTTCACTGATGTTTGGGGACTAACTTATTTGCCATCTTTTGATCATTTTTGCTATTGTGTTGTATTTGTGGATTATTACACAAAATATACATGGTTATACCTATTCAAAAATAAATTTGATGTGTCATAAATATTTAATCGGTTCAAAACATTGGTTGAGAACTATTTTCATAGCAAAATAAAGACTATTTATTCAAAATGTAGTGGTGAAGTCCATTCCAGTTATATTCTTTCTTCCCATGGTATTCAACACCTTAAACGCAACTCTCTCCTCATATGTAAACGTAACTCTCTCTTCTCTTCAGAATCAAATTTCACAGTGTTTACATATTACTAGAACCTACTATATCAATCTCTTCTCTTCGATCTGTTAAAAAATCTCTTCTCTTCGATCTCATATACTTTCATCTACTATCTAATCTTGAATCTTCTCATTTGGGTTTTTCTTGAAATCATCATTTTTTTTTCTTGGCTCATGCTTGGAATCTTGATCAAGATTTTCTTGGTTTTATTTCTTGAAGATGTGGAAGATATTGATGTTCCTTCATTTTCTTTCTACCTAATCTCTCTTTAAATAATGAAAGATCCATTTACAATTCAAAATGGAATAACATATGATATAGAAAGCATTGAGAAATGGCTATTCTTTGGCAAGAATAATACTTTTACTATTAATAAACAAGTTATATCATATTGTGATTTAATGACTCCAAATTTAACTCTTATGTGTTTGATATAGTCTTGGTGTACTTTAAAATTCTCATGGCATAAAAAGAATTCCAACTCCAAAACCTGCAATTAGCATATCTGAAATAGCTAATATTCTTAAAAATGCAAAAGCTCCACACCAACAATGAAATGTTTGATGAAGCTTTGTTTAATTCACTACAAGAAAAATATAAATTAGCGACGGATTAATGATAAAAAATTATTAGCGACAGATTAGCAATGGATTTAGCGATAGAATAAATTCGTCTCTAAATCTAGCGATGGTGTTCAATATTTGTCGCTAAATCTCGTCGCTAATAAATAAAACTAGCGACGGAATTTTTTTCTGTTGTTGATTAGCTATGGAACACCACAGTTGTCGCTAATTTCATCTAAGACGAAAATATCTTGTAGTTAATTTTTAATTATTTAAAAATATATGCAAAATTTTTTATGGGCTAATTAGCAACGAAAATATTTCGTCGTTAATTTTTAATTATTTAAAAATACATGCAAAATTTTTTATGGGCTAATTAGCGATGAAATTTATTTTCGTCGCTAATGTTGTGGCTAATTAGGGACAAAATTATTTTTCGTTGCTAATTTTAAATATTTTAAAGGATGGACGAGATTTTTGTGCAGGATTTTAGAGACGAAACTTAATTTCGTCGCTAAGTTTGTTACTAATTAACGACGAAATTATTTTTTGTTGCTAATTTTAAATATTTTAAGGATTAGGCGGGATTTTTGTGCGAAATTTTAGTGACGAAAATAAATTATGTCGCTAATAATAAATTTTTAAAAATATACCGCGTCTTTTTAGCGAGGAAACTTTATTCTGTCGCTAATTTCATTGCTAAAACCTAAATATTTATTCTTTTCAACTTTTTTTCTTCATTTATTCTTCTTTAATTCTTTCATTCTTTCATTCTTTCTTCTTCCTGTTCTTCTTCTCCTCCTTCTTTCTTCTCTTTTTCTTTCTTCTTTTCTTTCTTTCTTTCTTCTTCTTTTTCTTTCTTCTTTCTGCTCTCTCTCTTCTTCTTTTTTTTTTTGTTCTTGCTCTTCCTCCTCTTTCTCCCTTCTCTTGCATTTTTATTGAAGATTTTATGCTTTTGCAAATTGATTGAAGGTATATAATTTTTAGATTGTTTATTTATTTATATTTTTATAATTAATAATAATTTTTAGAATAAATATTATATTTTATTGAATAAGTATTATTTAGAAAAAAAAATTACAAATTATTTGGTAGAAATTTTTTTAGAAATTATTAGGTTGAATAATTTATTTTTAAATTGAATTAATTATTTAATTAAATAAATAAATTTTAGAATAAATTTTTTAAAATTAATTAATATATTGATTTATATTTTAGATAAATATTAGAATAAATTTTTTTAGGAATTTATTTAGTGGAATAATTTATTTTTATGTTTTAGATAAATGTTACAATAAATTATTTCTTAGAGAAATTAATTAAAAAATTATTTTTTAGATATTATTTGGTAAATAATTTAATTTTATATAAATAAATTATTTATTAGAATAATTTTTTTAGAATAAATATTTTTGGGAATAAATTACTTTAGAAATTAAAAATAAAATAAATTATTTTTTTAAAAAATAAAATAATTTATTTTTGAAATAATTTATTTTATTTTTTTTAAAAAAAATTAATAATTTAGCGACGAATTTAGTGACATAAAATAATTTATTTTATTTTTAAAAAATAATTTATTTTATTTTTAAAAATAATTTAATAATTTAGCGACGGATTTAACAACGGATTTTCCGTCGCTAAATTTATCTTCACTAAAAGGATGTAGCGACATATTAGCGACGGAATAATCCGTCGCTAAATACCGACATAGTAAAAATTTTGTCGCTATTTTTTTAACTACAACGTAAATAGCGACAATATTAAATTCCGTCGCTAAATACCGACATAGTAAAAATTTTGTCGCTATTTTTTTAACTACAACGTAAATAGCGACAATATTAAATCCGTCGTTAATTTATAACTAATGACTGTTAGCAACGAATTTTGAATCCATCGCTAATTCTTATTTTTCTCGTTGTGTTATTGCTAGTTTAAATGACACTAATAAAAGATTGATGGAAGCTGTTGGGGTCATTGGGTTCTTGGCTTCAATATGGGGAAAATAAGAGTTTTTTAAGAGAAAAAAAAATTGGGATTAAAGATTTTGAATTTTAATTTGAGGAAGAAAAGTTAATAAAAAGTAAAAAAAAAAAACTGGTATTAATTATTTTATAAAAACATATCATCTTCACGCGTGATATAGATAGTGTGCACTCATGCACTATGATATCTCAGCGTCAAGAGGGTTAGTTAATAGATGAAAATACAAATTCAAGGAGTTAAGTGATTACATGAAAAGTATACGGAGCTAAATAACAAAAAATATTAAGTTGAAGGGGGTCACCGATACATTAAACCTAAAGTAAAATCCTTATTGTCATGACTCATGAAAGGAATTGATACTATTCCTCATTACATTTGATTTCTTCTCACATTCCAATTCAAGATTTTATATTTTTAACCAAGCAAAATTGCACTTTTAATTTTTTATTTTATTATTACTATTATTATTATTAGCTAAAATAAATTTTAAGAAAATACAGGGTATTACAAACTTAGTTTGATTTTGAAAAAAAAAATTCTATAATTAATCTAGGATTAGGATGTGTCATTGTCATGGTACCATATATGAAAATGTTTCATAACCAAATGTTAATCGGTTTGATATTACAATGCACATGCACAATAACACAATATCAATTAGCTATTGCTATTATCTCAATCCATCGTATAAAATCAAAATAACAACTATAACTTCATTGGTTATGATGATGTCTATCACCTTGTATTCCTCTTGGTATTATTATATATATTATTCCCCTTGTGGATTGGTCAATGAATTGATTTAAACTGAGTGGATTCAAATTAATTAATCATGTATGTATGCTATGATCATTTGAAACCAAATTAATTGATTACCATGTAATCTCGTTAGTCATAACATATGATTGATCTTCTCGACTTTTTTTGAAGGGTGTGACAGTCGAAGTTCAAGTTGAATTCAATTATCAATATAATGATTTTTTCTTTTTAATTTTGTGGTAGTTATTAAATGAAATAATTAATTACGTTTTGTATAGATTATATATGCTATTTCAATTTATTTAATTCTAAAATAGAAATATTCAACTCAACCCAATAAATTCTTATTAATCCCAAGTTAACTAGAGTAGCTATATAATTTTTTTTTTATTCGGAGCGATTATAAGCCATATTTTTAAAGAGATATAAAGACATAAAATCATACTGAACAATTTTTATCCAAGTTAGATTAGACATGCTCGTGTCTCTCTTGACCATATCTACTTTAACTTATTTATTCTTTCTGCCAAGTAAATTATTGATCTTTATTTCACATAATCAAACTATCTTAATTTATGTTTTTTCTTATTTTATAATAATTTAATGAGAATGTTTTTAGATTTTGAAAATGAAATCATTTTCGGTCATCTTGCGAGTCTTGAAAAGACACAGCATCTTCAAACACAGTGGTATAAGAATAGTGATTGTGGTGAGTCTTTATTAACTAATAATCAACAATTAGTTCTTGATAATTAGTGATCTTTCAAATACTATAATAGTTAAAAATTTCACTATACTAGTAGCTAAGTTTTGAAATATTTATTTCAATTATGAAATTTATCAAAGGATCATATATAATTAACATTGACAACATAATTTTATTAAAGTTATATTAAAAAAAAGGGGGTGAAGGTTAAAGGGGGTCCTGGGTCCAGAAGTGTTGTCTGTGCAGAAACAAACTAATGGCAGACGAATATGCCCTAACAAAATTGAAGATGAAGGAAAAACAAAATACATCAAATCTTTCACAAGCAATACGCCACTTTATTATCCTTGATCACAGGCAATAACACATGGCCTTGTTTTGTTTCTATAATTAAAATTTATTATATGTATGTATGTATATATATTACCAAACTTTTATTTTTCTAATCAACATTATTATTTTAATTTTATTAGTCTTTTTGTGGTCCTGATTTCAAACAATTCACCTTCACACTGTTACAAAATTATAATATATATTGATACATTTAGCATATATATACCTTATAACTAAGTGAAATATACATACGAATTAAGAGGGGAAAAAAAAGAAAAACAAGGCCTAAGAAATGGCTACGACTCATGATGAGAAGCAAAAGAAAGGGTTCATAAAGAATTTCTATAAATTCAGCGCTAAAAATCACAGGCCAAATAAATCTGAGCCTATTGATATTGTGACAAATAAAATAGTATCACATAAATTATCGAGAAAGTCAAAAAATTATCAAGAAATCGAACAAGGTGGCGCCATGAGAGCATAGGGTGGAGGAGGAGGAGGAGGAAAATTTACGGAGGCAGCAAGAAAATCAGTATCTCAAGTAGAAACAAATATAGAATCAGTGGGTGCATTTCTTCAAGTGAAGGTATTGGTAAGTGCAGTGGCGGAACCAGGAGGGCTGAGAAGGGGGGGCTGATGGCTGAGAGAGGGGGGCTGAGGGCTGAGGGCTGAGCTGCTGAGGGGGGGGCTGAGGCTGAGGGCTGAGCTGCTGAGGCTGAGGTGGCTGAGGCTGAGGCTGAAGATCTTCACGTCCGGCGGCCGGCAGGGGGGGTCGTCAGCCCCCACTCGACCCCACCTGTCTCCGCCCCTGGGTAAGTGATATGCCTGGATTTATGCAAGTTCATGCCTTCAAGTTTGCAAGAACTACTTTTGATAGTTTGGAGAAATTTAGCTCCAAACATATGGCTATTAACATCAAGAAGGTATGTATGTTCATATATATATATATTCATTTTATTTTTAATTTTCTATATATTATTTAAAATTTCCATATATAGTTCTTTTTTTCAATTGGTTTTATATATTTGATTTCGAAAGAAAAAAAGGTTTCTGAAAATGAAATAATTGTTAGACATTTCTTATTGGCATTTCCTTGTAACTATATTTGAAATTTCTTTTTTTTTTTAACATGCATTAAGTGATATTCCTAAACATGTTTATTATTATTAAATTAAAAAACCAATTAATTATTTAATTTTTTCTATTAAAACACCAATTAATTACTTAATTCTTTTTATATATAGGTAATTAAGATGAAAAATATTCGTCTATATTGATATTTTTTTTTTCTTGTTCAATTCTTTATTACCAGCATCATTAATCATCACATCTTCCTAATTAAAATATCAGAAATATTTCAGAAAGAAATTAATTTGTATATGGATCCAACATCCCATGTGGTTATATAAAACAGATAATTAATAGTATAAGCTATGATTATAGAGTACTAATCAAATTGTTAAGCCAATTACAGACCAATAATTAAATTCGATCTCTCTCTATCAACCCATGTGTTTTAGTATTTTGTATACACAATACATCCATTTTTCAGTTAAACAATCTGCTCTCTCCACCAGGGGCGGAACTATTCAGAGGCTAACCCCCGCGCCAGCACCTGTCACTTTCCGGCAGAACTCTGGTGTGAGGAATGGCAAAAAATAGCTGCAGGTACACTGGGTCTAGCTGCAGGCACACTGGGTGGTTCCATAAGGAAAGCAAAATTAGTAAAATAAAGGCACAAAATTCAATCAAATCCAGGCAAAATAAAGCAAAATTAGAATTGGTTTTTGTTTATTATAGACAAATCTTAAAAAGGGTACTTGAAATTGAAGATTAAGTGTGTTGACTAGGTGAGGTCATCATCATTGAACTCTTCATTGCCGTTATTGCAAAGATCTCTTAAACAAAACTCTTCTTCGCCAACGACCGATTTCGATATCGCAAGTAATTTCTGGGAATCGGTTTGGCAATCGAAATAAAAAAAAATGTTATAGATTTGTGGGAGGATTAGAAATGGCCGGTAAAATATTTCAGTATTTAAAAATTACTTCTAGATTATTTTATGCCGTAGAATTAATAGTTTGATCAGCGTTGTGGGTTTTGAATAATGAAGTACAAAGATTTATAATTTATGAGAATTTCTGAAAATATCTATTAATTTACAATTGTAAGTTATTCTTTTAGATTATTTTATCAATAAAATTCCACGTAGAATTAATGGTATGATTAGCATTGTGGGTTTTGATCAGAGAAGGAAAAAGATTTGTAATTTATGAAATTCCCTGAAAAAATCTATTAATTTACGGTTGCATGTATTGCTTACAAATGTAATCATATCTTTTTAGAAGGTACAAATTGGTAATTGATGACTTGTTTCTCGATGTAGTAGATGGAAAGACAATGAACAGATGTTTCTGGCTATGGAAGTCAAAAATGCTCTTTCTACGTCTCTGCTAGCTGCTTGTTTGATCAAAGCAATTGCGTATTCCATGACCTCTGCTTCGCATGGTAATGTTAGAGGTCCGGCACTGGGTAGTCCAAACTCTTCTTCTGCCATGTTAAATAGCTTTCTGATAATTTTGTTGTTGAGATATTCCAAAGGAAGCAAAAAACGTTTTTGATCTGTAGAGTACACAGCAAAATGGCCTTTTTCAGCTTTTCCTGAAGTGCTGCAACTGCTTTTATCTGTGGTTCAAATAGTTGGTGGCAGTGTGATTTTTTTTTGTCAGCCGCTGTTTTCTGCAATGAAACTTATAAAGAATGATTTGCGAAATAGGATGGGAGATGACTGGATGAATGACATAATGGTGGTATACACTGAGCGAGAAATCTTCAAAACAATTGATAATGAGACTATTTTACAACGGTTTCAAAAGATGGCAACATGTCGCAAGCAATTATCTATTAGCTTTAATTCTTCTAAAAAAGTGTAAAGACATTGTAATTTGAATATTTTAATTAACTTTCTTTATGAATTGTGAATGTGATTGTCTAAAGTATTTTTTTTATTAAATTTGAATGTGTCGGAATTGTTCGCCAGAATTTTTCGCCGGAAGTCTTTGCCGGAAGTCGGTGTCTGACCAAGTCAGCACCGGTTATAAATTTTTTCTGGTTCCGCCACTGCTCTCCACAATATCATAATTTATATATATATATATATATAATATTTATATATAGTTGACAACTATATATTTCAAACTACTGTTGACTAAAAAAATACTTAAAATTATTTTCAAAACAAATTTAAAATTTGCTGACCACAAAAATTTTGAAAACAGCTCGGATTGGAATGGTTCATTAATTGTTACAATGAAAATTTTCACTAATTTAATAATTGGAAATATTAAAATATAAGAGGTTTATTTTTTATATTTAACTCAAAATATTATTTAAAACCATTTCACCTCTATGAATTTAAAAAAATATATATATTATGCCAATATATATTAGAATTAAAAAAAAATTATTTCAACTTTAGCTAGAAATAAATACTTAGATCTCTTTTGATATAAAATGTCTACTTTATGAGGAGTGCATTTCTCCAAAACTACACTTTTCGAAAAAAAAAATATAATTTTTATTATCAATAATATGTTTATTATTTCACTGAAATAAAATTAAGCATAAAATTATTTTTTTTTTCTCTTCATTTATATTTTAAATCCCTGGAAAAGTAACCAGAATCGAAGTTCATACTCCATACGTTTTTGATAAGTGCAGCTGATTATGCAAAACCTAACGACTTTAATTTTCCCTCTAAATATCTCAAAAATATTTTTAAAAGCATTATTTTTAAAATACTCATTTCTTAGAAATATAAATTTAATATACGTGATGTAGTATATCAGAAGTATTTATAATTTTTTTAAACAATTATAAATTATTTAAAAAAAAAGAAAATTACATATTTTATCTCTTTTCTATTTTCATTTTTCAAAAACACGCCACTTTATATTTTTTCACTTCTACCATTTTTTTATTTTTTTTTTCACTTTTATTTTTCCTGTAGTTTTTTTTAAATATACTTTTTCATCAATGTTTTATTTTTCTTTTTCTTCTTCATCTTTTCTTTTTCTCTTTTTCTTCTGTTATCCCATTTCCTCTTCTTCTTCTTCTTCTTCTTCTTCTTCTTCTTCTTTTTATTGTCTTTTTTATTTATAAAAGATATATTTAGTATTTTATATTATTTATAATTTGTAAATATATATGTATTTTCTTTTGTTTTTATTGTTCTTCAATTAAAAAGTTAAATATTTTATTGTTCTTTAATGATAATGCTCTGCATATTTGATAAAATACTTTAAAGAGAATATTTTTTTTTAATTTTATGAAATTTTTTCATTTCTTCCTTTTCAATCAGTATTTTCTAAATCATTAATGTATCTTTTTTTAGTTGTATTTATTTTATTTTAATATTTATTTGAGTTAATTTTATATTTTAATATGTGTATTTAATTTTTTTTTAGTATAAACACATCATATAGAGATATATTCATATCATTCAATTAATATGTACAAGATATGCACAATATACACAAAATATTCATATAATATATATACATCCACGTAATATACACATATATATAATGTGTGTATATTGTGAAAATGTTTTATTTTTTTATATTATAATCATATAATATTTTTAATCTGATATTTGTATATTTATACTGATATATGTTGAATTATAATTAGTAAAAAATATATTTTTTTATATGTATTATTTATTTTATCTGTTAAATCATAAAATTTTTTTAAATTAAAATAATAAATTTATATTATAATAAAATAATTAAATAGTAAAATATGCATATATTTATTGTCTTAATCGACGTTAAAACTATATCTAGACAACATACATAGAAAACTAAAGGATCAGATACTTTTAAAAATTTAATGCTATTTTTTTTATAAAAGTGTAAACAAACAAGTTTGGTGTCGTA
This sequence comes from Garcia nutans, assembly GCA_947685225.1. NCBI lineage: Eukaryota > Viridiplantae > Streptophyta > Magnoliopsida > Malpighiales > Euphorbiaceae > Garcia > Garcia nutans. The sequence goes on along the minus strand of CANTUV010000061.1, from coordinate 11,446,427 downwards.
TTTTTTAAAATAAATTTATTTTTAAGAGTAGTTTTGTAAAAATCCCTAAAAAATATATCTGTGAAAAATTTTGATGAGCAAGAATTTGACAAGGTGTATGGACCGGCCTGGCATTGTATTGTGGGCTCAAGCTTTGGATCATTTGTGACCCACTCAACTGGTTGTTTCCTCTACTTCACAATTGAGAAACTTTACATTTTAGTCTTTAAGACTAAAGTTCAAAGAGCTTTGGATTTCACTAATTGAAATATTTTATGGCAAAGGTGTATATGTGATCTTTGCTTAATTCATTCAATGCCTTAATCTAATTGCAAAGATGAAATTAATTAAAAAGATGATTAAAACTTAAATTTTATTAGTAATAATCCCAACTTTTTTATATTAAAAAAATACGACTTGGGATTTTATGTTCATCATTGAATTTTTTTCGAAAATCAGAATTGTGAGTTTGTTTATGTAAATGCACATGTCCCGATTTTTTTTAAACTTTTGTTTAATAATTAATGTAAAAATCACTCTATATTAAGATTATGTATGTTCGTTCAAAAAAAAAAAGATTATGTATGTTTTTTTTCCTTAATACATTCATTACATCTACAAAAATATATTATATTTTTAAAATTGTGAGGTTAGGAATTACATTTGTTAGTTCTTTTATGGGAAAATTAAGCTCTATAGCATATTTTTTTAACTTTTTTTTAAAAAAGTATTCTATATTTTTAGTATATTTTTGATATAATAAATATATATTCAATGTATATTTTTAAAAATTGAATATACTTTTAATATATTAAATATATACTAAAAATATATCTTTTAAAAAGAATATTTTTAACATTAAAAATTTTAAAAAGGGTATTTTTAAAATTAAAATTAAAAATAAATATATTTTTATTTTTAGGATATTTTTAAAAAAATCCCTTCTTTTATTTGACTGCTTAGGACCCGCCAATCAATATTGGGATGACTCTTTTATTCTTCCATGCTTATCCAAAAGAAAATTAAAATTAATTAATTAATTAATTGAGTTTTTTTACCGACTAACTAATAAAAAAATAAAATGATAACAACAAACAAAAGTATTTTTTTAAAAATGAATCCTATCTCTAATTCTCTATCATTTGCACTAACTAAAAGCCTCCAGGTCTCTGGCCAAAAAAAAAAAAAAAAAACCTCCAGGTCCACCCCTTCTTTGTTACTTTGACCTAAGAAATTAACAAGGTTTTATTCAAATAAAAAATTTTCATTCTTTTTTTATTATACTTCTAATTGATATCTAATTAATAATATATAGCACTATTTTACACCTGTTTCATCAATTGAGTTTTGAGTTTTACAAATTAAATAAATAAACCAGTTGAAAATTTAAATTTATTTTAATTTATCTCCATATATATATTTATGTTTTGATTAAATTAAAATTTTATTAAATTATTTAAATCACTTGATAAATTACTTATTATATTAGATGTAATTTTTGTTACATACACGTAGCAAAACATTATATTTAGTTGAATCATCTTAATAAATTTAGATAAATAATAAATTCATATTTTATTAAATACTCGTTACTGAAAAAAAATCACTAAATAATGATGAAATAATGGAAAGAATAAGTTTCAATTTAGCAAGTCTAAATTTGGTTGATTTTAATGAAATGTATATTGAACTATTTTTGGTGGAAATTAAAAGAATAAATATTAAGAGTTTAAATGAAAAATCACTATATTAATTACAAAATCATTATTATATAAAATTTGATGTGATGACCACTTGCCTCTAATTTTGAATCAAAACCCACACTATTTTGATCAAAATAAAGGTTCGAACTGACATTCATTTTCAATTAATTTTTTATTATCTTTTTTCTATTTCTTTCTTCTAATATATTCAGTGAAAATTTATTTTTATGAGATTTGTGAATTTTGGTGTTGTATTGAGAATATGTATTGTGTCATTTTTTAAAATATCTACAATTATAATTTTTTGCTTTATTTTTAATTGAATTAATAATAAATTTTGAATTAGAAAAAATGCAAATTGAAGAAAAAACTTGAGCATATTAAAATAAATTTTTTTGCTACTTAGACTCGGATAAAGAGTTTTGCATCAATGAAATAAAAAATTGAACAATGTTCAACTCAATTAAAAGATTGATTACTAAAATTGCATTATAATATTAACATTTCATTTATCTTTTTTTTTTCATACAATAAAAATATGGAATTTGAATTCAAATTCAATTAGAAAGATTCCTTAAAAATAAAAAATAAAAAAAATTTAATTGATGAGATTTGATAAATTCATGAAATTATACAGTTTATACTTGAAAAGACATATTACAAACTTTTAAAAGTAAAATAAAGTAATAAATTATATTATATGCTAAACCTCTAGACAATTTGTTTTCACTCGCCACTTATGAATTAAAGAGGAAAAAAAAAGAAAAAAGAAAAAGTCACACAATCATCTATAGTTGAAAATACACACATGAATTTATTCTATCAACGTACATGAATTTTAGTCACAATTTTTTATTTAACTTATATGTTTCAAAATATTTTAACATTTTCAATTTAAATATTATATTATGATAATTTTATATAACAATATAAATTTATATAATAATTAAATTTATATAATAATGTAAATAAAATATGTTAATCAATTAATTATAAGCCTAAGTGGTTTTAGCTGGAAGCTTGTTTGCTTATTAGGGGGGGATGGGGGTTGGCGATAAAATTTAAATATATAAACAAATAAAAAACAAAATTTATTACGTTACCAACTAAAATTGTTCTAATTATACAACCGCAGAAATGCAACTTGTTGCAATCACGTAATTAATAATCTTTATTTTATATAAATAAATTAAAAATATATAGATATAATATTATAGTATATGTTCATTAAATCAAAATAGTTTTATTGAGCCCTTTGGATAAGATGAGATGATCACTTCCAACAAATCTTACTCAATAATCTTAATTGGGAGCAGAACAGGGAAATTACAGACGGAAATGGAGATATTTTTCTGGGTTAATTGAATTACAATATATAAAAATGTTTTCTCATAGCTGCGAGGCTTAAAAATCAGACAGAAAGCATATAATATATAAGTTATAATTATATAATAACATGGCCGATGTTCTTGAGAGAGAGGAACAAATTGTACAAAGATTAAAAAAAAATGTACAAAAGAAAGAACCGATTAACGCCTACTTGATTTGGGATGATGGGTAGACGCTACTGGTTTGGCAAAAATGGAACAAAGGCCACAGCCAGAGACCTTAGGAGAAGGAGGGTCAATATTAGGAGGTGAAGATGAAACCTTGACCGTCCGATACATAGCTCCTCCAGCTCCGGCACCAGCGGAGCGACTGCGTTGCATCTCTCCGTGTGATCTTGAACTATTAGTAGTTACTCTGTTTTGCTTTAACTCTCCTGATAAGAACTTGTCATCCCATACTAAGCCTGATGATCCTTGTCTTCTAAATGATGTTGTGGACCTTTGAAAACCACCACTCTCCATCTTCTCTCTCTCTCTCTCTGATGCAAAATTATTATATATATATATATATATATATATTTATATGTGGGTGTCTGTATGTAAAATAGATTTTTTTTTTTGAACTGATGTATGTAAAATAAATAGTGCATGCAAGAAATGGTCTAACATCATTCTTTAATTTGCTAGATGTTAAGACTTGTTACAAGAAAGAGAGGAAAACGACAAAATGAAGCATAAATATCAGAAGAAGTATCAGAAAATGAAACTATATAAATATTATTTTCTTTCTATGTATATAAATATATGGTTATTGGTTAAGACTGGCAGACCAGACCAAATCCACTTTTATGGGGGTGTTTTTATACGTATTTACTAATCTCTCCTTAATTAATATTTGGCAATACACGAAAAATTATCCAAGGACACTGGTTGGTTGCAACTAATTCCAAACAAGGTTCGTTTTCATAATATATGCTAAACAGGTAGCTTAACAAGAGTTTTAGCAGCCGTTTGCGTTTTCAATACTAGCAATTAGGTAATAAAAAGACCACCATTCGCAGACTTGTCTACCAGCAATTACATCCAATTGATCGAATCTCCTTCCCTAATGCTAAAAAAGGAAAAACACATTAACAAAGAAAAATTATATGATTGGTAACTAATAAATCTAGCTCCACCCAGGAAAGGATTCACAGATGTTTTGAAAAAAGAAAAGGGGGTTGGGGAGTGATAAATTTAATAGATCTGCATAGCAGAATATCTACATATATCTATTAAAGCCAAAGGAGTCGAATCAAGAAATGAATTAATGTTCAAAGGTTCAATCAACACTTTCAGAGAAAGCAATGCCAATATTACTGACCCATGATGCTGAGTATTTTAGTAGCCCTGTACAAGAAATGAGAACACGCTGTAATGTGAGAGGATGGACAGCCAGAAGCCAGAATGCTCTAAGTTAATGCTTTCAGTAATAGTTGTAGTCAAGAATATATGATGTATCACTCGGTCCAAGTTGATTTTTTTCTTCATTATCTCATGCTACCAAAGCCTTACTATATATCACCTTCTTTCTGTTCAACCCTTACTCCCATCTAAGTCCTCCACAGAATCCATCCTCCTCTTGTCCTTGAGGATTTCACTTAAAGGTTTAGGTCCATCAAAATCAATTAATGCCATTTTACTTGAATTCCCAGTTTTCCCCGTGTAATCCCCATTTTCTTCAGCTTTTTTCTTCTCTTCTTCAATTTGAGCAAGAGTCTTCGGTCCTGTGAACTCAGTAGATAACTGGTTAGAATTCCTCGCCCTTGGAACTGGTTTCATTGGTACTTCAGATGAAGGAAATTCCCTTTTAGCCTGTCTTTTTTCCTTGTGCCGCTGCCTAGACCTATATGACCATGACTGCCTAAGCCAGCCATGATGGTTATCACCATTTAACAGGGTTCCATTATCTCTATGTGATTTGATAGCATTCTTTCCCACCTCGGAGACCAATCTTCCATGCAGCTGCTGTCTAACACCAGACCTACAATTCCTTTCCCGATTTCGACCAAGCAGACGAGAAGAGTCGTGTCTTCTTGATGATCGAATCACTGAATGACCACCAATTACTCTGAGTTTCCTCGAGTGGTCTCGAAGATCCACAACCATCCGGTCATTGATTGCCAGTTCCACTGGCAAGATTTTTCTTTTCTGGGACAATAGAGAATCCAGAACTCGATACATTGAGAGCCCAGAGTCATTTCCAATGTCATCAATGATGTACACATTATCCACATGATCAAAAGAATCATATCTATCACCTTCATACATTACTTCTGAATCACGGTAAGCAGGGTCATATTCAACTAGGTCTTCAAAGTCATACCCCAAGAAAGGGTTATTTAGCTCCCTGCACTCCCCGTCAAGGGTCTGTAAGTACTCTTGCTCATCCTCATAACCCAAATCCTCTGATTTGTCATCTACGAGAACATCAAAACCAGGGGATGATTCCCACCGCTCCTCTGGTTTAGCACAGTCATCCGATTGCTCTTCTGAACTCTGATCTGTGCATATGTTTGATCGATGAACAAAGTTGTCATCATGAAGCAAGGAATCAGACTTAACAGTGACAGCTTCTTCACATTGGGAAACAGCAATCTGTGGTGATGGGCTTTTCACTATGATATTTTTGGGAGCTAGAAGCTGGTCATCCACTCTAGGCTGCAATTTCAAATCCATTACTTCCTTTGGAGCCACTTCAGATGCATTAGCATGGACTTCTGTTGGTGCAGACACAATATCATTTCCTACAAATGCCTTCTTATCCAATGGAATCCCTTCCTTGATTACAGAACATGTATTGCTAGATTTTGCTGTAGATCCATTGGCACCAGGGCCATGCATAAATGAGCACCTATCACCTTTATTGCAGAAACCACTATAATAAAAATAACAGGGGACATTAGTCTTGCTTGCCAGTGCAGAAGATGATGCAGATTCTGATGGTGCTTCAGCATGCTTTTCTAATGGCTGTTGATATGACAAAGTATTAATAATTTATAGTTTATAATATTGAAAAAATTAAAATATTAATAAATTAAAATATTTTTAATTTTTAATATGTTTCTGGGTGTGGACATAATTCAGTTAACTAATCACATATTAATTTAGTTTATTTGGTTAGAAAATTTAGATTAATTTAGTTTTTAATTCACGATTAATTGGTTCGATTCAGTTGTTTAACCGTTAATTAAATTTGTTTAAAAATTTTTCATTTAGTTATTTATTAATTTTTTTATTTAATTCTTTAATTATATAAATTTTGATTATAAATATATTTTTTATTAAAAAATAAAATTATTTTTTGTTTATTTTTAATAAATTTTATTTAGTTATTTAATTATATTAATATTTTTATTATAAATATAATTTTTATTACAAAACAAAAAAACTTAATTGGTTCGATTAATTAACTGAACTGACTTATTTAATTCGGTTAATTAATTGAACCGATCGAAATTAAAAATTAATCGGTTCAGTTGATAAATTTAGTCTTTAAAATATTTGATTAAAATGAAATTTGACCGGTAGGTCTAATGCCCATCCCTATATATTTTATTTTTTAATTATTAGTTAATTATTAATATTATAAATTATTTATTAATTAATATTTTTAATATCAATAATTTATAATATTAATAAATATTTTTATAATTTTATAATTTATAATATTTATCTATCTTAATTCTACACCATAAATAGTAAGAATCAAAAATATGTTATTTTTCTCTAATGCAAGGCCATCTAATACTGTATAGGAGCATACAGTATACTATTAATTCTTCGTTCTCTTTCTTGTTAATTAAAGTTTCTTTTTTTTTGAAAAAAATATAATTTTTGAATCTTTTTACTTTTTAAAAAATAAAACTAAAAATTATAATTTTCAAATTATAATATATATAAATTATAAAATTTTTAATATAAATTATTTATTAATATTTTTAATATTAATTTTATTATATTATAATTAATATTATATTATAAAAATATTATAAAAATCCTACGTAATACAAATTATTATGAATTATTTAATAATTTTAATTAGTTGTTAAATTATAGATTATTAAATTATTATAAATTATAAAATTATAAAAAAAATATTTATTAATATTATAAATTATTTATATTAAAAATATCAATTAATAAATAATTTTTCAAAATATGATATTGATATTTTCTAAAAAAAATAATTTGGCCCATAATATTTAATTTTAGTCCAAATTAATCTTTGCCATTAACTATTTAACAACTTTGTTAAAAAAAAAAGGCAATTTAAACTAAATTTAAAATAAGAGAGTGTTTCTCAAAACTTAAAAGCTGGTCAAAACTGATTATAAGCAGTTTTTAGATTATAAGTTGTTTATTTAAGTGTTTCTGAAAACTTAAACAGTAGATTATAATCTGATTTTAATCAGTTTTTTAAAAGTTAGGTTTTGCTACTTTTTTTAAGCACTTATTTTTAAGCAATTTTGACCAAGTAAAAGACCATATTATTCTTACCTAATTTTCAATATTTCAAATTTGCCAAAAACACAAACCACTCTCATTGTCTAATTAAAAATATTTTTAGGATTCTAATTAATTTGGTAATATTTACATGGTAGTTTTTTATTTATATAATTTATTGATAACACCAATATTATTATTATTATTATTATTATTATTATTATTATTATTATAAAATAAATATTAAATTGACATTTAAAAAATTATTTTTATACAATAAATAAACTCAGGGATAGTTTGGTCATTTTAACAGTTTCTGCATTAAAAACTGATTATAAGATTATTTTACAGAAACACTTAACTGATTATAAACTGATTATCAGCTGATCATTAACTAGTTTATAGAAACGCTTAACTGCTTATTTTTAATCTGATTATAATCTAAAAATCACTTATTCACAATAAGCTGAAAAGCTTCAGTTTTGAGAAACACCCTCTAAATAGTAATAATTTATTATAAAAAAATTTTAAGGGTGAATTTAGACTTTTCATTATAGTACATTTATCTTATTAGACATTTAACTATAGTAAACTTATTAAACTTTTAATATAATAATTAAGTTTTGAAATGACAATACAAAAGAGTTTTAACCATCAAAAGCTATAAAATTTGATGAAACAAAAGTTTTTACCAAAATTGTCAGTTTAAAAAAGCATGTGATGAATACTTGATTGAAAGTGAAAGACAAAGTAAGAAGTAAGAGGCATTTAGCCTAACTTTTTTTTAAAAAATTTAAAATTTTAAACATTTATATATTTTTTCTTGAAATATTCATAGGTGATTGACAAACAATTAACATATTTAGCAAAAAAAAATAACTTATAAATATATTTATTATTAAAAATATTAAAAATAATATAAAATTATATTATCAAAAATATTTATTAAATAACTAGAGATCATATATAAATTATTAGATCAAATTAGTTTTTTTTAAGAACCTAGTTTATAAATATTAAAATAATAATATGATCCCTCAATTTATACATTTATAAAATTTTTTAAATAAATATATCAATTTAAATTTAGAGTTTATAGGTTGATTTAAGCAGTTTTTTTAATTTGGGCCAAATATTTTCTAAAATTTCATATAAAGAAGAAGGATAGGTAATATTTGAATTGAAGAAACAAGTTGTGAATTTCTATTTTCTTTGTAAAATTCTTACCGAAACATCATAGCTACGAAGACAAATCCCACTAGAAGAAACTAGAAATTCTATGAGATTTTAATGCAATGGTTGATAATGAAAGTAATGCAATGATTGATAATGCAAATAGCTCTAGTTTTCTTAAAATTATAGTAATTAGGGTTAACTAAAAAAGTTTGAATTGTACATGTTTTTTTAAAATTTTATTATAAAATTTTGAAGTATTGAAAGAGTGTATAAATTATATATTTTGTTTTAATTTTATCATATTTACTGAAAAATTCAATTTGGCATGTAAAATTATTGATATTTTAGTTTTTGTTAGTTGACTTAAACCATTGAAGTGAATAAAAAAAGATTAATCCCAGAAAAATGCATGAATTTTAATATATTCTATATTTTTATCATGAACTTTTCATATTATAAAAAAAGAGTGCATGAATTATGTATTGTTTCAAATTTATCATATTTACCAAAAGATATTATTTTACTTGATCAATAAATTTTTTTAAAGTACTAAAAAAATGCATAAACTATATAATTTCTTTCAATTTTATTATACTTGGGAAAGTCAATTTAATATGTAAAATTACTGATACGCGTATTTGTATTCGTGGATGTGAACTACTAAAGTGGATAAAATAAATTAATTACAAAAAAATATAATAAACTTTTCAGAATATCAAAAGAGTGCATGAACTATTTATTATTTTAAATTTATCATATTTACCATGAGAGATTATTTTACTTAATAAAAAAAATTGTCTAAAATATCAAAAGAATGTATAAATTATACTCTTTCTTTTAATTTTGTTATATTTACCAAGAAAGTCAATTTGACCTGTAAAACTACTGGTATGTCAGGTTTTGTTAGTAGACGTGGACTACTGAAGTGGATAAAATATATTCATGGCAAAAAAAAATTGGCATATTTTTATTTTTGTGATGAACTTTTCATAATATTAATTTTATTTTTCTTAATTCCGGCAAGACGTCAAGCCTCTGAAAAGGATCAAACGTGGCAAGCTTTTGTTGATGGTGCCATGTTTCAGCAAGAAGGAATGTTTAGTTTTAGTGCAGTAATGGAGTCTCTTGAAGGGGTATTTTTAAGAGCAATTTCGGGTCATTATGTTCGGGTCATCATGTTGGTGGATAAAATATATTCATGGCAAAAAAAAATTGGCATATTTTTTATTTATGTGATGAACTTTTCATAATATTAATTTTATTTTTCTTAATTCCGACAAGACGTCAAGCCTCTGAAGAGGATCAAACGTGGCAAGCTTTTGTTGATGGTGCCATATTTCAGCAAGAAGGAATGTTTGGTTTTGGTGCAGTAATGGAGTCTCATGAAGGGGTATTTTTAAGAGCAATTTCGGGTCATTATGTTGGTGGTGGTAATCCCTTGATTGCAGAGGCATTAGCGTTTCGGAGTTTTCTTTTATTTTTAAAACAACATTTTTTACATTGGGGTGGAACTATTTTTATTGATTCGCAAGTTTTTATTTTTTACTTTGGGATCACTTTAGATAGGTCAGATTTTGGGAGCATTATTTCTGATTGTAAACTGCTTCTTTATGAACTCCCTTTAGTTTCGTGTAGATGGATTCGTAAGCAGGCAAATAGGAAGGCTCATATTTTGGCTAGAGCTTCTATTCGCTTTGCTCATCTATGAGTTTGGGATAGTATTCCACTCTGTTTATCAGAGATTTATGAGTATGAATGAAAATATATGAGGTTTATTCTTTTCAAAAAAAAAAAAGAATATATGAATTATGCATTTGATTTCAAAAATATGGTATTTACTACGAGAGGTTAGTTTACTTGATAAAATGTTGATATGCAGATTTTTATAAATTATCCCGTTAAAAAATATTACTAACATGCTTTAATGTATTTACTCTGCAAAAAAAAAATCCTCAATTGCAAAATTGAAAGAAAAAAGAACCAAGAATTCTCATTTTTCAATTGAAAATGCTAAACAAAATGTGAATGTCTTCAAATAAAAGTACAAAATCAACTCTAAAAGCACAAATAACTGCTTAATAATCCACCGACAGAGTCATACTCAAGACAATCCAAAAATAAAACATCAATTACGAATGGAAAGACACACTCAAATTCAATTTTAATAATGTGAAGATAGGGTTCTTAATTTTTTTTTTTTCTGAATTTGAGATTTATTTTTAAAGAAATATAATTAATATACTTGCAATATTTTTTAACTTAGATAATTCATAAAAATTGACACATTAATATTTTATTAGGTATAACAATCTCTTTTGATAAATATAAATGATTTGAAATGAAATACAACTACTTTGATATTTTGAAAACTTTATAATAAAAATGGAAAATATGCTAAAATTCATTTACTTTTTTTATAATTAATCTATTTTTTTATTTAGTTCAGTAATTCACATCAACTATAAAAATCCACATATCAACAATTTTATAGATCAAATTATTTTTTTAGCAGTATGATAAAATTAAAACAAAAAATTTAGTTTATGCGCTTTTTTTAAAACTTAAAAAGTTTATCATAAAATAAAAAACAGTTAAAGTTGATTTTTTTAATAATTAACCCTAATACTGTTTAAAACTTGAACTACTCAACTTAATCGGCACCTATGAAAATAATAATAAATTAAGGTAGATTTATTTATTAAAATTTATGTTTCGTATGCCAATAAATAGATTGATGTTTATTCGCGAATAGAGCAGTAGCTTTGCTTCATCCACTTCACAATAATGAGTGATTGTTAATCTTTTTTTTTTTTTCATCAGCTTCATAATAACCAGATTTAAATATAGAGCTCAAAACCCAATGTGTTTATTGATGTTTAATACATTGTTTAACAATTAACATTCACCCTTAAGCGTAATCAAGCTGCACGCAGTTAGGGACGAAATTAAATTTTACAGTGAAGATGGATAAAATAAAAATATTATTTTTTTAAATTTAAAGGGAATAATTAAATATTTTAAAAGTTTTAATAATATATATATATAATTTTAAAATAGAAGGAGTGCAGCTGCCCCCTTTTAATTCATATGTGTTCCTGCACGCAGCGTCTGATTAAGGGCGAGGAAAAGAGAGCGGAGCAAATCTGTTTGGGGTAACAAATGGGAGGTGTGGTGTGCCATTGTTAGTTTTACAGTTAATAGGTTAAAAATATAAAAAAGATAGTTTAAAAAATTGATATTATTATACGCATTAAGTAATATCCGTTTTGCGTCGTTGTCATGCCTGCTACAAACCAAAGGATCGCGTTGCTTCAACAGGTTGAGGGTCCAAAAAATAAAATAAACAATTAATAAATTATACTTAATTTCTATTTTTATCTATTTTTAAATAAAATTATAAAATTATTTTGATTTATGATAAATTAATAATTTTAATTAAATATAATTTAATCATTAATCATAATATTATTATTATAATAAATTATTTTGTTTTATTAAGTATAAATTATTATATAATTAGACTAGTGATATCAATTATTCACATAAAAAATAAAACTTGTTGAATACTAATTTGATTTTAAAATGCTTAATTAATAATTTATTAGCAAGTATTTTACTATTTTAGTTAATATTTTATTAAATCAATTCAATTTTTTGCGTCAATTATAAAAATTATGATTCGTATTCAACTTTTTAATTAACTAAAAATTATTTTGTCAAAATTAAAAAATTTTTATGGCTTTAAATTATGTATGAGACATAAAAAAAAGTAATTGTAGCTATATGTTATGCTTATAACAAATCATTTATTATAAATTTTAATTTATTACACATCACTTATTTGTATAACAATAAATTATTATCAGTCACTATTTTATTTAAGTGAGTATAATTAAAATTTTATAATTATTATTGCTATAAACTTTAATTTTTTGTGGCTAATTGGATTAATTAACTACATCAATTGAGTGTAACTAAAGTGTGTGGTATTAGCTATAATATATATCAATTTAATCTTAACTACACATATTATAACTCATGACAAATCAATTATTAGAAATTTTAATTTGCCACACAACAACCATTTATACAGCAGTAAATTGATATTAGTCACAAATTTATTTATGTGACTAGAACTGAAACTTTTAACTATCCTTGCTATAAGTTATAAATTTTTGTAACTAATTGATTAAATAGCTACATTATTTTAATATAGTTAAAATATTATGACTAATTTTAAGCTTATTGTTATAATTTTAAAATATCGTAACAAAAATAATATATTTACTATGGATAATTAATTTTATTACTAACCAATTTAACTAAATTATATTTAGCTGCGAAAATTTAATGTTTGTAATTAGTATAAACTTTTTATTACAATTTTATCTATTGTGATTAAGTATCCGTAGATATATATAAAATTTATTTATCTATTGTTATTAAGTATCCGTAGATATATATAAAATTTATTGTAGTAGTATCTGTAGATGTATATAAGATTTGTTATAGTGTTAATTACATATTTTATTCTTATATTAATTATATTATATTAAATTTTAATTATAAAATTATTATATTATATTCTAATTATAAAATTGTGTGATACAAAATTATTTTAATAAAATTATATTATCATTCAATTTTTAGAATATTATAATTATATAATTTATATTTTATTATATTTTAAATATATTATCTTGAACGGATAACTAAATGAATAACAAATTATAAATAAATAGTATAAATGAATTTGAGATAAATATTCAAATTCAGCCAATAAAAGGATCATAATAAAAAATAGGATTAATAGAAAAATTAATAAATATAATATATTAATGTATATAAAAATATATTTTTTTATATATACATAATAAACGAGCTAACTCACGAGTTTAGTTCGTGAGCTTTTTAAATGAGATAGCTCACGAGTCTTGCGAACTGAGTATCTCTGAGCTTTAGCTTGACTCATTCAATAAATAAGCAGTTTAAGCTCGGCTTATTTTTAAACAGGTTTGAGTCTGAACGAGTTTTTATCAAATCGAGATCTAAACTGAGCTTGAGTAGCTGGACTCATTTATAACCCTAGCTAATATCTTTTCATCAATTTCAAATAACATCATCGATCTAGTAGAGAAGCCTGGAGTGAACATGATTTTTGAGAAGGGATAATTACAAAAATAACTTTAAAAAATAAAATTTCAAAACTATTATAATTTTTTAAAAAATATTTTAAAAGAGAAATTTGTTTTTAAAAATATAATGTACAATGAACATCTCAAAAATGGGTAGCTCTATGTTATTTTTTAAAATTATTTATATATAATAGATATCCACATATTCTGTTATTCTATAATTAAATTATATATAATTTATATCTATATATAATTAAATATATAAAACATTTATTTACTGTTATTTTTTAAAATTAATATATATATCTTATTATATATAACTTATATTCAAATATACTATTATTCTTTTCAGTATATCTAGTTTTATATAAAATATATCTATATATAACTAATATAAAATAGCTACTGTTGTTATTTTTAAATTTAACACACAATTCTAGTTATATGTAATATATACTTATATATACTATTATTTTTTTCGATATATATAATTATATATAAGATATATCCATATATAATTAAACATATAAAATAATTATATAATATTTTTTTTTTCAAAATGAACACATATATTTAATTATACTTACATATACTATTTTCAAGTTGATGAAAAAATAAAAAATTGAAAAATTATTTCTTTTAAGCATTTTATTAAATATGTGGAATATATTATATTTGAGCATTTAATGGCTTGGACTAAAGTATCGAGCCCACGGAAGGACCGAGTAGTGTAGGCTCGGTATATTGCTTTTCGTGTAGTTTTTACATGGCTCCGACACTTTTTTTGACATTGTTTGCCAACGACAGAAGATTCGCTGATATGTTAGGAATCTATCTCCAACTCGTCAACTATAAATAGAAGAGAATCTTAACAGGTAAGTAGACTTTTTTCTACTTTTGAGTTCGATAGTGGTCATTTATATTTTTGCAAGATAAACCGAGTTCTGATTTTGATATTGAAATTTCTCCAATAGAGTCCGAACCTTATTTTATTTTGCAGGAAGGACACATGTCACACTCAAAGCCGAGCTTGGAGTCAAGAACAAAAAACTCCGAATCATTATATTTAAAACTAAAAAATAATCAAAACAAAATAAAAATAAAAGATATATAAACAAAAAATAAAAAAAATCAAAATTAAAAATCATAGTAAAATCAAAAGTTTCTTCTTCAATGATAAAAAAACAAAATCGAAAAAAAATATATAAAAGAAGCTTGTCATGGTTTTAGCCGCAGTGATGCTTTCTTTGATCTTCTGGGTGTTGTATGCAAGAGAGAGGCGTCACAGGGTGTATGCCAAGAAGTTTATAATGCTATCTACTCTTTGACTCTATCTACTCAAGATTCTATATGAAAAATAAAAGTGATATACATTGAGTTTTAGTCTTCACAGATCATTTGTACTTATATTGAGTTTGATTCCAATATTTGTATATATTGAGTCTAGTGAGATGGTCAGGCTTTGTAGAGATACTGGTAATTCGATCAATAAAGTTTCATGTATAGTAGAAGATGCAAAAGTGAGGAAACGAAAAAAGCGCGATGAAAATATTAAATATGAAAGAGAACTGTATTTTTTTAAAAATAAAATATAAAAAAGCTAAAAATAAAAGTTAAAATATAATGTATAGTATTTTTTTAATTCATATTATTTAAACATATCTGATACCACATTAGAGTTCATGGATACCTACATTTGTAAATTATATATATTATCTATTTTATTAATTATTGTATGTGGGATATATTTTTCCAATAAAAATTGTTGTATTGAGGTGGCCAATTAAACCAGTGGCCATGTCAAAGCCCATCCTGGGCTATTGACGTGAACAGAGTCTTTGCTGCCATGATTCTATTGAACTCCCATCTCTTTCATTCACAATTTTTTTTCTTTATCTCAATAATTTATTACCAAGAAACTAAAAGGATATTTATATTTATTCTTGTCAATTCCAAATGCTTCAGAATTTAACCCCACCTTAGCGCTAGATTTTACTAGATTCTTCTCCAATTTTTATATTCAAATTGACACAAAATTTGCATTTATTGGCTCAACAACCTCGTATATATTTCAGTTTTTCCCCCCAGAAAACAGTATGTCTGATGGGACAAAAAGCTGGACTAATATTAAGCATTATGAAACAAACCTAAGCTGAGATGTAATTTTAAACTTCAAGCTTCTAAAAATTACAGTTTTGGTATTATTACTGCACGCATCAACACAGGATAAAGTTAGACTTTTTAATAAAAAGGGATAAAATAAAAATAACACATATTTTTTAAAAAATATGAAGAGAGATAATTAAGTATTTAAAAATTTTTAATAATATATATATATTTTAAAACAGAAAAGGGCTGCCCCTTCTATTGCAAGTGTCTTCTCCAGTGCACCAAAATATAATATGGTTGATTCTTATACAATTCAATTATACTAGGACGCCATCCTTTGTCATAATTGCCAGACAGGGATAAAAAAAAAAATCAGATTAGAGACAATAGATTTGATTCTTGTCTTTATATGGGTCTAGACATATTATCTGTTGAATTTTCTTTCTATATATATATTTTTATTTATTTTTATTAACTGTGTTTTGAACGGTTGATAATGATGCAAGGGCAATCTAAGTAATTTAGATTTCCCTTCTCATGATTGATCTGGAGAATAATGTCCTTTTTTGTCTTAAATTTACCTTACATATTTCTGATAAAAAATTGTCAATGTTGAGTTTTTTATTTTTTATTTTTTTTATTTAAAGGCAAATTACTGATATAGGTCAAAAATTGAGATTATGCATGTGAATTTTGGCTCTGAAACTATAATACATCGAAACTGCCTTATAAATTTTTAATCTTTATGGTGTAGGTCTGTCCTCCAAGCCAAAAGAGCTGCCTTTAGCAGGAACTTGGAGTACAAGAACTGGTTTTGAATGGCATTTTCGTTCTACAAATTAAATTATCCACCTTTTGATCTAGAAAATGTATATAAGAATACGAATCAGTATAGAAAAAGATTAAATCTTTCTGTGGCTATACACTTTTCTTCAGTTCTTGCACGAAGTCATGAGAGTAAAATTTTGTTGCAGTTCAAGAAAATTTCAGGTTCGGGTACAGCATCAAAAGGGTATCGTAATCATAAATCCGATTCTCTGCTTAAACAGGCGAATACAGTTGGTATCATCGGGGGGGTTTCTGTTTTATCTACTCTTATTTTCTTGGAAAAGCTTGTTTGGTGGAGTTCAAAAGATGGAGAAGAAAGCATACCTTTCGTTGTCTGTAGTGATCCTTCAGTAACTAGAGTGATCCCATCACATAGTTCAGTTCTTTCATTTAATAGTAGAAATGCTCGAACTGAATCGAATTTTGATGGGATCGTTGAGAATTTGTTGTGGAAAAGGAAATTTCTTGAGCAGTCTGGTGCTTGCTGCCTAGTTCTGCCATGCCATGTTTCACATGCTTGGCATAGGGAGATATCTGAGGGATGTTTGCTGCCATTTTTTCACATAGGTGAGTGTGTTGCCAACGAGTTAAAAGAAGCTAAGTTGAAGCCACTTGAAGCTGGAAGTGATGTGAGAATTGGGATGCTTGCTTCAAATGCAACTTTAACTGCTGGTTTTTATCAGGAAAAACTGCAGAATCAGGTACTTATTCCAGTTCTGTATTTACTTCTGCCTCATGTATAATGCAAGAGATCAGTGATGAATCTACAATTCTACCGACAAAAATTATGTACTGAAAATTATTTAAGAATTTTTATCATCTTGATATTTTTTTTTCTCATTATTCAAATGAGCAGGGCTTTGAGGTTGTGTTACCGGACAAAGCCACCATAGATCACATTCTAATTCCTGCAATTGAAGCCCTGAGTAGAAGGGATATAGAAGGGGCCAGAAATCTTTTAAGAGTAGCAATCCATATTCTTTTGATGAGAGCAGCAAACACTGTAATTCTTGCATCAGATGAACTTCAAGGTCTGCTGCCTTTTGACGAACCTCTACTGAGGAAATGTATAGACCCCATGGATGCTTTGGCTAGAGCAACTATAAGCTGGGCTAAGCATTAAGAAAAAGGTTTATTCAAATTCTTGAATGGAAATCAGAACCATGACAAGCTTTTGATCAGGTGTACAAGGTTCTTTGTTTGAGACATGCTTATATTTCCTGCTTCTGGTTCTTGGGGCTGTCTGTTTATTTCAGATAATTCTCTTCATTAAATAATTTGATGGTGGGCTTTATGGCACTATTTCATTAAATTCTTAAGATGCTTGATGCTCGAGCTTCGAGTTGATATTTAAAAACTATAAATGCGTCAAAATGATAACAATCACTATCGAATAGTTTTTACCTAAGCTAAACTGGATCATTGCAGACCACTCTCGCGTGAGAATGATCCATTTCGCCTGAACCCAGGATATACAGGCAAGCCAATGCTTCTTACGTTATATCTGCTCTACATCCCCTTGACCAGAAAATACAAACAACAATAAGAGCTCTAAATAAAACCAAATGAATCATATTCAGAGAGAACTTTATTTAGTTATACAATAGAAAGATGCTCCCAAAACTGAAACACCCCCAAAATAAAGAAACAAAGGATTGCCTCTGTCCACTGTTCTGAACCATTAATGCTTGATTACAACATGGGACGAAATGAATTTTAGGAAACGAAACAAGGAGAAACTAAATCTAGAATATGATTACCAAGTGGACAATGGTTGAAAAGCGTGACTTCTACAAATTTGAAAGAGAACTAATTGGTCGTTTCAATTGAGCTTCAATTCCAATTCTTGAAGATTGCTTAACCCAAGAAGAAATTAAGTGGTGAGCAATTGCAAAAGGACCTGGGAAAAACATCGGCGCAAGTTCCCCACTTTCTACATTAAAATCTGCTGATAAATTTTGCCCTTTCTCAACACCCTTGCACATCTGATCAACCTTGGCAGCTACTGTTCTTTGAGCCTTCTCGTATTCTGCCACCATCAATGCTTTTTGGACGTCCTCTCTACTGTGCCATTTAGCATCTAGATAAATAGAAAATTCAATATTATCGTCATTTCATATGTCCATCAGAACAACTTGAGCAAACAATCAACTGAATTACATGCTAGCTTTAGTAATTCATTCTACAACTCTACTGCCATTAAAATCAAAGTATTTGCAACTGCCAATGGCCCATGTTACATGCAAAAACAAAATATAATTTTATGACTTTTGTATGAAATCTTCTCAGATTCTTAACATGTGAAATTACATAAAGCTAGCTTTTCTCCAGGGGATTTTTACTAGCACTCGTGCTAGATGTGGAAGTCCATAATTTCTTTACCGAAACAAACTAAACAACCTCCTATAGGCATTTTGCCTATAACATGAACAGAAAAAAAAAAAGATTATGACTTGCATGGCATTTCGATCATAGATTGCATTTAAAATGAAAAAGAGGCATTGCCAAGAAGCATAGCATTCAAATGGTTTTTTCTGGGAGCAAATGAAAGATAATATGAAGAGAAGTAACGAAGCTAATGTCATTATGATGGTTTAGCGAACTGGAGCTTCAACAGTGTCATTTATGGGTAAAGCTGTGAGGAAAAGAAGACAGACAACAAATAGTTCTGTTCCCTCCATAATATCTTTCTACAGTGCAAATTAAGTAATTCAGCCAGAGGATACACAGATTCTTTTATAACATTTTCTTGTTCTGCTCAATCAGGTTTCATTTAAGATGAAAAGAAAATGCATTTGTTTGTTGTTGTTGTTGTCCTTTATTTTTCCCCTTTCCCCATCAAGGACATATAAAGCTTCATCCTATCTGAATCCTTGTTGTGTAGAGCCATACCCCCGTCCAGAGGCAACTAAATTTGGCTTGGCATTACTTCTCCATGTTCTGCAGTTTTTAAATATTCCTACATGAGTTAACTGACTCATTGATAAGCAATTATGCCCAAGCCTCCAAATATACTTTTCTCATGACCAAAGGGGTGGGTTGGTGGTGGGTGCGTGGGATTGGGGGACCTCTAGTTTAAACGGCAGCAAGACATCAAATGCATTCAAAGTGCAAGTTCAAAAAATAGATCCATCTGCAAGTAACAAAGTACCTTCCAACTCTGCCTTGTCTACATTTATTTCGAGTGATTTGGCATAGGCAAAGAAACTCACCATCAGTTGGCATGGCATGCTATTTGGGCCAACTAAAAAGGAAAGAAAACAGGGAACAGAGTAATCAGCACCATATTACGAATGAAAGAAATTGACAACTTACAGGCATTATAGGGGCATAAGAATTCTGTATATTTCAGTCATTCAAAAATGCAGAAACACTATTCCCATGCAAAAATTAGTCCCCTCCACCCCAGGAACTGAGAAAAATTAAAGATCATATTCTGGAGATGATCTTCCCTTTCTATATATATATATATATATATATTATTCCAAGTGGCTGCTTTCGATCCATGAACCTGCCACCAGAATTGCAATTTTCTTCATTTCACCCAATAATGGTACCGTCACAGAGTAAGAATTGAAGTACCAAAATTAGATGAAAATACCAAATGTCATATGTCATGAATGAAACAGAAACAAAATCCCTTCTCAATCAATTCATAATAGTAGGAAAGTTGGCAGTTTATTTACTCTCAATATTCCACTTGTAAAGTATTGGCTTGATGATCAAATTAATAATATCATAATGGAAAAACCAATAAACTTAAGATGAAAGTAACAAGACAACAAGGAACAGTATCATGACCGATGACATTCATGCAAAATAGATAAACAAAAATGGCTGCAAAATAAAGAAAGTTATTCTGAATGATACAAATGCTTGAATACCAATAGAACTTTGTTGAATAATGCCATGGGCCAGTGGTTCAGGTTTATGTATTTTAAGGACATTCCAGAACACACCAAAAAAAAGAAAAGAAAAGCATGAGCTGGTAATAGAGCACCTGGTTGTCAATAAGCCCCAAGGCCCTGGACATCCCTGTGGCATTATTCACCAATATTCTATTAGTATTCAAGGACATTCAAGAACACAAAAAGAACATGAGTTGGTAATAATGGACCTGGTTGCAAATTGAAAATGAATCAATAAGCCCATGGCCCTGGACATCAGTGAAGCAACACAACATGATTTATGCAAATAGCCAGCACTTGAGATTAAGATTGCAAAGACAAGCTGATTTTAAACAATTGCAGAAAGTTAATTATCTAACTGTAGTTTTCATAAGGCAACATTGCTACCAGGCCATGGCTGAGAACTATGATAGACAACTTCTCCCACTTCAATACCAGTCTCTTCCCATGTTTCTCTCCTTACTGCCTCTTCTAAGCTTTCTCCTGGCTAAGGACAATAGATATATTTCACAAATAAAAATTATAGTGATACAGAGATTAAAATAACAGGTATATTGTGATAGAGCCACAAGTACATATCAGTAGCTATTACTTGCTTTGGTGGCTGCATATTAAAGAATCGCTTTGAACTTTAGACAAAATTAAAGTTTTGGCCTAGACTCATACCTCTATGAAACCAGCTAAGCAACTCCACATTCGAGGCACAAATCTTGATCATCTGCTTAAGAGGACATGATCATTTTCTCTATCAATAACCAACATAATCACAACCTGTAGCAACAGAACATGGGGTCAAGAAAGCAATACAGAATGTAATGCATCCACAATCTAAGAGTTTCAAACTACCGTGGCAGAAAAGAGGCTTAAACATCACTCTACCGGATCAACACGAGGATAAATCCTCTTTTTGCACTGCTCATTTGTGCATTGCTTGCGTCTGCCAGCTTCCATGGGGACTGTTTTTGTTCCACAGTGTCCACAAAAATGTGATAAGCTATGCCATTCTAGCAATGCCCTGGCCTGAGAAAGTGAAACCAAACAATATATATGCAATCTTAACAATCAAGTGACCTAGCATATGACCTGCTGAATTAGAAGTATGTTAACAGAAAAGGGTCCATTGCAATTAATAGTGACCAATGAAAATATGAAAGAACACAGAGCAAGGCTCCAAACCCAAGAAGAAAATGAAAAAGACAAAATTTCAAGAAGGAAGAGAAGGTTCTAAAATCCACATTAAGAAAAATAACATAAGAGCATTAAGAAAAAGGTGAAGAAGTATGTGCAAAAATGCCCTGTTATGAATGATCCTCAAACCCAAGCTAAGCCTTAGGGGCAAACTCAAAACATTTACAAAGATAAAGATAAAAGGGGAAAATGTTTGTGAGTATGACAGTAGTTCATCTTCCTCAAGAAAATATAGGGAAAAGAAATACAAAAGACTGAATCTTCAACTTATTAACTTATGCAAAAAAGAAATTTAACGCAAAATCAAAATAAAATGGAACTTGTACTTGTCACTCAGTCAAATTACTTAATTAGTTTTCAAGTTTCATTTAGAATCACAATAAAGGTAATAGGGCTGCACCAGATGTTTGCTTTTCTCTCTTTTACAACCCAGGGATTTCACTCTTTTAGAATCCCTCTCACAATTAATCACCACCTTAATCCCCCGAACAGTCTAAATGTTTGAAAGCAATAACCAAAACTCCAGTGTTCGAATATATATATATATATATATATATATATGAGAGAGAGAGAGAGAGCATTTATGAATATAATTATTTCCTTGTGCAAATACCAGCAGTAGTAATACTATTATATCCAATTGTCATATCTATATCACATGATATATCTATAGCTTTACTTCCTACGTTATAATTTCATTATAAACAATCAGGTAAAGCGAACACATTACAAATCTAAGCTGTAATTCAGGGAAGAAAAAAGGGAAAGCAACAAAGTCCCAAACACCCAAAGTAAACATGTCTCAAGTAGAAAGACATAGGAGTTTAGATTCTAAAAACAGAATAGCTTTATCTGTTCATCTCGTGCTTTCAACAAAGTGCACATAGTTTAACTTGTATTTTGCAGAAATAAAAACGGCAAACATAAAATATACATATTCATATTACTATTTAAGTCCAACTTGGAGCAATACCAAAATCCATGCTCATCACAAACACTATCAACATGATAAAATGAGACCTTAAAACTTAAATTATCCACCAATACAAATACTAGTAAGTAGAAACAGTACATTAATTAGGAAAATCCAAAAAAGAAGAATTCAAATTTAATGACCAGAACAACTTACATGGCCTGCAATAGCCAAATCCCCCATAGCTCGCTCACTAGCACAATCCGTAGCTACCATAAGCGTCCTCAATTCAACAAAGCAAAATTGCTTGCTACTCAATTCAGTGGCCAAACTACCCTCAGTAGAAACATCAACTGCCCAATAAACCACATCCTCTTCAGACCTTGAACCCAAATAAACCATTCTATCTTCGGTCAATTCAACCCCAGAACTAGCCAACAAACTTCTACAATCAGGCAAACTGATCCAACCCAGGTGCCAGTTTGGCTCAGAATCACCATCGCTACTCGAAGAGGCCAACGGCCTGCCCTTTCTAAAAGGTAAAACCTTGAAATTAACCGAAAATATTTGGTGGGTATTGTCTAAAAGTTGAGCCTTGAGGGTTTCAATGGCTAAGGTTGGAGATAAAGGATCAGTAGGTTTGAGGGTTTTGGATCTCAAAGGCATGGGATTGTAGGTTTAGGGACATAGTAGTGGTTGTAGCAGTGAAATATTGGATAGCTCTTGTTGCGGTGGTTTTGAGGGAGACTTTTTTTTGGAGAGAGAACAAAGGAGAGTAGCTGCAGGTGATGAAAAGAGAACAGAGAGCATGACTCCCTCTTTGTTTCATTTGGGTGGCTACATTTTAATTTGCTTTGTTAGTTTGAAGAGAGAGAGAGAGAGAGAGAGAGGGTTAGGTGACGGTGGCTTGGTGTAATAAAACGACAACTGTCCTTATTACAAATTTTTGGACATGCAGTGGGACTTTATATGTCCAATTTGGATTTTGCCCTTTCAGACCACTGCCTGCATCTTTGGAGAAGTCTACTTGGCATGAACATTCCTTAAAGAAGAGGAAACACTGTTTCAACTGAATCGAGTACTCATTTGTTCGTCGTTTCCAGATAGAAATATGTAATATTTATTATTCCTTCATTTAACATATTGAAAAGATATGCTTTTCTGGAAACCAAAAATGGAAATTGGAAATAATACCGAATAATCATCAGACTCTTTCATTCATATTTACTAAAAAAATTAATTAATTTCATTTCCAGTCAGGAGACAATAAACTACGTACAAATTGCAAATATTCCTCGATGAATACAAACAATTAGGAATAAATGAAGGGGAAAAAAAGAGCAGAAAATAAACCTCTATAAAGACCTATCACCTATGTAACAAAGGCAGAGTAAAAAATGAATTTCCTCATATTCTATGCCCTTGCAACAACTCAACATCCTAGAGACCAAAATTTTCATATACGAAAAGCAGAATGTTCAAAAATTTTCTTGATGCATCTCACAAAATTATCATGATTAAAAAGCTTAACTCTCCACTTGGTTTGTCAAGTTATGCACTAAAGGTAGATCATCAAGCCAATCACCATAAATCCGATTTATTTTCTTGGGTCCTTTCCACTTCAACAAGCACTTCTTACCTTGCCCTTCTTCAACTACATCAGGGACACTTGCAGTCATGCTTGGAGAAATAGTATTAGCAATAATAGGTGGTGGTTTGGTCAAAATGGAGCCTGCAATCCCTGCTTCCCCTTCAGCACATCCACCAGGACCTTGTAATTATGATATCAAAAGTTTTTGTTAGTGAACAATAACAACTAACCATCTACCAAAGTATGTTTAGGAATCCTTGTCTCCTCCCTAATGGAGCAAAAACACATTTTCAGTGGAAAAGCATAGTACGAATAGTAATAACCTTAATTCATAATCACTTCCAAAAGGATCAAAACTCAAGAGTTGACAGATTTAATAAAAATTTGCTTTTTCCTTCCACAAAAAAATACACAAAAGGGGAAGATGGAGGGAAAGAGTGAACTTTTGTTTATTTGACATTTAATGGAATAAATAATCATCCTTAGAACCCTGAACTAACAGTAAAATCAAGAAACATCCCAACATTAACACTGAACTAAGAGTAAAATCAAGTAACATACCAACTTTCTCATGTACATGTAAACAAATCAAGAGAAGAACAAAAGGAGAAAGGTAAACATACATGAGGATTGCATGTATGATTCATATTGCATACTTATATCTGGGGAGAGACAAATTATCTGACACATTCTATAGTAATTCATATGTCCAAGTTCTAGCACCAGTACAGTCAGGTAGATCATAGAACTTAAATTGAGAACTCAAAAAATTTATTATCATGATACGCGAAAAAGAAATATACTAATGCCTAGTTGTGCAAATGTAAAGCATCCACATGAAAATAACCAGATATTACAATGTCATACAAAAGCCATTAATTCCCTCCCCATCTCATCCTATCAGGTTGTCACACATATGGAATTACAAGTGGAAAGTGAAATTTTTTTTGGTTTCATAGCAATTCGACAAAAGAATGCACAAGCACTTTCATCAATTATATCCAATCCAAAAGTAATTACCTAATTTTTAATGATCCCCATTTTACCAACTATATCCCTAGAGTTAAATCAAGAAAACAAATTCCAAACCAAACAGAAAGGAAAGCAAACTTGCAAAATGGAAACTAAGAGATTAATGCAGTTGAATAATTCATTAATTTATCTAACAACACATACCAGATTATCCATGAGCAAAGTGACATTTCTCACCAAAGGGGCAATGACCTGTAGTCTTCCACTTAGTACACAATTTTGTCTTCCAATAAACAGGCTTCATATTCCCTCAAAAAGCATCTGCATTTGCAATATTGACAGGATTATTAACTTCAGCTGCATTCATCCCACCATTTGCATGCACCATTGGCTGCCCCATAGTCCCAATACTAATTGCAAAACTCTCCATAAACTTCCCTACATCATCCCTAAACTTCCTTATATCATCCCTAAACTTCGATGGATATTCATGAAGAAAATTACACCTATCACCATAAGGACACTCTTCTCCATTATAAAATTTCTTGCAAAGCTTCATCTTTTGAATTATCCTCTGATCATCATCCCAATTCCCTAAAGGTTTATCCTCTTCACCTCGAGCACTTACACCCACTAGATCTTGCCAATTTGACGGAGGTTGCCTCAAATCTTGCATACCATGAGCAAAGTTACAATTCTCACCATTTCTACAATTATCAGTCTTAAAATTTGCTCACATTCTGGTCTTAAAAAAGATGTTTGTTGTTCCTTTATTGACTGGGAGGTTGCTTGGCAGGGGAATCCTTGAATTCAAGGATTGGCTATTGTTATCCTCAGAATTTATGGGTCTTTTATGAGGAGGTTGGGTTTCAAATTGTGGATGAGAAGATAGGTCAAATTGTTCATTGTTGTTTAAAGGGAATTGAGGCCAAGTACCAATGGCATCGCTCCCTGACTGGTATGGACTCATAAAAGGAGGCTGAGAATCAGAGCAACTCATTTTCAGTAAATTATTACACTTAAGAATTAGTTAAGTGATCTCCAAGTCCTGAATTCAATAACCTAATCCAGATCAATGTATAATACAATCTAAAAAACCAATAAATCTCAATTAAATAATTATCGAAGATAATGTAAAAGTATAATTTCAAAAACCCAGATGCAAGTTAATTTTTCTTGCTCTAAATCAACAAATATAGACTCAAATCAATAAGAATACCAAGTTGGGTTGGTGAAACAGTACGTTCACGCAAAAAAAATCTAAAGAATTTAACTTACTTGAGAGAAGTAACGATCAAGTATTAAGAAAAATGAAGAGTAACCAGAAGAGGATTTAGGCCAAAAAAGAGATTGATTGAATGAATTAAGAGAATAAGACTGATTAATTCGAGAGAGTCAAAAGAACAAAAAGAAAAAACTCAACTTGAAACCTATACGAGTGATCAAAGTCGAAAACTTTGCGCGTGCAATATATACATGTATATATATGTCCAAATAGGAAAACCTATACAAACTACAATACGGAAAGGAATGGTAGATGCAGCGATGGGTCAAAAACCCTAGCCGCCAAATTGAAGGGGCAACAATTTTTTTTTTTAAATAAACCCTAATACTGCACCTAAAGCCCTAAACGGCTAAACCCCTAATTCTAAATATGATCCCACTGTTACGCCACTATTGACCAAATCCCACTAATTACGTTTTTCCTTTTCCTTTTGTTTTATTTTTTGTTATTTTTTCCATTTTAATTATCTTTCCAACTCTCCTTTATTTTCTATCCTTTTTTTCAGATGGGTGAATTACAAAATAAATATAATAAATAAATTATAGGTCTTCTGTTGTTGGAAATGCAAGTTAGGTATAAAATATTAATCATTCTGAAAAAATTATAAAATGCTCATATTTAGCTTAATCAAACATTCAAACTTGTGCTAAATAATCATTCGAATAATTAACATTAGTTAATACTCTTCTTTACTTTTATGTTGTATGAATTTAATTAGTTTTATATTTTCTTTTTAATGTTGGAAAATGTAAATTCAAATATGAATATATTTTTTAAATCCCATAATTAATTTCTTATTTTATGAAGAATTTAATTTAATTTTTTTTAGAAGAAGCTCAACATTTATTGAATTATCCTTAGAAATAACATCAAATATAAGGATGGGGATAGAAGCAACATATTCCTTGAGACAAGTTATTGATACATCAGCCAGGGCTAGAACATGTGATGCCATACTATTTGATCTTTTAACAAAACTTAACTCACAACCATTTATCTTATTAACCATAACTTCACAATCATTAATAATCGAATCAAATTAGGATAGATTTTCTTCTGAACTCATAAAGCCTTGACCAACTAGCATAACATTAGATTCATCAATTATTATATGCACTTCAATCTTCTTCAACCAACTAAGGGCTTCTCTTACAGCCATTACTTCTGCTAACGTGGGACCTGTCACATTGCTAACCTTTCCTTGAGTGGCCACTATTACTGCCCCAGATTCATCACGTATGATAGCCCCATAACCCATGTGATTTTGAGCACTGAACAAGGCTGCATCCACATTACACTTCAACCTTCCTTCTCTAGGCCTCTGCCACTTCAAAGGAAAAACTTTCTGAGAAGACCCCTCTTATCCATTATTCTTCCTAGCTTCCAACCATTGTTTCAAAAATAGCTTAGCAAAATTCACACAGTTAACACTTCTCTAGATTGTATCATTGCATACCTTCTCGTTTCGACATTTCCAAATGGCCCAGAAAATGGAGCAGATAGAAGAGATCTCATAAGGTTTACACTTTCCAAAGACCATACCTAACCATCTAGGAAAGGTATTATTGTCCAAGTACAAAAAATTTAGAGGTGACACTATTCAACATTCCTTCGCAAACCTACATTCCATGAATAAGTGAAATATTAATTCATTGTATAGTTCACATAAAGGACACAATGGGTCAATCTCCACTCTTCGCGCCAGCGGCTGGGTCTTAGTAGGAACACAATCTATCAACGCTCTCCAAATAAGATTCTTAATCTTAAGAGGCAAATTTAAGATCTATAAAGTCTTCAAGACTGGACTCAGCTCCAAGTTCCAGTTTGTTCTTTGGTCTAGAGCCCTATAGGCACTTTTGACAGTGTATAACCCTCTTCTATCCTTAAGCCAACACTACTCATCCTCCTTATTCACTTTGCTTAAAGGAATCCTAGATATCGACCTCTGGTCTCTACTATTAAACACAATAAAGATAAGGTCATGTCCTCAGGTGATGCCATCTTCCTTAATTAATGCATCTACTATCCAGTCTTCCAGACCTTCAGGGACATCAGTAGTTATGAAAGGTTTTGAGCATCAAGAAGCCAAGGCTCAGTCTAAATACTGATCTTATGACCACTGCCCACCCTCCACCTGTAACTCTTCATAAGTAGCTCCTCAGAACCAACAAACTTCTCCATATAACATTGGGATTGTGACTAATAAATGCAAAAAAAAAAATCAGACCTAGGAAAATACCTTGCCTTATATATTCTAGCTATCAGCAAGTTAGGATTAGTGATGAACCTCCATGCTTGTTTACCAATTGAGGAAAGGTTGAATTGATGAAAACATTTGAATCCCAAACCTCTAAAGTTCTTCTATACTGCCAATTTTTCCCAGCTTTTCCAGTTGATCCCCTTATGTTCATCCTTCCTACTACTCTACAAATATGAATTCAACATAATCTCCAGTTCTTTACACAATTCCAATGATAGTAAGAACACACTCATACCATAATTAGGTCTAGCTTAGGCTACCATTTTTATCAGGACCTCTTTACTCGCCCTTGACAACGCTTCTCTCTTCCAAGTTCTTATTTTATTCTAAACTCTCTTCTTGATGAAACTAAACACTTGCTTCTTATTTATCCTAATTATTGCTAGCAAATCCAGATAGAAGCCAAGCTCTTCTGTTTTATTCAACTCCAGTAATCTATAGATCTCATCTTGCACCTCAACTCTAGTATTAGGGCTAAAAACTATAGAAGACTTTTGAAAATTTATTACCTGCCCCAATGGTTGCTCATAACTCCTAAGGCACTACTGAATTCTATGACACTAATGAATAGTGGCTCCAAAAAAAATAACTATCGTCAGCGAAGACAAATGGGACACGCTTGGTGTATTTTTAGCAATTTTATAGCCTTGAATATGCCCTCTTTCCTTCTTTTCTAATCAAGGATGATACACATTTTGCTCATAATATAAAGAGGTAGGGTGATAGAGGGTCACCCTGTCTAAGGCCCCTTGATGATCTTATAGGGCCAATTTCTTTGTCGGCTACATCGATCATATAAGACACTGAGTTGACACACAAAATTATGAGCTCTACCCAATGATCAGCAAAGCCCATTTTAATCATAATTTATCTCAAGGAGCTCTACTCCAATCTATCATAGGCCTTGCTAATGTTGATTTTCAGTGATGTCCACCCTTTCTTCCCACTTCTCTTATTCTTTAAGAATTGAAAGACTTCGAAGGCGACCACCACATTATTTGTGATAAGGTGGCCTAGAACAAAGGCACTATATCTCTCAAAAATTAACTCAGGCAATATTACTTTTAATCTATTGGCAATCACTTTCGCAATCATCTTGTACAAGACATTACACAGAGAGATAGGTCTTAAGTCTACTTTACCGGTGGGATTTTTCTTCTTAGGAATAAGCACAACAATGGTGTCGTTCAGCTTCTCCCCCCCCCCC
The DNA here is from genome assembly GCA_947685225.1 of Garcia nutans. Classification (NCBI taxonomy): domain Eukaryota; kingdom Viridiplantae; phylum Streptophyta; class Magnoliopsida; order Malpighiales; family Euphorbiaceae; genus Garcia; species Garcia nutans. The sequence continues at coordinate 11,416,360 of CANTUV010000061.1, read as the reverse complement.
CCCCCCCCTTTAACATTTCTAGATAGGCATTAGATACATCATCACTAATTACACTCCAAAACTGTTAATAAAACCTTGGGTGCATGCCATCTGGTCTAGGCTCCTTATCTGGGTGCATAGAGAAAATTGCATCTCTAATCTCTTCCTTAGTGAACTTCTCTAACAACCTTGAATTTTGCTCATCTGTGACTTATTTTTGCACATTCCTCAGGGTGGCATCAAAACTATCATAAGCATTGTAGTGAAAAACTTGTTAAAATACTTAGCAATCAGTTCCTCCAGTCCCTCTCCCTATCTCCTGCAACCACTATCATCATCCCTTAGTTGTCTCAATTTGTTATTCTTCCTATGGATATAAGTGTTTTTGTGGAAAAATCTAGTGTTTGCATCCCTTTCTTTCAACCAAAACTGCTCCGATCTCTATTTACAGTAAACTTCCCTTCATTTTAACAGTTTACTTAGCTCGACCCTAGCTAGTTGCTGCTCTTTCTTTGATGCAAAATCCCACTTACCCTTCGGGAAACTCAGTTTTACTTTACATGCTTCTATCCTAACCTTGAAGGGTTGAATAACATTCTTACTCCAATGTTTTAGAGCATCCCTATATAGCTCAATCTTCCTTTGAATGGAACTTTCAGCTGCTTCTATCCAAATCTCCTTCACCACCTCCCTATAGCCATCCTTTCTAAGCCAACTATTCTCTAACTTAAAGCCCTAGAACTCCTCTTAGCTAACTCAGGGGAGAGGACCAGTAGCAAGGGAGAATGATCTAAAGTAATAGCCTCTAGATTAAACATTTTTGCCTCTGAGAATCTTATCATCTACCTACTTGTGGCGAAAACCCTATCAAGCCTTTCCTCTATGCATTCTTCCCCTTCCAACTTTTCTTGCCCAAGTGAATTGATATCCTTCCATACCTATGTCATGGAGGTCACATTTATCTAATGCTACTCTAAAGCCTCTAAGACATCATTTTGGATGAACTGTATCCCTCTCTTCTTGCCAATCGACATAATTTCATTGAAGTCACCTAGGCAAGCGCAAGTCTCCATCGATTCCCTACCCAAGTGTTTCATAAGGCTCTAAGTATCTCTTCGTCTACTCCTCTATGAAAAGTTATAGAAACCAGTTAGTCTCCAATACCCTAATCCCCCAAATGACACCATAACATCAATGAAGTTAGGAGAAAATTGAAGTAGCCTCACCATATCTCTTTTATTCCATAATAAAGCTAAGCCACCCCCATGGCCCAATGGGTCTATAATAAATAAACACTTAAAGCCTAACAACATTTTCACCCTTTCAAGTTTATCCCTTCTTACCATAGTCTGCATAAGGAATAAACAATTTGGCCTCTTAGATCTTACCAGGTCCCGAAGGACCATAACTTTTCGTGGGTTGCCATGCATATGACAGTTTTAGCATAGGTGACTTATTGCTCTTGGCAGGCCCTATAACCAAGGCTCGTCGTTTCTTCATTTTTTATCTTTAGAGTTCTCAAAGTTTGATAGGCCAGAGACCACCCACTCAACCTTCCCTTATCCTTACTCAATTCTTTCATCTTACATCATTTTATATCAGTAATAATAATGTCATCCCCTTTTTTTAATACCTCAATTTCCTACCCAACCAGTGAGCTACTGACAACTAGAGCTAACTCATCCAGATCCTCTCCCTTATTACTCTTTGAAATCATAGGACCAATTGGATGAATATTTTAATTGGGATTTGAACCAACCTCATGCAAAATTTTCTCTGAGTTTATAGCTTCCATATCTAAAGTTTCCTTATATGCACCATCTTCTTCAACCTCACGCTTCTTCGTTAACCAGTGCTTGCCTACTTAATTCACTTGTCGCCAGCCAGGCACTTTTAACCAAGGACTGTAAGCTCTTTCTACCACTTCACCATGTTTATCAAAATGTTCAGAGCAGAATTTCTCTGGATACCCTATTCTTCCACAAAAAAAAGCAAAAAGAAGGCAGTCTCTTGTACTTAAACAAAACCCAGCTCCATTTCTTTTGATTCTTGTCTTATTTTTTAATGGTTCTCGAACATCCAAAGCCACATGTATTCTCATATAATTTCTCCAACCACAGCTGAAATTTTTGGATCAAATTTAATGAACGTCCCATGTAGTTCCCAATATATTTATAAACTCGCTCTGACATAAATCCAATAGGGAGATCGTATACATGCAGCCACATTTCACTTTCGAACAAAGGTAGTTTTGTTGGTTGGGCACCATTTGTTAACTTGCTAATTAGTAATAAATGTTGATAAAAGGTCTATAGTCCATCATCTATAACTCTCCTTATGTCCAACTCATGGTAGAATTAAAACAGAAAAAGGTTCAAATTGATTCCTTTAATAGAAACTCCCTTCATAGGTCTTCACAACATTGACAATGTATTTTTCATGGCTATAAAATTGACAGTGCGATTAGTTAATAACCTTCCTACAAGGCTCTAGTGGTAATCCAATCCTGAATCTAAATCCTCTTCTTCCTCATACTCTAAACCTCTAGTCTTCTCTATATTTAGAGTCAGATTTGTGCAGACATCCTCCAGAGCTCTAATAGTTGCTAAGTTATCCATCAAGAAGTAATGGTGCATTCTGAAGAAGACAATAGCGGCATTTCAAAAGACTTGACCAGAGCAAGACAAAACCCTAACTTGTCATAAGCAAGACTATGAAGAATTTAATTTATTTTATATTATAATAATAAATTTATTGTTGTTAATTCTCAATATATATAAAAAAATTAAATTTATATTTAAATGGCTCAATTAAGCCTATAAAAAATAATAAAAAGTGTGCAATTTTATTTTTTGAAATTAATATCTAAGGCAACTAATTGGCAAATATTCCGAAGAATACAAAGATGTATTAGTTTGAGATTTTCAATATCTTAATTCTCTCCAAATTATGCTAGAAATAACTTTCTTTTTGCGATTGCCTTTTGAGCCAAATTATGAAAGATGTTTATTATCCCAATTGTTCTTTTTTATAAACCAAGAAAAGGAAACACTCTTATTGGGGTTGGCAAACTATTTATTAGAACATAATAATAATTTGTGGTTTTAGATGGCAAGTGAGAAGTCATAGTAACATAAATATTTGGAAAGATCCATGTAATAACAAGTGGTCCTTGGCACTGTTCCTTATAGCTCTGGGTTTGGGTACCTATAAGACAAAGAAAGAAGATCGGGCTTCTTTGAGAAAACTTCGATGCTAAGTCAAAGATTAGTTTGTCTAAATATAAAAAGAGAGTTATGAGAGTGGAAAGGGATGCTTTACCTATGGGGGTTGTCTTCTATTTAAAAAGGATGGAGAGAGGACCACCTTTGATAAGTGTCAACAAGAATCACGAATGTGTCAGTGGCCTATTGGATAGCTCGCCGAACATATTGCCTATCAGGTGGTTCCTTGAGCTTGGTACTTAGGGGTGACAAGCTCATCATTTATGAAGTGGGATACCAGAGGTCAGCACATAGGGAAAGTATCATAAGTCCCCTCCTGGTGTCCTGAAATTCATGTTAGGTGGCTCTTAAGTGTGCTCTTGGGCACCTATTAGAGTGCCTTAACTAATTGAATTACACAATCAGAGTGCTTTAACTAATTGAATTACACAATCAGAGTGCTTGAAATGATGCACGTCAGAGTGCTTTGAGTAGTTGAATACATGATTTTAGTGTTAGAGTTTGGTGCACGATTAAAGTGCTTGAACTAATGGAATGCATGATTGAAGTGCTTTTTTATTGTATGATTAAATCGCTGATATTATTGCATGATTAGACTGCTTATATTATTGCACAATTAGAGTTCTTTGTCTTTTACAAACTCGATGCTCGGTCTTTGAAGAGCTAGGGAACATATCTAAGGCTCTATCATCCATATCGAGAAATATCTAGTCTACACACATCACACCACTAATGATAAGTGGTCCTCGGCACTATTCCTCATAGCTTGAGGTTTGAATACTTATAAGATAGAGAGAAAGGATTGGGCTCTACTGTTCATTTTTTTGTTTAATAAAAAAAAAGCAATTCTATTTTTTTTTATTTCTATAAGGTTGAATAAAATAAAAAAATTGATTGATAATTTGATATAATTGCCATGATTAGTGTATGATTCATTGGTTTTTTTAGAGTCGGGATTAAAAAGGATGATGCTATGACATCGAGCCCGTTGCTGGAGAAGAAAATCAATATATTGCCTATGTAACTTATTCCTTAGACCTGATTTCGATGCCTAAGTTAGAGCTCAGTTTGTCTGAATGTAAAGAAAGAGTTACACTAGTGGAAAGAGATGCTTTACTTTTGGGGGGTTGTTCTCTTTTTAAAAGGATGAAGAGGGGTCCACCTTTAATTAGTGCCTGTAAAAATCACACATGTGGCAGTAGCCTATTAAATAGCTCACCGGATGTACTACCTTATCGGGTGGCTCCTTGAGTTCGATATTTAGGGGTGAATAGCTCATTCCTTGTGCAGTGAGGTATCAGATCTCGGTGCCTAGGGATAGTATCACCATAGATACTAAATTTGCCTAATTTTAGAATTTTATCTCTCAAACCTTAGACCTATTGTAGATCCTTAATTTTGGCACTAAGCTAGTCCGATCCTAATTAAAGAAGGCCAAGCTAAATTCAGTCTGATTTTAAAAGATTAAACCTACTTTATAGCTTTGAATTAGGTTGGTCCAATTTTAAATGGCCTAAAGTAAGTCGGTTCAATTTTTGAAGCCTTAAACCCAGTCCGATTTAATATTTAAAGACCAAATTAGGTTCGATATTTTAAAAGATAAAACCAAGCCACATCGAGCGTAAAACCTAAATTCATGACGAATTGGCTTAGCCAATTTGCCATAGTGGCTGACTTATGGAGAATTGGCCATGGCCATTTCACTATGGAAGCCATTTCATGGCGAAATGGCCTTGCCAATTCGCCATAGAGGCTTGACTACGACCAATTCGCCATGGTTTTTTAATTTTGGTTTAATTTGGATTATTAAACAATTTTAGGTTTCCTAATTAGTATTGGACTTCCAATGAGCTTTCAGAATAATGGATTAGGTTTTTAATTAAAAATAATTAAAAAGCACAGTCGAAGGCAGCAACACCTAATAGCAATAATTAACAATAAGCAACAACAATTATTATTAAAAATCTTGCAATTAACACACAACAGAAAAACATAAAATCAATACAGCAATTGACTCTTGCTTGCTTCGCTCAATCAAAATTATAATTTATCTAGGTAGACATTAAGCTTGGCTCAATGGTCGACTTTAGTGGAGCCTTTAAACGTAGGTTTGGTTTTCTAAATTTACTTTACTTAAAACATCTAGTAGCTGCCAATTTTCCTTTAAAACATCATCAAATAGTTTGAATGTTTAGAAGATTATTTCATCCAGTGGCTTGTTTAAACAATATTTATTTATTTTAAATTTCCAGTAGCTCAGGGTTTTTTTATATAGCAGTTTTCAATCTTGAATCTATTCGGATCCAAACCCTAATTTTATGCTAGAAACCCTAATTTAGTAGTTTAAACCCTAATCTTATTTTTAAAATCCTAAATCATATGATTAAACCCTAATACACATGTAAATAGTTTAGAAAAAACCCTAATTTATATAATTATAAAATCCTAGTTTAGATAGAAACCCTAATTCTCCAACAAAATCATATCATGTAAATCTTTTATCTTTCAGCTGCCCCCTTAACCCCCATCAACTAACCGGCTAGCAGGACTGCTGCACATAACCCCTCGTCAATTGGGTCAATATTTATTTACGGAATTTAATTCTTTGTGATTAATCTTTATTTCTATTTAATTAAGCCCTAGTTTTTATAATTCTTTGAATGATTATTTATATGTGTATGGATTTGTGTTTATTTTTTTTAAAGGGGATTTTAAGATGTATAATGCATGTTTTCACTTTGCAGGTACCTTGTTTCTTTTGTTTCTTTTATTTTTTTAAAGGCATTGAGATTATTGTAAGGGACATATTTTCATCAATTGATGGGCGTCCTATTTTATTTTTATTATGAACATTTGAGGATTGTAAGGGTATGTTTTTATCTAAGGATATGTACTTATTTTATTTTGTGATGTACTATTTTACCTTATTTTATGGATGAATCCATTTTTATTATATTGCTTGTAATATGGATAGTGTCATAATAACATAAGAATTTAATAATATTTAGATCTGAAAAGGAAGCCGGTTCTAATGAATCAGGCGTTATAGGGATGCTGGGCCATTTTTCATCTTCCCCATACGTACCCAACTTTCTAAATCTAATAGGGGATTGAACATTGCTTAGAAATCAAGTCATCCACTACTTTCTATCTTCCTGACCCGTTCAGGTGGCAACTCTATTTTCTTTGGATTTAGGTCTGTGTTCTCTAAAACCCTGAACCTAACGTGCCAACGTCTCAAGAACTATTCTACCGGGAGTGGGGATAAAAATTTCTGCTGAACCTATAATATTTCAAAAGTATATGATCTTATTTTGAATGAGCAGTTTTGGAATATAGATCTTATTTCCAATTTATTTTTAGAGTCTGAGGTTACTGCCTCTGATAAATTAGTATGGCAATTTGATTTTAAAAATAGAAGAATTTTCACATGATCTATGTACCATTTTGTTGATAATTCTGAATATTTATCTCCTTATACAGAAAGTTCAAATAACAATTTTGATATATGAAAATTCATCTACCTTCTAAAAGTTCAACCTAAAGTTAAATGTATGTGGAGGTTGTGTTCTAATTCAATTCTTGTTTTTATCAAATCTTATTAAGAGAATTTTATATTCTAAAGATATTTGCCCCATATATGTCTAGTTGAAGAAGAAACTAGTTTTCATCTTTTTTTCAAGTGTCAATATCTTAAAGTGTTATTTTTTGCTTATAACATTGGCTTTATTCGTCTAGCCCTTAACACAACTTCCTTTTTGAATTGGTGGTATGATGTTTGCAGCTTATTCAAGAGAGTTATTGGTAATTATATTTTATCACAAGTTAGATATATGCTGGCAGATGTGGAAAGCCATAAATCTTTTATTTTTTTATTTTTTTTATTTTTAGGGTGTTTCTCCTAACCCACAACTACTTGTACAAAACTAAATTTCCATGTATTGATTTTGTCAAAGCCAATGATGCAAAAGTTAATCAATGTGCTATTCCTGGTTCTAGAAACATTTTGAGTCTTCAATCTTCACCCTAAGCTAATTGGACTTCTCTTGAAAGAGTATGGACCAAAGTGAATTCAAATGCTACTCATTCGCCATCTTCTTCTTGACTTGCTGAAGTTGGGATCATCCTTAGAAAATTTGATGGGAAGACTTTTGATAGAGTAATTGTCATGAAATTTAGGAGAACTACACCCAAAAGCTAACTCAAGGAGTTGAAAAGTCCAATATCTATATAAACTTTATATTAAAATCTTATATTTTCAATGTAGGATTTCCAAGTCCTATACGTTGGCTAATAGAATTATAATATTTTAACAACTGGCATCCTCGATAGCTCTTACTCCTATTGACATTGGCCTGATGCTTGAATTTTTTCTCGAGCTACCAACATTTTTAATATGGCTTATGATGTACCTCTTTCTGAGTCTAGGGTTGTTCGTGTGTGCGAATTGCTCTAATACCAACTATCATAAATCTTGAGAGAACCACACTTAAAAAGTTAACTCAAGAGGGTTGGAGAGCTCAAAGTCCATATAAACCCCACATTGAAATCCCATACTTTCAATGTGAGATTCCCAAATCTCATATCTTGTTTAATAGAATCCTAACTGTAGTTGTCAAATTAAATCCAGCTCAGCACTCAAAAATGAAGCTCAAGCATTATACGTACATTGCAATTCAAAAGGCATCGTCTTTAAATCTTGAATAAGACTCTCCCTTTGATTAATGCAGTCAATGATACTCATGCTTGTAATTGAGAAATTGAAGCAATAGTGCTGAACATTAGGAAGTTAGCTCGAAATTTTAGGTTCTGTATATTTAAACATGTTCCTACAAAGTGCACCAGGGTTGCAGATTAAATTACATCTACAATTCAAAAATCTATGAATATATGTTAAATACAGACTGGGTATCTAAGCATCCTAGCTACCTTGCTAAATGATATAGTTTTGTATGACTTTTAACTTTCTTAATATATATCTCCTTCTGTTAAAAAAAATTCTCTTAACAATATTGGGCTTAATATATGTTAAATGTCCGAATATATATGTATATTTCAAGAACAAGAAGGAAGGTGCATCTTTAATTTATTTTTATTTTTATTTCTTTTGTCATTTATGCTTTTACGTGTATAAGGAATAATAAATTGGATGTGAATATAAGATAATGTGGTTAAATTTAATTAATAAGAGAATATATATTTGTTTCTGAAAATATTTAATATGCATATTAGTATGCTTTTGAGGCACACAAGCTTAAATTTAGTTAAACATTTTAGAATTCTGAATTTGAATTCAAAATGTAACAAGTACTGAAAATAAATTAAAAAAAAAAAAAGAAAGAAAGAAAGAAAGTAGTTACACATGGACCCATCATCACATCTATGGCAAGGGAACTTGTCCTCTTGAAATTGGGCATAATTTGCTTAACATCTAAAAAGCATGTGAAGGAAAGTAACATCATGGCTAGCTAAAAGCAAGCCAATTAATGGGAGGATTGTACATGGGAGACAACAAAAACATATCCCCACTAAAACATTAATATTGAGAACATAACTTATTTTTTTCTCATCTATTTATATGTCTACTCAACTAATCAAATACCCATTTATCACTTATTTATGGATTCGGATCGAATACTTTCATGACTGAATATTCGGGTCCACGACCTAACTTCAACACAAATTAGTTAAAGAGGTATTGGTGTCTAATTAAATATTAGCTATAAATTGGTTTTTCAAGTGAAAAATTGAGGCTAATATTCATCATGATAAGGAAAGGAAGCAAACTAAAGTTGGAATTGACTTTCTTTTTTAACTTGAGCATTGCAATAATTTATGCTTTTAAAGAATGAGAATCACGAGCATCAGGTTCTTATCTGCATAATTTTTTTTCAAGTTTACAGATTTGATATTTAAAAGGCTTTGTTACATCGAGAAAAAGTCTTGATGTCTGATTTCTTTTTCCTTATTAGTTGTTCAATCCATAAAAAATGTGTAATGTTTCATTAAAAAAAAAAGAAAATTCTATGTAACATTAGTTACTAATAATTGCAACTTTCTACTGGAACAATCTAATCATGTGATTCCCAATATAAAAGAAAAAAAAAAGAGATTAAATGCTTAAAGCCATCCTAAATTATTGCTCTGAGAAAAAAGAAAATACAAAACAAAAGCCTGCTGAACTGCTCCTAGTGATTCTTGAATCTATCATGCATGCAGCATTTCCAATTTTGTTTTTCCTGGACTTATTTTTTTGTATTGATTAGTAATTATGCGTTGTTTAAGAATGAATAAAAGTGCCTATTCATATCCAGAAACAGATTCAATTCAGCTATCTTGATTCAATCCAAAGTTCTAATGGCGGTCCCTGATTAAGACTTGAATTTTTCTCTTCATATGTTCCTTGGACCACTGATATTATTATAAAGCAAAGCACAAGCACCTGTTGCAACCCAATTAAAATTGAACTTTCTCTCGCACTCATTTGCCCACACATATCAAGAAAGACTGATTTTGATGGACATTAGAAATATGCCATGCTATATATATCCAATTATGGAAGAAAACAATTATAATAAAACCAAAAAGAAAGAAAGAGGAAAAAAAGGGGGGGATTAATTCCATTATAAGGTTCATGTAAAGAACATCAATAATCATACATAAAGACAGAATCAATCCTTTCGTAATTCAAAGACATGAAATGGGTGGGTCTTCGACCATCATCATCCCCCAATAATGCTTATTAATTAGTCTTCAAATATGAGGAAATCTTAGCATCACAACTCATTGCATTTCCTTTGTCAAACTGCACCACCTGAAAGCAGAGAATATTTAAAATTACTGCAGAACTCATCATGACATGTCAATCATGCATTTATATGCATTTTTTTTAAAGTATGTCTACTCATAATTCAATTGCTTACCATAATCCTTTGGAGTTCTGCACTTGTAACATTTTGTCCTGCTAGCATAATTATGTTCTCCACATCCCATTCTGTTCATTATATAAACAATGGATAATTATTAACCATGAATCAAGAATGCAGGTTGATTTCTCCAATATTTAATCTTTCACTTTTTTTTTTCTCTCCAGGACAAAAATTTATTGTTTCTTAGACCAATCTCAACAAGATAACTGCAATCCCAATAAACTTGGATGCAATAGTACTGCAGTTATTTCTGGAATTATGAGATTACAAGTTCAAATTACAGTCAGGGTCTAATTAATCAGAGCAGCCAATGTGGATTAATTAATGAACACGCTCACCTAGTGCAAATCCAGTCACCAGTTTTCCAACCAGGAGGAACACTAGCATCTGATCCATAAATATTACCTCCATATCCATCACCATAATCATTTTTGGATGCACCACATCTATAGCAGCTTGATCTGCAGGCATAGTTGTGAGATCCACAGTTCATGGCAGTGCAATACCAGTCTCCAGGCCTTTTATATGTGAAATTTGATGGATCAGGGCCACCATACTTGGGATAACTGCAATGTTGGCAAGCTTCCCTTTTCTTGAAATTTATGTGTTGGCATGCATGGCACATCCAATCTCCTCCTGTCCAGCTCATTCCCCTAATTAATTTGTTAAGTTAAATTAACCTTTTACTGAAACAGAAAAAAAAGATTAATTAGAAACATACGTACAAAAAAAAAATATACCCTTTAAGCTCAATATACTCCTTGTATTATAGACCCCAATAAGTTTAGTATCAATTGAACTGAAGATTCATCATGTTTCTTCCCTTAAGGTTTATAGAAGGATAGAGCAAAAAGGATCAAGAAGCTAACCTTGAGGAAATTGAAGAGTTGAAAAAATGGAAATAATAGTGGCAATAATAAAGAAGAAACAATGGTGTTTGTGTTTGTGTTTGTATTTGTAGAATAGTTGTAAGAAGAGAGGAGATTGACAAGTGCAGCTGGCGATATGAGTGCTTGGATTGGAATTTGGAAGGCCTTATATATATGTTAAGCGGCTGCGGTGCATGTGTGGGACCATTAGTTTGATGGTATTTTTCTTATCTTTTTTTTTGTTGGCATTTTTTAAGATTGTTTGCTTTAAGTTGGAATTCCTAGAAAACATTTGAGATAATCTCTGCCAGTGGCAGCCTTTTTAGAAATTATTCTTATTGGGCGAATGATAGATTAGACTTTTTATGGGGCAAAACTAAAAATTAAAATGAAGGATAAATTTTTTTTTTTATAAAGTATGAACATCACTTAAATAATTTATTTATTTTTTTAAGAAATAATCGAATAAAAAATTATATCATATTATTATAAGTATAAATAATAAAATAAAAATAAAAAATAAAAAATATAATTTTTTATTATTTTTTATAATTTTTTTATGCTTTTAATTTTTCTTTAAATTTTTAATTTATGAAATGAGTTTAAATTAATTTAGTTTTTACATTTAAAATGTATCAATTTTTTTAAAAGAAAAATATATTTAATTGTGAAAATAATAATTTATTTTTTTTTATAAACTAAATGATAAGAGGTAATTTAAAATTAAAAAAAAATAAATAAGTAATTTTAATAACTTATATATATATATATATATTTTTTTTCTTAAAAATAAAAAAGTGCCAGTTGTCACCCTTTTTTCTCGACGTAGGTTCGCCAACGCTACTGTGTAGCTGAGAACTGAGAATTGTTTTATGTGCATGCATGAAAATGACGCATCACATACATGTCCATGTGCAATTCCAATTATATCCCCTCTTTTTATTATTCCCTTAGCATTATTATTTTCTCTCTCATACAAAAAAAAGCCTTGAGTAAATTCTTTACATGTTTATTTGGTGGAGTATCTGTGTTATAAATTTAAATCTTTACAATTTTTTTTTATTTTCTTAAAAAAATTGAAGAAATAAGTTTGCTTTTAATAATTTTAGAGTAAATTTCATTCATTATTTTTAAACTTATGAATAGTCTATATATAAAAGAGGATAATATTACTATAATTGATAGTTAATACATCCGAAATAAACTTAGATGAATAAGAGGGTGTTTCTCAAAACTTAAAAGCTGGTCAAAACTGATTATAAGCAATTTTTAGATTATAAGTTGTTTATTTAAGTGTTTCTGAAAACTTAAATAGTAGATTATAATATGATTTTAATCAGTTTTTTAAAAGTTAGATTTTGTTACTTTTTTTAAGCACTTATTTTTTAAGCAGTTTTTACCAAGTAAAAGACCATGCTATCCCTATGATAGGTTGCAAATCCGACATATTTGTTACCTTATTTTTTTGTGCTTAATTGATGTTATTCACATTAAAAAGAAGAGTTTTTACTTGGTTTTTATTATTCTGGACAGAAACGGTGGATTTGAAATAAAGAGGCTTATTTGGAGCTGGATTGGAAGTATTGGAGCAAAGGACATGAAGCTGAATTTTCTTTATAATAGATTATCAGATTGGCAGCAGAGGCCTTAGCCTTGCCCAAGGCTAACGATCAGGCAGACCTGAACGGGCTAATTTAATTAAGTGACGGGCCCACGCATTTTAGTGGTATTTGAGGACTTCTAAACCGACTTGTAATAGGATTTAAGTAGTTTTTAGTGGGCCTTTTTGTTATATTAGGTTGGCCCCACCCTTTATTAAGTATTTAAGTTATTTTTAGGGTTTTGGGAGGACACTTTTTACCTCCTCTTTGATTATTTCGAGTTTACATTATCTTTTACAAAATTTTTGTTGTTCTTCCATGGCCATGCGTGGCTAAATTCATTCTTTCAGTCGAAGGTTAATTCAACGTTGATTTTCTAATGGATTGTGAGATTTAATGTGCTTTATCTTTGCTTTTTGATTTATATTGTATTTGTGTTTTCTCTTTGATTATTGGGGTGAGAATCATCCATAGTGGATATCTATTATTTGTTTTAACAGGGCCCGTTATTCATCTAATAGGTTTCTACACAACCAATCAATTAGGTTTAATCCGTAATTGTTAATCCGAGTTGATAAAAGTGGTAGTCAATATAATTCAATTGCGTCAAAGCCTTAGGGTTATATTGTGGGAAAATATAATCTGATCTAAATAGATTCCCGTAGTTTTTGTTGGTCAGGGCAGGGTTCTATTAATTTTTAACGCTGTTAACGGCTAAATCCTTTGTCGTACTTAGGGTTGCTAGTTAATTAGGGATTATGATTATGTCGTACCTTAATAATCTAATACTAAGATAGAATTGGTTGGGAGGACGTTCCTTTTTTACTATAACTTGTCTACAATAATGAGTTGAAAAGCTATCTTGAAATCGATGATCAATCCAAATGAATTTCATACCGCGAATTACCTTTGACTGAGTTTTTCTTCCCTTGTTTCAAGTTTTTAATTATTTTTGCTGTCCTAATTTCGTTCTTGATCACTTATTTAACTTAATTTCGTTTTATTTTTCATAAATATAATTCCCCTGTTTTTATTTTATTTTTTTTAAATTACAGCAGGTCAGGTTTTGGTTAGCCTTGGGCAAGGCTAGTCCCTAGGGTTCGACCATTTTCATCCTATTTACAATATTTTTCGTGTTGTTTTATTTTGGAGAGCAGGTTTTTATTTTTGGTGGCTTCGACACCCATCAAATTTTGGCGCCGCTGCCGAGGACTAGTTTACATTACTGTTATTGCTTCTTTGAATGACCAGATCTGAAAATTTGCAATTAGAATTTGATCCTGAGATAGAAAAGACAGCCCGTACATTGACGAAGGAAACCAGGCTACGAAAAAGGGCTGCAACTGCTTCTACAGCTGATCCAGAAATTATAATTACTGATTCAGTCGAATCTTCAACTGAATTTGATCCTTAATTAGAAGAAACCTCAACAGAATCTGAAAGTGAGGAACAAATGGCTGATAATCGGACTGTTAGAGAGCTGCAGGCAGCCCCTGTGGAGCAGCAGCCTTTGTGCATAACTTACCCAAATTTGGAGGTGCCGTTTGAGTTGAAGTCCGGCTTAATCCACCAGCTCCCTACCTTCCATGGGTTGAAGAATGAGAATCCGCATCACCACTTGAAAGAATTCCATGGGGTATGCTCGAGCATGAAACCGCATGGTGTAGCGGAAGAGCATGTGAAGTTGAGAGCATTCCCATTCACTTTGAAGGATGCCGCTAAAGAATGGTTGCTTAATTTACCACCGGGATCTATAACAACATGGCATGCTATGGCCTGAGCCTTCCCAGACAAGTACTTTTCCGCTTCTAGGGCAGTAGTCATTCGTAGAGAGATTTGTGGAATCAAACAAATTGTTGGAGAGAGTCTTTATGATTATTGGGAGAGGTTCAAAAAGCTATGCGCAGCATGCCCACAACATGGGATGTCCGAGAAATCCCTACTCCAATATTTCTATAAAGGGATGCTAGACATGGAGAGAAAAATGGTTGATGCAGCTAGTGGAGGAGCACTTGTTAATAAAACCCCAGCCGAAGCAAGAGAGATTATATCAACCATGGCAGCCAATTCACAACAATTTGGCCAAGAAGAACCTTCAAGGAAGATATATCAGGTAAGTGATATTCCACTTGAGTCTAAAATAAATGAACTAACTTCTTTGGTTAAATCTATGGTTGCAGGTCAAGGAAAGAGAACAGCCCCTTGTCAAGTATGTACGGCTTACGACCATCCGACTGAGGCATGTTTGTCATGGCAAGATGATCAAGAGCAAGTGAATACTATGGGGGTTATTCCGGATAACCCCAGAGACCGATTGGTAACACCTACAATGATTCTTAGAGAAATCATCCAAATTTCAGCTATGGACCCAAAAACCAGAATTTCCAACAATACAGAGGGTTCCCATAAGCTCAACCGCCTCAACAACACGTTTCATCTTCAAAAATACAATTGGAAGATATAGTTAGGTCACTTGCCACTTCCCAACAAGAATTTCAGCAAGAAACAAAGAAAAATATGCATAATATGGAAAATCAAATCAGCCAACTAGCCTCTTCTTTGAGTAGATTGGAGACACAAGGGAAGCTACCATCTCAAACTGTTGTCAACCCAAGAGAGAACGTAAGTGCCATCACTTTACGTAGTGGAAAATAGCTAAATACAACAGCCCCGAAGAAAGACAGCAGTAGGTCGAAGAAAGAAGCTGAAAAAGAGGTAGATATTCAGCAAAAGGAGGTTCCCAAGCAAGTTGAAAAGCGGCAGCCTGAGACGTTTGTTATACCGCCTCCCTTTCTCGAAAGGTTGAGGCAATGCAAGAGGGAGAAAGAAGAGAAAGATATCCTTGACATCTTTCACAAGGTTGAGGTAAATATTCCTTTGCTCGATTTAATTAAGCAAATACCTCGATATGCAAAGATTTTGAAGGAATTTTATGTAAGTAAGAAGAAGCAAGCTGAGGTTGAGAAGGTAAGTGTGGGGGAGAATGTCTCTGCGATTTTGCAAAGAAAACTCCCACCAAAATGCAAGGATGAAGGTATGTTTTCTATCCCTTGTAGAATAGGCAATGTGCAAATTAAGAAAGCTATGTGTGATTTAGGCGCTTCAATTAATGTTATGCCATTGTCTATTTTCTCTTCTTTGAATATAGGTGCTTTAAAGAAAACTACCATTTGCATTGAATTGGCGGATAAGTTTGCAATCTACCCAAAAGGGGTGCTGGAGGATGTGTTAGTGAAAGTTAATAATTTAATTTTCCCTGTTGATTTCTATGTGGTTGATATGGAGGATGCTAAATCCCCAAATTCTAGTGAAATCATTTTAGGAAGACCTTTTCTTAGGACAGCTAGGACTAAAATTGATGTTTTTGATGGTATTCTTACCATGGAGCTGGATGGAGAAGTTGTCAAATTTAGCATGTATAATGAAGTCAAAGATGCTAATATTATGTCCAATGTGAGTGACGTGTCTGATTTTGATCCCAAAAGTAATAAATTTTCTCCAATAATTGATAAGAATGAGCTTAATGTTGTTTCTTGTAAGAATTTTGATAATGAATGCACTAATAAGTTTAAAGAGAAAATTTTGTCTGATGAAAAGTTGCAGGAAATTGAGCTGGAAAAGGCGCTAAACATGGGACTAAAACCATCGCCTAGCCATTTGAAGTATGTGTTTTTAGGTGATGGAGATCTAATTTCATTAATTGTCTCTAAAGAGCTAAGAAATGAGCAAGAAAAGGAGCTGATTCGAGTGCTAAATGAGTACAAGGATAATTTTGGATGGGCGAAGAATGTTGCATTTGGAAGCTCCACCGAATTCGGTTGAAAATTCGAAAATGTCGAGCCTAAGACATTAAACAAGGGCACTTTTGGGAGGCAACCCAGCTAGGCTTGTCCAAGCCTAATAAATTCAGGTATTTAATTCATCTCTCTCTCCCGTTCAAAGGTCTCCAGCAGCCCCTTAATCGAAAATCCAGCATCTCTATCTCTCTCTCTCTCAATCGAAAACCCAGCAGCCCCTTAATCGAAAATCCAGCATCTCTATCTCTCTCTCTCTCAATTGAAAACCCAGCAGCCCCTTTTCCCTTTCAATTTTCGAAAATCCAGCAGCCCCTCAATCGAAAATCTAGCATCTCTCTCTCTCTCTCTCTCTCTCTCTCTCTCTCTCTCTCTCTCAATCGAAAACCCAGCAGCCCCTTTTCCCTTTCAATTTTCGAAAATCCAGCAGCCCCTCAATCGAAAACCCAGCATCTCTCTCTCTCTCTCTCTCTCTCTCTCTCTCTCTCTATTTGAAATCCAGCAGCACTCCCATTCCTTTAGTTACTCTCCGTTCAGCACCGGCAGTGATTTTTATTCTGAAATCGACATCATCGTAACATTCACTGCATCATCTTGAATAAGTCCAATAAGCTCAAGGTTTGCATCTCAATTCATGGATTTTCTTTGTGATTCAACTCTACAGTTCAGCCATAATTTTCCCTGATTTCTCATTAAATCTGTTGTAAACAATGCCAAATCAATTTTATTCCCTCCTGATTTTAATTAATTTATATTTTCTGATTGAATTTAGGAATGGCGTTGTTTATTTATGCTGAGATTTTGATGACATATGATGGTTATTTGGGTATTATTGGGTTAGTCAATTTTCATGTGAGTCAATTTATTTTTTATGATGAAGCATTGCAGAGTGGAGAATTAATTAAGCTTGCGAATTGGTTGATTGATTACGTGTTGCTGGTATGCTTTAAATCTAACTTTGAATTGGATGTTGAGTGTTGAGTAGTGACCATAGGTTGAGCATATGCTTAGTGTAGGTTGAACTTTACTAAGAGTTCTGGGTAAAGTCTATGGTTTTACTGAAATTTGTCTTGAGTTATCATGTTAATAGTTTAAATTGATGCTGATATTAATTTGGCGGAATAAAATTTAGACTGCCCATGAGTTTCCTTGAATTTTGATCTTTAACTATAACTGGAAGTCTGGATTGGAAGTCTGGATTTTGATTGGTCATTTTTATTTATGGGAGTTTTGAACTGTGAAATTTGATACCGCTGGTTGCTCCAATTTTTAGGAATTGAATGTCAAGAATTCTACAGTGGGTGTTTCATTTTCTTTAGGCTTAGTCAAGTAACAAGTGTTGACCAAATTTTGATAATAATTTTGAGCTTACCTGTTTAGTCAATCGCTTGTTTGCTTGTTTGTTTTGGTTTGCGTTTGGTGCTTGAGTTTCTTGCAGGTAAGTTGTGACTTTGGTAAATCGCTTGGTTCAAAACTAACTTATCGCTGAGGTTTGACAAGCAATTGTTCGGCAATAACAGGGCAGTATCTCTACACCTCCACTCTCTTTTAATATTATTTGCTAAAGACCCTCTTCTTGTGGTTAATTATGATTTGTCCACATTGAGGACAATGTATGAAATAAGTGTGGGGAGGGGATTTGATATGAGAATGTTTTTGCTGCAATTTTTGGGACTGATTTATGTGATTGAGACAGCTAAAATTTTGATGTTATAGTGCTGAAATTTTGAGCTTTCTGTTGATTAATAGCTGCTGCCATGTTGCTTGTTTGATTGTTATGCGTTATAGTTCGCTATTGTCAAGTTTTTCCCTTTTTTTAATGATGGCATTTGATGATATTTTTGTGTGATTCTGCTGCTGCCATATGCTTAATTTCTGGTATGAGACTTGACTTTTGAAAATGTGACTTTTGAGTTAGGAAGATTAGACACTTATCCCATGACATTTCGAGTAAATTTTTGCAATTTTGATGTGTTAAACTGATTTTGGGATTACTCATTGGGTTGTTTATATTTTTAAACATGACTTGAAACTTTTAAGAAATTCTAGAGAGGAGTAATTTGCCTTTGTAACCTAGTTGAACACATATGGAAACCTTGAATGACAAGACTAGTAAACGAGAATTACAACTTGAGATTAACCATCACTGCACTTAGGAACTTTAATTGCAAGTTGTTACACTTCAAATTCTAAAATTTATTTTTTCTCAAAACTTAGTTTCTTTCGATAAGTGTTTTTGAGAACAATTTTCAAAGCCAAAATTTAGGATAGCTTCCGAACACTAGAACTCTTTTCTACGCTCCCTTGAGGCGAAATCCTAGGCGAGTCTTTACTTTTGAGATGATTTAGGCTTTCTTTTGGTCGATTCATCATTCTTTTTACGTTTTTTTCACCTTTACGTTACCGTTCTTTTCACCCCTTCTAGCCTACGAAGTATGCTAAATGTGTACTCTAATTTCTTTTCTTAGCCTACAATATAACCATATACACTAAAAAGCCCTTTGCCTACTACCCTTGAACAAGAAAATAGTCTTCTTAGTCATTGTTAAGCATGCACACGTGTAAGTTATTAAGAATTGGAGCAATTGCATTCTTGTTTAATGTCATTGATTTGAGTCTAGTTTGTGGGAATAAATAGTCCTTTTTGACTTGTGTGTTTTAATTTTTATGGGTTTTGAGATGGTTGTAAATAGTCATGTGATATTTTAGCTTCCATAAAAAAAAGGAAAATTTAGACAAAGAAAAAAAAAACAGAATGTGAAAAAAAAAAAGAGAAAAATGAAAAAAAAATCAGAAAAGAAAGAAAAAGAAAAAAAAAAGTGTATTCAATTTCAGTTTTAGTTTAAGCTTTTCTCTGGTTTAAGTCGCATTTGTCGCCATTAGTTAGTTCGTGCATTGTTCTTTTGAAATTAATTGTAAAAGACTTATTTTCTTGTTATTCTTAGCCTTACCTTATCCTATCTTTTGTAACCATCACCTAGCTTAACCCATGTAAAGACCTAATGATCTTTGGTTGAGACTTGACCTACATTAGTGGAGAGGGAGTTTAGAGGGGAGCCTATGGTTGTTCTTTAATTCTGTTTTAATGAAGCTATGAAAATGTTTTTATATGTTTTGTTACTTGCTCGATAAAACACTTGTTGATTCAAACTTCGAATGTGTATGTCCGTGTTTTAAGAATTCTTAGTGTAACCTTTTTCAATTGAGTTCATAATGATGGAATGATGTTGATGGTTGGATTCTTAATTGCGATGTTGAGTTGTTTGGGGAACATGTGTGTGTTTGATTGGGTTCTTGGGTGAAGTATGTGGTCTCCTTATAGATTTGATTTTGAGTTTTGAGTCATGCTTGAGGACAAGCATGGGATAAGTGTAGGGATATTTGATAGGTTGCAAATATGACATATTTGTTACCTTATTTTTGTGCTTAATTGATGTTATTCACATTGAAAAGAAGAGCTTTTACTTGGTTTTTATTATTCTGGACAGGAACGGTGGATTTGCAATAAAGAGGCTTATTTGGAGCTGGATTGGAAGTATTGGAGCAAAGGACATGAAGCTGAATTTTCTTTATGACAGATTGTCAGATTGGCAGCAGAGGCTTTAGCCTTGCCCAAGGGTAACGGCCAGGCAGACCTGAACGGGCTAATTTAATTAAGTGACGGGCCCACGCATTTTAGTGGTATTTGAGGACTTCTAAACCGACTTGTAATAGGATTTAAGTAGTTTTTAGTGGGCCTTTTTGTTATAATAGGTTGGCCCCACCCTTTATTAAGTATTTAAGTTATTTTTAGGGTTTTGGGAGGACACTTTTTACCTCCTCTTTGATTATTTCGAGTTTACATTATCTTTTACAGAATTTTTGTTGTTCTTCCATGGCCATGCGTGGCTAAATTCATTCTTTCAGTCAAAGGTTAATTCAACGTTGATTTTCTAATGGATTGTGAGATTTAATGTGCTTTATCTTTGCTTTTTGATTTATATTGTATTTGTGTTTTCTCTTTGATTATTGGGGTGAGAATCATCCATAGTGGATATCTATTATTTGTTTTAACAGGGCCCGTTATTCATCTAATAGGTTTCTGCACAACCAATCAATTAGGTTTAATCCGTAATTGTTAATCCGAGTTGATAAAAGTGGTAGTCAATATAATTCAATTGCGTCAAAGCCTTAGGGTTATATTGTGGGAAAACATAATCTGATCTAAATGAATTCTCGTAGTTTTTGTTGGTCAGGGCAGAGTTCTATTAATTTTTAACGCTGTTAACGGCTAAATCCTTTGTCGTACTTAGGGTTGCTAGTTAATTAGGGATTATTATTATGTCGTACCTTAATAATCTAATACTAAGATAGAATTGGTTGGGAGGACGTTCCTTTTTTACTATAACTTGTCTACAATAATGAGTTGAAAAGCTATCTTGAAATCGATGATCAATCCAAATGAATTTCATACCGCGAATTACCTTTGACTAAGTTTGTCTTCCCTTGTTTCAAGTTTTTAATTATTTTTGCTGTCCTAATTTCGTTCTTGATCACTTCTTTAACTTAATTTCGTTTTATTTTTCATAAATATAATTCCCTGTTTTTATTTTATTTTTTTTTAAATTACAGCAGGTCAGGTTTTGGTTAGCCTTGGCAAGGCTAGTCCCTAGGGTTCGACCATTTTCATCCTATTTACAATATTTTCGTGTTGTTTTATTTTGGAGAGCAGGTTTTTATTTTTGGTGGCTTCGACACCCATCACCCTACCTAATCTTCAATATTCCAAATAAATTTTATTAAATAAATTATTATTATTATTATTAAATAAATTTTTTTATTATTATCAAATAAATTTTATTAAATAAATTATTCTTATTATTAAATAAATTTTATTATTATTATTATTATTGCAAAATTATTATTATTATTGCAAAATAAATTTTGAAAAATAAATTATTATTATTATCAAATAAATTTTATTAAATAAATTATTATTATTATTAAATAAATTATTATTATTATTATTATTATTATTATTATTATTGCAAAATAAATTTTGAATTGACATTTAAAAAATTATTTTTATACAATAAATAAATTCAGGGACAGTTTGGTCATTTTGACAGTTTCTGCAATTAAAAACTGATTATAAGCTGATTTTACAGAAATACTTAACTGATTATAAACTGATTATCAATTGATTATTAACTAGTTTACAGAAACACTTAACTACTTATTTTTAATCTGATTATAATCTAAAAATCACTTATTCACACTAAGCTAAAAAGCTCCAGTTTTGAGAAGGACAAGCGGGCAAATTGATTCCTTATTCATTATGAAGAAAAATGCTAGAGATAAAAAGGGATTTTAGTCAAGCACGATGAGTCAGTGACAAGAATTATAATTAATAACCAATTTTATGTGTTTAGGAGGGATTTTAAATAATATTTTTATTTGAAAAATTAAGCATACCAGAGTAGAGGCTGTATCAGCCAATTCCAATAAGATAATTAAATAAATGGAATTCAATTAATAATATAACCTTTCAACTTGCAAACTAAAATTTAAGGATATATAAAAACTAACAGGTAAAATTTACCCCGAATTGTTAAGAAGAAAAATATTGTATAGAACTATAATTACAACATTGCATTGCACTATAAATGATAAGATAGTTATATTTTAACATCTACATATTATTATTTTAAATTATTTAAATTTCCAAAAGATTTTAAATAAATACGAGATAAATCTACTCTTTATTCTAATCTAATTTCTAAAATGATATTGTAATTTTACCTGCGAAATATTAATAAAATTATAAAATTAAATATCAATTTATTAATGTAGTGATGAAAAAAATATAATCAATAATTTATCAAAAAATATATATTCAATTAGTGAATTTGTAGCGATATGGTGTTTTCCCGGATGATAAATTAATTTATCATCGGACTTTAAAAAACTTATGGGCAGAAGATTCTATGGCAATATGAAATTTGTAAAAAATTATCAACAGTAACAATATTTTTTAGATTTATTTTTAATGAATATATATATATAAATACAAAAACTTATTGTGTATTTAGTGCATACACATGCCACCAAATATTGACCATATGGGTCTATTGTTTATTTATTTATTTATTTTTAATCGTGGCACGCACCTTCTCTTATATTCTCAACTTAGTCAATGATACGTACAAAGATTGGCTTTCTACTATTAGACTATAAATATAAATATATATGTATATATGTTGATGACATGTGAACCTTAGGAATATTCTTTAGAGTTTGAGTCTGACGTTCAGTGCTCCTACAAGACAAAGAGAATGATTGAGCTCCGACACTAGAAATCAGAGCTTAGTTTATTTGAAGATACAAAGCTGGAAGAAGGCATAAAAGATGTTTTACCTATAGAGAATCACCTCTATTCATAGATAACTGAGGGAGACAAACTTTTAAAAATGTCAAGGATATATCTTGGCTCGTGCCAAAGCAGGACTGGACATGACATCATGAACCAGAGATGTGTCAACATATTGTCTTAAAGAGATCGGTGTCCTGCCTTGGCATACTTTCCAGACACAAGGCCCCTTTAGCTTGGTGACAAGACTCTGATGAGAATGATAAGTCGGTAAATGCCATACGGAGCAAGTATTCGACCACCATGTTGCTGCTACATTTGTGGGACATGGCTCGGTATCGAGGGAGGGTATCATAAGTCCCCCCCTTCCTTTAGTACCTGACATTTATGCTAGTTGTGGTGATGTGACTCATGTCAGATCATGAGTGCTCTGTGGCACGACTTTCACATGGGCGAGAAAATCGAATTCAAAATTCAAATTCAACGCCAAGTGTTTTAATGGTAGCCATTCGTCTTTCGAGGCATCTTTGCCTATAAATAAGGAGTAGATCTTCTGATAGTCTTTACATTTGATATCCGTGAGAGTTTGGTTCGTTCGATAGCTCAGGCTATCATGTGAGTTTTTATAAGTTTCAAGTATTAAACAGAGCTCGTCATGATGGCTCGATGTTTACCATTTGACCGTGATTCTTACTTAAATAAACTAGGTGAGCTTGTGTTGTAATTGTTTTACATGTATTCACTGTTTGTAAATTAAGCTGCAATAAAATGAGTTCGATGAGCGAGGTGTCCATTGACGAGACAAGGGTAAAAGAGATTGATATTTTTTATAGTCATCATTTTGAATGTGAGGATGAGGCTAGCTCATCCTCAACAGCACAAGAGTCAGGCTCATCGGGCCAGAGGTCCCCGAGTAAATGAGTTCGATAGGGTTAAAGGAGAGGAAGAGGAAGATATGGATATTTTAGAAAGGGAAGTGGAGGAGCGAGCTTCGATGGTAGAAAGATTCGGGTCAAGGGCATAGGAACCGAGCTTGAATTGGCAGGGATAAGGCAAAAATACCAGATCTCGAAAGAGTACGAGCTGAGGATGCCAAGGAAGATGTACGGGCCAATCATAATCCCGCCCCAAACCAACTGATCATATTCAAGAAGGATCTTCGTGCCGGAGTGTGTTTCCCTTTGCTTCCATTCCAAATGGAGATCCTCAGGTACTTCGAGATAAGGATGGACATGAATATTGGAGATATCCAAATCAATCCGAATGCCAGGATTAAAATATTTAAAACTGAAAAGTTCCATTGATTTATTGACTTTCGTCGTACCAAATCGTACTGAAATGAAAAATTAAAATAATAACTGTTTTATTATTAATAATATAAAATTATATTTTATTATATTGATTTATTACTTAATATTTGATATTTTTTAAAAATGTATTGAAATTATTTTACGAATTTTTATTGTGTGTCTTGTTACATATTCACTTTAAAATTTCTAATTTTTTATATTATGCTTAATTTATATATCTATATATATATACCGTGATTTCTTTTTATTTTATATTTTGTTAATTGAATGTATAAATGTCATTAGCATATTTTTATAATACTTAATTTTAAACAATAAAACTATTTTATTTCTATTTATAATATGAATTTTATGAGTATTAACTTAAACATAAGTAAATAAAAATATAATTAAATAATTATTTTCCTAATTCAATTTCAAATTTCAAAATCACTTGAGCCACTTATCACACTTTTTTTTCTTATGTAATTGTCTTATGGAATTTGACATATTTTCACTTGTCCTTCTTGTTGTTTATTTGGAATTTAGGAGTTTTTTAAATTCATAATGTTATATCATTTGGAATTTGTAATAACTTATGGATTTTATTTAAAAATTTATAATTATTTGGATTTTAGAAAATAATATTTGATGATAGATGTTTTCCATTTTTAATTTTATGAATGGTTTTTAATGTGGATGTTGGAGTTTGACCATATTATTTATACTAGATGTTGGATATTTTAATTTTATGAATAGTTTATAATGTGGATATTAGAGTTGAACTTAACTTTTCCCATTGTTTTATTTCTAAACTAATTAAATATTATTTTATTGATTAAATTTGAAAAAAAAAATAATTTCAAATCTCTGAATCTTTATATCCATTTTCAGCCGAAACCGTTACATTAGAACTAAATATTCAAACCGTATTGTTCCAATTTTTTTTGAAACAATATAATACGGATACTTCATATGTATGGTTCGATTTCAATTCCAATGATTTTGAAATCTCTAAACTTTAGTTTAGTTCCAGAGATTTTCAAATCTTCAAATTAAATTGAGCCATACTCAGCCCTACTTCAAGATCACCATAGGTCAGTTTAGTCCTAACGCCTGGTGGATAATCACTAGATTTGAGATCCTCTGGGAAGATTTGGACGTGCTTCCCATAATTAAGATTCTAAGCGCCTTTTGTTTACTCAAGGCCTGCCAAGAAGCGGATAAGGATTTTCTCTTCCTCCAAGGGTATCCTTTTCTTGGGCTCTTCGATGGAAAGCTTGACTCCATGAAGGGGTGAAAGGATTGATACTTTGTTTTAGAGCATGAAGGTGGCTTCCTTGCAGGACTTCATGGAGTGAAGAATAAGTAGGGCTTAGGCGACTAAGTGGAACTGAAGAGCTTCGAGCTCAAATTTTTTGAAAAAATAAGGCAGGATGTTCATAAGGAGAAGAAGAATGTTTTCCACTTAATAAGGGAGAAATATCCCATAGGTGAGGTTCCTCGGCTGAAAAAGGATAACTTGGTTGACCGCTAGGCTGGTAATTTTTCTAATAATTTATAAAGTTATTTTTGTTCAGTTTAATTTATTCAAACTACTGTGCATTTGTGTAGGCATGAAGAAGAGTTCTTTTAAGCACTCTTCGAAGCCTTTGGAGTTTGCCAGTGAGTGGTTTCAAAAATTGAAAGTAGTGAAGGAGTTTAAGGCAGCTTGGAAGAGAGTGCGCCTGATCGAGACCTCCTCTCATGCCCAAGATCACTCTGCCACTATTTCTGCCTAATGCGGGGGGCATCGAAGAGACAGTCTTTTCTAGATCCTCAAGCGGCCACCACCGGAATCGACACCATTATAGCTCATGAGGCCCAGATGGGAGGGCCTTCCTTTGCAATCAACTTGGATCCCTAGTCCAAAGGATCAGCTGCCTGAACTCATAGCTTGGACTCTGTGAAGGTGGTGGAGGCTATCCACCAAGAGTTCCTGCACAAAAGTTCTTCTCAGACACCATTCTACCTTTGAAGCTCAATCAGACCAATATTGTTTTGATCCCAAAGGTACTCTCTTTAGAGTTTATTTCTCATTTTCGCCTAATAGAGCTTTGTAATTTCAGTTATAAGATCATCTTAAAAATTATTGTTTCTAGAGTCAAACCTTTCATACATATTCTTTATCAAACAGTCACAATGTCACAATGGGCCTTTATACCTGATAGAGTCATTCATGATAATATTCTCATAGCTCATGAAATTTTTCATAATTAAAAACTAGCAACTCTAATAAATTACATGAAATGGTATTTAAGCTAGATATGAACAAAGCTTATAACAGGGTAGAATGGATTTTTTGAGAGAAAGCTCTTAGGACCATAGGTTTTAATGACAAAGTTGTGAGAATTGTTATACAATGTGTCACTACAGTAAGTTACTCAGTGAAGATAAATGGTTGCTTATCTAAACCTTTTAAGCCCTTTAGGGGGATTAAGGCAATGAGGCCCCCTCTCACCTTACCTATTTTTATTTGTAACAAATATTTTATCATTCATGCTTGACAAATCTCTTATGGATAATCATGTAAGAGGTTTCCAATAAAACAAAGCAACCCCCAAATTAACCCACATGCTTTATGAGGATGATGCTTTAATTTGTGGTAAAGCCATACATCAGGAAACTACACATTTACTACATATCCTTAAAAATTATGGCACAACTTTTGGTCAAATCATTAATTTAGAAAAATCAAGAGTCTTCATTATTTAGTAGGACTACTCATTTAGAGATGAAGGAATCTATGGTTAATTTATTGGGCATCAAAGAAATAGTCAGTATAGATAGACATCTTGGTATTCATACTTTATGGGGAACATCTAGAGTAAAGGCATGTAATTTTATTCTTGAGAAAGTTAAGGCTAAAACTAAGCCTTGAAAACATAATTTATTATTCTACTTTAGGAAAGAAGTCATCATTAAAGTGTGAGGCCTCATCCAAGCATCAATCCAACCCTCTAAGAGGAGTTGAAAATATTCATTTGGGTTTGAGCTCACAAAATACATTGTGTATAGTTTTCAGTAAGCTCAGTAAGCATGAGTTTAAAAAATGACTTATTTTATTTGAAAAAGTATTACTCTCTTTTATTTTAAAAAGAGATGACCGCTTTATTTCGAAATTTTAATTTGAGAGTCATCACCTCAATTTATTTGGTTTGAAAAAAATTTAAGAAAAGAAATCCACTTAGTTTAACTCTATAAAAAATATTTAATTTTATACTCAAAAGGCACTAGTTTGAAATCAATCATGATAAGTCTTGAATTAGGTTTCTAAGTAGATTTAAGTAAAAAAAAAAATTCTCTTTTAAAAGACCTTTAGCTTTTTAAAAATTTGATTTTCAGGAATGACAGTTAAAATTTATAAATGACAAATAATATATGCATGAGCAATAATAAGATGACATTTATTCCATACATTCAAACAAAGTAAATAAATAATTAAATTTACAACCCCAAATTAATATATAAAAGGGAGTTTTAACTCTAGCTCTTATGAGTTTTATGTCAAGTATAAATCCTTAAACAGAGATAATAAATATTACAACTCCAAAATATCATATAAAAAGGAGCATTAACTCATCCCTTATAGGCAGGATTAAGCACAAATCTTCAAAAATAAATTAATTAAAGAAGATAAAATATGTAGAAAAGAAGAAAGACAAATTAAAAAGAAAAAAAGGGAGAAGGAGAGGAGAACCAATGATGTGGTTTTTAATGGGTTCGTTACTTGGAGTGAAATTCTAAAATATACCTACTTATCTCTTTTGAACGTGAAATAAAGCCTTTAATAGTTCGCTCCTTTAATTGCAAAAGGTATTGTTTAATCAACTAGGTTGGTCTTATTACCAAATCAAAAGAGATTTGGCTTTGGAGAATTATCTTTATAGATCTCCTTTTGCTTGCTTTGGCAAATGGTTGAAGTGCCCTTCTACTCCTCAATTTCACCTTGCTCTTGATACGAGCTCCTTAACTTGATGTGAAGAAAAGGAATTAATTGATTTGATTAAGTGAAAAAAGAAAATTTTACTTTGGAAAAAATTGATTTTTGAGAGATAAATTGAAGATTAAATTTAATATAATTTTTGTAGAGATTTTTTTAGATCCCTTTCTCAATAAAAAGGACTCCTATTTATAGGAAAAAGTATAAAAAATTGGGTTTCTATTTTTTGCTCTCTCGTGTGCACTGTAGTCAACATTTATTTTCTCTTTCTATGCCCATCCAGACTCCAATTCGAGTTATTCAAGTTGTGTTGGGACTGTGGTTACTTGCTCTTCATTCTAGGTGTAAAATTAAGATTCACATAAAGCTATCCTCAATGCCATCCCAACTCACTTTATGTCATGCTTTAAACTTCCCAAAACCTTGTGTAAAAAATTGGATGGTATTATTTCAAGCTTTTAGCGGAGCAAAAACCAAAATAGGAACTTGACATGGTAAAGGTGGGAGATCTTAACTAAATCAAGGGGACTTGGTTTTAAAGATTTTGAGCCGTTCAATGTGGCCTTACTAGCAAAGCAATGCTGGAAACTAATTTGTGGTGTCTAATTGTATATGGCTTAATAATATGAAGTCCCTATACTTTCCTATTAGGAATTTTCAGGATGCCAAAATGGGAAATCAACTCTCTTAAGCATGGAGAAGCATGTTGTCAATGAGGGATTCCATAATGGGAGGAGTTATATGGCTTATAAGGAGAGACAACCAGGTATAGATTTAGGGTGATCTAAGGGTCTTAGAATTGGCTAACTTCAGAGTTTATTCTGAAAGACCTACTAATGGGGGTATTTATTAGATTTCTGACTTGCTAAATAACCATGGAGAGTGGAATTTAAATTTGATTTGTTTTATATTAACAACTCATGAATTATATGCCATTACTAGAATATCTGTTACAAATGTGCTTGAATCTGATAAACTTGTTTGGCACCTTGACAAACATGGCGAAAATTCAGTCAAGTTTGTCTACCATTTTCTGTGCAATTTGAGAAATACAGCTATGTATTATGGTACATTTTATGGAAATTAAAACTCCCTCTAAAAGTACAGAATTTTCTATGGAGGGCATGTGTTAATGCATTACCAGTTTGTGTTAGTATGTATAAGAGGAATCTTTACAAGTTTAAGGCTTGTCCCCTTTGCAATATGGCAGAAGAATCAGATATTCACTTATTCTTTCTCTGTGATCACTCTTAGGCAACTTGGATGTTCTCTGATATTGATTTAAGGCTCACAACATTAACACTTCCACATTTATGTCTTGGTTGTATGATATTTTGGCCATAATTATTTGCATATGCTGGAGCTTGTGGAATGCACGAAATGACTTTGTTTTCAAAGGCACCAGATCAGACCCTGTTTTTACTATACGTAGAGCTTCCTCTTTGCTTTTTGAATTATGTAAAGCCCAGCAGTATAGTAACCCCTACACTATCAATTTTATGTCTCTTGTTACTGATTCTATCCAACTAAACCGGGAGAGATGGTTACCTCCACTTGCAAGTTGGTTGAAGTTCAATACTGATGCAAACTTCATTTACATTGCAGACTTTGCTAGTGCAGCCATAGTTATAAATAATTCCAGTGTTGATGGAGTTACTTATTTGATTCATTCCTTTTTACCTCTAGAAATGAAGCCCAGACGTTTGTATAGAGGGCAATAAATTTCAATCTGCAAATGTGCATTTTTGAATCAGATAATCTGCAACTCATCCAAACTATAAACTCGCAGGATTCTTGCCCTCATAATATTAACAGTTATGTTTTACAGATTAAACATATTACAAGGTCTTTTATTCAGTTTCATTTTATTTTTGTAAAAAGATCTTATAATAGGCCTGTTGATTGTTAGTATCAGCTGCTTCTAAGTATATCCTTAGACCTAATTTGCTTTGTAATCCTCCTCAGCAGCTTTTTAGGCTGCTTTCGATGGATTCTTTCTCCTAAGTTATATATCATAGATTTTAGTTCAAAAAAAAGTAGAAATTTTAATTCCGACAAAGGAAACATTATTATTATTATTATTATTATTATTATTATTATTATTAAAAAATAAAATAGTTTACCTAAATTGCCCACATCTCTAAGATGGATCATCTACCATCACTGCCGCAACCCCAAATCCTGTTTGTTCTATAAAAAGTCTATTGAATTGGGAAAATTATGCCGATTATCAAATATTTTTAATTTTTAATTTTTTATTAAAAATTTAATTATTTTGTAATAATATATAATAAATTTATAATAAATAACGTATATGCTATATAAATATGATAAATTTATAAAATTATAAAACTTTAATAAATATAAAAATATTTTAGAAATTTGCCAAATTCTATGATTTCTTTTTATTCTTTATGGCAATTTTGTAGGAAGTCCTACTGAATTTGACCGTAGCTTACAATTTGTTTTGTGTTTTTAGCTAAGAATGTGCCAAATAATGTATTAGGAATGTGGATTTTGAATTTTTTTTTTTTTTGAATTGTATTCCCGGAGCTCATTAGAATAGTGAAATTTTGTTTAGACTAAGAATTTTATTTTTCCTGAAATGCGAAACAAATTTTTAGATATTTCTATATCTATTAGTTTCTATAATTATTATTATTTTGGATAAAATCAAATTTTGTTTGTAAATATTTGAATCTTTTAATGAATTATTGGAATAGAATAGTTAATTGTAAATAATGAATATTCTAATCTTTACATAAGTTTTTTTTTATTACTAATATAAAGACCAATTTATTAGACTGAATCAAACTTCAATTATTATTTTAAGAATTAATATATAATAATTTACCTTTTTCTTTTTTGATGTTCGATTTCTTGTACCATATCTAATTCACATACCCTTAATTTTTAGCCAAAATATCATAGTGTTGTTGTTTTTGTGAAGTGTACCTTTTCTTTTTTAAAAATATGTAAATTTTTATTTTTATTTTAAATATTTTAATATTTATATGTATTCACATTATTAAATATAAATATAAATTAAATTACATAATTATTTTGATTTAAATTTTTTATGTGTATCATTAAAATTATTAATTTATATATAATTAAAATTTAAAATAATATATAAAATAATATTCTTGTTTTCTTGTTTGCTCATATTTTGAATTGGATTATGTGTGTAAAATTATTTAATGTTTAAGTGTGATTTTGTTTAAGCCAAAAAAAATATAATAATTAATTAGGCTTTTTAAGTTCATGATTTGAGCCTAATTATAATTGAGTCTATAAATTATTAAGGATCTGGTAAGAGCATTAATTGTGGACCGACCCTGAATTGCAGGAGTAAAACCTAAAAAATAAGGACTTTTTAACAAAACTAACTAAAAAATCAACTTTAATTACAAAAAAACAGCAAATTTGAAAATTCCAGAACTATAAAAAGATCTTTTAAATCATAAAACTACTGCAAAACTTCACAACTTTCACGGCGTCTTATTTATCTTCTTCTTCACACAAAAATCTTTATCTTCAAACTTCTTCATCAACAAAACTCTTTCTTCATCTTGTTTTTCAACAAATATTTATCTTCATCTCTTTTCTTTAACAAAATTTTTCATCTTTATCTTTTTATTAACAAATTTTTATCTTCTCCACATAATTATTGAAAACATTAAAACAAAAAAGAAAAAAAATCAGAAAGAATTTTGCTTGCAAAACAGAATCACAGGTCGATGCTTGAAAACCTTCAACGAAGAAGAATCAAATAAAAAAAAACTCAACAAAAATCATATAAGAAGCATATTAGAAAGGCTAATTTTCATCTCCGCAGTCGCTTTAATCTTCATCTTCATTTTCTTCTTCAATAAAATATTCATCTTCATATTTTTCTTCAATAAATATTTACATTTTTCAAAAAAATATATATTTTACTCATTAATTAAAACTCAAAAAAGCATATGAGAAGAAATTTTATTTTTATTTTATATATGTTAGTTGTATTATAAGAATATAGAATAAAATTATTAATGTATTATTGATATATTATAGATATTTTTGCTTATGTTAGAAAAATATATAATAAAATTATTGATATATTAATAATGCATTTATAAAAATACATAATAACATTATTGATGTATTAATAATGTATTATAGGTATTTTATGTATAATAAAAGAATACCAAAAAGAAAAAAAAACTTGTTGATATATTGTTGATGTATTGTAAATATACAGTGTATGCATGGTAAATATTTAGTGTATGACAATAAAATACAAAAAAAAAATAATGTATTTTAGATGTTATATGAATATTGTTTGTAAGCAAAATTATTGATGTATTATATGTAGTATGTGTTAGCAAAATACAAATATAATTGTTAATATAGTGTTCATGTAGTGTTGATATATAGTGGATATTTTGATATATTATAAATGTTGTGTGTATATTTTATATTTATAAAAATATGACATAAAAAAATATTTTTGGATAAAACAACATGAAAAAATAAAACATAAAAAAATAAATAAAACAAAAAAAGAAAAAACATTGTCAAAAATAACATTGAGAAGTCACAATTGCAGTTAACACTGTTAACATCTAAAGGTTAAAAAAAAGGCTTAACAAAAAATAAAACTGAAAAAAAAATTGTGTAGTACAGTTGAAAAGAAAAATTGAAAAAGAGGAAAATAGTGTAAATTCCTCAAAAAGTAAAGGAAAATTACAAAAATAACTATATATATATGTCTTCAAAAATAAAAAAAATGCTTTAAAAATACTTGAAGACAAGTTTTTTTTTTTTTCAAAATAAGATGAAAGGGTGAATCACTAAAAAAAAAAGAAATATTTACTTTATAAAAATATCATTCTCTAATTACTTTTATGTAATATGTATTGATATATATCTATGTTTATATTTTTTTACAACATATATTAATATATATTTACATGTGCTATAACATATACTTATATAATATTATTTTTTATAATATATATTCATATATATTCACGTATACTATTTTTTTTAGTTATTTATATATAATATATGTCGATATCTAAGTTGATTAATATGTTAAATTTGATAAAAAGCTAAAAAGATGAAAATTTATTTTTTTAAAATATTTTATCAAATATGTGATGTGCATTTAGATTAAAGAATAAAAAAAATCTCAATTATTATATTTGAAACAAGACATTCAGATTGGTCTTGTATACCTCCATCATCATTTCGTGGAATTTCAAACAATTTTGTTATTACATTAGGCTAGAAATAATAAGAATAGAAAGTCGATTCCTCTTCCACTATAAAGGCATTGCAAATTAATGCTTCAACTTTCGTCTTATTTTTAACATTTTTCTTCATGTGTCTCGTGTATCTTTCAAAATGGTACATCCAATGATACTGTACCGGTCCTGCAATTTTGGCTTCATATGGTAAATAAACTGGTAAATGTTCTATTGAATAAAAAAAACTCGAAGAAAATATTTGCTTCAATTTACAAAGAATTATTGGAATTTCTTCTTGTAAATGCTCAATTTGAAAAACTTTTAGAGATGTTGCAGTAAGTTCTCTAAAAAATAAACTTAACTTCGTCAGAGCTTTCCAAACTTTTTTTTTTGGTAATAACTCCTTAAATGCAATGGGTAATAATCGTTACATAAATACGTAACAATCATGACTCTTTATCCCGAACAATTTATGTTTTTTTACATCAACACACCTTGACAGATTCGAGACAAATCAGTCTGAAAAATTCAAATTTTTTACCCAGTGGCATATTAATTGCTTTTGATTATGATCCAATGTGTAATTAGCTTTAGGATACCTCTCAAACATTTCATCTTGTTTTAACTCCGACCTTCTACAAAATATCCTCAAGTCTTTTCTTGATTTGACATTGTCTTTTATTTTATACGGTAGATCCATTAACATATTAAACATATTTTCAAATATATATATTTTAATGTGCATTACATCTAGGTTATGTTTGATAAGATTTGAACTCCAATAAGGCAAATTCCAAAAGATGTTTTTTTTCCATCCACAATTCTGACATACACTGCTATTAAAATTTTCATTATATTTAGTTACCTTATGAAGCCTCAGTTGCTCAATTTGAAACAATAAATCTTTCCCATTCAATATAAGAGGAGCATCTTTCCTTATTGTAATGTTCTTTCTGAAATATTTTTTATTCTCTCTAAATGGATGATTTATCTTTAAAAACTTTCTGTGATTGTTAAACCAACTTGTTTTACCCCCATTTAGAAGAGTAAATATTTTAGAATCAGTCATGTAGTAAGGGCATGCTAATTTACCCACAGTATTTCATCTAGATAATATCGCATATATGGAAAAATTACTTATAGTCCATATAAGTATTGCTCTCAAATAAAAATTTTATTTCTCAAAATAATCATAAGTCACGACACCCTTATTCCATAACTGTTTTAACTCTACTATCAATGGTTGCAGAAATACATCAATTTGATTTTTTGAGTTATTTGGACCAGGTACAAGTACAAATAAAAAGAAATATTACTCTTTCATACACATCCATGGTGACAAATTATAAGGAGTAAATATTATCGACCAATAAGAGTACCGTTGTCCTAATGACCCAAAAGGCTGAGAACTATCAGTATATAGAACCAACCTAACATTACAACATTCTGCTGCAAAATCAAGATGTAATCGGTTGAAATGCTTTCATGTCTCAGAATCCGAGGGATGGCACATCACTCCATCTTCTTGCTCATGCTCATAATGCCATCTTATATGTTCTGTTGTAGCATTTGAAGCATATAATCTTTGAAGTCTTGGTTTGAGAGAAAAATAATACACTTTTTTAAAAGGCATAAACTTTTACCGCCCTGTAACCCGACTCTATTTGAATCTCGGTTGTTCACAAAATTTACATATTCTGTCTTCTGCATAATCACACCAATTTAACATACACTCATTTTTGTAGCAGTCAATAGTTTCTACTGATAAGCCAAGCGCCTGAATAATTTTTCTTGTTTGGTAGAAACTATCAAACATTTCATTATCCTTGATTATTATCTCTTTAATAAATTGGATCCATTGATTGAAAGACTTTTTAGACATATGCTGCTTAGACTTCATATTCAAATAACGAGCCATGACAGATAGCTTAGTATATTTTTGACAACCGGGCCACACCTCTGTATCCAGTGAATTCAACAAATTGTAGAACCGTTGAGCCTTAATATTAAAAGCCTCAGCATATTGTTCTTGATGAACCTCATTAGTTTTAGGTACATCAATATTTGACATCCCCCAATCAAACACATTAGGCCCAACTGCATCATATATCATTTGTGGGTATGGATTTTCAAAGACAGATTCAACTGTACTATATTGTTGTGGAATAGATTGGTCGGCTATATTCTCTTCACCATGCATATTCCAAATAAAATAATTCGGAACAAAACCCCATTTCACTAAGTTGTATTTCATTTCATCTACTTCTCAAAATCTACGATATTGACATTTTATGCAAGGACAACGAATCTTATTATCTTGCATATAATCACTTTGACTAGATGCAAAACCAACAAACTCTTTTAACCCATTAACAAATACCATAAAAAGAGTGTGATCCATATTAAGTTTTTCATACATCCAAGCAAGTATTGTGTTCATTTTGCCTATGTATATAAACAAGACAATGAAATTATATCATAGGAATTAAATCTCCTTATTTCTCCTTCGTAAAAGGATAATGTCCTAACTCATTCAGAAAAATAATATATATCTTATTTAACATAATGCAAGACTTTATACAAATTATGAAGAAAATTCTGTAACATTTCTCCTAAGTTCTCTAAGTACATTACGTCAAATAATATAAATATTCATAATTTTAAAAATTATGAATATTTATATTATTCGGTACGCACTCAGAGAATAAAATAAGAGAAATACTATGAATTTTTTACATAACTTGTATAATATTATATCTCACATTAATGTTAATAACACAATTGATATATATTATTGTTTCTAAACTGTCCAAATAAAACAATTCAGTGAGTTCTCATTTTTTTAGAAACAAATGAGTAACTCACCAAACGAGTATTATAGTTTATTACAAAATTATTTTTATTCAAATAAAAGATATTAACAATCAATATTGAGGTAGCACACCATTTTTATATTCTAATTTTATATTTACTCATGCAACTTTATCCATTTTGACTAATCATAAATAAGGTTTATAAAGTGTTGAGACCTATTCTACATCAAATGAATTCTTTTTATTGGATTAAATTTTGTGATTTTGATGTTTATTACTCATGTATATTATTAAAAAAGTTGCATTTATTAGGTACTTTAGTAATAAACTTATTTTATTATTATTATTGTACTATTAAAATATTTTTTCAAATTTTTGAGTCTTGGTTGGTTACATTGCAATTGCTTTAAACTATGTTTTAAGATAATGTTTAATAAATAATATATCGATTAAAGAGTTTTATAAAAAATTGATTATAGATATAAAATTATTAAAATATTTTTACTATAATATGTGTATTTAATATTAATTCTGTTATTTATTATTTTCTAATCTGATCATGTGTCACATTTCTTTAAAATATATTTCTTTAAATATTAAATATAATTAATTCCTCTAAATATTAAATTTTTAAGAAATTACATATAAAAAATTATATTAATTATCTATTGCATTTATTTGAACTTCTATTTATTATCTAATATTTTTTTTAAGAAATTTAAATGAAATATTATTTTTTAAAAATTTTATTTCTAAATATACTATGCTTAATTTTTTTTTTCAAATATAAATATATAAAATTTTTTTTCAACCAACTATACATTTTTTAAAATTTTTAAAATAATATTTTTTGGCGTTTCTGTAACATTAAAATTAAATTTGTATGATTTTTGTTATTCTGTTTTTTCTTTTTTGCTACGTTAATTTCTATTGAAATTTTTCTTTGCTTATATTTATAATCAGTATACTGCTATCTAATTATTTTATTTTTTTCTTAATTATATTCTCTGAATATATTTTACGTATTATTTATTATTTACATTCAATTAAATATTTGCTCATTGAATTTGTTATCAATTATATATTAGATTTAACTACTAACAATCGGGATACTAAATTATTTTCATTTTATTTCTTTTACTTAAGTAATAGTTATTGTAATTGCGAGATATTCTTTTTTATATAAAGTTTATAATCGAGTTGATTTAAATGTTAAAAATGTACTAGAAATGCAAAGATCATTGTTATATATTTTAAAAAAATAAAATATAATTGGGGCTATAATTATTTGCTCTTAATTTTTTTACTGTTAATTTTTTTAACTTATCCAATTAATATTATAAATTTATAATCATATTTTTTTAATTATACTTTAAATGTTAGCAAATAATAAATTAAATTTCACTTTACCATTTTCTTATGGATTTGCACATTTAAGATTTTTTTTAATTCAAAATAAAATAAAATAGATTCATTATATCACATTTTATTATTAATATTCGAATTACTATTAAATTATGACACTTATTTTTCATTAAAAGTATAAAAATAGCAATACTTATTCAAATATATAAAAATAAAAAAAATATATAAAAAAATATATACATATTTATATGTAAAAATTCAAATACAAATACATTAAAAAATATTAATAAAAATATTCACAAATATTTTGTAATTTTCTATTATTAAGCATATATACAATCAATATTTAATTATTTAACTAAAACCTAATAATTACTAAAATAAAAAAATATTATTAATTAAAAATAGAATTAGACTTTTTAATTCATATAACTAATTACCTATAAATTAGCAAGATCACAAAATATGGCTTAAATTGTACACCTTTAAACTAAACCTAAAATATATAAAAAAAAACATATTAATTATAATTTTCTAATGGAAAACATAAAAATCACTAAAAACATCATAAAATTACCTAAAATAAATCCAAACCCTAAATTATTTCTATTTACCAAAAAAGTTTAAAAATTATAACAAATATATTAAATTTCTCTAAAATATTTTATATTTTAGATACAAAATTAATTCTTTATATGCAATGAAATTCTATAATTAATAAAAAAAAGTATCAAATATTTAGTAAAATAAAAAATACCTTAATAAAAATTCAACACCCTAAAATATTTCTAATTAAAAATAAATTATTAATTATACTAAAAATTTTAAATTTATCTAAAACATATTTTATAACCATTAAAAATACCTCCAAATTTTTATATTTTTTCATTATGAAATTTATTAAATTAAATCTAATTTACTAAATTTTTTAAAAAAGGTCTAATTTACTTAAATAAAATGTAATTTACTAAAATTTTAAAAAAAGCCTAAGAACAATCAAATAAGCATAAAATATTTTTATTTATAAAAAATTTTAAAAAATATAAATATTTTAAATTTGCCTAAAAAATTATTTTATGAAGTAAAATAATCACTAAAAATTTATGCATTCTATCTATTTTTTTTTAAAAAAATTATACAAAAATCTAAACTTTTATCGAGAAAGTTTTAGAGCAGTTTGGGATGAAAAATGCTAAACTTGTAAGTACTTCACTTGCTGCTCATTTTAGACTTTCTCCTACTTTATCACTACAATCTGAAAAAGATGTTGAGCACATGTCATATATTCTATACTCTAGTGCTGTTGGTAGTATTATGTATGCCATGATTTGTACTGGTTTTGATGTTGCACATGCAGTCAATGCGGTTAGTAGATATATGTCTAATCTTAAAAAAGAGCACTGAAAAGTTGTAAAATGGACATTGAGATATTTAAGAGGAACTACTAATAGTTGTTTGGAATTTGAAAAGGTAAAGGAAATATGGTTGATTATGTTGATTCAAATTATGCAGGTGATTTTAATAAAAGAAGATTCATCACTGGTTATGTGTTTACCCTTGGTGATTGTGTTATTAGTTGGAAAGCTACTTTACAACCTAAAGTGGCATTATCCACCACAGAAGTCATGTACATGGCAATGGTTGAAGCTATAAAAGAAGCTATATGACTAAGAGGTTTATTTGGTGAGCTCAATATGGATTTGCAGGTGACTTCAGTCTATTGTAATAGTCAGAGTGCTATTCATTTAACAAAAGATCAGATGTTCCATGAATGAACGAATTTTGTCCGAGATATTATCTCTCAAGGCTATAATATAGTTAAGAAGATTGGTGCTATATATAATCCAGCTAATGTGATGACTAAGCATCTTTCAGTGAGTAAGTTTAATCATTACTTGGAATTAATTGATATTTATGATAGTTAAATTTGCCCCGAATAGCTATTTGGAGAACGTAGATAGAAATTCTCTATTTTGAAAAATAATAAATTCAAGTTAAGGTGGAAATTTATTAAAATACATTGAATTTTTGGGTCAAAACTGGTAATTTTTTACAAGATAAATTAATGCAGATTTTGTTGACATTTAAGCCGACCAAATGCAAATTTTGTTGATATCTTCTTAAATCCAACTAATGCAGATTTTATTTATTTTTCTTTTAGCTAATCAAATTACTTTATAATGAAGCAATTTCCTATACTTCATTAAGAAGTAAATTCTTTTGCCGCCTTGCTCTTCCTATATATACATATGCATACCATTTTTTTTGGATTTGTAAGAAAAGGAGAAGTACATGAGCATTTTGAGTGATTATATATTACTTCAATAATTTAGGTAATTTTATTCTAGCATTTCGAGAGCTCCTTATTTAAGTAAGTGCATTAGGTATAATTAAGTTTAGGGTTGTACATATTAATTTTTCTAAATTTATACCATTTTCAGTTTATTAGTAAATTTTATCGCCTTTCGTTCGTGGACATAGGCTAATGTCGAACCACGCAAATTTATATTTTCTTATTTATTTTATCTATTTTATTTATTATATTTTGCCCAGATAAATGTTTTATTTTCACATTTAATCCTAACAAATCCCAATGTCTACAAAATTTTTTAAAAATAAAAAAATCCTAAAATAAACTTAACACCCTTAAATTCACTAAAACATATTGTAATTAATTAAAAAAAATAAAAATTGGTTTATTTTTGTATCTAAATTTCTAAAATTTATAAAAATCTATTAAATTTACCTAAAATTTTTTAAAAATAAAAAATATTCTAAAAATAAATCTAACACCCTAAAATTCACTTTCACATATTCTAATTAATTAAAAAATAAAAATTGGTTTATTTTTATAATTAAAATTTTAAAATTTATAAATATTTACTAAATTTATCTAACAAATATTAAAAATAAAAAATATCCTAAAAATTTATCTAACACTCTAAATTTTATCTATCTATCAAAAACTCTCTAAAAATATAAATAAATTATTCAACAAATTCCAAAAATATATTCAGTTAATGGAAAAAAAATTAACAATTTCAAAATTTTTATAATTAAAATTCTGAAAAAAAATAATAAAATTTAACTAAATTTTTTTAACCAATAAAAAAACCTTAAAAAATCTAAATACCAAAAATTTTCTAAATGTATTATAAAAATTTTAAACAGCCTAAAATATATATATATAATTCGGATTAATTATAAAAATTAATAAATTTAATTTTTTTTGAAATTAAAAAATTTAACTAAATAATTTAAAGAATAAAAAAAAACCTTAAAAAATCTAAAAAACCAAAAATTTTCTAAATGCATTATGAAAATTTCAAACTCCCCTAATATATATATATATATATATATATATATATATATTGTGTTGCTATTGGTGCAACAGACAAATAATTCTCAGAGCATAGAAATGTATTGTGTAATGTGTTCATTCTTTAATTACCATATTGATTGTTATAATTCAATCACCTAACGACGACAAATAATTCTCTTTTGTTGTTCTCAAAACATTTATTAAATTTCTCTTAATTTTTAATGATTGAAAAGAAATTTTTTCCTCCAAAAAAATATATATATATATATATATATAATTTAGATTAATTACAAAACTAACAAATATTTTAAAAAAATTAATAAAATGCACCAAATTTTTTAAAAAATAAAAAATACAAAAAATTCTATATATAAAAAAATTTTAAAATTCCCTAAATTATATATATAATTCAGAGTAAAAAAATGTTACTGTTTAATTTTTTTATACCAAATTTCAAAAAAAAAAAACCTAGAATTTCTATATATATAAAATTCAGATTAAAAATTAAATTTCACAACATTAATTTTTTTTTTCTACACCAAAATTTTAAAAAAAAAACTTAACCTAAAAATTCAAATTAATTATACAAATTCATAGCATAATTTTTTTTCTATATATACACATGCAACATATAAAAAATAATCTAATATACAACAATCACAAATCCAAAATTTATATTAAAATTAAAAAAAATTAACACAAAATCAAAAAATAAAAAAAAATAAAATATACAAATTTCGTACCTCCTCCTTCTTCTTCTTCTTTAGTCAGAAAACGGCATCAAAGGAGGAGAGAAGAGGTCGAGCTGAGGAGAAGAGGAGAAGAGGAGGAGGGGCGGCAGAAATAGAATAACGAAGCAAAAATCTAATTTTATAGGTCTTATATTACCGACTGATATTAGTGTCTGTCGGTAAAAATAAAGAGAAATTACCAACAAATAAAAATTTCTATCGGTATTATCAACAAAAATTAAATCTGTTAGTAAATGAAAGGTTAATATTTAACCTTTTTTTTACCGATAAAATTAAATACCTAGAGAAACATAAATTCTATTGGTAATACCGACAGATTAGTTGTTTCTCTCGGTAAATGAATAAGCTTAGGCAAAAAAAATTTTTCCTATAGCTTGTACGGTTACCTACAGAAAGATATTTTTATCAATAATACCGACCAAAAGAGAAATCTATAGGTAAATGAGTGTTCAACTTTTAATCTTTTTTTTACCGATAGAAATAAATACCGAGAAAAACATAAATTTTGTCGGTAATACCTATATATTAGATGTTTCTCTCAGTAAATAGATATGCTTAGGTGAAATTTTTTTTGCCTAACTCTTGTTTGGTTACCGACAGAAAGACATTTCTATCCGTAATATCGACCAAAAGAAAAATCTCTCGGTAAATGAAAGGTTAACTTTTAATCTATTTTTTTTACGATAGAAACAAATGCCGAGAGAAATATAAGTTATGTCGGTAAATACATAAGCTTAGGAGAGAAATTTACCCTCTATCGCTTATCTGTTTACCTATAGAAGGAATTTTTATAGGTAATACCGACCGAAGGAGAAATCTGTTAATATATTACCGATAGAAAAGTATTTCGGTCGATGTTACCAAGAGATATATTCTTTTGTCGATAAACAGATAAATACTGAAAATTAAATTGACATTTATAAATTACCGACAAATAAATTTTCGTCGGTATTACTTACAAAATCTTCTTTTGGCTGCTAAATTACCAATAGAAAGACATTCTTTCGGTATTACAAGATATAGTTTTCTGTCTGTAAATAAATAAATCTTAAAAATTAAATTTGTCTTTATCAATTACTGACATATTATTTTTGTCGGTATAAATAAATCTTGAAAATTAAATTTGTCTTTATCAATTACCGACATATTATTTTCGTCGGTATTACCAACAGTAAAAATTTTTAGTCTCCAAATTACCGACATAAAAGGTTTCTGTCGGCATTACCGAGAGATTCATTTTTTTGTCGATAAACAGATAAATACTGAAAATTAAGTTAGCTTTTATAAATTACCGACAGATAAAATATCCGTCAATATTACCAACAGAATTGTCTTTCGGTTGCTAAATTACCAACAAAAATGTCTTTCTTTCGGTAAATACATAATTTTAAAAATTAAATTCGCATTTATCAATTACCGGCCGATATTATTTCTGTCAGTATTTTCGATCAAACAATATTTCAGTTGCTAAATTACAGACAAAAAAAAATTTTATGTCGGTATTATCGAGAGAATATTTTTTTTTTGTTGGTAAATTTGCCGATATATTTTTTTAATTGAAAATTTTTATCGCTAAATATTTTCTCCAATAATTCGCCTTAAATATTACTGATGCTTTTATTTTTTGTTGAAAATTTTTTACGAAAAATGTTCCCTCTATTAATAGCGTTGTTGTTATCGACAAAAAATATGTCAATAAATTTTTTTATCGAGAATTTTTTGTTAATTTGTCCATGTGTTTTTTGTAATTAATTTTTTT
Organism: Garcia nutans; assembly: GCA_947685225.1. Lineage (NCBI taxonomy): Eukaryota > Viridiplantae > Streptophyta > Magnoliopsida > Malpighiales > Euphorbiaceae > Garcia > Garcia nutans. Next base: position 11,373,099 of record CANTUV010000061.1, on the reverse strand, counting down.
ATATTTTTTATTATTATTATCGATAAATTTTTTTGTATCAGTATTTTTTTTTTTGAAATGCAGTAATTTTTTTTGATAATTCGTAACATTGTTCGCAGCGGAAGAAACTAATAATTTTTTTCTTAGATGTGTAGTGCTTTATTTGTGTCATAAAAAGTCTTGGACTTGTAGTGGTTTGTTTCCTATTTAATTTTTTTATTTTATAAAAATTATGATATATTTATATTTCAATTTCAAAGAGTTTTTTTTTGTGTGATCCTCTGTTAATTTTTTAATTTAAATATAAGTCTAGATTTTTTTTCTTAGATCTGTAGTGCTTTATTTGTGTAATAAAAAGTCTTGGATTTGTAGTGGTTTGTTTCCTAGTTAATTTTTTAATTTTATAAAAATTATGGTATATTTATAAAATTTCAATTTCAAAGTTTCTTTTTTTTTGTGTGTGTGATCCTCTGTTTCTTGTTGACTTAATATACAAAAACACAGTTTTGTCTATCTCTTGCGCATGTAACTCACGCGGAACATCTGTGAATGAGATTAAATGTGCAAAAGATATATTAATACCAAAATTAACTTTGATAGGTGTATAATGGAATGCACCGCAAATTACAGGGGACCAATCGGACATTTTGAACAAGTTGAGGGTTTCTTTTTTGTAAGCTTTTTTATACATAAAGAATTTTGAAATTATGTATATAATTTGCTATATTATAAAAAATAAATAATTAAGTTTAATAATTTGAACTTAATAAATATAAGGTGTAACTATAAATTAAAAAAATTATTAATTGAGAAATTAATTTTATACTTTAAATATTCTATTTATATTAGTTTTATTCAATACTTATTTTTACTATTTACTTTTATCAGTATTATTTTTTGTTTGAAATACTTATGCTTTGTTTGGTTGCTAATTTACATAAAAGAAATTAAATTTCTTTTCTTTTTTTCCTTAGAGGTGTAATGGAAAAGAAAAAAATAAAAAGGGGAAAAGAAATGAAATGAAGAGAAAAGAATTTTTGCTTCTTTTCTTTTGTCTAGTTATCAAATTAATATAGAAAAGAAAGGAAAATTTATAAAGTTGATTTTTACAATTATCTCATCATTAATTTAAATTGATAAAGGATAAATTAGTAATTTTATTATTTAATTCTCTTTTATCCTATGATTTTTAATTTTATTAATTTTATTATTGATGAAGGATAAATTGATGAAAAATGATTTTAATGAATTTGAGAGAAATGAGAGGAATTGATTTCTATTTTTTTCCCTCATTTCATTTTTCTTATTTTTATCCAAACAAAGGCTTAATGTGCTTGGTAATTTTAATTAAATAATATGGTAAATGAACTTTCTCTTCTATAATTTTAATAAATAAATAGCAATGTAAAATATTTTTTTATAATTTTTCCTCTTTTCTAATTATTTAGTTGAAAATTTATTTTAGTAATTTGAGGAGAATTATTTATCTAGAGAAATTAGATTTTTCCTTTTAATTAAACATCCAAACAATAGAAATTGATATAAATATTATTTCTTTTACTTTCTTTTCTCTCCAATTCCATAAAAAAAATAATAGGTTAAAGTCTTTTTTTTATTATTCCGGTGGTGGTTTAATTAATTAATTTATTACTTTATTTAGTTGAAGAAATTCATTAACTAGAAGAATAAAAAGTAATAACAATTCAAGTTTTTAAAGCAATTTAACACCAATTCCTCTTAAGAGCAGCTTTAGAAATAGCAGATACCATGCAATTTGCCATATGGTTACGCTGCCAATGAGCAAAAGACAAAGAATAGACAAGTTGTTGTTGGCGAGCCGTTTAATCTATAAAACAAGAGCTTTAATCTCCAAAGAGCAATTTACAGAAGTGTTGATAACCTGAATAAGCTAAAGATTATAAAAGTCAAAAATGCAATTTTTTTTATAATAAAATTTTGACGCCTTTTGAAGAGCAATAATCAGTGCTTGAGATTCATTTCTTAAAGGGAAATGAGATTCTATTAAGCACGCCATACCTTCTCTGAGCTTCTCATCTTGTGATCTTACAATTATAATTATTTTATCCAGCTGATCTTTGTGATTAAAAAGTAGCATCAATATTAATCTTCAACCATCCTTTAAAAGGAGGAAGCCATTTATAGGTGGCCCATTAATATTAATACATGTCTTTGTGACATTTAAAGTTCTGAAGAGTCACAAAATATATATATGTTTAAATAATAATAATACTTAGTGCATTCACGTTAATACACATCTATATATAGTCATTAATGTGATCTATGAAGAGTCGCTATATATATGTTATGGTCAAAGCATACAAAGTGAGAAAGAGATATTACTAGTTTTAAAAAGAAAAGAGTGAGAGATAGTAAAATTAAGAAAGTTTTAATTATATAATATTTAGAAGATTAAGAGAGCATTGATCTTATAAAAATATTTTTCTATTTTTAAAAGCTAGTGTTTTAATAAAAATTTTAGCTTAAAATTATAATTTGCTTACAAGTTTCATTTGTTAAATAGTTAATGGTAAAAATTCAGTCTCATATAAATATATATAGAGATTTTATACAATCAAAATTTTAATATTAAGTGCTAATTTTAGATATATTTAAATATGTTTCCAACACACAATATATATATATATATATATTTAAATGTAAATAGATTTATTTTAAATTGTTTCAAACTCCGCTACATGTTATAAACGCCGAACAATCCTTCAAAAATAAAACAAATTGATGAAAGGCAATGAATTTAACACTATAAGAAAAATTAGATAGAATATTAAGTGTTAGAGTATTTGTATAGAAAATTTTAAAATTAATATGAAAAAGAAAATAAAAACTTGAAATTTAGGTAGTTCCTCATATTATATTTTAGTTTCAAGAAAATAAAGGAAAAAATTACAAAAATAACTTGAAAAGTGAAAAATTATAAAAATACCAACGAAAATATTGTGTATATATGTTGAATATATATTGAATAAATATCGAGTACATGTCTTAAAAATGAAAAAAAAATAAAAAAAATATATTTTTATAAATTCAAAAATTATAAAATGATAAAAAAAATTATAAATGATATTTTAAAGGAAAAATTAATATTTTATGCAAATTCTTTAAAATAAAATCAATGTGGGCCTAAGTGTGTTGGTAGAATATTTGGGACTAGCCGATAACTAGCCCAGCGCCATATTTTTTAAACAATAGTTATTTTTGGCAGGTAATCCAAGTAACGAACATAACTAACTCCACCATACTTACCATTTTCCTTTTTTTTTTTTCCACAACAAACAAGTAATGGTGTTCTGTTCGCCTTCATTTGCAATTCCACCCACAACTCTCCACGTTCTTCCCTGCTCAGATCCTCCATACAAGCTTCTTCAAAACCACTCATCTCTAGTCCTTCTCTCACTTGCAATAATATTCAAACTTTCAAACAAATTCATTCCCAAATCATCAGAACTGGTCTCCACAAAACCCAGTTTGCACTGAGCAAACTTATCCAGTTTTGTGCTATTTCACCTTTTGGTGATCTCTCTTATGCTCTTTCGCTATTCGAAACTATTGAAAACCCCAATCAAGTAATTTGGAATAATATTATTAGGGGTCTCTCGCTCGGTGAATCCCCAGTTTTAGCCATTGAATACTATGTTCATATGATTTTATCTGGTGTGGATCCAAATCTCATACTTTCCCTTTGTTTTGAACTCTTGCGCAAAAACTACAGGTATCCTGGAAGGGGAACAGATCCATGCTCATATTTTGAAGCTTGGACTTGAAAATGATGCATTTGTACATACTTCATTGATCGCCATGTATGCTCAAAATAGTGAATTAGGCCATGCAAGATCGCTGTTTGATAAAAGTTCTATGAGAGATGTGGTCTCTTTCACGGTTTTGATCTCTGGGTATGCTTCAAAGGGTTTCCTAGATGAAGCTCGAGAGCTTTTTGATGAAATTCCTGTTAGAGATGTGGTGTCCTGGAATGCTATGATAGCAGGGTATACTCAAAATGGTCGATTTGAAGAGGCATTAGCACTCTTGTAAGAGATGCGTAGAGCAACTATAACACCAAATATGAGTACTATGCTTATTGTCCTTTCAGCTTGTGCTCGGTCAGGATCCATCAAGGTGGGCAATAGGATTCAGTCTTGGATCAATGAGCAGGGATTTGGATCAATGAGTTAGGACTTGGATCGAATCTTAGGCTTGTAAATGCTCTTGTTGATATGTATGCTAAGTGTGGAGACTTGGAAAAAGCTAGCAATTTGTTTGAGAGTATACAAAATAAGAATGTGATTTCATGGAACGTTATGATTGGCGGATATACACATATGAGCTGCTATAAGGAAGCCTCGGGGGTTTTTAGGCGAATGCTGCAATCAAATGTGGAGCCGAATGATGTGACCTTGATAAGCATCCTTCCAGCTTGTGCTAATTTGGGTGCTCTTGGAGTCGGAAAATGGATTCATGCTTACATAGACAAGAACAGGATGAATATGGCCAATGGTGCTCTTTGGACAAGCCTTATTGAAATGTATGCAAAATGTGGTAATATAGAGGCAGCAAAACAAAATTTTCATAGTATGAATCCTAAGAGTTTGGCTTTTCGGAATGCAATGATTTCTGGGTTTGCCATGCATGGGCATGCAGATACGGCCTTTAATCTTTTCTCAAGAATGACTAATGAAGGATTCATACTAGATGATATCACATTTGTTGGTGTATTACCAGCATGTAACCATGCTGGTTTGCTTGATCTTGGACGCCAGTATTTTATCTAAATGATCCATGACTACAAGGTTTCTCCAAAATTGCAGCACTATGGATGCTTGATAGATCTTCTAGGTTGAGCTGGATTGTTTGATGAAGCAGAGACTTTGATCAAGAATATGGAAATGAAACCAGATGGAGCCATCTTGGGCTCGCTGCTCGGAGCCTGTAGAGTTCATAGACGCATCGAATTGGCTGAATATCTTGCCAAGCATCTTTTTGAACTAGAGCCTGAAAATCCTGGGGCTTGTGTACTCTTATCGAACATCTATGCAGCAGCTGGGAGATGGGAGGATGCAGCGAAAATACGAATTAGGTTAAAATGACAAGGGAATGAAGAAAGTTCCTGGTTGTAGCTTTATTGAAGTGAATAACATAGTTCATGAGTTTCTTGTTATTGACAAGTTACATCCCCAAAGCAAAGAAATATACAGTATGCTCGATGAAATAGATACGCTTTTGGAGAAGGCAGGATTCGAACCGGATACATCTGAAGTACTATATGATATGGATGAAGAATGGAAAGAAGGGGTTTTGAGTCATCACAGTGAGAAATTGGCCATTGCTTTTGGTTTGATCAGTACAAAACCAGGGACAACAATAAGAATAGTCAAGAATCTTCGTGTATGTGGAAATTGTCATACTGCTGCTAAACTGATCTCCAAGATCTTCAATAGAGAAATTATTGCGAGGGATAGGAATCGTTTCCACCATTTCAAAGATGGTGTTTGTTCATGTAAAAACTATTGGTAATATGTTAATAATTTTTTCATTCTTTCTTTTAAGCTGACCAATAATTAAGGTACAAAATTTGTCTTAAAATGAAAAACCTTTCTTTATTTATACATTGATGATGGACTTATACAAGGATTTCTTAGACTAATCGATTAAAGAAAAAGGGCCTCAATTGAAGTCCATTAGTTTCAGTGAATTTAAGCCTCAATGTTAGACTTCTGGTTGAAAGAGTTCCTCCGGGCTGTAGCCAAGACAGTCTTGTCGGCAACTATGAAATATGCTGCTCCAGCAACTGCAATTTAATTTTCAATGGTAGGAACGAAAAATTAAATAACCTGATAGAAAATTAGCAACACTAATTATATACTGTTTTTGATGTAGTAATTAATAACCTGTAGAGATTATGAGAGCTTGAGCAGTGTGGTTGAGATTGGCTCTTGCCCAAGGCAGCATCCTTGCACTGGCCACCTACACATCAAACATAACTCATTATCCATTAATTTAAGTTATTTATTGAGGAATAAATTGTCTGGAAATGAGGAGGATGACTTACAGTGGGAATGGCAGTGGCAATGGTAGCAATTACAGCTGCTTTGGCTCCTGCAACTACTCCTTCTGTTCACCCATCAAAACATATTTTATTTACACCAAACCTTAATTTTTTTAGAAGCAAAAATGAATAAATAATTGGAGGATTAGATGGGGAAAAAAAATCTCAACTTTTATAGCACCATTAACATTTAATCAATTAACCACGCTAAGCTATAATTATTTTGCGCTAATTTTTTGTTATAAAGTTTCAATTTCATATGATTACTGGGAAGGAAAAGGCCTTTATAAATATATAGAGATCATGGTCCCTCCCTTCACCCATTTAATTTACAGTGTACAAACTCTGATACTATACTACTGGGACCCCATCATCTTCATCATATTAATATGAAAATTTAATTGTATGGTTTCTATTGTCATATATATTAAGCTAAATAAATTTTGAAGAAAACTGAAGAAGAGCAAGTTGATGAAAATGAGTCATACTCATACATGCTAAAATAGATCAAAACCATGCTAAAAAAGAAACCCTTGTAAAGCCTAAAACAGATAAAGAAAGAAAAAAGGATTTAATATACCATGAGAGCAGCGCTTTGCCATGGCCAACTTTTGGTCTAGTGAAGCCAAGCTAGCTTTTTCAAGAGGGGACTCAGCTACATTACTCTTTGCCATTAGTTTTGAACTTAACTAAATCAAGAAAACTGAATTAATGCCAACTAAAGTAAAGAAAGAGAGGCTGTTGATTTTTGAAGCTCTGCAGGGTAGACGGAAGTGAGATTTGGTTGGATATTTATAATGAGTTTAGAGCAGTTGGATTGGATAAATAATAATAAAAATAAAAAAGAGCCCCAGGTGTTGAAGGCAGAGTTAGATGGTTTCATCACTTAATCAAATTCTAACATCTCAGTCACTTGTTTCCTTTTTTTTTTTTTCCATTTTCTGGTATGAATATTAGACACAGTAGCTACAGTTATTTTGTCTCAAAAGTGAACAATAAGAAGTTGGGAGACATTTAATATTTGGTAGCACATAGATTAGATTATACGCACTTTCAGTAAAAAGCTACGGATTTCCCTTTTTCAAAAAGTTACTCTGAAAATTCAGGCAGAGTTGATATAAGTTATTTGACAATAATGTAATCATAATTTATACAATTTATCAATCATCATTATTATTATTATTATTATTAAACATGTCATGGGGAATTAAATCCTGAATAAGTCATATATATTTTTACTATTATATGATATTTTGGTGCGCGTAAAAACTCATTATTGGTAATTTATTTTTAGTAACGAGGAATTTTTATTTATCTGAACATCTATCTCACTCTTTTAAAGTTGATATTAATAGTGAAGTCGAATAAATTTTAAAGATTCTAGTCCAACAATTCACAGCCAATTATGAATTTATTATTGTTATTTATATAATCATAAACTTATTATGGTCATCACCATTTCATTTGCACACCACACTAAAAATAGAATTAGAAAGAGCATTACACGCTCATTTTATGATATTTTTTGAATTAATAGCAGTTAAATTAAATCCTAATAGCACAAAAATTGGTTTAATACAATAGGACAGTAGCATGAAGATATGCAAACTTCATCCACAGTGAGGTGCCGACACACTGACACGGAAAATCTAAAATAAAATTTGGGGTACAAAAATTCGTTTATTGAAACTCTAAAAGTTTTAGTGGATGGCACTGGTTTTAACACAAAGGCTCCTCAAAAACCATGGGTGGTTGGTGCACAAGCAATAATTAATTTCATAAGATTAGCACACGTGTCTCTTATCAAGGGCTTAAAATTTATGGAAGCTCAGCTTTCCCATACATCCACCGTGGGTTTTTTATTTTCTGGTTTCATGGTTTGGCGTTGTTGGTGCATGTGCTCAGCTCAGGTCAGCGGCCATGCCTTGTTTCTGTTCTTTCTCCTTTTCTTTCCCAATTTTGGTCATTTCCATTTTTTAAACTTTAAGCTCTTCCTTTGACACGTGTAATGAAACATACTCAAATATAATCTAATTTTAAAAATATTATTTTCTAAAAAATACTTTAATTTTTTAATTCATATAAAAATATGGATTAAGTCTATAGTAATTTTTTTAAAAATAAAAGAAAAAAGAAAAATCATGAAAATAGGATGATACGGAGATTCAGATATGGGTCAAACTAATTATAAATTGTAATTTAAATTATAATATTTAAAAAAAATAAATTATTTTTTTTTCAAATCACAGTTTATGATTAGCCTAACCTATTAGCGGAGACATATATTATATTCATCTTAGAAATTTTCTTGTTTTAATATCCATATGAGTTATAATAAGCAATGAATCTTAATCTAATACATGTAGACACAAAACTAAGTTAACTCATCATTTTTTTTTTTAAAATCCAATTTCAAAAAACATGTGAACGGCAAAAAAAGATCATCGTATTATTAGACACTAATCACTTTAAAGGTCTATGTTTGCCGTTGATAAATATATTTCATTAGAAACATTAACTAAAGATTATTCAAATGTATTTTTAAAAGAAATTTCATGTATTTAATTATAAAAACTTTAAAATCAATTCTTAACAACCTCTAAAATGATTTCTTTTTTTTTTTTGAAAGTAGCTTTTAAATCTTGTTTGTTTTTATTGGCTCATCCAACTCATGAAAATAATGAGTTTAGTGAGTTGTAATATTTGAATAGATAAAATAAGAAAAAAAAATTTTAAAAAATTTATCACATTTTTTGTTGTTGTTGTAACTATAATTTGAATAGTAAAAGTTAGGCGCAAATTAGGATGTTAACACATATTTAAAGTCTTATAAATAGTCTTATTTCATTCACTTCAAGATATACAAAAGATAAGAAATAAGAGAGGAAAAAATATTTAAGTAGTTTGTGAGATAAATATTAGAGAATTATTCTCTAGTTTCTTGGTGTGATTATCCAATGAGTGAAAATTTTGCTAGAGAGGTATTTAAATATTTTTTCCAATATTGGTGATCTCAAGTAGTCAAATGTGGATTACATGAGAAGTTAGTGTACTTGATTTCTTTGAATTAATGGATTTTATTTCGAAGCTTATCCCGTAGTTTTTTCTTTATATTGGAGGATTTTTCACGTTAAATTTTATGTCTCTTATTCTTGTGGTTATTCTTTGCTTCTTACTATTATGTATTTATTTATACAATTAATTATTGACCAAAAATCTCAACAAATGGTATCAGAACTTGGTTCTTTAAGTGTAGAATTAATTGTATAAATTAGAATGGAGAAATTCATAAGCACCATGACTAAATGTTCGCTTCAAATTATTTAATTTGAAAGTAAAAAATGGAGGACGTTCTCTATTGTAAGGACTTGTATGTTCCTATAAAATTAGAATCTAATAAGCCAAGTGAAAAATCAGATGATGATTGGGAGAAGATGCACAGAAAAATTATCGATACTATTCAATAGCGGGTAGATAATAATATCTACCATCATATAAGCAAAGAAGTTGATGCATAGAAATTATGAAAAAATTTAAAAACAATGTATGAGAGAAAAAGTGCTCAGAATAAAGCTTTTTCCATTAGAAAGCTTGTGAATTTGAAGTTAAGAGATGGACGATCAATTGCAAAACTTGAGTGAGTTTCAAGAATTAATAAATCAGTTGAGCATCATGAAGATAGCCCTAGCTGATGAATTGCAGGCATTATTACTCTTGAGTTCCTTGCCAGATAGTTGGGAGACATTGGTGGTATCTCTCAGTAACTCAGCCTCAAGCGGTATTTTGTCTTTATTATCGGTAAATGACAGTCTTTACAATGAGGAGACTAGAAGAAATGATATGGGCATTGATACTTTACAAGCTCTTATTACAAACCACAGAGAGTAGAGGTAGAAGTAAAAGCAGAGGTCCTAAAGAGTGTTATAAATCCAGAGGTAAGTCACAATTGAAAGTGAAATTCAGCTGTTATCACTGCGCAAGGAGGGGCATATGAAAAAAAGTTCAAAGTTTGAAAAAGAGAACAAAATAATGAGAAAAATCAAAAGAAGACGGATGATCAAAATACCACTGCAATCGTTGCTGATGATAATGAAGAGATGGTTGCACTATCCATTATTAAGGAGCATGGCAAAATTACTAATACTGATATGGAGTGAGTTGTTGATTCAATAATATTATACCATGCTACGCCAATGAGAGATGTCTTTACTATGTACAAAGCAGGTAATTTTGGCAGAGTAAAGATGGATAATACCAGCTACGCAGATATAATGGGTATTGGTGATGTCTGTGTTCAGATAAATATTGGTTACATGTTGACTCTGAAGAATGTGCGACATGTACCAAATTTACTCTTGAATTTAATTTCTACTCATGTCCTAGATCTAGATGGTTATTACAACATCTTTAGTGACAAAAAGTAAAAACTCATCAAAGGCTCAATTGTGGTTACTAAAGGTAAATTGTGTTATACACTCTACAAGACTCAAGTGAAGACAGTCAAAGGTGTGTTGAATGCAGTTAAAGATGATGTTTCACCAGACTTGTAGCACAAAAGGCTAGCTCATATAAGGGAGAAAGGGTTGCAAATTTTGGTAAAGAAGTATCTTATTCTCTTTGGCAAAGGTACGAGTCTAAACCCTTGTGATGATTGTTTGCATGACAAACAACATAAAGTCTCCTTTAGTAGTTCATCTGAAAGAAAAAATAATATACTTGAATTAGTTTACTCTGATGTATGTGGTCCTATTGATGTGAAAACTTTAGGAGGTAGTAGATATTTTGTTACTTTTATTAATGATGTTTCACGAAAGGTTTGAGTGTTTGTTTTAAAATCAAAAGACCAGGTTCTTCAATGCTTTGAGCATTTCCATACAATGGTGGAAAGCGAGAAGGGAACATCCTTGAAGTGTCTTCACAGTAACAAATGGAGGTGAATAAACTTTAAAGAAATTTACAAATTACTGCTTAGAGTATGAAATCATATATGAAAAGACAGTTCTTGGTACTCCACAACATAATGGTGTAGTTGAAAAGACAAATAGAATTATCTTGGAGAAAGTAAGATCCATGTTGAAAATGAATAACTCCCTAAGTCATTTTAGGGTGAAGCACTCTACACTGCTTGCTACTTGATGAATCACTCTCCATCAGCTCCTTTAAATTTTGATGTACCTGAGAGAGTATAGTCTGAAAAAGATGTTGTTTACTCTCACTTGAAGGTATTTGGATGTAAGGTTTTTGTCCATGTACCTAAGGAGCAGAGACAAAAACTTGATGATAGAATTGTTCCATGCATTTTTTTTGGGTTATGGAGATGCAACATTTGGATATAAGTTATGGGATCCAGTGAAGAAGAAAGTCATCAGGTCCAGAGATGTAATCTTTCATGAACACAAGACCTTGTTGGACTCTGAGCCATCAGAGAAAATTACAAGTAGTGATGATATTCCTCTTCCTGTATTAATTTCTCCTTCAATAAAAAAATGTCACAGATGAAGGAGAGTTGCATGAAGAACATGGGATTGATGACATGTCAGTACCAATTGATATTAATCATGATATCGAACAGGGGGAGCAATCCCTTTCTCCTCAGACTGTAGAAGAATCTCATATCAAAAGGTCAATTAAAGCACATCATCCATCTATCAGATATTCCAGTTCCAAGTATATAACAGTTACTGAAGAGGGGGAGCCAAAAAGCTTTCAAAAAGTTCAGAATCATAAAAAGAAGACTCAGTGGATGAAAGCAATACATGAGGAGATGAGTTCTTTAAAAAAGAACAATACTTATGAGCTTGTTGAACTTTCAGAATGTAGAAAAATCTTGAATAACAAATGGGTGTACAAGCTTAAGATGAATAGAGAGTAGCTAGTAAAATACAAAGATTCACACTAATAAAAATTCAGCTAACATATTTACACTGGATTCGTGAAGTGGTGAATAATCAAGAGATATTTTTGAAAAAGATTCACACTAATAAAAATTCAGCTGACATATTTACTAAAGTGGTGACTTGTGACAAGCATCAGTTCTGCACCAAGATGGTGGGACTAAATAGTAATTAAGAAATGGATGTGTGAACATCTCCCCATGGGTTGGAGGGAGAGATTGTTGGCTCATCCAACCCATGAAAATAATGAATTTGATGAGTTGCAATATTTAGCTAGATGAAATAAGAAAAAAAAGGAAGAAAAATATTTATCATATTTTTTTATTGTTGTGGTCATAATTTGAATAGTAAAAGTTACGTACAAATTAGAATGTTTACACATATTTGAAGGCCTATAAATAACCTTCTTCCATTCACTTCAAAATATATAAGAGAGAAAAAAAAAGATTTCAAGTAGTTTGTGAGATAAATATTAGAGAATTATTCTCTAGTTTCTTGGTGTGATCATCCAAAGAGTGAAAATTTTACTAGAGATGTATTTAGATATTTTCTCCAATATTAGTGATCTCAAGTAGTCTGAGTGTAGATTACTTGAGAAGTTGTTGTACTTGATTTCTTTGAATTAATGAATTTTATTTCGAAACTTATTCCGTGATTTTTTTCTTTATATTGGAGGATTTTTCACGTTAAATTTGGTGTCTCTTATTCTTGTGGTTATTCTTTGCTTCTTACTATTATACATTGATTTACACAATTAATTATTGACCAAAAATCCCAATAATTTTGACTTTCATCCTTAGTATATGGGTTTTCACGATAATCTCATGATTTAAAAACTAAAAATTTTTCAAATTATCAATTTAATGATTTTTATAATTTTACAATTTTATCTTTTAAGAATATCCAAAATAAATTTTTTAAATATTAAATATATATACTAATAAATAATTTTCATCTTTATAATATATTAAATTCTTAAAAATATCATTAAATTAAATAAAAATATTTTACTTAATCATACTATTTTGTAGCGTCTTTTCAAACATAATAAATATTGTTTCTAATCTTATACTATATAATACTATAATATACCATATATTATTATATCATGTTGTTTGTCATTCAAATAAAATCTAATTAAAGGGCACTTATCATTAATGGATCAATTGTTAACTTATATGAATAAAATTAGTTTAGGTACATTTAACCAAGTCCAAAAAAATATAATTAAACATATTTTTATTGTAGCGATTTTAATCGCTAACAAGTTGTGTGTGTGTGTGTTTTACCTCTATAGCTTCAAGTATGCATATGGAGTGGTGGCTACATATTTCATGTTCTTTTTGGAAGTTTATACAAAAAGAAGACAAAATAGAAAACGGAGGACGATTACAAATATTTTTTTATTTAACTGACGTTTGATAACTAAAACTAAGAAAATTACAACTTTTAATTTCTTATCCCCTTAAAATTAGAGGAATAAAAGATATTTTTTAATAATAATAATAATAAGTTTTAATTAAATAATTTTATCCTTACTGATAAATTTAAATAAATAAAAAATACAATCATAAAATATATTTTTAAGTTTTTCTTTCTTTTTGGTTTTTTCTTTTTACCAATTAAACACGAAATATTTAAAAAAATTTCTGTCATTTTAAAAACTTTGGAACATTTAAAATTAATTAATCTCTCTTAATTTATTTTTTAGTTTAAATATTATTTTGTCTCTTTAAATTATTCTTTTTACATAACTACCTTAAAAAAATGTTTAATTTCAAAAATATTATATTTTTAAAAAAATTCTTAAAAATACTTCAAAATCTTTTTTATTTACAAAAACACCTACTCTCTCTCTTCAAATAATATATTCATAAAAAGATTTAATTACCAAAAAATGTTTAAACTTTACCCAATTTTTTACTTTTTATTACAAATTTTTTTTTATAAATTAGTTTATAAACTTTTTTTTTTTCATTTCAAATCTATCTTTTAACTGGTTGGACTTAGTTTTATCTGAAATTTTGTTGATATGTCAATCTTTTTTATTTTTTATTCTGAAAAATGAATGAATGAGCGTTATAAAAAAAAATGCATGTTTATTTATTCTTTAAAAAAATTAAGAAAACCACAAAATAAATGGAGACTACTTTTTTTTTTATATAAAAAATATAGAAAAGGGAAAAATATGTCTAGTCAATTTGTTTCAATTTATCTAAACATTTTTTCTTCCTTTTTTGTCAATTTGACCAACAGATTACACTGTCTTAAAATTTAGCTAATCAAATTAGACATATTTTTTGAATATTACATTAGAGGATGGTAAATCAATCATAAAATTATTATTTGAAAGAGATGCACTTGCTTTTAATCTATGTCTCGGCGTATACCAAATTAGATATATTATTAATACATAAAAGAAGATTTTGTAATATTTAGATCCCAATCTAACTAATCAGAATATATATTAAAAACTAAATTCACAATACTAAAATTTATACTTAATATCATCCATGTTTTTGAGGAGCAATATGATAAAATTAATTTCACATTAAATAATTTTATTAAAAATCTTATGACTTTGAATTTTAATATAAATTTAATTAAACAAATTTCAGCTATTTAAAATTATTGATTAAATTATTGTAAAAAAGTATTCTATAGTCAATAAAATTTATTTTTTATGCTATGTGATCATTCCTTTATAGTTACTTACAACATAAATATTCAACTTAAAATTCATTCTTACCTCAGCTATATATCCAATATTTATTGACAATTTTTGAAGCCTATATACCATATCCTTAAGACAAAGATGTAGATAATGTATATTACGATAACATATTAGTTAGTTAGTTAGTGATGTTGTCAGTTCAACTACAGCACGTGTAATTTGTTATGCAGTTAGTTGTTAATTGTAATGTGCTGAATTAGTGTTAGTAGTGTTAGCTTCTTCTATAATCTTTGACTTCTATTTTGTATATAATCCTTATTTCATCAGTTGAGTAAGATAAGATCATTTTTCATCGTTCTACCATACCTGTTAAGCTCTGTTTTTCTTCATGGTATCAGAGCAGTAACTGATCCAATAACTACTTGATCTTCACCGATTTCTTCTTCGATTTTTTGCCTCATATTATCATTTGCTTTGAGTTTCATACTGCTATCAAGTTTTTTTTTTTTTTTTTGTTAACAATGAGTTTTTGAGATCAATTAACCATAGCAGAAGAGCGTAATTCTAGAGCTCAAAATGTCACTATCGTTCAGAATAGCGATAATCCAAGTACTGCACTTGTTTCGAATCTCTTTAATGGAAGCAATTATAGGACTTGGAGTAAGTCAATGAGAATCGCATTGGCAGCGAAGCAAAAGCTAGGGTATATTGATGGGAGAGTTAAGGAACCTTCACAAGATTTAGCAGAATATGATAATTGGTACGGTAGCAATGCCATGGTGGTATAAGAGCAGTTATCCGATATTTATTCCAATTTGATTGTTTTTCATTGATTGTCCAATATTTATTCCGGTCCAATTAATTCATTAGTTGTCTGATGTTTATTTCTGCCTAATTATATAATTGATTGTGAATTCTTTCACCAATTATCTAAGTGATCCGGTCATTCAGGTGAAGTATTAAAATTATATATTTCAAGTGTTAACTATCCTAGTTGCCACTTGACAAGGAGTATTAAAAATATTATCTCATATTGAAAAAATAATAAAAATATCAATAACTTAAATATGGTGAAGGATGATAGCTCGTATGTTTAGTGCTGAGCATTTTGGGTAAGCTTATTCTTTTTCATTTTTTACGTATCTAAAATATTCCTCATTCCAAATCTTAATAAAAGATAACAATGTTAACTAATATATATTAAAAGATTCAGGTTATTAAGTTAGTCAATTAATTATAATTATTGTTATATACGCCCACTCACACCCAGTTTCAAGTTTAAATGGCAGATTAAAAAGATATAAAGAAGCAATAAATCAACATTTTTTAATGTTAAAAGAAAAAAAGGGAAAAAAGAAAATTTATATTAATCAGCTAATGTATAAATCTCCATCCTCCATTTTCTTTTCTTTTCTTCTTGTCTAATCTCTTTTGTTCACAAAAATTATATTAAGAAGAAAATTAAAGAGGAAAAAATCTAAGTCAGAGATTTATGCAAGAAACAATGTTTAAATATATATATATATATATATAAGAAAAAAAAAAAGTAATGCCGTTATTTTTTTATAATGCCCATTCATTTTGTGATTTTCTTAATAATTTTAAAGGATAAATGAATGAATGTTATTTTTTTATAACATTCGTTCATTTATTTTCAAAATAAAAAAAAAATTGACAAGTCAGCAAGATCCTCTATAAAAGCAAGTCTAGCCAGTCAAAGGATATATGAAAAAAATAAATTTATGAACTAATTTATTAAAAAAATTTGTGATAAAAGTGAAAAACCGAGTAATAAGTATTTTTTTTATAGTTAAGCCTTATAAAAATATCTTCTCTCTCACTTTAAATAATTTTTACTTTAATTTTTACTTTTTTTTTCAAACTTTGCTATTAAATAAGTATATTGCAACATAAATAATAAATTTTAGTGTTTTAAATTAGCTTTTCAACATATAAAATGCATTAATTTATTATAAAAAAAATTTAATTTTGATTTCAAATAAGAAATAACACTTAAAAAATTTATATAAAAGTAAACATATAAAACTATGAAAATATTTTAATAAAAATCAATATGTTTATTTTTAAATAAATTTTATATATTATAGACATAAAAATAAATTTAAAAAATTAAATTTGTCTTATATATATTGTGTGTATAACTATGTTTGTTGTATATATTATATATATTGTATATATGTTTGTACATGTCTATATATATATTATATGTATGTTGTCTGTATAAAGTTAAAAAAATTAAGTTTCTCGTAAATATGTTATATGTATATCTAAATTTATTATGTGTATATTCTATGTATATTATAAAATTACAATCAATAAAATATAAATTTTTTTACATGTTATTTAATTATATTATATATATTTATATTTATTGTGTATATATTTTATATATTTATATATTTTGTGTGTATCTTGTGAATTAGAAAAATAGAATTATTCATTATAAAAAACAGCAAAAAAGAAAATAACATAGCATAGCATAAAAAAGCATAAAAAATAGGGCTAACAAAATCCGTAAATAAAAAAAATCAATGGCCATAAACATGAAAGAAAAAAAAATCAATCGTATAATTAAAAAATAAAAAAAGAACACAGTGCAACATGTAATTTTCTCCTTTAAATTTCACAATATACCTCTTTTTGATTTTCAATTTTTGAATTTTATTACACTTGATTTTTTGTATTTATTTTTATACCTTTTTTCAGATCTACTTTTCATATATATATGTGTGTGTGTGTATTTTAAATATACATCTTTTTCTTTTCTTTTCTTTTTCTCCATCTGCGTTTTTCTTTAGTTCATCCATTTCTTTTCTTCTTTTTTTCTCTTGTATCCCTCTCTTTCATCTTTCTCTTCCTTTCTTTTATTTTATTTTCTATTTACAGAAAATTAATTTGATCTTGGATATCATTTAGTACTCATAAACATATCTGTATTTTATTTATTTTTGCTATTCTTCAATTGTAAGATTAAATGTTTTATTGTTATTTAATGATAATGCATTTTACATGTTTAATAAAATATTTCAAAGAAAATTTTTTCTTTTGTGAATTTTTCATTTTCTTTTCAATTTGTATTTTTTGATTGTTGTTATCTCTTTTTTTAGTTATATTTATTTTATTTTAATATTTATTTCAGTTATTTTTTTTTTATTATTTTTATGTATGTATTTAATTTTTTTTATCATATACAAATCATACAAAGATATATTTTTAACATATACTTAATATATACATAACATACACAATATAAATACAACTCATGCATAATATCTATAATATCTATATAATATATATATATATATAATATGTGTGTATGTAATGCAAAAATTTTTTATATCGTATTTTAACCTATAAATTATATAATATTTTTAATGGGATACATATATTATATATTTATATTGATATATTGAATTATAATTAGTAAGTAGTATATTTTTTTTTTTTGTAGATATTGTATAGTTTTTTTTTTCTTTCTATTAAGTATGGCATATTTTAGTTTTGAAATATGATGACTATATTACCTATTTAAGGTGATATATGTTGAATTTTAAAAACGATAGGCCTCACATCCAAAAAAAATCCATTAAAATATATCTTTTCTCAGTTTAATATTATCTTTTAATTTGATCCAGTTGGTGTAACACCTATTATTTTTGCATTAAATCAATCCAAGTTAAGCTTGGGAAATTCCTAACCCTACATGGCTTTCCTATATGGCAGGTTTGGACACTATCTGCACTCATAATCAAAACTCACCGTTTTGAAATTTTTTTTTTCAGCTTGAATAAAAATTGCGTTTTATTCAAGATGTGAGTTCATTTTGCCAAAGACGTTGATAATTGAGGAAATTCTGTTAACTTTAGTGGACTGTCCCACGCTCAATCACTTCCTAATTTCTAGAAATCCCTTGATTCATACAAATTATCTGCAGATCAAAAACTAAACAGCATGGATTCAGATCTGACCACTCTGATCCCACACTGATTTGAGTTAAATCGGAAAGCAAGGTTCATTGAGAGAAGCCCAAAGGAGCTTTGCCTCTTTTGATCTTCGGGGATCGAGGATATAAAACCCAAAGCAACATTTTTTTTTAATGGAAAATATAAACCAGCTAAACCGCTTTTTCTTTCCTTTTTCTAAGCAGAGAATATAAACAATAAGTTCAAGAAGTGATTCAGAACTTGATAATCAATATACCAAACAATGGAAAATAATAGTCAGGAATTTCATCGAACACCTAATATGCATTAAAGAAATTGACACAAAGAAACCTTCAGCGTCCAAGTAGAATATGAGAAACAGTAAATACAAAAGAAAGTAATAGAAATCAATAGTTCACAGTGGTACTCTTCTCAATATCTTCTCTCTTGCTCGCTAGCTCGCTTACAAGTCATGACTCGTCTGTTGAAACACGTTAGAGAAGAGTTTGGATTACTTGCTTGGTGGTGTTATATTATTTTATCTTTTCTTTTCTTTGTTACTTCATCCAAAAATCAATTCTTGATCATATGGGTATCTATGTTGCCTTGATTCTGGTTTTGGTTTTTCTTCATCGTTATTAGCTGCAGCTTTTTTATTTTTCATCAATAGATGGTCACCAAATTGATGCCGTGAGAAAAAAAAAAGTGCAGAACGGTGAGTTTTGGGTGGCTTTACTGATAATAAAACAAACCTGCCACATCAACTTTTCATATAGGTTCGGAATTTTTTTTTAACTGAATATAGGTTCGGAAGTATACCAATGATTTGATGAAATATATATATATATATATATTAGACTGACCGGATCATATGAAAAGATAAAATTAGACCGAGAAAAGTCTTATTTTAGTAATTTTTTTTTGGGTATTGGGCCTAAAGGATAAGAAATGTATTTGCCTTTTAATATTTTTGTAGATATTTATTTTTTTAATTTTAGATTATATTATACTTTTTAAATTATATAATATTTTTAATATGATATATATATATTGTATATTTATATTAATATATAATTAATTAGAAGTATAATTTTTTATTATTATTTTATAGATATTATACAGATTTTTTTATATATAATTTATATTTTAACTGTTAAATTATATATAAATATATTAATTTTAAATAGTAAAATTATGAATTTAAATTATAAGAGAAATAATTAGATAGTAGAATATTTATTTTAATTATCTTAATTAATATTTACATAATATTTACATAATATATAAGAAGTACAAAATTAATGATATTTTTAAAAATTTAATGTGTTTTTTTATAAAAGTGAAACAAATAAATTCATTACGCTATTTTTGAAAGAAAAAAAATTATTTTTAAGTGTAATTATATAAAATTCCCTTATTTTTCATGTTAATGATTTTGAACTTGTTTGTCTTTCAGCTATAATATAATTATTAACTTTTGTTACTAGTTAAATTTATAATAAAGCACTAAATAAAATCATGAATAATATTATTATCACTCATAAAAATGTACGAATTCATGGTTAACTAATTTGTAACGAATTTGATTGGAGCTAAAGTCAGAAAGAGACTAGAATATGAATTTCTTTTTCATGGAGATGAGATAAATATTAGTATATTAAAAATGTATTTTATTATATAATTATATAATATGTATACTATAATACCAAATATATATATATAAAGTTTATTTTTAATTAAACAAAGTAAAAAAATAATAAAAAACAATAAGTTGCGTATCTAAAGAAAAAGACCTGCTATATAACAATTCGGATATTTCATAACATGAATGTAATCTAAAACAAATAAAATAGAAAAACAAAAATAAATAATTGTACAAATATCAATTCTTAAAATTAAAACCATGTACAAAATAAAGAGATCATGGCAAATAGAATTAATTAATGGCTTGACTTTATCTCTTGTCACATATTGTATTGCATATATAAGTAGATATTGACAAGTACAAAAGAGTTTGTTACAATAGATAGATAAGAATATGTACGAGTAATATTATCTAATACAACTTCTTAACAAAAGATAATACATATCTCCTATTACCCCCCTTCAATCTGAGCATGGGACACAAAAATTGGAATGTAATGAAGAAAAAGATGTTGCTGAGAGCCCCTTTGTAAAGATGTCTGCTACATGATCAACACTTGAAACAAATCGAATGGTAACTTCAGCCTACAATACTCTTTTACGAACAAAGTATAAATCAATTTCGAGATGTTTTGTTCTAGCATGGTTAACGAAATTTCGGCAATTGTAGATGCAAGGGCACAATATTCAGATTCAGCACTACTACGAGAAATTAAATTATGTGCCAAAAATACACAATATCTCATGGTAGACCTCCGAGTATCCGAACAACCGACCCAATATGCATCACTAAATGCAACCAAAGAATCAATAGGACCTTTATACAAAGTTAATCTATATTAAATAGTACCTTTTAAGTAGCGCAAAATACGCTTAACAACACTCCAATGGGACTCCTTTGGATCATGCATGCATTGACAAACTTGGTTCACAGTACAAGAAATTTCAGGTCTTATGAATGTCAAGTATTGTAAGGCACCAACTGTACTACGATATAGAGAAGGATCGACAACGGTAGGAGAAGAAACAACATTCCTTTTCTTTTGGATTGGAGTGGCAATGGGTTTGGCATCCATCATTTTTGTTCCCTGAAGAAGGTCCTTGCAATATTGAGATTGTGAAAGAAAGAGACCATCGACTGTATGAGACACTTGAATTCCAAGAAAATAATGAAGCTCACCAAGATCTGTCATAGAAAATTCCTGCTTCAAGGAGTCAATAAGATGCCGAAGCAAGGTCTGACTTGAAGCCTTTAATACTATATCATCAACATAAAATAGAAGAATAACACTACCACCGTTACCATTAAAAACAAACATAAAAGAGTCAGACTTACACCCTTTGAATCCAATCTTGTAGAGATATGAGGTGAATCTCTGAAACCAAGCACGAGGGGCCTGTTGTCCATAAATGGTGAGATTTAGCCTACAAACATGATTAGATTGAAGAGAGTCAACAAAGCCAGAAGGTTGTACCATATAAACATCCTCTTCTAAGAAACCATGGAGAAAAGCATTTTTAACATCAAGTTGATGGATTGGCCAGGCCTTTGATAATGTGATAGACAGTACAATGTGAATAGTAGTTGGCTTCACCACTGGACTAAAGGTCTCATCAAAGTCAATACCGGTTTGTTGATTGTACCCTTTTGCAATTAGTCTAGCCTTCTAACGCTCCACAATGCCATCAGATTTGAGTTTAACCTTGTAAGTCCACTTACAATTGATCAAATTAACTTTAGAAGAAGGTAAGGGAACCAAGTCCCAAGTATGTTTCCTTATCAGTGCCTCATATTCGGCTGTCATGGCATCTCTCTAACACTTATGTTTAACAGTGGACCGAAAGGTAGATGGTTCAGATATATGGTCGGGCACATCAACAATAGTATTTAAGTTAAAGATTTGTTTGGGTTTTGTGTTACCTGTTTTGGTACGAGTTAACATTGGGTGGTGGTTAATGGAGGAGTGTGATTCAGGTTGAGGAGAGGATGCAGCCGGAGTTGGGTTTGAGGGAATAAATTGAGTTGGTGGAGGAGATGTGGTTTTTGTTATTGGAGCTCAGGTTGAGATAGAGTTAGAAGTGGAATGTGACATGTCGTGAGAGAATTGAGGTACATATGGGCTTTTATTATTTGGAGTCATAGTGGGATGTGAGGAGGAGGTGGAGTGGGAAGCGACATCAGCTAAGGAAGGATAGATGTGGGATAATGTAGGAGAGACAATTGGGTTTGTTGAAAAAGAGTTAGAATTTTAGTAGGCAAAGTCAAGATGAAGTATTATGTAAGTAGGGTCTTTGAAGGATAAGGTAGTTGAGTGGCATGGCAGATGATGGGGTGCTGCAATTGTGATATTTTTAAAAGGAATCTATTTTCAAAGAAGGTGATGTGGCGAGATACATAGACTTTATTAGAGGATAAGTCTAAACATCTATAACCCTTTTGTGAATTAGAATATCCAATAAAGAGACATGCTCTAGCCCTTGGATCAAGTTTAGATGGTGAAGGATTAGTAATGTAAGGATAACATAGGCACCCAAAATTCTAAGAAAATTGAGATCGGGTTTTGTAGAGAATAGAAATTCAAAGGGAGTCTTGAATGAAATGGTAGAGTGAGGTGTGTGGTTTATGATATATATGGCTGCATAAAGAGTTTCAACCCAAAAGTTTTGAGGGAGATGAGCATGAAACATCATGGTGCAAATAGCATTAAGGATGGCTCGGTGCATTCTTTCTGCATGGCCATTTTTTTGAGGAGTTTGCAGGCAAGAAAAACTTGAAATAATTTCATTGGCTTTGAAAAAGTCATTAAACTTGGAGTTTAAAAAATTCACCGTCACTATCACATTGTAATTGTTTAATTTTAAATGGAAGTTGCTCTTCAACCATTGATTTGAATTCAACAAACTTAGAAAAAACATCAAATTTGTTTTTAAGCAGATAGACCTGACAAAATTTACTATAATCATCCAGAAAAAAGAACATAATATTTCAAACCAGAAAAGGATGGGAAAGGAGATATCCAAACATCTGAATGTATTATTTCTAATGGAGTTCGAGTGACACTAGAAGAGACATCAAAAGGCAATTTTGCATGTTTTCCTAATTGACAAAAATGACAAAGAGAATCTAATTTTCCAAAACTAACTAAATCAGGACTTGAATTAAAAAACTTTGATAACACTTTTGAGCTAGGATGGGCAAGTCGATGATGCCAAGCGATTGGGGATGCCTTAACCGAGACATAGGTGGATGGAGAAGAGGACAAACATGCACTGGCAGTGAAAGGATAAAGAGGGCCTGGATCATTATAACGACCGAGTGTTGTTTGTGTCGGTTATGCCTTCACAGAAAAACCAAGAGAGTCAAAATTTAAAGAACAAGAATTATCCAATGCAAAGCGACGAACAAAGATTAGATTTTTGCAAAGACTAGGAACTACTAAAACATTTTTCAAGACAAACTCATGAGATTTAGTGGGAAAAAAAATTTATGGCCAATATGAGGAATAGTTAGGTATTTACCATTTCCAACTTGCACCTTGTCAGAACCATGATAAGGGGAGAAAGAATCCAAAAGATTGGGGTTGTTCATCATGTGATGAGTAGCACATGTATCAACATGCCAAA
Organism: Garcia nutans; assembly: GCA_947685225.1. NCBI lineage: Eukaryota > Viridiplantae > Streptophyta > Magnoliopsida > Malpighiales > Euphorbiaceae > Garcia > Garcia nutans. Next base: position 11,349,258 of record CANTUV010000061.1, on the reverse strand, counting down.
GAGAGGAGGGTTCGATAGTGTTATGGAGACCAGCAAATGAATTGTTTCAAGTGGGACAAGTCTTGGCAGTGTGATTAAAGGCATCACATAATTGGCATAGGGTAGGTGAAGCACCAAGAATCAACTGAATATTCTGATTCATATAAGGATGTTTGTAGCCATGTCCATGATTGGAGGAAAAGGATTTGGAAGGTTGAGGTTGAGGAGAGTATTGTTGTGTGTTGTAATTTGGAGAATACCATTGTTGTCGTGTTCAACAAAACCTACCACGACCACCTTGAAAGTTTTGTCTACGGCCACCTCTCCAACCACGACTCCTGGTAGCTGAAAAAACCTAAAATGAATTAGAAGTAGGTGGGTTAGAAGATTGTAAAATCCTAGATTCATGTGCCAGCAGAAAGGACTGGAGCTCAAGGAAGCTTAGTAAGGGCTTTCTCACTGTCATAACAGTCACCACATCTGAATAGTCAAAAGGCAAGCTTGAAAGAATATGAAGAATGATATCTTCCTCCTTGACAGAAGATCTGATAGCGTGGAGTTGATCTGCAAGAGATTTGATGTAACTTAAATACTCAGTCATGGTACGAGTCCCTTTGGTGGCCTGATTAAAATTGAGCTTTAGTTGCATGTATCTGGCACTAACATGATCATGGAACAAATTCTCAATTTCATTCCAAGTTTCCTTCGCCGTACGACTAACACCCGGCTGAATAATATGCTTTAAAATTTCTGTAGAAACGGTGGCATGAATCCATGAAAAAATTATACAGTCTATATGCTTCTATTTAACATACTCCGGATTGGAAATTGTGTGACCTTCAGAATTGGTAGCTATAGCCAATGGTGGAGAGGAGCCATCTATGTGACCATTGACTTGATGACATAAGAGGATATTGAGAAAGAGAGTCTTCCATATCAGGAAGTTGGAGAAGTCTAAGGTTTCAGGGATATGGTTCTTGATGTTGCTAATGGAGAGAATAGAGGAAGGAGTGTTTGTATTTTGTGATAGATCATAAGAAGAAGGGATCTGTAAGGTAGGGCCTGCTGGTTCAGAAGAGGTAGAAGAGTTCGATGTTATCATGTTGCTCTGATACCATAAAGAGATCACGACAAATAGAATTGATTAATGACTTGGCTTTATATCTAGCGACATATTGTAGTGCATATATAAGTAGATATTGATAAATACAAGAGAGTTTGTTATAGTAGATAGATAAGAATTTGTACAAGTAATGTTATCTAATACAACTTCTTAAGAGAAGATAATATATATCTCCTATTACAAAAATTATGAATTTCTAAATTCTAACTAACAAAGTTAACACAACTTGCTTATATTCCTCAAATGATAAATTATTAACCTGTTACTCTATTCATTTGATCAACATAATGATAATTATATTTAATTATTACATGTTATTTATGTTTTCAATTTTTTTGCAAAACCAAATTTTTACTCAAAAAATTAAAAAGATAAATATTTTCTACGACTGAGCTTTAATATATAGTTACATTATATTGCAATCATTTTTAAAATCAAAACATGATAGCATTAGTATCGTAATTATGTTTAAAATCGATTGTTTATAAGTTTAAATTTGTATTGGAGTTTAAGTAAATAAATAAGTATATTCTTATATCCAATGTTTTTAAAATTTAAAATCGGACCAAATATATCAGTCCGACTGAGTTAACCAATAATTAAAAATTAATCTAATTTAAAAATACTAAAAAATAAAATTTATAGAAAATTGATCAAAATAAGCAAAATTAGTTTGATCATACTAAACTAATTTAAACTAAACTGAACTAAGTTTTTAATTCTTAATTTTTTTAAATGAGGGAGAACAAAATTTAAATTTATATTTTTATATGTATTATATTTAATATATAATATTTTTAAATTAATAAAATATATTTTTATTATTTTTAAATTATTTATTAATATCTATAAATAAAAAATTTATAATATTATTATATTATTAAATCTATCAATTCAGTTAATTCGATTGAATGTTCTATATGGGTTTAAAAATGTTGCTTATAGTCAAAAAGCGAAGTGATGAAAAGTAAGAAAAGGGCAAAGGGTGATGGGCTTTGCCTGATTGATTGGGATTTGATATTGATTATAGATGAATCTAGTCCTACCAGGCTATTGTCTCGTTCGGCAGAATAGTCCTAATTCCATCATTATCAGCAATCACATGTTCGACAACAATATTTAGTTACATAGACCCATTAATTTAAAGAAATATTTATAAAATTAACTTAAAATATTTATACTTTAAAACAAATTTGAGTAAATTTTTATAAATATTAAACTCTTCACTGTAAAATAATAGTTTTTTTTTCTTATTTTTTAAATATTTATTCTTTCATGATAATTAATATTTTATTTTAATTTTTATTTTTTTAAAGTTTTATAATAAAATAAAATTATTTTAATATAATAATAAAAATTAATATTTTAAATTATTTTTCAACATATAAAATTTATAATTTTTATAAAAAATTTAAATTTAAATTATAAAAAATAAATAATACTAACAAAAAAAAATAAAATATGCAAAAATATATTTATAAAAATTATTAACTTTTATTTAAATAATTTTTATATATTATACATATAAAAAATAAAAAAAATTAATTTTATTATATAAATATTATATAGATGTTGCATATATGTTTCATAGATAATGTAGATTTTATATGTACGTTATGTATTTATAATTTAAGTGATATGTATTTTTATATAAAAATTATTGAATGTTATGTGAATATTATATGAATATTTTGAGAATAAAAATTAAATAAATAAAATTAAATAAATATTAAAAATATTATGTAGGTATATAATGGATTTATATATTTTGTATATGTTTTATATATATTGTGTATATATTTTTTGTGTATATTGAAAATATGATAAAAAATTATTTTAAAATAAATGAGAAAAAATAAAAATAATAAAAATCAGAAAAAAATAATGTGAAAATGTATAAATGAAAAAAAGATTCAGTGTCCCGTGAATTTGAAAACTGTAAGTTAAAATGCGTGTACAATATAATTATCTCCAAATTAAATTATGCTTTGATTTTTAATTTGTTTACGTACACTAATCTGAAAATATATTAGAAAATTACTTAATTTGGATTTTAATATGAAAAATAAATATTTGATCCGTAAAATAGGAATAAATTTACTTATTAATTAGGTAAATACTTTTTTTTATTAAAATTAGGTAAATACTTGATGTCAGAGAATTTAAATTGTATAATAATATTCAATTTCAAATTAATTAAAAAATTCTAAATATCAAAATTTTAAATTTTAATATAATATATATTAATTCTTTGATACATTATCTAAAAGAAATGCTAAAACTCATTAAAAAATGCTAAAACTCATTGAAAAAAACTAATGTTAGTTACGTTGGTGTAATTATATTCTTGTATTTCCAATCAGTCTCGTATTGATATTTTAAGAATATTTTATTTATTATAAATTATATCCATTTATTTAGATGGAAAATATATTTTTTATTCATAAAATAAATTAAATGATGCATAATAAAATAAAATATAAAATTTTACTCTTCTAAAAAAAATAAAAAATAAAAGTTTACATATTAGAGATCATATTCTTAAATTTCACTTGAATAATAACAATAATAATGTTCATAAATGAAAAAATGATGATATATAATTATATATGTTTATTAACCATATTATGTCACAATTCAACTTTAAATATTTCATAACACATCTCCAAATGTTTTCAGTTTCATAACTTTAAATATTTCATTCATTATTCTTATTGAAACTGAGATCTCAAACATCAATTTTATATAAAATTGATGTAAATTAGGAAAACTAATTTTCGTAGAAAGAATAAACACACAAAAATTATTAAAAAGTACATTTGTATTTATTAAAACAAATAAAAATTACCTAAAAATTGAAATTAATTAAGGTCATCACCAGCAGAGGCGAAGCCAGTCTTACTATTGAAGGGGCAAAATAAAAATATCACATATATATTAAAATAATATAAATAATAATTATTTATATATTCATAAGCTAAAATGTAGGTTAGGGTATGCCAGAAGACTTGCCAAATTAAATTTAATATAACTTTTTCTATGAACTATAGTATTTTTTATTATTATATCTTTATTCATGAAGGGATGACACAAATAGTAATTCAACTATAATTTTTCTCTTGAAATATCTCTCTATAACTTAAAAAAAATAACAATAATAATTATATGATCAAATAAAATATTGTTATTCATATATGTGTATATACTTCTAAATTTACCCAATGAAACATAAAAAAAATAAAAAAATATTAAATTAAAATTATAATCCATTAAAATAATAGGTCAAGCAAAAATTATCATACAATATTAGAAATTAGAAATATAAATAATAAAATTTAAATCAAAGAGAAGAAGAAAATAAAAATATATTAAAAAAAGATAAAAATTCTAACATTATATTTTTTATCAATAAATTTATTCATTTTTCTAATTTTCTTTTTTTAATCTTTTTGGAGGATTTTAATTATTTTTTAGTTAATTTTTTAGGAGAGTGATGATTTACGTAGAATTTGTTGTTTTAATTTTTTATATAAATTAAAGAATAATGAGGTATTTTAAAAATTTTAGGAAGAGTAATTAAATATTTTTAAAATTTTAATAATATATATAATAAAATAAAATCTAAATTGCTGCCCCCTCTTTAAGTTGTAACTTTACCCCTGATCACCAGCTTTGTAGCTGGGGTTAACGCAACATAATGTTGGCAAAAAAAATTAAGAGAGAAAAAGAAAAAATATGACTAGTATTTATTTTTTAGTATAAAGATATTAATTTTTTTTATCTTGAATATTATTTTCATATTAGAATATGTATGTGTATTCATTGTTAAGCAAGTGAAATATTTTTTTTCCACTCATCTAATAACCTTTTATTGGGAAATTATTCAGAGTGTTTTATTCCGAAATTGAAAAGAAAAAAGAAAAAAAAAGGAAAGGAAAAGAGGGGCTCCACTTCCTAATCATTTTCGGTTCAAAGTTGGCAACTGTTGAAGCAAAACGACGGATATGATGAGCGTAGAGAGTGAAAACGACAGTTAGAGAAGGGATCCAAATTGAAGGCTTAAAAAAACCATGTGCGGTGTCTTATTATCGATCAGCAGGAAATTCAAGAGGAAACAATCGCAGCTTGTCTTTATCTTTAGCATTTCAGTCCCAAAATCATAAATATTTACAAGAAAGCTAAAAATATCTGTTAATTCCAATTTCCCCTCAAATCCATTCGTAGTCGCCGGCTTTCTATCCAGCCTGCATATGCGTGTTAATAGTGACTTCTTGCGTTTTAAAATTATTCACGTGGTTAATTATTTGAGAGTTTTCATGAATGATTTTTGGATTAATTAATAACTAAAATTAATTAATGCCCCAAAATTTTATATTAAAATCACGATGAACTGTCAGTCCGGACCATTGATACAGACTGCAATCGGAAAAACTGAACTTTCTCAAACTAAGAATGATTTATAAGGGTCCAATTTAAATTTTTATTTTCTTAAATTGGAACCAGAATACACGGTTTATGACCCGAACCATGAAATTAAAAAAAGTATATAATATATATTCTAAAAAATATTTATATATTTTAATATATATGCATGTAATATTAATACAAATATTAATTTTTAATGCATATATTAAAAAAAATTATTTTTTTAGTTCAAAAATTAAAATTTTAAAATTAAATTTTTTTTACACTTCAATTGTAATATTAAATATTTACAATTACATAGTTAAATACATATATTTATAAAGAAAAAATTATATTTGCAAAAATTTATCAATATTATTGATAATAATATCTGTTAATAGATTATTAATAGTTATTGTTAATTTATTATTATTTTTAATATGTTTATTAAGAATAATTTTATTAAAATAAATAAATTCATTAATATGTAGAATTCATTTGCAAATTATATCTATTTTTGTGGTCATCAACTTGGTTAGGAAGATAGAGGGAGAGAGATGCAATGGGAAAGAGGAAAAAATAGAAGAGCATATTGGGAGAAAGGAGTTTAGGTCTATTAAGCGTAATTTTATTTTAAAAAAATAGATTCATTAATTTGTAGAATTTATTTGCAAATTATATCTATTTTGGTAGAATTTGATTTACACTAGTTGAGTTTTATATATTTAAATTCATAAAATTGGAATAAATAAAAAATTCATTCTAAACAAGTAATTATTGAAATTTAAATGAATTTCACAAATTTTATGAAATCCATTCATTCCAAATAAAGTGTTAATTTTAACCTATTTAACAAAGACAAATAACATAGGAGATTGTGTCAAGCCTATGGCTTAGTGTGAACCCTATGTTACTTAAATAGATTGCATTTACAAATTTAAAAACTTTGGAAAAGAGTAAGATTTGAGAATGATACACTACTTCACTAAGTAGATAGTTTAAAGGCTGCCATTATCAGATCTAGCCATGGTTTAGAAACTGCCAATTTTGATTCTTAAACAGAATTGTCAATAGAACGGTTCTAGGATGGTTCCAAAATACTTGGTTACAATTTGATCTCTAGTTTGAAGGCGATTTGAGGTGATATGAGAAGTGATTTTAATTAAAAAAAAATAGAGAAAAAAATTTATTTGGAATTAAGATTAGCTAAAATAAAAATATTGAAATTAATTTTTCTTAAAAAAAGTAATAAAAAGAGAATTTGGAATTAATTTTTTAATTAATTAAAAAAATTAAGTTGTTTTTTTTTGTATCCTTTTGGATATAACCTGTGGTATTTCTTGGGATTTAAAGAGGAATCAAAACTCATGTAATTCTTTTATCTTATATTGTCAAACCCTCTCACCTAGTTACCTTAGTCACTTTCCACCGCCAAATGTTGCAGTTATATTTTGAAACACAGACTAGGCCTAGCCTTGTCCATCATTTCCTTTCCAACTAGGTTGGAACGACCATTTTTTATTCTAATTTTGATTTTGAATATGAGATTTCAATTTAATAATATTATGAACCATAATTAAACCAAAATTTATTATTTTCGCTCTGGTTCATGGTTTTGACCAATCTGATTTTGGTTCAAAATTAGACTATGGTCAGGTCTACTCACTGTAACCTTTTCTAGTAGGAAGAAGGTCTTTGGGCACCAACTCTAAGGAGTGACTAGCTCAAAAGAAGAAGATAACTTATGATAGATGATTGAGAAGCCACCCTATTAGATAGTGCTCCTTGGAGGCCAAATAACTCAAAAAATATACAATAGTAAGGTTTATGTTCTTTGATGAAGATAAAGCATCCCTTTAATGAAGGTATTCTCACTATTTAAGTCCTTATGATGAAAGGCATTTTCCCAACTAGAGTCCTCCTTTGTGTTGGAGAATTTATGGTACAAGTCTTGAGGTGTAGTCACTCAAATAAGCAAGATTGCATCATTATGTATAAGAACAAAGTTAATAATGTGCTTGTTAAAGAGGCTATAAAGTCTTGTGTTGAAGTGACAAAATATTCCATTTCTCGGCTATGGCACAAATTGCGTATTAGGTAAGTTTATAAGGAGTTGTGAATGAAAACTTCCTTTATATAAGCTATTAGTGAACTAAGTGACTTATTGTTTGGAATGAGATATTCATGCTAAAATATGTGCAAAAGAGAAAAGACAAAGTATGAAATAATAAGTTTTAGCTTCTTTTTCTTTTTTACGTTCCTCCCATAGTTTCTCTCCCTCTCCCTCAGTGTGAGACTCCTTTCTCTTGCTATCTTAGATCTAGGATTGTCATCAGCCTTCTGGCCGGCAACAACCCTAAATCTATCACTATATGTTGGTTGTTTCCTTTTGTTTATTTAGTTCTTTATGGTTTTATATGATTTTTTTTTCATAAATTTGACCTTTAAATGACCCTTTTTGTTCTCTACCTTTATGGTGATAGATTTTTGTTTACTAAATTTATTTGTTTAGAAAGGGAGCAAAGAAAAGTTTCAAATGATTTTTATGTTTTGGTCATGACAGCTAGTGTTTTTTAATCCTATCCAAGGTGGAAATGTTGCTTCTAGTAGATCAAAGACTCTGAAGAAGTGATGACTTTCTTATGGTGCCCAAATAAGCCCTACTCATTATCCGACAAACTCCCAGGTTGTGGTTTTATATAAGCTGCTCCTCATGTGTTGTTTAATGATAATTTTATGACACTTTTTTCTTTCCTATGATCTATTATTGATTTTTGAATGGTTTTCTTTTCTATATAATCTAGACTTGTTATGGAAGTTTTTTTCCATCTAGTATTTAGATGTTAAAAGTCTTTTCTTTAGGTTGTATTTTAGTTATTTTGAATATAATGTCTTTTCTGATAAAAAAAGTATAAAATAGTTTATTTTAAGAGGTTTTGTGTCTAGTGGTCTTATGATATGATTCTTGGAATGTTTGCTTTAGAGTTCAGTTATAGGCTTGTTCTCTAATATCCATTTTAGAATAAGTAATCTTCAGTTTTCAATTGATAAAAATTTTGTGATAATATATTTCTTTCAATTTACCATAAAAAGTTTTAAATTCTCAAACTATAATCAACAAAATTTATAATTAAAAAAAGGGCTCAAAAAAGAGCAAATCATCTACTTAAATAGTGATTTTATTATATATAATCATTATGTTAGTCTCAAAATAAATTTCTCATCTACTTATTCTCTTTTTAGCTTTGTGTTTTTATTTTTTCTCCAAATAATTTTCAAATAATTATTAATCTAAAATTTAGCGTTTATCCTTATTTTGGTATTTCTTTATTTTTGATTTTTGTGTTATTTTCTTTTCATTTTATGTGTTTTTTTGTTTATAATTTATTCTCAAAATAATTTGTCAGATCAATATTGATTCAAAATTTAGTGTTTATTCTCATTTTCGTATTTGTTTTTAAAAAAAGTTAAACTGGATTCAATTTAAGTTTTTATTATGAAGTTTTGTCCTTTTTTATTTGAAGATTATGTGTTCTCTTCAAATAGAGGTTTGTTCTTCTCAAATGGAGATTTATTTTTCTTTAATGGAGGTTTATCCCTCTTTAATGGAGGTATTTTTTTCTCAAGTAGAAGTGTCATTCAGCAATTAAATATTGTAGCCATTGATAGTAAGAGTTGTACACTCGTGAGAAAATACACTCGTGAACTTGACACTGCATCTCAATCTAAAATTTTAAGACATTAGGTCTATAAGTCCTTTTTACTTACATATCCCTTATTAATCTCATCTCTTTTTAATATGAGCTTCCTCTCACACTTGATAAATTTTATTAATCTCCCACTTAAGTGTGAGCTCCACATCGGGCATGGGATTTCCCTTAAGCGAAATTCTTTCTGAACCTAGACATGAGTATATGACGTTATTAAGAGGATTTTATACTTCAACTGGTATATAGTGTACTAGGAGTAACCTTGCTCTTCCACACTCATCCTTGTCGAACCATTGGCTCTCTTTTTGGACTTTGACTTGAGTATACAGTGTTAGTTAGAGCCATTTATACTCTTACCAGTCTTATTCTCACCAAGAGTAACTTTTTGCTCTTCCACGTGGAAGGATATGGATAACCACAGGATACAACCATTATCTCCATACTTGTTCTCATTGAACCATCAGCTCTAATACTATATGTTGGCACCGGGGAGCCTAATTAATCAGGAGATCTGTTTGATAAGCCTTAGTGAAGGAATACACTCATGAATTTGATACTATATCTTAAACTAAAACTTTAAGACATTGGGTCTATTGATTCTTTGTACTTACATACCCCTCATTAGGTCAATTTTTTTTCCCAATATGAGATTCTCTCACACTTATTATATTTCATCAAGAGTAACCACTTTTTTAAATTTTGAATTAGCAAAATAACTCTCATATTTAATTGAGTTAGCCTCTTCTCCACTAAGATGAGCTCTTTTTGTTTATTTATTTATTTTCTATAAAATACCTTTCTCTCTTCCAAAAATATTCATATTTCATCAATAATAAGATATATATACATATGTAAACTTAGAAATTAACCAGAAAATACCCCTACACAAATCACTGATACATTTTAGACTTCATTCACTCTATTGAGACCTTTTAGGATAAAATTACCCTTTAAACTAAAAAAAAAAAGAATTTGATAGTAAAACAATAGGTTTGACTTCCTCTCTCTCTCTTTTCTCTTTCTTTATTTCTATTTTGACATGCTGATTCAAGTTTTCTATCCTTCTTTTGACATACAATTTCAAGTTTTTTCTCTATTTTCTTTTCCTCTTCTCTTTTCTTGCAACTTCATCTACTGTGGCAAGTCAATCTACTCTGCCATCAATTGAAATAGGTAAAATTGATTTTTAGCTATAGATATGCTTTTATTTTGTGAACAAAAACTTGATCTAAGCAAATATGATGAAATCTGAACAATGTATGTATGTTTTGGGATTTGAAAAATGATGTTGTATTATACTTGAAGATAACTTGTTTGATTTTGTTTTGTTTTTATGATATTACAGCTCATTCTCTTCATGTTCCTCTATTCATCCTTTTTTCTTTATTTTAATGTATAGAGCCTCGAAGAGTTTGAATGGGTGTAGTTGGCAAATCATTGTTGTGAATTATTATGAGTTGCCATGATTTGTTATAGATTAATATAGATTGTTAAAGATTAATATAGATTCTTATGGAGTTTTTTTTTTGTTATAGATTTATATGAGCTGTTATAAGGTGTTAAGGGATTATTCAATTAAATAATATTTTAAACAATTAAGAAGTGTGTATTTATTGGTTTTTATGGGTCCTTATGTGTTGATATATGTTGATATGGATTGTTAAGGGATTATTCAATATTGAATTATTTTTTATTCTATATGTTATTTAAGTATTTTAAACAATTAAGAAATGTGTATTTGTAGGTTGATATGGATTTATATGGGTTGACATGAGTTTAAGTGTGTATGAGTTAAGTGTTTTGTTCTTTATGTAGTTTAAGTGTTTTTCTGCTCTTAATGTAGTTTAAGTGTTTTAAACAGTTAAGAACTGTGTTGATATATGTTGATATGGATTGATATGAGTTGATATGAGATTATTTAAGATTGAATCATTTTTTGTTTTGTTTAAGAAATAGGTATTTTTAGGTTGATATGAGTTGATATGAGTTTGTTATTGGTTTCTATTGATTATGATATGAATATAATTTTTTTATTGTGATTGTAAGTTATTGATGGATGGCTTGAAACTTATCAAATGATGAATTTAATTAATGGAAGAAATAATAATTCTCATCCAATATGGTAAAAAAATTGATATGAACATCGACAAACATGTTAGCAGAAGTACTGAATATGTTTTCTTAAATATAGTGATAAATTTCAATGAACTTAAAAAATTAGTATTTGAAACATTTCATATTGACAGCACATCAAAGATTGAGTTTAAATTTGTTACTAGTCATGATGCATATCCTCAATATGATATGATAGATGATAGATCACTTGAGATATTCATGGGCATTGCTATGGAGGATAGACTTAAACATCCATTGATTGTTAGTATTGAAGAAAGTGCATATAAATTTGGACATAACAATAATAATCCTTACAGTGTGAAAAAATGTGTTGAAGGAGAGGTATCAGGTCTTGATTTAATACCAAAAGATGCAAATGAAAGGTTTTCACCTATTACTAAATCTATCCATATAGCCCCGACATTAGAAGCCCTTGCATATGATGAAAATGAACATGATGTGCCTAATTTATATGCAAAGAAACAGGCAGAACATAGTAATGCTATTCCTATATATTGTAGTGTTAGAGCAGAGCATACTAATGATTATCATGTAGAATTTTAGCATACTAAGAAGTAATGATATTTATTTTGATTGTAATACTGAGGCAGAACCTACTGCTACTGACAATGAAAAAATTATGACAAACTTGTTTGCATCCAGGAGTAATCCAAACTTATTAGGTGAAAGTTTTATATCTAAAACAATTAATGAGGAAAAAATATTTAAGTCAATAAATGACATTATGACAACCATGTCCCTCATTGTAATTAGAAAGATATTTAAGTTTAAGGTCTTTAAGTCTAATGCTTCTTTCTTTGTTATTCATTGTATTGATAAAACTTGTACATAGAGATTGTAAGCAAAAAATCTTGGAGACCCGAAGGGTTATTAGATGGTGATAAAATATATGACCCAACATGCATGTCCGACTAATTTTGATCAGACTAGATATAGACAAACAACTAGTCAAGTGATCACTGAGTGTATTAAGAAGCAATTCAAAAATCTTGAGAGGATTTTCAAACCCAAGGATATGATTGATAACATACATAATAAATTTAGTATTAAGATTAGTATTCTGTCACATGGAAAGTACTAGAGTATGTGTATGAAAATATCATATAAGATACTCTAGAATAATTTTTCTCAATTCTGCCTGGATTTTTTTTATGCTAGGTAAAATAAATTCTGGTACAGTTATACATCTATAGTGTGGCAATGATAATAGATTTTTGTATCTTTTCTTCACTTTTGATGCTTCAATAAAAGGTTTTCAACATTGTAAACCTGTAATTACTATTGATGACACTCATTTGAAAGGAAAGTATTGAGGTATACTTTTTACTGTCGTTTATCATGATGCAAATCAATAGATATTCCCGTTGGAATTAAAGAGGTTTAGTGATTCAAAAAATGATGCATCATGGACATGATTTCTCATAAAATTGAAGGAAGCTTTTAGTGAAAAAATGGATCATGCTATTATTTCTAATAGACACCTAAGCATTCAGAAGGCTGTGCAAGATGTTTTCCCAAATATATTCCATGAGATTTGCATGTATCATATGTTAAATTACTTGGAGTACAAATTTAAATATATAACTAAGAACCTTGAGAAATACTACTGCAAAACAACTAAAGCCTATAAAATACATGAATTCACCAAACTTTTTGGTGATTTTTGCTTTACTATTCTTGGTGCTAAAGAATATCTAGAAGGCATTGGGTTTGAAAGGTGGATGCAGTATCATATGCATAGAAGGATGTATAACATCATGATGACTAATATTTTCAAATCAGTGAATGTCGTGCTTGTAAAGACCTGAGAGCTTTCAATTACTACATTTGTCAATGAGGTCAGAAAGATATATTAAAGATAATTTTATGAACATTGAGGCAAAGCAGAGGATTCTACGGATAAAATAACAACAAATGTTAAAAAAATTGAGAAAGAGAATGATGAAAACATAAAAAAAATGAATGTAAGTTCTTTATTTTTATTTTTTATTTTGTAAAATTTTTTTATTTATTCTTTCTCATTTGTCATTAATTATAATATTGTCATATCACATTGTTAATGCTATTTTGCATATTCAGTTTGCTAGTAACAACAAATATGACTTTATGGATGTAGAAAAAATTACTATATCGATATGTCTAATCAAACTTGTTGCAAGAAATTCTAATTAAATCAACTCATGTGTATGCATGCTCTTATGGTTTTTAAAACAGGGCCTATGACACGTATAAGTTGTGTTCTCCATATTACTCGCGTTAGTCTTCGTATGAAACCTACAAAAAATTTATAAATCTAATTTCTCATATCACTGATTGGTTTATTCTGAAGCATATTCATAATATGACTTTTTAACCACTAGATATGCACACATAACTGGCAAGCGAAAATAACATATAGAACATAAAATGATTCATTCTTAAATAATCCTTTAACACCTACATAACAATCCAGATTAACTCATATCAATCCATATCAATTTAGATCAATCTACAGCAATCTATAAAAATACACTTCTTGACTATTTAAAATAACTAAATAACATATGGAGCAAAAAATAATTTAGATATTAAACCTTAACACCCCCATAACAACACATGTCAACTCATAATAATCTATGTCAATCCATAACAAATAACAAATACACACTTTTGACTATTTAAAACACCTACACAACATGTGCAGAACTAAAAATGATTTAAAAGTTCAATAATATCTTGGCACACTATATCAATCCATATCAACATATATCAACTAATAACAACCTACATTATTAACCCACATTTCTTAACAATTTAAAACACTTAAACAACTTAAAACGCTTAAATTTTAATAATCCCTTAACACCCTATAACAATCCATATTAACCATATCAAACTATATCATTAAAATAACAATCAAATTATACTGCATATTATTTACTAAAATAGATTAACTCAAAATTAACATTTCATAACCTAACAACCAATGATAATCTATGACCATTCAATATAAATCAATATGATAACAATGAATGACATTCAATAATAATCTAACAAAAAAAATCAACAATGATAGTCAATAAAAAATCACTATCACTCAATATATGACAGTCAATAAAAATCCAACAGAAAATCTAATAGTGACAGTTATTTACAACATTTTCTTCGTCAAACAATTTTAAAATAGGACCTCAAAACATCAAAAATTGATCTTTTATAAGGAATAAACATCACTCATTCCAACATTCTCTTTAAAAAAAACAAAATATGCAAAAAATCCATTAAAATGGCAACAATATCTTCATACATGCATATCTTCAAGTGATTTTAAAATAGAACTTCAAAACATCAAAAATTGATATTTTATGGGGAATAAAAGTCATTATTTTTATCATTCTCTTAAAAAAATAAAATGTGCAAGAAAACCTATTAACCACATGTTTGAAAATCAGATTTCATCAAAACGGAGTTAAGAGAGAGAAAGAGATATTTACACTTTTATTGTTACTTGAACAGTGAGAAAGAGAGTTGCTTCGCTATGGGATTTCCTCCGCCAGAGAGAGAAAGAAAATTTAGATCGAAATTTTGGCAGATCTGAGAGAAGTTAGGGTTTTGAAATAAAGGAATAAGTTAAGAAGAAGAAGGGAATCGAGAGTTTTAAAATGGAGAGTAGTAGAGGCGTGTTTTTAGGAGTGGGTGAAGATTTTTTCATTTAAGGGCAATTTTATTAAAATAGATCTAGTTAAGGTGAGTGAAGTCTAAAATTTATTAGTACTTTGTGTATGAGTATTTTTTTTGGTTAATTTCCTGCAAAATTTGACTCCAACAATCAGTTAAACTCTAAAATTTTTAATTCTCAAACATTTCTGATAATAAAAGTTGACTAATATTAATTTTTTTACAAATTATTATTTCTATTAATTTTACAAGATTTAATTAGTAATAAAATCGTTTAAAATTTATTATTAAATTTCATTAAAGGAAAATTAAATTGATAGTTTCTCAACTTTTTAAAATTATTATTTTTGTATTTATATAATATTTTTACATAGTGAATTTGTTAAAACTTTTTAAAAAATATTTATATAATTTTAACTGTTTTCTTATCATCAGAATGCTGATTTGTAATCTCAAAATTTTTTAAATTGACAAAAAATTAAGATTTTTGTTCTATCAAAACAAGATTTTAAATGAAACTGTAAATTTATAAATTATGTCTTACTAGTCATGTATCCGTATATTACACGGTAGTAAAATAATAAAATATAAATAAATATAATTAATAGTGGATAAATATAAAATAAATTATACAAATCATTTAGTAAAATGTAAATCACCAATAAATGCTATTGTAAAGATAATAAAAATTTATATCTCAATTTTTATAACTTGATTTTCGCCAAAACACTATGAATGAGCATATGAAATCTCTCAGTTACATAACTTAACACATGTAAAACAAAAATCATATCACAAATTTTAAGTATAAAAATAAAGTCACGAACTCCATAGAAAAAAGAAAAAAATGACAAAAAAATAAAAAATAAAATAAAAATTTGAGCAAATTTTTCGTAGAGAAAAAAAAAAAAGCACGAGTAATATAGTTAAGTGTCATATTTAAATTATTTAACTTTCAAAATAATATTATTATTACTAAATAAATTACTTCCTCCATTCTTTTTTAAGTATCCACTTTTATTATTTCACTAATATTAAAATCATTTATTATCATTATTTTTTATTAAAATATCCTTTCACAAATAATGAAGCTGCTTTTAATAAACAATTAAGCGAATCTTAACAAATAATGATAATATTAGAAAAAAAATAGATGATTATATCTTGTTTTTCACTTATTTAAGAGCAAAAAAAAAAAAATTCTTAAGTGGACACGTAAAAGGAAATGGAGGAAGTATTAAAGCATAATTAATATGTTAGGAAGATTAAAAAGACATATATTTATATTGTCTAACTTTCAAATTTCTAAAAAATATATAAAAATAAGATTATTGAATAAATTATTATTATATAATTAATTTGTTAAGAAGGTCAAGAGTATATATGTATATTTTTATCTTTCTCCATCCCTTGTCCTAAGCCAAAGAAATACCATTAAAGACACCCCACAATTAGGCATGAAATGCTAAGCACCTATTGAGTTTAGAAGAGAATCCTCCTAACCATCTACCTCTGAAATCTTGAAAGACACCACCAGCCATAGCAGAGTTGATACCTCTACGAAAAGCCCTATCTGTGTTCAGACAAACCTAATCCCCGTTAGGAGGATTCCAGCTAATCAAAATAATCTCATGAGATACTGGACCATGGCTCAAAGCTTTACTAGCCGCCCATGCTGTCTGATGATTAAGTAAGACATAGGATAGCAAAGATAACCTCACGTGAAGGGTAGGTTGGAGATTCTGGAAAATAGTCTGATTCCTCCAGCACCAAATCTTCCAACACACATATCCAAAATAAATACTCTGAGGGGTACCTTGTAACTCCAAGAATTGTCACCTAAATTATAAGTAAAAATGTCCTCAAAGCCACCATTAAAAGATTGAGCATGCATCTGAGTTGGAACCAGGCTTCGCCAAATACCTTTAGCCTTTGGACAGCACGTAACACATGAATTATCGACTTACTACAACACTGACAGATTTCACATATTGGAGAAGTAGTCCGGTTTGAGAGGAACCTTACCTCATTAGTGAGCAATTTGTGATGGGCGGCCAATCAAAGTAAAGCATGCACCCTTTGAGGCCCGTCCCACTTCCAGCAAAGCTTCCATTTCACATTTGAATGAACTAAGCCTGTATCTGACAACAAAGTATAAGCCAAGTCTACCGAAAGAGCTAGAGGCATTACTCATAGGAGCTACATAGTTGATGAGAACACTAAGAACATTAGCCAACAGTAAATCTCCCAGATACTATAGCTTCCAGCCAAGAGTGCTGTCAAACTTATCCTCCATGGTACAAGAAGCAGATAGAGACCAGAATTCTGCCTGGCTGATGGAGAGATTATGTAAAGCATTATGAAGTGGTGCCCTAAACCTAACCAATCATCCAACCAGAAGGAAATAGCCTTACAATTGCCCAAAGACCAGTTGATATTAGACTTAAACACCGGCCAAAGTCTAACTAAATTACGCCACAAGTTTGAAGCTCAACACTTGAAATGGGGAGTTTTCCATGGAGACTGTGAGACCTTATATTTAGCAAGTAAGACCCTCGCTCATTAAGGATGAAGGCTCACAATGTAACCCCAAATAAGTTTTAACAGGAAGGCATTATTCCATGTAACATTCATTAATTTACTAAAATTAAATTAAATTAATAATTTAGAGGGTTAAATAAAATATTCAAAATGAGAAATAGGTAGTGTATATGTAAAATACATAGAAAATATATAATACATATAAAGTCAAAAATATGTTAGAAAAAGATAAAAGATAAATAGTAAAAGAAGGGGTAAAATGGTAATTATACTTTAAAAAATTCAAAAAGAAATTAATTTTGGTTGAAAGATAAAAAAAATTATATTTAAAATTAATTAATTAAAATAATAATAATAATAATAATAATAATAATAATAATAATAATAATAATATATGGTTAGAATTTAAAGAAGAAAGAAAAATAAAATAAAAAGTTCTTCTTCTTCCTCTTTTCTTTAAGAATGGTGTGACTCCCATGGATGGCTAGGGAAGGATTTTGATTCATCCAAACATGAGTTTTTGAAGGAATTTTCAAGAAGCAAGAGTGATTTTGGTTTTTTTTAAGTAATTAGTAAGTAGTTTCTTGAATTTATTAAGTTTTCTTTAAAATTTCTA
Organism: Garcia nutans; assembly: GCA_947685225.1. Classification (NCBI taxonomy): domain Eukaryota; kingdom Viridiplantae; phylum Streptophyta; class Magnoliopsida; order Malpighiales; family Euphorbiaceae; genus Garcia; species Garcia nutans. The sequence continues at coordinate 11,331,092 of CANTUV010000061.1, read as the reverse complement.
TTATGTAAAAATTGAATTTTTGATAGAGTGTGTTTTAATTTGTTTAATGGGTATAAAAGTGTTATTTTGATGAAGAGATAAAAATTATATGGCTAGACAGTTGATTTGGTTAAATAAAGATGGAGTTTGGAAGATGTAGTAAAGAAGTTGGAGTTTTAGAATAATAATAACAAAAAATTGATGTTTATTTGATTTTATGATTTAAATGATATTATTAAATGATTTTAATAATAGAAATACACCTAGAATATCAATTAGAATTGAGTAGAATGGATATTTAAAATTAAAGAAAGTTAGGATGAAAATTTAAAAATTTAAGAGAAATGTGCTAAATTAATTTTTATTAGTTAGAATGTGTAGAAATGTGATTCTAATATATCGTATATACTTACATTTTGAGTAGGCATTAAGCAAATTGTATTTGCCTAATTTTTGTGGTGAAGAGCATTGTAGAAAGTGGAAAGGAAGCGGGGGGTTTTGGTAACTTGAAAGTTATTTAAACAATGTTGGTACATATTTTAAATGAATTGTATTATAATGCATTATAAATGACATATTATAATATATTTTTGTTTTGATGCTCTGTCACTTTGATATGTGAATTCACATATAAAATACTTAGCTACATGTTTAAAGGCATAAATTATATAATGTATGAACATTTAAGTTATTTTAGAACGACTAATGGTGTTATGAATGTGATTATATAAAATAAAAATGTTACATACGAAATTATAACTTTATATTGGTTACATTATGAAATTGGTATAAAATATGAATTTTATAATTGGAAATATGATAAAAAGAAGAAAAAATTATAAAAAGAATGAAAATTGTCATAATTACCAAAAAATGAAAAAAAGTGAAATTGTATATATCATGTGTGAACCTTATATAATGTCATTTTTTAGAGTTTTATAATTAGCAGTATGCCTATAATTGTTTTCGAGCTAGATGTTGGGTGTCACCATTATGTATTTTACCTTCAGACTAGACGCTATATGTAATTATTATTTACCTTCGGGTTAGACACTATGTAGCAAAAATAATGCAAATAATTTGAAAGAACATTTTGTATTGCATCATTAGATTTAATGAAAAAGCAATTTACATTCTTTTATTTTAATTTATATTAATATCAAAGTATATACTATTAGGCGAAACGCTTAGTGCGATTTTGTTTATCTCGCAGGTGACAAGGTTAGTACTGAAAGCGACCTGAGCAGGTTTAAGGATTTAGGACTTTGTTGAAAAGTTTGTATGGTTACTACGGAACCTTAGCCAGTTGCCAGCATGTAAACAAATACTTATAAAATTTATTTTAATTATGCATATTATTTATGCATATTTGAAAATATTGTAAATTATAAAGTTTTTAAGATGAGTGTGAAGTTTGTATATATATATATATATATATTAAAACATGTATTTATATATGTTTGTGTGATTTTGAGAAAATACTGGAGGATAATAAAGTAGTGGATATTTGAATGTATGAATTTGAGAGTGCAAAATTTTTATATAGGTTCAGTTATTGATTTTCAGAGAAAGTCTAAAATACAGTCGAGCTCTGGCGATTTTTTTCTAGAAATTTATCTTTAAAATTAGTATTTTATTAATTAAATTATTTAAAATTTTCACTTATGAACTTGTTAAAGTACATTTATAAGCTTTAATTATTTTTTTATAATTATGAAAAATTTCATAATTATCAAAGATAATTGCATTCTTGTATTCTATATATGTATTATACTTATATGAGTTATAGGTATTGTATATATACATGGTATAAGGGTGTTATATTTCATCTCTTCAATTTCCTAATACCCATTCTACCTAAATTAATAGGTTTGCAAACTATATCCCACTAACCAAATACGATTTCTTATGCTGACCACTAGATCCCCACAAAAATTGCTTACATAGTTTCTCAACTTGATCACAAGTACTAGTAGGTAAGGCAGCAGTTTGCATAACGTAAGAAGGAATGGACAGCAAGACCAATTTTATTAGCGTGAGTCTATCAGCCAATGATAGAGAGTTTGCTTCCCATGCAACTAATCTATTTTTCTCCTTGTCTACAAGATACTTATAGTTGCAAACCCCAGCTCTGCCATGCAAGATTGGCACCCTTAGGAAGAAACTGATATCCTTAGTAAAGCGAAACCCAGAAGAATTGGAGATTTCACAAACTAAGTCCCTGCTAACATTATTTGAAACATAGAACATAGTATTTTCCTTGTTTACCACTTCACTCGAGCATATGCAAAGATCATCTAAGACTCTTGAGATTACTTCAATTTGCTCTACACTATTTTCCGCAAAAAGAATAAGGTCATCAGCAAAAAATAAATGAGACAATTTTGGACTCCAAGCATTTAATTGAATTGGCTTCCACTTTCCTTCCTCAACTGCCTTCGAGATTCCCTAAGATAATCTCTCCATACAAATAAAAAAAAAGATACGGTGATACCGGATCCCCTTAGCAAACTCCGTTATTAGTCGAGAATGGCTGAGTCAGTTTACCATTCCTTATAATATGTGTGCTATTTTTAGATAAGCATTTTAAGAGAATAGAGCATATTGCATTAGGGAAACCTACATCAAGAAGGTTATCAAATACAAACTCCCATTTTAACTTATCATAAGCCTTTTCTAAATCCGCCTTAATCCTTAACTTGACTTTCTTTCCTTTGGTAGATCTCATGGAATGAGTCACTTCTTAAACAATTAAAATATTGTCAAAAATTTGCCTCCCTGGAATAAAACTTGCTTGTTGTTGCCCGATTAAATAAGGTAAGCAAGGCTTTATTCTATTAGTAATTACTTTCATTAGCACTTTGTAAACCACAGGCAAAAGACTGATTGGTCTCAAATCATTAATAGAAGCTGGCATGTTCTTTTTGAGAATGAGAACAATTAGTACCTTGCAGAGAAAATGATCAGTCTCCCCGCCATTTAATACATCATGTACAAACTGCAATAAATGACCCTTAGTGTAATCCGAATAGTTTTGAAAAAATATTGGATTAATACTGTCAATTCCAAAAGCCTTTAGAGGTTTCATACGAAATATAACCTCATGAATCTCTTCTTCCTCCACTGGCTTCAGCAATGCCACTGAATGCACTGTCTGGATCGGAGGAAACTTATTCTTGATAGGATGAATAGGAGCTGATTGAGACTGTGCATTGAATAAACCCTCAAGTACTCCACAACAACCTGCTTCATTAAGTCTGATCTGTGCACTACCTGCCATCAAGAAGAAGAAGATTGAGAATTTTATTTTTCTTATGCCTCATACGTACCTTAGAATGGAAGAAAGTAGTGTTTCTATCGCCAGCCACTAGCCAATCTGAATTTGCTTTCTGCTTCTAATAAAACACCTCTTGCAACAACACATGTTCTAGCTCCATTTTTAATTTAGCCTCCAAATCTACTAGGAAGTATGAGTAACGAACTTCAACTGCTTTCTCAATTCTAGCCAACCTTGCCAAAATCTTCCTTTTCTGGGCAACAATACTTCTAAAAACTTCTTAATTCCAACTAGAAGTAGTGGAAAATAAAGTCATGGCCTGGACGATATTCGTTGCTACTCCCCAAGTTTGCTTAACCAGCCGAGGAAAATCCCCATGCAACATTAAATAAAAAACGGTTTATGCTCCCCCCACACTTGGTACTCGAAGAACGAAAAAGGAGAGGCCTATAATCAGAAAGAAGCCTTGAGAGGTAGAGTACTGAGTAGTCAGTATTAGAGTTAGAATAAATGGCATTACAGATAGCTCGATCAATATGCTTTAGCACCATACCCCTTTTCCCAGTGAACGATGGACCCGAAAAACCCATAGTTGTTAAATTCAAGTCTATCATAAACTAAGAAAATTCATTACAAGGCTTGCCACCAGTAGATGAGCCCCCAATCTTCTTGTGGTGAAACAAAAAATAATTAAAGTCACCCATGATAATCCAAGGACCCTAGACAGTAACTGCCGCACGTCTTAAACTACTCCAAAGAAAGAGACGATTTCTGGGATTAGGGCTGCCATACACCATTGTGAAAACAAAATGGAGTCAATGTATCAGGGCTTGTCAGTATATGCACCATCTGATAGTTATATTCAAGGACTGCGATATTAACCATTGCTTGCCATAGAATCCAAATGCCACCCATAAAGCCTTGAGCTTCGACTAAAGGAACAGTCAAAATCCAACCTTTTAATGACCCTATCAGCTTTAGTACCGCTAACTCTAGGCTTCAGCAAGACTAGAATTGAGATTTTATGAACAGCCACCAAGCTACGAACATATGCAGAAAAACCTTTTTTAACTCCACTCTGGCAGTTTCAAGATACTATGTTTACATCCATTAATAAGGAGTAAGAATAAGGGAAACAAACCACTTAACTGCCAGATAACACCACCTTCTCATAGCTTGTATCCAACCTGAGAACACCTTGCTTCTTCCCAGCCATCCGAGCTGATCTCTTTTTCTGAATGATCGACTGCGACCTCATTTTGAGATGGATACCACCTTTCCCTGGACGAATATAGCTATATGCATATTATGATCAAGAATATTTGACACCAAATTGTTAGCAAGCATTGCATTTTCCTGTAGAAAAACTTTATCTTGATTCAAAATATGCGTCTCAGGAATAATAAGGGAGTCATCACTAGCAACTTCCTGATCGAAGACCTCTCTTCCTTTGTTTTCCTTATTTTCCTTCTGTTCATTCCCTCTTGCATTACTGGGAATAGGGTTGGCTATTGTCTTGCTTGAATCCCCTTTTTCCATGCGTCCGACAAAATTAATACCCCGATTATCATGCCTAGGGCTAGAGAACATACCATTCTCATTATATGGGGTATGCTGCTTGAGGGGCTTTCCCCCTTTACCCACCATTGTAAACCTTTCATGTGGTGTATCTTCTTGAGGATTATCTGTAGCATTATCCAAAGGAAACTCTATGACATCCATGTCTTAGAAAACTGCAAATCTAGATCATGTGTTCTTAACCCTAATTGACTCCTCTACATTTTTCCTTGAAGTTTGTGGCTTCCGTGTGTTTCATTTCACCATCATCCATGGCTCAAACTTTTTCGCATTAATGTCAGCCACTTGAATAGGAGTTTTTGTTAAGATTTTATTACAAAATCTGGTTTAGTTCCTAATAATATGTTATTGTTAGTAGTGGTCAATAAAATCGTATCCCTTCCATGTTTTTAGGTTCTTTCTGTTTAGTTTGTTTTGTAATGCCTAAAAAAGGATTTGTTCTCTTCCTTTTTTAGATATATGGAATAAAGATTCACTTTTTTCTTATCTCTTATTATTTTAATTAACCAACATATTTTGGTATCAGAGCCTTTAATTGGGCACATGGGAGAGAGAATTAAAAAGAGAGAAAGAAAAAGTGAGTGGGAAAGATAGTGGTTCACGCAAGCCTTTCACATGAGTTTTTCAAATGGCAGTAAATGGCACTGCTATATCAACTCAGCCTTTAATTCCTTTCTTCAAGGGTGAGAATTATGAATTTTGGGCCATAAAAATGCAAACTATGTTTATTTCGCAGGAAATGTGGGAGCTAGTTGAGAATGGGTACAAAGACTTAGATGATGAGCAAAAGCTTCGAGAAAATAAGAAGAGAGACGCAAAAGCTTTGTTTTTTCTCCAACAAGCTGTATCAGATGAGATTTTTTCAAAAATTTTAGCAGCAGAAACATCTAAGGAAGCATGGCAGATTCTAAAAAATGAATTTCAAGGTTGCTCAAAAGTAATCACTGTGAAACTTCAATCTCTTCGTAGATCATTTGAAACACTTCAAATGGGTGATTCTGAATCTGTTCAAGCATTTTTATCAAGAGCTTCCAAAATCGTCTCTCAAATGAAAGCATATGGTGAAAAAATGACTGACCAGACTATGGTTTTAAAATTATTAAGAAGTCTAACTCCCAAATTTGATCATGTGATTGCTGCAATAGAGGAGTCTAAAGATTTATCTGCTTATTCTTTTGATGATTTAATGGGTTCTTTGCAAGCTCATGAAGACAGGATAAATAAATCATCAATGAAAATTGAAGAAAAGGCCTTTCAAGTGAAAGGAGAGTCCTCTCACAGTGGTTCTCGTGGTCATTATCGTGGTCGAGGTCGCGGCGGTAGCCGTGGACATGGAGGACGTTCTGGAGAGCAACGAAAATATGTAATTAAATGCTGGTATTGTGATAGACCCGGCCATAGAGAAGCTGATTGTTTTGCCAAGCAATGGGATGAAGAAAAGCAAAAGAACGAAGGGAAGCATGCCAATGTTGCTGAAGGAGAAGAAGAACAAGAAGAGAGTATGCTGTTCATGGCTCAGTCTGTTGATAAAAATGTTGTTGATGCTAATACTATTTGGTTCCTGGATAGTGGGTGTTCTAATCATATGTCAGGTACAAAGCAATTGTTTAAGGAGCTTGATGAGAAAGAGAAATCAACAGTTCGACTAGGTGATGACAAGGTGATTCAAGTGGATGGGAAAGGTACAGTTGCCATCAACACTCGCCACGGTAAAACCAAACTCTTAGATGATGTGCAATTTGTTCCTACCTTAGCTTATAATCTGTTAAGTATTAGACAATTGATGACTAGTGGGTATAGAATTGTGTTTGATGATAACTCATGTAGTATTGAAGATAAGAAAACTGGTCTTACCATTGTTAATGTTCCCATGGCTCAAAACAAAATGTTCCCACTAGATGCTTCCATTGAAAATAATGCTCTTACTGTTAGTAAAATTGATGAATCTACTTTGTGGCATTTGCGTTATGGGCATTTATATGAAAGAGGATTGAAGTTGTTGAGTAAACAAAATATGGGTAAAGGTTTACCCAATATTGAATCTGTTGATTTTTGTGAAGGCTATGTTTTGGGTAAACAAAGTAAAAAATCATTTCCCGTAGGAAAGTCATGGAGGGCTAATAGTTGTCTTGAATTGATACATGCGGATTTGTGTGGACCCATGCAAACTGAGTCATTTGGTGGTAATCGGTATTTCTTTTTGTTGATTGATGACTATAGCCGTATGAACTGGGTTTATTTCTTGAAGTGTAAATCTGAAGCTCTTGTCACTTTCAAGAAATTTAAAAGCTTGGTAGAAAATCAGCAGGATAGCTGTATCAAATGCCTCCGGACAGACAGATGTGGTGAATTTAATTCTACTGAGTTTAATATTTTTTGTGAAGAAAATGGCATTCACAGGGAGCTTACTGCACCGTACACACCGGAGCAGAATGGTATTATCGAGAGAAAGAATCGAACTGTTGTGGAGATGGCCAGAAGCTTACTCAAAGCAAAAAAACTCCCGAATTCTTTTTGGGCTGAAGCCGTTGCAACTACAGTGTATCTGTTGAATGTTTCTCCAACAAGGGCTGTCATGAATGAAACACCGTATGAAGCTTGGAGAGGGAGAAAACCATGTGTAAGTCACTTAAGAATTTTCGGTTGTATAGCCTATGCTTTAATTAATTCTCAATCTCGTCACAAACTTGATGAAAAATCTGAAAAATGCATTTTTGTTGGCTATTGTTCTCAATCTAAGGCATATAGGCTATATAATCCTTTAAGTGGCAAAATTATTGTTAGCAGAAATGTGATTTTTAATGAAGATGCAGAATGGGATTGGAGAAATATTACGAATTCAAGCGAAGCTCCAGTTTTAGAGTATGAAGCTGCTGATTTTTCACCATCAAATGATGTTGTTGATTTTTCTTCATCAAATACAATAAGTACCAACTCATCAAGTCCAGCCAGCTCAAGTTCTTCCTCATCAATTGAAACTCCTCCAAGAAAAATACGGTCCTTGATAGAAATATATGAAGCTTGTTCTTTTGCTTTAAATGTTTCAGATCCAATCTTTTATAAGGAGGCAGCAGTAATGGAAGAATGGAAAAGTGCTATGAATGAAGAGATTGCTTCAATTCAAAAAAATCATACTTGGGAATTGGTGAATTTACCAAAAGGGAAGAATGCTATCGGCCTCAAATGGATTTTCAGAACTAAGTACCATGCTGATGGGAGTGTGCAAAAGCATAAAGCACGGCTTGTAGCAAAGGGGTATGCCCAACAATGAGGTATCGACTATGAAGAAACATTTTCACCAGTAGCTCGCCTTGAAACTGTAAGATTACTGCTTGCTTTAGCTACTCAATTGTCCCTTCCTGTCTTTCAATTTGATGTGAAGTATGCTTTCTTGAATGGAGAGTTAGAGGAAGAGGTTTATGTTTCTCAACCTGAAGGCTTTGTTGAAAAATGGTCATGAGGATAAAGTTTTCAGATTGAGAAAAGCTCTCTACGGGCTTAAGCAAGCACCACGAGCATGGTACAGTAAAATTGACAACTATTTTGGTGAGAATGATTTTGTTAAAAGTGAAAATGAGCCCACTTTATACTTGAAAAAATATGACAAAGCTGGATTTCTTGTTGTTTGTGTTTACATTAATGACATGATTTATTTTGGAAGCAATGAATGTCTTATTGCTGATTTTAAGTCTTCAATGATGAGAAATTTTGAGATGACAGATTTAGGATTATTGCAATATTTTCTTGGACTTGAGGTGAAACAATGTGCAGATGGAATATTTGTTGGACAACAAAAATATGCAAGTGATTTGCTTAAGAAATTCAGCCTGGTGAACTGCAATGTTGTAACACCACTATACTCCGTATACGTACACAGCATGCTATTACGATCGTAATATACGTATACTAATTATAGGAATGCTACTGTTTATTAAACAAACGACTCACTTCTTTTAAAATAATATAAGCAAACTCAAAACATTTAAGTTATATCATAAAATACAGTAGATAAAACGTTTATTCAAAACGCAGCGGAAAATATAACAAATATTTACAAATACATATACATCAAAACTCAAGTTTTATAAAACATAAAATATATATACATGTTTGGCAGTATGTCTTTGATCTTTAAGCTCCACTATCAACACCTCAAAATCTAGACTCTACTCGGCCTAGAGGAATTTTTTGGTTCTTCTCTGTCACCTGCGCGATGAACCACAATTGCGCTAAGCCAACGGCTTAGTGGTACAAACTACAATAATATTATGCTTCAATGAAATTCCAATGTTACACAATCAAGTTTCATACTCAACATAGCTTCCCAAACCACATTCATTTTTAATAAGTTACTTAAGTATTATAATCATCTCATAACATTATATCTCACTCCATAGTTCATAATAAAACAAAAACAAATATGCATCTCATTATTCATTTGTTTCACCATTCAAGAATCACATTTAAACAAACACAAGCATGGGCCCAAAAAGAATCTAATATGTTATTCAAAGTTCAGAGTTACTGCTTTGGTCCATAATCAAAATCATCAAGCCCGTAGGCGATACATATATATATCTCTATCCATGGATAGTGTAATAGACCCAGTCTCTTGGACCTCAACCCGGCTAAACTCGAGGAGATCCTCAACCCGGCAAGACTGTTACCTGTAACAGACCCAGTCTCTTGGACCTCAACCCGGATAAACCCGAGGAGATCCTCAACCCGGCAAGACTGTTACTATAATTCACATTTTTCAACTGGAATCGGCTTACGACCCGGTCTTTTCACCTATCCAGCAATTCATAGGCATGCCGCCAAACTCAGAACTCTGAAAATTGAATTAACATATTAGGTACACATCATTTCATTTATCTCTTTTCATTTCATTCCCAATATCAAATAGGCAACTATGCCACCATTATATTTCATTTGCAATACCATAGCCAACAACCATGGCCTTATATCTCATTAATAGAGTATACATAAGTAGTTGCATTGAATATCATCATCTAAGTAAACATGCCCACTTAATTCATTCGAATCATCATAACCAATCACATTTGCTTTACATCTCATTATATCTCAATTTATCATTCAAATGTACACAACCACTTGCATTAACATACATTCTAAATGCTCATCAATCATTCACATTATACAAATCATAACATTCATCAATGTATTTACAATATAATCAATTACTTAACATATGTATAACCAAATATGTTAAGTGTCAAATCATGTAAGTGTATGCAACAATGTAGTTTGTACTTACCTCCAAAAGCAACTCACATAAAACACTAAACTCTTCTTCCAAGAATCCTTCAATACTTGGATTAGGGCAACTCAAACTCTTCACAACCTAATCCAAAAGGAATAATACACACTCACATAGAAATACACATGAGATAATAAGACTAAGAACCAACTAGGGCAAACTCTACACATGACACGCTCAACAACACGAGCGTGTCCCTGACCGTGCCCTAAACTCACAACACAGAAGCTTTGACACGCTCAGAACCACAGGCGTGTCACCGAACGTGTAATACATTATGTCTCACAGAAACATTGACACGTCCAACAACACGGGCGTGCTCATGGCCGTGTCAATCCTTCACCCACACAGTAGCTATGACACGCTCAGTGACATGGGCGTGTCACTGGACGTGTAAATGCTATTGCAACACAGAACTATTGACACGCCCAAAGACTTGGACGTGCTCATGGGCGTGTCAGGCCAAAAATACAGATTCCGGTAGCATCAATACTACATCCAACAAACCACTTACTTCCACCATCTTCCACTTCAAACAAACTTAACTAAACATACCCAAAAACCATAATAACTTGCAAAAACACCAAAATAATACAAAACATACATCAAACACAAATCATAATCATCACCACAAACTCAAAACACAACCACAACACTTTCTCTTCCAACAAACTTGTTCTTTCCTTCAATCCAACCCCAAAATTCAAAATCAATTGAACCAACACCCTCAAACACACCACAATCAAACAAACACATATCAACCACAATCTCAACTCACAAACTCAATCACAACTTCAACTAAAACAAAAGAAATCAAGAGGAAACTTACCAAAGTTGATGAAACTTCACAAAATTCCAACTTAATCTCTTGAATCTTCCTTCAATTTGCTCTTAGAAATCAAAAACCCTCTCTTGCTCTCTTTTGTCTTTGATAGCCGGCCACCCAAATGGAAAAGAAGAAAATGAAGAAGACAAATGAAGCAAAGTCAAATATTTGTTCTTCAATTAAATCTCCACCAAGTATTTAATGATATAATATTCAATTATTTCCTCTTCCACTTATTTAATTCCTTTTTAATTACTTAATTAAAAATAAAAATAACAAAATATCTTCTCTTGACTTTTCCATATTGACTTGTGTATATGTTGTATATATTTCCATATATACAACATATACACTCTCTCTTCACTTCCTTTCTCCTCTCAATTTAACATAGACATTAAATCCAAATAAAACAACAATTATATCAAAACTTCTAGGGCACACTTTGGGATATTACAATTCTCCCCCTCTAAAAAGAAATTCCATCCTCGAAATTACCTGATATCAAGTCTGAAACAGTTGAGGATATTGATCTCGCATTGCTTGCTCACTCTCCCAAGTTGCCTCTTCCTTTGCATGATTCTTCCAAAGAACCTTCACCAATGACACTTTCTTATTCCTCAACGTTTTCACTTCATGTGCCAGAATAGCAATTGGTTCTTCCTCAAAAGTTAGGTCCGAACTCACCTCAATGGATTCAACTGGTAAAACGTGAGATGGATCTGATCTGTACCTCCGTAACATGGATACATGGAAGACATTGTGAATTCTATCCAACTCAGGCGGCAAAGCAAGACGATAAGCAACTGGTCCAACTCTTTCTAATATCTCATATGGTCCAATAAAACGAGGACTCAGCTTCCCTCTTCGACCAAATCTTAAAATCTTTTTCCAAGGAGACACTTTTAAAAATACTTTATCTCCAACATCAAACTCTATATCTCTCCTCTTCAAATCTGAATAAGATTTCTGCCGATCTGAAGCTGCTTTCAACCGATCCCGAATTATCTTTACTTTCTCTTCCGTTTCTTAACCAAATCAGGACCAATCAACTTGCTTTTTCCAAGTTCATTCCAACATAGAGGCGTCCTACATCTTCTACCATACAATGCCTCAAATGGTGCCATACCTATACTGGATTGATGACTGTTGTTGTAAGCAAATTTTACAAGTGGCATAAATCTGTCCCAACTTCCAGAGAAATCAATGACACAGCTTCTCAACATATCCTTAATAATCTGTATCACTCTTTCTGACTGCCCATCTGTCTGCGGATGAAAAGCAGTACTAAAGTGTAATCGATAACCCAAAGCACCATGCAAACTCTTCCAAAACCTTGAAGTGAACCGGGGATCTCGATCAGACACTAAAGAAATCGGGACTCCATGCAACTTCACTATCTCATTGATATACAGCTCAGCCAGTCTCTCAAGAGAATAGTCCATTCTAACTGGAAGAAAATGAGCTGTTTTTGTCAACCGATCAACAATCACCCAAATAGCATCATGTTTCTTCTGAGTCAATGGCAAACCAGACACAAAATCCATTGTCACACATTCCCATTTCCATTCAGACACTGTTAAAGGTTGAAGCAACCCTGTTGGAACTTGATGCTCAGCTTTTACCCTCTGACACGTGAGACACTTGGACACAAACTCCGTTATGTCTCTCTTCATACTTGACCACCAGTAATGCTTCTTCAAATCTTGATACATCTTTGTACTTTCAGGGTGCATAGCAAAGACTGATTGGTGTGCTTCCTCTGAAATAACTTTTCTCAAACTATCATCATCAGGAACACACAATCTATCTTTGAACCACATAAAGAAATCTCGGCTCTCCCCGTTTTGGCAATCTGACACAATCTTCTGAATTTTCTCATCTGCCAATTGAGCCTCTTTAATCTGATCCAACAATATCGGTCTCAACTGCAACTGAGCTAACAATGCCCCATCATCACATGATTTAAAACTAGCATGCAACGCTCTCAACTCAACAAGCAACGAGAGCGAATAAGCAGTCAAACCTGCTAAAGACTTCCGACTCAAGGCATCAGCAACAACATTCGCCTTTCTTGGATGATAATCAATCAAACAGTCGTAGTCTTTGATCAACTCTAACCATCGCCTTTGCCGAAGATTGAACTCCCTCTGAACACCCAAATATTTTAAACTTTTATGATCCGTATAGATAAAACACTTCTCCCCATACAAGTAGTGTCGCCAAATCTTCAAAGCAAACACGATAGCTGCCAACTCCAAATCATGCGTCGGATAATTAAGCTCATGCGGCTTCAACTGCCGAGAAGCATAAGCTACAACTTTACCCTCTTGCATCAGAACACAACCTAAACCATTATGTGAAGCATCACTATAAATCACATATGGTTTATCTTGCACAGGTAAAGTAAGAACATGCGCTTGAGTCAACATTTCTTTCAACTGCTCAAAACTAGCTTGACACTGATCGGTCCATACAAATCCAACTCCCTTCCGAAGTAATCTGGTGAGTGGAGTAGCTGTCAAAGAAAAACCTTTCACAAAACGTCGATAATAGCCTGCCAAACCCAGAAAACTTCTAACTTTAGTCACTGACTTCGGTGAACTCCAATTCAAAATAACTTCAACTTTACTTGGATCAACTCTAATACCATCTGCCGAAACTATATGACCCAGAAAAGTAACTTGGTCAAGCCAAAACTCACATTTCGACAGTTTAGCATACAATTGCTTCTCTTTTAAAGTCTGCAATACAATCCGCAAATGCTTGTCATGCTCCTCTTCATTACGCGAATACACCAAAATATCATCAATGAAGACCACCACAAACTGATCCAGGTAGGGCCTAAACACCCTATTCATCAAATCCATGAAAGCTGCAGGTGCATTCGTCAACCCAAAAGGCATCACCAAGAACTCATAATGCCCATATCTTGTGCGGAAAGCTGTCTTAGGAACATCTTCAGTTTTAACCCTCAATTGATGGTACCCTGATCTCAAATCAATCTTGAAAAACACTGCTGCTCCCTTTAACTGATCAAAGAGATCATCAATTCTAGGCAAAGGATACTTATTCTTGATAGTCACTTTGTTCAATTGCCTATAATCAATGCATAACCTCAAAGTACCATCCTTCTTCTTCACAAACAAAACAGGAGCTCCCCACGGAGAAACACTAGGGCGAATAAACCCTTTATCCAACAACTCCTGCAACTGCACCTTCAACTCTCTCAACTCAGCAGGTGCCATTCGATAAGGAGTAATAGAGATGGGAGTGGTACCAGGCAACAAATCGATACCAAACTCAACCTCTCTCTCAGGGGGTAACCCTGGCAATTCTTCAGGAAAGACGTCTGAAAAATCTGCAACTGTGGGTATACTATCAAGTTGAGAACCCACTATTCTGGTATCTACAACATGAGCAAGATAAGCATCACACCCTTTTCTAATCAACCTTCTAGCTGTTACAGCTGATACAAACAATGATGCAAGTTGTCTCTGCTCACTAGACACCATCACATTTCTACCATCACTGGTTCTCAAAGTAACACGTTTCTTTTGACAATCTACCATAGCTCCATGCTTATACAACCAATCCATGCCTAAGATCAAATCATATTCCTTAAAAGGCATTTCAATTAAATCACCACGAAACTCTTCACCTTGAACCACAACTGCACTATCACGATGCACCTTACTCACCACAACACTATGTCCTAAAGGATTTGTCACCAAAATATCAAATCCTAAGGACTTTGAATGCAATTCAGACACAGGCAATATGGATGCACTTATGTATGAATGAGTAGATCCTGGATCAATCAAAGCAAGAACTGGAATATCAAATAAAGAAAATGTACCCGCTATAACTGCTGAAGCATCCGGCTACCTCTGCATCACATAAACTCTCTGAGAAGATCCGGCCTCATCTGGCCTACTGCCTCTGGATAAAGATCCTCCTCTCCGACTAAACCCAGGTCTACCACCTCTACTGAAACCTTTGCCCCCTCGAGCACTTCTGCTGACACTGGGTCGAGAAGCTGCAGTATCGGCTTGCCTATGCTCCTGCATCTAAGGCAATCTTTAATAAAATGAGCTGGTGACCCACATCTGAAACACCCAGCCCATCCACCAACCTTCCAACAAACACCCCCATGGTTCCTACCACAAAGCTCACATACAGGTGGAGTAGACCTCTGAACCACTGGAGTCGGAGCACTAGCTACAGAAGCTATAGGTCTCGGCCTCTGCCTCTGATACTAAACTGACCTACTCGACTGCCTCTGGCTCCTACTAATCCTCGGCACAAAACTTCCTCGGCCTCTCTTCATCGATGAAGACCCTGCCTCAAACTGGGATCTTCTCACTCTGGTCTCCTCCTTAGTAGCAGCTGCTGCAATACCTTGTGCTCTCTCAACACTTCTAGCTGCTGCAACTAGCTGAGAGAAATTCTGGTACCGAGAACCAGCAACAATGCACATAATAGAGGGCCTCAACCACTCCTCAAATCTTCTGCACCGGTCTATTTCATCAGAGATAATCCCACCGGCATAGTGACTCAACCGGATGTACTCAATCTCATATTCTGTCACTGTCCGGTTGTCTTGTCTCAAATTCAGGAATTCCATCTTCTTAACATCTTTATACTCCCTCGGAGTATATTTCTGCTCGAACTCCCTCAGAAAATCCCCATAAGATAATGTAGGTGGATCATCCATGGCATGAGGAACCGTCTTCCACCAGTCATAAGCATCTTTCTGCAGTAAGGATCTAACATAATCAAATTTTTCTTCAGGAGTGGCTTGCAACTGAATAAATATCCTCTGTACTTTATCCAGCCACTGCTAGATCTGTAGTGCCTAAGAAATCCCAGCCCCATACTTTCTCAACTTATCATAATGTCTCACTGGCACTTAAGGCTGTGGTGGTGGTGGTGGCTGCTGCATTGGAGTTTGTCTTAATAGCTCTACCATATGTCTTAGCCACACTGGCGGAACCTCATCAGCAGTTGATCTCTCTGGCACAAGAGCAGGTGCCTCACTAGCTCTCTCAACCCTAGCTCCATCTCTACCCTCTTCGGGAGCTACGCTCTCAGCACTACCTTCTATAGACTGACGTGACTAAGATGTCATCACTACCTATATCTGCAAACACAGCAGAATATATCTCATTAAAGATCAAAGACTGCTAATACCAAAACATGTATCTTAATTGAAAACCAACTTTTAAAATCAATATATTTCTTTTTCTTACATTTTATCTAGGTTGAGAATCTCAAACCTAGGCTCTGATACCAAAATAATTGTAACACCCCTATACTCCGTATACGTACACAGCATGCTATTACGATCGTAATATACGTATACTGATTATAGGAATGCTACTGTTTATTAAACAAACGACTCACTTCTTTTAAAATAATATAAGCAAACTCAAAACATTTAAGTTATATCATAAAATACAGTAGATAAAACGTTTATTCAAAACGCAGCGGAAAATATAACAAATATTTACAAATACATATACATCAAAACTCAAGTTTTACAAAACATAAAATATATATACATGTTTGGCAGTATGTCTTTGATCTTTAAGCTCCACTATCAACACCTCAAAATCTAGACTCTACTCGGCCTAGAGAAATTTTCCGATTCTTCCCTGTCACCTACGCAATGAACCACAATTGCGCTAAGCCAACGGCTTAGTGGTACAAACTACAATAATATTATGCTTCAATGAAATTCCAATGTTACACAATCAAGTTTCATACTCAACATAGCTTCCCAAACCACATTCATTTTCAATAAGTTACTTAAGTATTATAATCATCTCATAACATTATATCTCACTCCATAGTTCATAATAAAACAAAAACAAATATGCATCTCATTATTCATTTGTTTCACCATTCAAGAATCACATTTAAACAAACACAAGCATGGGCCCAAAAAGAATCTAATATGTTATTCAAAGTTCAGAGTTACTGCTTTGGTCCATAATCAAAATCATTAAGCCCGTAGGCGATACATATATATATCTCTATCCATAGATAGTGTAACAGACCCAGTCTCTTGGACCTCAACCCGGCTAAACTCGAGGAGATCCTCAACCCAGCAAGACTGTTACCTGTAACAGACCCAGTCTCTTGGACCTCAACCCGGATAAACCCGAGGAGATCCTCAACCCGGCAAGACTGTTACTATAATTCACATTTTTCAACTGGAATCGGCTTACGACCCAGTCTTTTCACCTATCTAGCAATTCATAGGCATGCCGTCAAACTCAGAACTCTGAAAATTGAATTAACATATTAGGCACACATCATTTCATTTATCTCTTTTCATTTCATTCCCAATATCAAATAGGCAACTATGCCTCCATTATATTTCATTTGCAATACCATAGCCAACAACCATGGCCTTATATCTCATTAATAGAGTATACATAAGTAGTTGCATTGAATATCATCATCTAAGTAAACATGCCCACTTAATTCATTCGAATCATCATAACCAATCACATTTGCTTCACATCTCATTATATCTCAATTTATCATTCAAATGTACACAACCACTTGCAGTAACATACATTCTAAATGCTCATCAATCATTCACATTATACAAATCATAACATTCATCAATGTATTTACAATATAATCAATTACTTAACATATGTATAACCAAATATGTTAAGTGTCAAATCATGTAAGTGTATGCAACAATGTAGTTTGTACTTACCTCCAAAAGCAACTCACATAAAACACTAAACTCTTCTTCCAAGAATCCTTCAATACTTGGATTAGGGCAACTTAAACTCTTCACAACCTAATCCAAAAGGAATAATACACACTCACTTAGAAATACACATGAGATAATAAGACTAAGAACAAACTAGGGAAAACTCTACACATGACACGCTCAAGAACACGGGCGTGTCCCTGACCGTGCCCTAAACTCACAACACAGAAGCTTTGACACGCTCAGAACCACAAGCGTGTCACCGAACGTGTAATACATTCTGTCTCACAGAAACATTGACACGTCCAACAACACGGGCGTGCTCATGGCCGTGTCAATCCTTCACCCACACGGTAGCTATGACACACTCAGTGACATGGGTGTGTCACTGGACGTGTAAATGCTACTGCAACACAGAACCATTGACACGCCCAAAGACTTGGACGTGCTCATGGGCGTGTCAGGCCAAAAATACAGATTTCGGCAGCATCAACACTACATCCAACAAACCACTTACTTCCACCATCTTCCACTTCAAACAAACTTAACTAAACACACCCAAAAACCATAATAACTTGCAAAAACACCAAAACAATACAAAACATACATCAAACACAAATCATAATCATCACCACAAACTCAAAACACAACCACAACACTTTCTCTTCCAACAAACTTGTTCTTTCCTTCAATCCAACCCCAAAATCCAAAATCAATTGAACCAACACCCTCAAACACACCACAATCAAACAAACACATATCAACCACAATCTCAACTCACAAACTCAATCACAACTTCAACTAAAACAAAAGAAATCAAGAGGAAACTTACCAAAGTTGATGAAACTTCACAAAATTCCAACTTAATCTCTTGAATCTTCCTTCAATTTGCTCTTATAAATCAAAAACCCTCTCTTGCTCTCTTTTGTCTTTGATAGCCGGCCACCCAAATGGAAAAGAAGAAAATGAAGAAGACAAATGAAGCAAAGTCAAATATTTGTTCTTCAATTAAATCTCCACCAAGTATTTAATGATATAATATTCAATTATTTACTCTTCCACTTATTTAATTCCTTTTTAATTACTTAATTAAAAATAAAAATAACAAAATATCTTCTCTTGACTTTTCCATATTGACTTGTGTATATGTTGTATATATTTTCATATATACAACATATACACTCTCTCTTCACTTCCTTTCTCTTCTCAATTTAACATAGACATTAAATCCAAATAAAACAACAATTATATCAAAACTTCTAGGGCACACTTTGGGATATTACAAATGTGGCTGGAACTCCGATGAATTTGAATGAAAAATTACAAGCTAAAGATGGGACAGAGGAGGCTGATGCAACTTATTTTCGGAGGATGATTGGTGGACTGAATTATTTGTCTCATACACGGCCTGACATTGCTTTTTCTGTTAGTGTCTTGTCTAGGTTTATGCATAGTCCAACAAAGCACCATCGTAGGGCAGCAAAAAGGGTCTTGCAATATGTTGCTGGAGCTGTTGACTTTGGAATTTGGTATACCACAGTATCAAATCCCAAATTAATTGGCTACACTGATAGCGATTGGGCAGGCTCTTTGGATGATAGGAGTACATCAGGTTATTGTTTCTGTCTTGGTTCAGGTGCCATCTCATGGAGCTCAAAGAAGCAGGATACTATTGCTCTGTCTTCATCGGAAGCAGAATATATTGTTGCAACTTCTGCAGCATGTCAAGCTGTGTGGCTTAGGCGAGTTTTGTTTGATTTAGGTCAAGAGCAAGTGGCAGCAACCAAAATCTGTTGTGATAACCTAGCTTTTCACAGCAGAACAAAGCACATTGAAACTCAGCATCACTTCATTCGAAGGTTGGTTGCAAATGGAGAAATAGAGCTGGAATTTTGCAGTACTCATGATCAAGTTGCAGACTTATTTACTAAGTCTTTGTCTCAGCTGAAACATGCTTATTTTGGACAATAATTGGGTATCAATGATTTTGAATCAAGAGGGCATGTTAAGATTTGATTACAAAATCTGGTTTAGTTCCTAATAATATGTTATTGTTAGTAGTGGTCAATAAAATCGTATCCCTTCCATGTTTTTAGGTTCTTTCTGTTTAGTTTGTTTTGTAATGCCTATAAAAGACTTTGTTCTCTTCCTTTTTTAGATATATGGAATAAAGATTCACTTTTTTCTTATCTCTTATTATTTTAATTAACCAACAGTTTTATCACCAATAACATTGTCATCAACCATAACTTCTTGAACAACTGACTCACCACACTACTGGCTTAAATGGCCATATCTTTCGCATTTAAAGCATATTTTATGAAGCCGTTCATACTCAATATGCAGAAACTGGTTTATGAAGCCGTTCATATTAAGAATTTATATAATAAAAAAATATCATTTTATTTGTTAATTTATTATTTTTTTATAAGAAAAGAGTTTCTATTAATGCATATGAATATATATATATATATATAAGAATTTGTATAATAATAAATAGAAACTATGTTTTATTTGTTCATTTATTTTTTATATGAAAAAACAGTTTCTATTAACCTTTGAGATTTTGTTATATAAAAATTTATTCTAATTTTTGCTATCATATTGCGAGTTTTTATTTTTTATTTATTAATTTTTTTGTATTTTTTTATTAATTATTTTTTTATTTATATTTTTTTCTCATGGTGGTACACATTTAATTAATTAACTAATAATAATTATAGTAATATCAAAATAATAACATAAATTCTATAATAGCAGCACTAAATAATAATAATTATAATAATATCAACCTATAATACTAATTTTAATACAAACCAAATAGCATCCGATTATAATAAAATATATGATATTGAAGTATTAATTTTTATTTGTACTTATTTGGTCATATTCTAATAAAAAAAATACTTAAATGATTCAAAAAAAAATTAAATATTTAGTTACAATTTATGTTATAATTTAGGTATCTATTTGAACCTTCAACCTTATATCTATGCTTATTTGATGCTATTTTGATAATAAAAAAAAATTGCTTAAATGGTTTAAAAAAATTTAAGTATTTAAATTATTATTTAGGCTATAATTTAGATATCTATTTAAACTTTTGTCCCAATTTAAATCTATATATGCTATTAATGAGGTATTAGTATAACTTCATTAAATACACAAAGTGAGAAAAAAAATTTAACAGAAATTAATAGATTTTTTTATATTAAGGGTATAATTAATTTTTTAATTAGTTTGTATAAATTTTGTACATATGAGTTTGTGCAAATAATATAAGAGTTTGTACGTACAAATAATAGCACTCTATGTCTTATTGTCTAACTTTTATAATGTCTAAAAAATATAAATAAATTAATATCATTAAATTAATTTATGAAAAAAATTAAAAGGCAAAAATGAAAGTATTTAATTTTTTGAATTTCTATAAAAGTATGATTAAATAAAAATGTGAATTTTTTTTAAGAAAAAATAATAACAAATAATAGCATAGCTTTTTAGAAATTAAGAAAAAAGTAAAAAAAATGAAAAATGAAAAATGAAAAAAATAAAATAAAATAAAGGAAAAAATTTGAATAATCTTTTTTAAAAGATTGGTGAGGTGGCAGCAAAAAAAACCCTTAATTTATTAGCTTATATATATGTATAATATACACGTTTTTAGAACCTGAAAAATTTATCGAATAAAAATTTCAGACAATACTAATATAATTTTTCTTAATAATAAAATTATGTGAGAGTACATAAAAAAATAAAATTTGAGATTTTAAAGAAAAATATAAAATTTGAATTTTAAAGAAAAATTAATATACGCTACAATAAAATAATAACTTTTTCAATTTTTGTTTGAGGGGTATATATAATTGCAACCACTTTAATTAATCCATTATTAATTGTTCCCCAGTCACATCCACGTAAGCATCTATCTAGAAACTGGGACCTAAAGATGGCAACAAGAAAACCGGAACATCCGGTAAAAAAGTCATAAACTACCCCACACGCTCTTTTGCGAAACCTCCACGTGTCCAATTTTATCCGCTACCTTCTTCTTTTTTCCTTCCCTCTCTTCCACTTCAAATAGTCAAACCCTCACATCTGAACCTTTTCATCTGTCTTAACACTGTAAGCCAAAACCCTAATTTCTCTCTCTCTCTCTCTCTAAACTCACTCTTAAAATGGCTACTATCCATCTTCCTTCGAGGCCCATCGCTATCAGAGCTTCTGCGGGACCGGGTTCTCAGAGAACCGATCCGATCGGCCGGAAAACCTCTTCCAGCTCAGCGAACTGGTGGACTCCTCTTTTTGGTATGTTCTCTGAGCCTGATTACATTGGCACTGAGAGTAAATCCGAAGATATCCAGGACAAAAAGGAGAGCAAATCGGAGTCGGATCTCAGCCTAAAACTGGCGAAATCTCTGTTTGCTCCTGGCTGTTTTACGGAGGAGAAGGCAAAACAACTCCGAATGATGACTAATGACACGTCATCGTTTCATGATGTGATGTATCACTCGGCCATCGCGTCTCGGCTCGCCTCCGACTTCAAGAACCGATCTGATCGGTAGTTTTCCGGTCAATATGGTTCAAATCTGAATCATCATATGTTACATAATTTTTTCTTTTCTTTTTATATAGATATATATAGTTTTTTTTCAAGTAAAACATAAATCTGGTTTGCTAATTTCTGTAATTTTTGGGACTGAAATGTTTGCTAATCAGATATTAATGATGTAACATTTTAGTTGTTTGATTGCTTGCTTATAACTTGTAAGGGATGATAAACGAGAACAAGATAAGATATGAACTCTGTAGACTATAATAATTTTAGAGTTCTTGGAAATTTTCATTTTTATTTTCGTTTAATAATTGATTTTGCGGTAAAAAGTCGATGATGCTGGCGTTGCATTTAAGTTTATGCTAGCTTGCGTCGCGCTGCTTTGCTAAATGTATAATTTAATCTCTAAATCCCATCTAAAAAAGTCTTATATGTTACACTTTCAAAATGATTTATTTAGATCTTATAATTTTTTTTTAATTTTACAGATATCCAGTACATGCTTAATATAAAAAATACAAGTAAATCAAACAGATGATCATCTCTCGTTCCTTTCATTTTAATAATATTAGTGTATGCTGATTAAAATATCTTATATTTAAGTTGATGTCATAAGATACGACCGTCGATACATTCACCCTTCATTTTAGTTATTATATTGTTTTAGTTAAAAGATGATTTAACCACTTGCATAGTAGCCGACAACCATTGGATTAACCATCAATCGTAACACTTTTTTAAAAAAGCAAGTGTGGTGTAGACGGGTCCCATTACTCAAATGGGACGGTGAAGATAAGACGGGCGAATTTCACTTGACTAATGAAGCAATCTTTCAGCAATTTAAGCAAATTAAGATTAGGTTAAGGTTGATATTGGCTCGATTATCTTCACGTTGTCAAGTAGAAAAATTGAGTGGGGTTCATAGCTTCAAATACCAGTCAGCTATAGAATATAGTTGTTGTACATTGAGATCCTCGTGATGGATTCGGGAACTTTTAAGGCACTTATCAAGTATCCGAACAAGAATATGCTTGTCCATCAGATATGCTATTCCCCTTTTATTATTATTGACATTATTCAGACTAAACAAGTTTTGAATTCTATGGGTTTTAATAATAATAATAATAAACAGAAGTGCTTAATTAGATTATGATTGATGAAAGGAACACAAGATATTTATACAGATGCAGGTAATTTAATCGTCTACATGTGCAGCATCAAAGCAAAATTTTAATCAGAAAATAGACCAAAAAACAACTTGCTAACGTTCTTCAGAATATTCTGTAATTTAATTGTCTATATGTGCCGCATCAAAGCAAAATTATAGCCCCGAAAATAAACCAAACAACTTGCAAACGCTCGTAAGAATATTACCCTAATATGGCCATGAAAGTACAAAATCTTAGAATTCTAATACCATCAAATCTTTGGATTGTCAAAAATATAAAAAACACAAAAGGGTAAACAAATTCGCTCTTGAGAATATTCTCCAAATCCGGGCATGAAAAATACACAAAGCTTAGAATTTTAATACCATTAAGTTTTTGGATCGTCAAAAATATAGAAAAATACGCAAACGAGAAGGGAAAATAAAAATGGTCCTTTGAGAATGAAAGCAGGATACGTCTAAGAAACATGTGAACAATACTTGGAAAGGATTGGTCCTAGAAGTGTAAACACCGTCAACTGTTTCACACGCATTTTCTGTCATTAAAAATAACCTTACAAACAATGAAATGATGGCAATAGCCAAGAGTTGTGCCACAACCAAGGCAACAGAAGAAAAATGACATCTTTGCCGGCAACCAACCTCTGCCTGTACTATCTGTCATTTGCAATATCGAATTTACCAAACAAATAAATGTGTTTTACACTCTTTGGTACATGTAGGAAGATCTTATCAGTGCTCAATGGCAGGCCAGGAACTTAGGTGAGGGATCCATAAATTATACATATAAATATATAATATGAAATATTTTGAAATGTAATACACTATAATAAATATTACATGATATATTACTTATTTAACTCCGCCTGCGAGTATCGTAGCCGGTCTCAAGCCCGGATAAAGGAGGAGGGTTGCGGTAGGTTGGCGGCCAGTGTAAAAATTTTGCCAAACTTTTTATGGATCCTCAAAACTATCATTATACCGTTGGGACGTGCTCACCTAGGCACGCGCTACATCGGCACCCGGGTGTAGTGTTAAATGAGCAAGGGGTTCCATCACATCGACGCCTGGGTGTGGTGGAGTATGAGCAAAGGTTCCCATGCCATGGACGGGTATGGGTAAAGAAGTTAGTCCCGCCATATCAGCGCCCGGATGTGGTGTCAGACAGGAAAGGGCTACCGCATTATGGACGAATGCGGCTAAAGAAGCAAATCCAAGGGAGCCGATTAAGATTAGGTAGTTGGAATATTGGCACTCTGACTGGGAAGTCTATAGAGCTTGTGGATACTTTGAAAAGAATGAAGGTTAGTATTGCTTGTTTGCAGGAAACCAGGTGAAAGGGAAATAAAGCAAAAGAGATTGATAACTCAGGTGTTTGGGACGTGCTCACCTAGGCACGCGCTACATCGGCACCCGGGTGTAGTGTTAAATGAGCAAGGGGTTCCATCACATCGACGCCTGGGTGTGGTGGAGTATGAGCAAAGGTTCCCATGCCATGGACGGGTATGGGTAAAGAAGTTAGTCCCGCCATATCAGCGCCCGGATGTGGTGTCAGACAGGAAAGGGCTACCGCATTATGGACGAATGCGGCTAAAGAAGCAAATCCAAGGGAGCCGATTAAGATTAGGTAGTTGGAATATTGGCACTCTGACTGGGAAGTCTATAGAGCTTGTGGATACTTTGAAAAGAATGAAGGTTAGTATTGCTTGTTTGCAGGAAACCAGGTGAAAGGGAAATAAAGCAAAAGAGATTGATAACTCAGTATATAAGCTGTGGTATTGTGGCTTGGATAACAATAGGAATGATGTGGGCATTATTATTGAGCCTAAGCTTAAAGACAAAGTGGTGGAAGTGAAGAGAAAGGGAGACAGGATTATCTCTTTGAGGCTTGTTTTGGGAGATGACACTATTAATGTTATTAGTGCTTATACTCCCCAAGTAGGTTTGGACGGAGCATCCAAGGTTCAGTTCTGGGAAGATATGGATGAAATCATGCAAAGTATTCCGGATAATCAACAAATTTTCATTGGTGGGGACCTTAACGGGCATGTTGGTAAGAACAGTAATGGTTATGACAGGGTCCATGGGTGTTATGGTTTGGCAACAGGAATGAGGAGGGAAAGAGCATTTTGGATTTTGCGGTGGCTTATGATCTAGTGCTAGCAAATACCTGCTTTAAAAAGAGGGGGTCACACTTGATTACCTTTAAGAGTGGACGAACCCAAAATCAAATAGACTTCATACTTACTCGAAGACGGGACAAAAGTAAGTGTAAGGATTGCAAGGTCATTCCGGGTGAAGCATTGACGGTGCAACATCGTATTGTGGTTTTAGATGTTAAGAATAAAAGTAGCTGGAGGAATGATAAGAAAGTATTGGAACCAAGGATAAGATGGTGGAAATTGAAAGACCTAGCTCAAGGTACCTTTAAGGAGGAGTTACTAAAGGAAGACATTTGGAACTTTGAGACTAGTGCAGAAGACTTGTGGACAAAAATGGAAGGTGGCATTAAGAAAGCAGGTAGTAAATTGCTTGGGATCTCTAAAGGGGCAGGGCCTCGACCACACGATGCATGGTGGTGGGATGAGGAGGTTCAAAAGGCTATTAAGGCTAAGAGGGAATGGTATAAAAAGTTACCGAATGCGGTTAATAGCGAAGCCTTTGAGGAATATAAGAGGGCTAAGAAAGAGGCAAAGAAGGCTGTTAGTGTAGCTCGTAGTAGAGTCTTAGAAGGGATTTATCAAAAGTTAGGTACTAAAGAGGGAGAGATGGGCATTTATAAGATTGCAAGGATGAGAGAAAGGAAAAGCAGAGATTTAAGCCAAGTCAAATGTATAAAGGACGAAGATCAACGGGTGTTGACAGGAGATGTTGAGATTAAGGAGAGGTGGAAGGCTTATTTTGAGCAGTTATTCAACCTTGAACATGAACAAGATTTTTAAGGTCTTCTTGCAACAAATGGTTATATCAGCTGGTCTAGGAGGATCTTGCATAGTGAAGTAAGAGAAGCCTTGAAGTATATGAAAGTTGGCAAAGCTTGTGGCCCGAATGGTATTCCTATAGAGGTTTGGAAGAACCTTGGAGAGGTTGGAGTTGCCTGGTTAACTAAACTCTTTAATGCTATTGTGAAAGGACATAAGATGCCGAATGCCTGAAGGAAGAGTATCCTGGTACCCATATATAAAAATAAGGGAGACATTCAATGGTGTATAAATTATCGGGGTATCAAACTTATGAGTCATACTATGAAATTATGGGAAAGGATTATTGAACACAGATTGAGGAAGCTTACAAGAGTTTCGGATAATCAGTTTGGGTTTATGCCAGGGAGATCTACCATGGAGGCTATTTCTCTTCTAAGAAGACTAATGGAATTGTATCAAGAGAAGAAGAAAGATCTCCACATGGTATTTATTGACTTGGAGAAAGCCTATGATAGAGTACCAAGAGAAGTGTTATGGTGGGTTTTGAAGAGGAAAGGAGTCAGCGGCAAATATATCAACATCATCAAGGACATGTATGAGAATGCATCCACTAGTGTGAAAACACCTGGTGGAGATACTGAGGTTTTCCCCATTACTACTGGATTGCATCAAGGTTCGGCCATGAGTCCATACTTATTTACCCTGGTTATGGACGAGCTAACCAGAAGCATACAAGACGTTATTCCTTGGTGTATGTTGTTTGCTGATGACATTATTTTAATTGATGAGACTAGTGCTGGTGTAAACCGTAAGTTGGAAGTGTGGAGAAAAACCCTCGAGGACAAGGGTTTTAAGTTAAGTAGGAGTAAAACGGAATATATGCACTGTGAGTTTAGTCTAAGGAAGAAGCAGAAACATGAGGTTAAGTTGGATGGAGTTTTGGTTCCTAAAACCAAGCAGTTTAAATATTTGGGTTCGGTGTTCCAGAATGATGGCCGTATAGATGAAGATGTGGCTCACAGAATACAGGTAGGGTGGTTGAAGTGAAAGGGTGCGACTGGGGTTCTATGTGATAAGAAAATACCTCTGAAAGTGAAAGGTAAATTCTATAGGACGGTTGTTAGGCCTGCGATGCTCTATGGTAGTGAGTGTTGGGCACCAACGGGACAACATTTGCATAAGATGAGTGTGGTAGAAATGAGGATGCTAAGATGGATGTGTGGACATACCAGACTGGACAAAATTAAGAATGTTCATATTCGACAAAAAGTCCAAGTAGCGGATGTCGGAGATAAGGTAAGGGAAAGAAGACTTAGATGGTATGGACATGTTTTAAGAAGACCTCCTAATGTTGCGGTTCGTAAGTGTGAGAATTTGTTTATTGAGGGGGCTAGAGGTCGTGGAAGACCTAGAACTGTGTGGAAGGAGGTGATAGCAAGAGACTTACGTGCTTTAGATCTTGATGCGGATTTGATTAATGACAGACTTGAATGGAGACGTAAAATCCGTGTCTTGGAAGGGGCCTAAGGCTGGAGTATTTTTTTTTGTTGTCTTTTGAGCTTATTTTGTTGAGGATCCATACAGCCGACCCCAACTTGTTTGGGACTAAGGCTTAGTTGTTGTTGTTGTATATTACTTATTTCACTAGGAAATATAATAACATATATTTGAATGAAAAAAAAATCTTCAAAATAATTAGTTTGAAACTATAATTTTAAAATTCATTTTAAAAAAATTATGCACTTTCAAAATCAAAATTTTAAAGTCAAATATGGAAAGGGAATTAAGCAAGAAATTAAAAAGAATTTATAGAATTGGGGGCCAAATATAAAAGGGAGAAGAAAATAGAGATAAAAAAAAAAGTTTAAAAATATATATACGGAGTTGGAAGCTAGAAGTGAAAAATTCAGCAAGGAGGACCATATGAAAAATTTCGGAAATACAGGTGATAACAAGAAAACAAAAGAACATTGACCAGGTCACCACACTTCAACCCCCCCCCCCCCCCTAACCAAAGGGCAAATATAAGCAGAGGGCAGAAGGCAAACTTGGCAAACATAAAATTATGCTAAATGTGAAATTTATGCCATATTCAAACCAACAATATACTCCAAAGCCTTTATGAAGCAGAGCATTCATGCAAACTCTGATCCAGCCTAGTAATCAAGTGTTTGCCACATATCATAAGAGGTTTAGAGCCAAACTATGATGCCTCTCTCTCTTTCCGTTACTTGTTTATATATTAAAAGGAAAATCTAGCAATAAACAACAATCATCCCCAAAAGAATTCAACACCAGGAGCACAGAATATACCATTAAAGGGGCTTTGTTGCCTCAACGTTACTAACTTTAGTAGATCAGCTAGTAGTAAAGTAATTCTGCTAATAATGAATATGCACGAAAAATATTTGATGCTACTTATGCTCATCGTTGTTTACCTCTTTGACAATTTGGGTTCATCAAGATAATTTGAAGTTTCAACTTTTTTCAACGGAAACATCTAACTAATGAAACTACTTAAGATGGAAAGACACCTAAAGATAACTATCAAGTACTAACTTAGCTCCCTGCAGAAGACAAGACTGTAGCATTAAGTCTTTGACAGTGAGAAATCACATACCCTGTCAAATAAACATAATACTGACCATCCAAACAAAACCTGTAGATTGCAACTTGCAACCATAATGTCGATAGCAAACTGAACTTAATTTCACTGAGGCATAAGACGAACTACTAGGCATCCAGATTCTTGACTTCATGAATTTTGTACTCAGAAATATAAAATGCAATAAATATTGCATAATAAAGCTGAAAGAGAACGCAAATATAAACTTTTAATATGCTAAATTATGGTCTTATGAAAATTTCAGGTAGCTATTTAATTTGTAAATGAAAGAAATTATATGGTAAAGCAACAAATCAGACCTCACATTCCACACTAACAAATACACTTGCTCTCAATGAGAGGAAGAATACTAGAGAAAAATTAGAAGCTAGAGAGAAACATGAACAACCCATACATGATATAAATATCTGTACAATCACTCCCAAAAAGCCTTACCCACGCAGATCATTAGTACTTATGAAGATATGCCATTCTTAGGCCTTTACTTGTTCCCACTCTCCACTCCCCTCAGTATTTAAAATGAAGTTGATCAGCTATCTGTAGACCAGTTTTTCTAATAGTGAAATTCACACATTTGTCTTAATCACTTAAATTAATCTGTTGGACATCTTCCAGAACTTTGGATTCATAAGTTTAACACAAGAAACAGGGATGCAATCATCAAATCACGCAATTAGGAAATTGTGAATTTCTTTTAAAATAAAAAGAAGATACGGCCATCCTTGTACAATAATTTGAAATTCCAACCTGATAGCCCCTCCCTCAACCCCTCTTTCTTCCTTTTAGGGGACTAGAATAATAATCATATGCCCTACTAAATAAACTTAATATAGACCGTTCATATGAAGCCAATAACAGACTAAACTTTAATTTCTGTAAAGATTGTAAAGCGATAATTTTGGCATCAAGGTTATCAGCTTCAGAGGTCAAAAACCTAATGACGACTTTTTTTTCCTCTCTCTAACATGGCATTTACACTTAACAAAAGCAGGATCTTCATCTGATATTTATTTCTCTCAAAAATAACAGTAGTAACATGTAATTCTAAAACTAAGCCCCCTAAAACAGGTATAAGGTGCAGCTAATAATCCATAACAAAAATGACAAGAATAAAACTCAAATTCTTGTAAGATAATTCATGGTATTGGAAAAATACCAAGTTGCTATTTGATTCATAAACAAATGAAAGCTGTAGAGTGAAGCAGCAAGCCAGACCTCTCAATCCACGGGCAAATTCACTTGCTCTCAATGTCATACAGATCCGTTCTGTACACATTAATTAAGGAAAAGCAACAATACTGAAAATAATTTTTTAAGAAAAAAAAATTTTAATAGCGTCTTACATGAGCAAATTACAATTTCACAGCATTCCAGACATCAAAGTGCATGCTATTAGCTTATGCTTGACTGTCATCTCATTCATGTAGGGCACTTTATGCAAGCTCTTAGGCAGCAAATTACAACTTTCTAAACAGTTGTAGAATTTTTTAAGGCTCAGCCTATTAGTGGAGTCTCAATAAGAGCACACTTTACAACATAAGACTCTGTACAAACTTGATAGTGCAAGCCAAAAGATAAATTCAAGGAGAAATTCCAGCTCTAGTAACAAAAATCCAAGGAAATCATATACCTAATGTTGGTGTACTTTAACAGAAATGCAACTACTTAAAAAGAATTTATGAAATGATTTCTTCTTTGTTGGAGTTGCTGAGATTTTTTGCTTAAAATCTGATATTTTCTTAAATGATTTCTATTTTTTGATTCATCAAGTATAAACGTGTTTATATACAGCAAAAAAATGCAGACAGTAATATACAATAATGCTTAGCCCATTCCCTTAGAGCTAGACATTACATACTCCCATTCCCAACACACTCAACAATAATTATACCTACTTCATATAATACTCCCCCTCAAGCAGAAGGATAGATGTTAATCATGTCCAGCTTGTTACAAAGATATTCAACTCGAGTCCCATGCAATGCCTTTGTAAAAATCTCTCCCAATTGCTCTCTGATTTTCACATAGCCTGTGGAGATCAACTTTTCTTCAATTTCACGAATTAAATGACAATCAACCTCAATGTGCTTTGTTTTTTCATGATACACTGGATTTGAGGTAATGTGGATGGCAGCTTGATTGTTACACCAAAATTTTGCTGGTAATGAAGGCCTTAGTCCTAATTCAGTCAATATGTGTTTTATCCACATGTGCCATGGTTTTGTATTCTGATTCTATACTAAACCGCGATACCATATTTTGCTTCTTACTCTTCCAAGATATAAGGTTCCCACCAATAAAAATACAATATCCTGAAGTAGACCTTCTATCTACCTTGAAACCAACTCAATAAGCATTTGTAAAACACTTAATGTTAATGTATCCATGATTTTTGTAAAGTATCCCAAGATCAGGAGTCCCCTTTAAGTAACATAGGATTTGCTCTAGAGTTGCCCAACGACTGACTGTTGGAGAGGACATAAACTGACTTAAAATACTAATAGAATAGGCAATATTAAGGCGTGTTACTGTGAAATAGTTTAGTTTTCCAACTAGTCTTCTATATTTCTCTAGATCTTCAAACAATTCACCACCTTTTGAAAGTTGCAAATTTGGAGTCATCGGAGTGCTACGAAGCTTTGCTCCTAATTTTGTTGTCTCAGTTAACAAGTCAAGGACATATTTCCTTTGAGTTGTTACCTTAACTTCCAGGAAATACTTTAACATTCCCAAATTCTTTGTCTGAAATTGAGTTTGCAAAAATGATTTAAGAGATGAGATACCTGAAACATTACTTCCAGTGATGATAATATCATCTACATATACAACTACAAGGATAATAACAGCTTCAGATTGTTTATAGAATACCGAATAATCAACCTAGTTTTCTTCATTCCAAATTTTTCAATGGCTTGACTGAATTTTCCAAACCAAGCACGTGGACTCTACTTCAACCTATACAAGGATTTTTTGAGAAGACACTTTCTCATACTCTCCCTGAGCAACAAACCCAAGAGATTGCTCCATATGGGCTCCTTAAAGGTCACCATGAAGAAAAGCATTCTTGAAATCTAACTGATGCAAGGGCCGCTGCGAGAGAGATGAACCTCACAAAAGTTAACTTAGCAACAAAAGAAAGAGTGTCAGAATAATCAACCCCATCTATTTGAGCATATCCCTTAGCAACCAAACGAGCCTTTAACCGAACAACTGGCCCATCCTGATTCATCTTCACTACAAAGATCCATTTGCACCCAATGGCCTTCTTACCTGCAGGTAAATTTACCAAGTCCCAAGTGCCATTATCATCTAAAGCATTCATCTCCTCTATCATAGCTTCATGCCATCCAGGATGAGATAAGGCTTCTCAAACATTTTTAGGAATTCTAATAAAAGCAAGTAATGCGATAAATGAGCAAAAAAGTAGAAAACAAATGATTATAACAAACAATCGAAGAGATAGGATAAGTGCATTTGTGTTTACTTTGTGAATAGCAATAGAAAGCTCAAAGTCAGAGTCAGGATCTGATGATGAAGAGGATGGTTGAGGACATGAATCAGTAGAGTTAGGTACTGGAGGAGCATCACTTGAGACTGGATATGATAATGGGAGAGGTGGTACAGACTTTGAAATAAGGTGTATCATTTCGTCTGGAATAGACATGAACAATAGTAGATTTAAACTTGGCTAGAGGAGCTAAAGATGGAACAAAAGGATTGGCAGTCGTTGGAATAAAGGATGTGGTGGGGTAGACTAACAGATCATCCTCCTCCTCCTGACTTATATGAACTGAAGATGAAAAGAACGATGTATCTTCAAGAAAAGTAACATCAGTTGATAAAAGATACTTATTAAATGTAGGACAATATAATCTGTATCCTTTTTGAAGATGAGAGTAACCAAGGAAAATGCATTTCAAAGACTTAGGATCTAACTTAGTGATGTCGAGGCGAACATCCCTAATATGACATGTGCTATAAAAAATTCTAAGTTCAATAAGAAATAATTACTTGTTTGGGAAGAGAGTACTGTAGGGTGTCTTATCATAAAGAACTGTTGAGGGCATTCTATTAATGAGAAAGCAAGTAGTAGAGACAACATCAACACAAAATGTCTTAGGAACATGCATTTGAAATAATATGGCTCTTGCAGTCTCAAGAGGATAACTATTTTTTCTTTCTGCTATTTCATTTTGAGGTGGTGTATCAACACAAGATGTTTGATGAATATTACCATTTTGAGTGGGGTAAGATTGAAAAAATTATGATAAATACTCCTTTGCAATTCACTTTGGAAAATGTGTATAACAGTATTAAACTGATTTTTAATTTCTGCACAAGAGGCACGAAATTGAGAAAACACCTCAGAACGATTTTTCATTAAATATGACCAAGTCACACGAGAGTAGTCATCAACAAAAGTGAAAATATTTGAATCCAGTTTTAGACACTACAGGACAAAGACCCCACACATTCGAATGTACCAGTTCAAAAGGAGAACTGGCTCTCTTATTGACTCTAGGAGATAGACTAACACAATGATATTTGGCAAACTGACATGATTCACAGTCTAACTACGAAAGACTACAAAATTGACTGCATACCTTAAGCAAACGGAGAGATGGATGACCTAACCGACAATGAGCCTCAAAAGGAGTTATTGCTCCAGTACAAGCAATGGATTTTGGTATTTGCATATCAAGGATGTAGAGATCTCCTGACTCATGTCCTTTGCCAATAATCCTCTTTGTCGCAAGATCTTGAAAAACAAAATGATCAGGAAAGAATAAGATACAACAGTTAAAGGTACGAGTAAATTTACAACAGAAATCAAATTGAAAGAGAAATGGGATAAATTTAAAAAGATGATAAAGAGATCAATGGAGTTGGATTGATGGTGCCACAACCTTGGATAGATGTTGACCCATCTGCTAAAATAACATTGGGAATGGATACATTTTGCAGAGAAGTAGAAAAAAGACTAGAGTTACTTGTCATATGATCTGTGGCACCAAAGTCAATGACCCATTTGGAGGAGGAAAATACAAGAAATATATTTGATTTACCTTACCCGATAATGGCAGTGATAGGAGTAGATGAAGACGTCAATAATTTCTGATATTGGAAGAACTTAGTAAATTCATCTACAGAGATAAGGATGGACTTTTCAGACGTCTCAAAGGTAGATGCAATATGAGCTGACTGGGGTTTATGATTCTTGTTTTGCAACTTCCTACAATCCCTTTTCATGTGCCCTAGCTTGTGACAATAATGACATACAATCTCTCATGAATCTTGTCTCTAGTTACTGGAATAAATTGCTCCCTTTATTACCAATTCTATTGAATGCATGCTCATGACCTGCCCCACTACTTCGACCAACAAGAGCACTGTTGGGTTAAATGAATAGGGCATTTTCAATATCTAGTATTTTGTTAAATACTTTTTGTAGTGAGAAAATTTTAGAACTAGAGAGTATTTGAGATTTAGCAGTCTCAAACTCTGAAGGAAGTCTGGCTAAGAAACTCATGATAGCCATTTTCTCCCTCTGAATTTGTTGTATCTTCACATCAGGACTAAAAGGCAACAACATGTTAAGTTCTTCATAAGTCCTTTTGAAGTCCACGAAGTAATGTATAAGAGATTTATCTTGCTTTCAGCCTAATAGAATGTTTTGCAAACGTCATAAATGCGGGAAATATTTCCTTTCCCTGAATACGAGAAATCTAAATATTCCATTAGTTCTTTAACAAATTCATAATGATTTATCAACCCAAATCACCTCACTTTCAATAGAATTTCTTATCCGCAGAAATAACCTAGCATCCTCTCTCATTGGAGGGCCATCCGTCAAATAATCATCTTTATTAATACTCCATAAATAATTAGTTTTGCTCTAATCTAAATAATTAGTTCCATTAAGCTTATATTCAATGATTTTTGACATAACTGGAACTACATCAGGTATAGCTACAGATTTTGTTTCATTTTTATCATCTGCCATTTTGAATTAACATAAAGTACAGCAATTCACAATGAGTTTTAACTAGAAAATGAAAGAGCCTGACTTGTGCTAAGAAGAACTGACCAACTATGTGATTTTCAGAATACCCAGATGTTTTGAAACCCAAAAAACCCCTCCTGATGAAGCAAATAGATTCTCAAGACTTGAAATACCACAGAAATTTTAACAGACTAGGTTGTTTTTGAATGCCCCAAACTTGGTTAGACAAGAGTAGCAAAAAACGGTAATGTTTCTACAAAACCAAGCACATATTAGTGCTGTACAAAGAGAGGCGACACTGGAGAAGGTGACCGATGGAATTTCCGGCACCGAACGCTCCCTCAATCGTCGGCGCATGAGGCTCGCGCGCTTTGATTCTGGTCATTGAACTTTGGGAAAATGCCAATCTTCTGGCGGCGCTTCTTCCTAGGGCGGCGGTGATGTGAACAAAATGCTCTACCGTAGCCACTCACATCTCATGTACTCTGTAATCCAAAAAACAAAGTAGCTATAAAAACACAGCAGCTACTTCACACCTTAGATAAACACTAACCCAAACATAGAGCGTTTTATTTTCCTTCAAGTTTTGATACCATGATATTTTCTGAAATAATTTCTCTGTTTCATTCAAGTATAGGTGTATTTATATACAACAAAAAAGTGTAGACAGCCATACACAATAATGCTTAGCCCATTCCCTTACAGCTAGACATTATATACTCTCATTCCCTTACAGCTAACCATTACACACTCAACAATAATTATACCTACTTCCTATAACAAAATCAAAGCAAAATCACAATAGGAATGGCAGTGGAGTAGAGTGTTGGTAAAACAAGTTGATTTCTTGTTTTTTCAAGTTAACTTGTCAAATTAGTTCTAAACCATGCTTGTACTGTCATTGGTTGTGAAAATTCTATATCCATGTACATGTAAAGTGTGCAAAGGAGAGAGACACAAAAAGAGTGTGGCTCTGTGGTTGAGTCTCCATTTTGTTTATAATTGTCTGTGTTTGCAAGGAAAAAACACAAAGAAAGGTGAGGAAACAGAGAGTTTGAGAGGAATTTCTTTTGATTCAAAATGAAGAAAAAGTTTGTGTTTTTTCTTTGTTCTCTTCTATATTCTAATGAATATTTGTTTTCCTTTATCTCTTGCATTTTTTTCCTCTGCTCTACTCTATTTTTGGTGCTTCTTTGTTTCTTGAGGAGTGAGCTTTGTCTCCAAGGAATGGTTGCTGTGTCTCTGTGTCCTTACACATGTCAACAGTGGTATGAGACTCTTTAAATGAGTGTTACCTCTGTGGAGTGTTTGAGAAATGAGGGGATATTGCGGAGAAATGAGAGTTAGTCTCTTTCTCCACAAGCCAACATTCTTGTTCATTATCAAACTGATAAAGGGGAATTTTTCAATTTAAAACATAAAATAACCCAACCCCAAAATCAGACTTGCTGCCTCCTTACAAACTTTGCATGAAAACCGATAAATACATCCAAATTATAAGGAATTAACTCTTCCCAACTCATAAGTTACAGTTAATGTTAGTCATCAATTGTTTCTAGACTAATAATAACCTAAGTCATGGCAAATAGTTGTTCAGCAACTTACAACTCCTATCTCATCTGCAGCATGCAGCATGTTGAACCAAGCTAAAGAAATGTTCATTTTATTCCCATGAATTCAATTTTAGGAAATTCAGTATAACTATATTAAATTCTATTTAAACTAAAGTTAATCAATATTCTCTGGAAAAATAAAATCTAACCTATCCAATTCCTCTCTCTACATCCATTAGTTAATATATTATAAGTGACACAATAGTCAACTTCAGGTATCAATTTTCATGCAGGCAGTAAGTACTTTATCATTTCATAAAACATAGCAACATACACACACCTAACTGGCAGAGGGAATATCACAAAGCAGCACATTTAAAAGATCCACATCAAGAAAATGGAATAAGAATCTACAATTTTCAATTTCATTTATCAAAATGATATGATTGCTCTTCCATTCACAGTATAGTCAATTAATGAACACAAAAAAGTTAGAATCATATTGCATTATTAAAGAATCGAATTTTCATTAAGTTGAGAAAAAGGATACACCAAGTAAAAGCCATGGGCGAAAGCACCAGCCAACACAGCCGTAAACAAACGATCTCTTAAAACTGGATTTCTACGCAGCGAGATTCGAACTGAAAATAATAATAATAATAATAATAAACATCTCCAAATGTTAAAATACCGAATGGCTGAAAAGAATTTAGAAAAATAGACAAAAAAAATCAAGAATAATCAAGCTTACTAAGAGGGAGAATCGGAGCATAGACGAGAGGGACCAAAAACTTGAAAGGAGGTCCATTGCTTTGCTTTCTAACGGCAGCCTCCCTAAAAAAGATATCATCATGGATCAGATGAATTGAGCAACAAGACAGATTATCTTTATATATATATATATATATATATAGAGAGAGAGAGAGAGAGAGAGAGATGTGTAGCGAAACTCACCGGACAGAGTGATCGGACGATGAGGCCATATGGAGATTGACGGGCAGAAGATCTCTACAGAAATGTACCAATTGCGTTGGACTAGTCTCTTGCTTGGCCAATTTGTTTTTTTAGCGAAAGGCGGAAATTAACGCTACGTTTGAGAATATTGTACATATTTAACGGGAAGGAATGTTAATTACAGTTATCTTAAACATTGATTATTGAATAATTTTTATTTTATTAGCTATAAAATATTAATTATAATATTTTTTTTTATAAATAAATTTATAATTAACATTTTTTAATTAATAAAAAAATATCTAAAATATAATTAATATTTTTTTTAATATAATAATATGGTATGATAAAATATTAATAAATATCGTATAATATGATATAATATGTATAGTATGATAAGTTAGTGATATTATTTAGTTTAAATAGATAAAAAGATTAAAACGTATCCCAACCTAATATTTCATATATATTCATATTAAAATAAAATTTTTAAATTATAATTATAAGACTAATTAACTTTGTTTAAAAAATTAATAAGATTTTTTGTAAATATATTTTATTTAAAAAAAATAAAATTAATTAAATTTTATAATAAATTTAAGTGAGTATGCCGCTAATACTCTATTTTGATAACTGACAATATGATTTACTAAAGTATAATATTTTATGGTATAGTGTGGTATAATACTGTAAGTAATATTTATCATGTTTGGAAAGATGATATGATATAATATTGTATGGTTAATAAGCTATTTTTGTTTGGTTTGATGGTATAGTATGGTTGTTCAAATAATAAAATAATTAAAATATTCTCAATCTAAAATTAATATTAATTTCAATTAAAATTTATATAAAATAATATTAAAATTTATTTTTATAAGCAATAATTAATTTTTGTTTTTATTTTTATTTTTTTATAGTCAATAATTAAGTTTTTTGAAATATTGTTATAATGAACCTTTTTAGTTAATTTAATTAAAGTTATGTTAAATAGATTGTAGTTTTATTAACTATTCAGGTATCATTTATTTCTTAATATTTGAGTTTATTTGATTTTCATGAACAAAGAATGATTAATCAACAAATTAAAAAAAGGGGTAATCAAAAGCAAATAGAAAAAAAAAAAAGGTAATAAGCTCAATTTGTATGCACAAATTTGTTGGAGAAGAAAATAATCTTTATAGCGGGGCAAGCAAAGAATTATAGATGAAAGAAGAAGGAAAGAAAATATGTTAGGTTGTGTAATTTATGAAATGTATTGAGAGTATTTTTGGAACATAAATCTATAAAATCATGCTAATCCACCGATTTGGTAGTTTAAAAAAGTGATGAAAAGTTATAGTCTTGAAACCATGGAATTAGTACGACAAACTATGCTATGAAAATAGAAATTAAAACAAATAACAAAATAAACCATATCATATTATATCCAACTGTGAGATATTATTAACCAAATATAATGTAAGGAAATAATAAATACAAATAAAATTCAATTAAATCGATAATCTACGAATAATAATATAATTAATATATTAAAATCATAAAATACTTTTTAATAACGTAAATATTATCTATAACATCATCTAAAATAATATAAAAAATATGAAGTCCATAACATTATCCTTTATAAGTTCCGCATTAAATTCTTACAATCCATAATTGAAAATAGATTATAATATACTAATATTCTAGAAATATCTTAAACTCGCCCTGAGTTATCATCAAATAAGTCAAGTAAAAGTTTTTTATAATACTTTGGTATAACATTAAGAAAAGCATTCATCAAGTGTCGATTTTAAATAAGAGCAATGTAAAACTTCATAATCATATCTGCTTTAAAATCCAAACTAGAAATTGAAATCAAAAGATTAGTTGGTGATTTATCGAAGAGAT
Organism: Garcia nutans; assembly: GCA_947685225.1. NCBI lineage: Eukaryota > Viridiplantae > Streptophyta > Magnoliopsida > Malpighiales > Euphorbiaceae > Garcia > Garcia nutans. Next base: position 11,291,741 of record CANTUV010000061.1, on the reverse strand, counting down.
TATCAATTATAGTAGCAATCCCTTCAAAACCATAAGACATTAATGTGTTTTTCTTCACTCATTTTGACTTTTTCATTCTAGCCATTGGAGCCTCAAAATGAGCTTATGATGTAGGTATTTTAGGAGTTGGTGCATCTTCATAAAAAAAAAGTCTTACTCTATGATACATTAGTATTATCTAAATCACAAGTGCTTTCAGATATCATAAAGTCAATGTTAATAATAGTCAATTAGCTTGGGGCATCCTTTCTTTTCAAAGATTATTTATAGCTTTCTTTCTTATATCACCTGGAGTACTACTAGCTATGTTAGTAGCTCTATCCTTTCCATAGAGTTTAATCAACTTGTCAAAATCGGGCACATGTTTGTTCGTCAATTCAGCAGCTTCAGGCTTAGCCTAATATGAAATTATATGTTATTGAATATATTTACAAATAAGAAAAATATAAGAATTATCTTAATTAATTCTTGCCAAACCTCCTCTTCGACATCAAATTTTTCTTTTTCTGGATTCCAAGTAAAACCAAACCAGTTTAGAATATGTCATACCATTTAGCAGAACTTATTTTAATGTTCATATGATTGTGAAATCGCTATTTGCCAAATGCCTTATTTGAAATTTTATTTTCATGTCATTGACAATACATTCAATTATGTGTGCAATAAATGTGCCCTCCGATCTATGCCCATGAATGTGCTGAGCTAAAAATAATCAACTAATACATCATCCATTACATCTATCCATGATAATGTAGAGCCATCTGAAGTATGTTTTTTCTTTGGCATTTTAATATCTAGATAATGACTGTAATAATTATGTGAAAACATATTAAAAAAAAGCCAATACATATTATATAAGAACATAATATCATCTAATAGCTGAAATTTTTAAAATACCAAATAAATCATATAAAAAATACAACATAATGTCACATTAACAATATTAGATAACTTAAAAGAAGTGAAGTATGAAATTATAAAACAAGAAAATCAATTAACTATTACAAACATCATTCAATGAATCATTCCACATATGAGAAGCTATAGAGTCCCTAATCAATTCTTGTAATAATATGCAAAATAAAATAATAAAATAAATGAGTAAATATTAAAAATAAATATTGTATGTAATAAAAAGAAAAGAAAAGAACGGAAAAGAAAAGAAGAAAGAGAAGGAAAAGAAGAAATAATAGAGGAGAGAGAAAGTGATAGAGGAAGAGAGGAGAGAGAGCGCCAAATGGTTTTACCTCTGATCTACTATCTCCCGACTGTCTTCTGATGACATGAGCCGCCTTATGAGGAGCTCCTTCCACCGACGAGTTTGAGGAAGAGTGGAATTGAACCGTCCGACGCAGGAGCATGGCTCATGTGCCATTCGAAGCGTCTACAAGCTGAGCACTGACAACCATTTATGGTGGCTTTTTCAGCCTCTTTTTTTTGGCAACTATAGTATTTTTGAGATCTTCTTTTCTCGAGCTTCAATTTGATATATTATTTGTAATTTTTAGTTGAGTTTTTAGAAAATACATGTGTATAAATATTAAAATTTAAAATGATAAATATATATAATTGATTTAAATTAATATTAATAAGAAATTGATATAAAAGAAAATTTTTTAAATTTTATGAAGTTAATGCATTTAGAATAAACAAAACTTTAAGTAGTGGATTAATAATTTGTTATTAAAAGAGAATAAATTTAATAAATTTAATTAGTTTAATTAGTTTAAAAGTAATTTGTTTTATAATAATTATGAACTTAATTAAATTTAGAAATAATAATTTTAATCAATTGATGAATTAATGGTGTTTAAAGGAAATTTAGAATAAATAAAATAAAAATGAATAAATGGTGATAACAAGTATATATTTATATATATTATTTTAAAATAAAAATATTAACATAGAATGTGATTAAAACAAATTAAATATTTGAATTATATTAGTAATTTATAAAATAAATTAATTATATTTAAATATATATATATATTTATTATAACACCCTTGAATTTTAAATATTACTAAATAATTAATTTGGAGAATAGTTAGTATGTTAGAAGAAAAAAAATATAAGATATACACATAATATATTCAAGATATATGCATTTTGCACTAAAAGATCAAAGGAGGTAAAAAGTCACAAAGTGAACAAGTCAAAAGTTAAAAGTAAAGTTAAAAAATTAAAATGAACTAGTCGCACGTTCGCATGATGCTCGAATGTGATTTTTTTATTATGTTATGAATATTTTATTATATATATAATATTTTATATTTATATATTAATACTTTATTAAATATATAATATTTTATTTTTATATATTAATAGTTTTAGTCAATGAATTTTAAATTTAATATAATCGACAATTATAAGTATAGTTGAAGAAAATAAAATTAAAATGTGATTTTAACTTTTTATCTTTATATACTAGTATTTTTATATAAAAAAGTATAATACACAATAATATATAAAGAGGTAGGTAACTATAACACATATATTTTATTATTTAATTTTTTAAATTTCTAAAATATATAAATTAATCATTATAATAAATAAATTATTTAATTTATAATTAATTTATTATAAATATTAAGAGTTATATATTATTTAATTTTTCAAATTCTAAAAAATATATATATTATTAAATTATATTAATGTTTAATTAATTTATAGAAGATTAAAAATTTTAAATATAATTTATTAATTATTAAATTTTAAATTTTATATAAATTATTGAAATTAAAAAAATAATTTAAAAAGTCATATATTTTAGGAATATTAAGAGTCATATATTTTTTAACTTTTTAAATTTTTAAAAAATATCAATTAATTAATATTATTAAATTATATTTATGTGTAATTAATTCATGAAAAATTAAAAGTCAAAAATATAATTTAATTAATTAACATTTTAAAATTATATTAATATATAATTATTTAATAGAAGAAGATTAAAAGACAAATACAATTTATTAATTATTAAATTTTAAATTTTATATCAATTATTAAAATTAAATAAAAAATTAATTAAAAAATAAATAAAATGTGAAATACCTAAAAATGATGAGGTGACAACCTCAATATAATATTTCTTTCCCTGGCTTTTATATATATAATATTTTATTATATATATAATATTTTATATTTATATATTAATAATTTATTAAATTAGAAAGTACACTGTTTATTATACTTTAGCTCTGCTAGGGTTCGATATCTTCCCCATCACGGCATCTTCCTCAACGCCGGCGGCTACCCCTCCGGAGCCGTCCGGTCAATCTTTTGCGGATATCCTTCGTCGTGGAGTTGTGGCTGCACCTGTCAATGACAAGGTTTTGCCTCAATCGGTTGAATCAGCGGATTCCATTGGCACTAAGCAATCTTATAGGTTTAAGGGTGTGCCGGCAATATCCTTTTCTGAGGATGAAATCCAACAACTTGCCCAACCCTTTAGTTTTGCTTTAGTGGGATTTTTTGCTTCGGGAAGGCCTGGTATGAAAAGTTTGAAGAAATCCTTAGATTCTGTGGGTTTTTTAGGTGAGTTTCAGTTGGGTTGACTTGACGATTGTCATGTGCTAATCAGGTTTTCAATTGAAGATGATTTTCTTCGTTTTTGGTTAAGACAATTGTGGTATTTTAATGGGTTTGTAATGAGGGTTTTTCGTTGGACTCCAGATTTTCAAAAGCATATTGATAATCCTCTATTTCCTGCTTGGGTTACATTAGAAAATATGCTTGTTCATCTATTTCATAAGAAACCGCCTTTTCAGATTGCCCAATTAATTGGTCGTCCTCTAAAGATGGATTCTGCCACATCCTCCCTTGTTTGGCCTTCTACTGCTAGGCTTTGTGTAGAAGTCGATCTATCTCAGGAATTAGTTGATCGAGTATGGATCCAAAATGGCAAAACGGGTTTCTTCCAAACTGTGATTTATGAAAATCTTCCTAGTTATTGTGCTTCATGTTCTAAATTGGGTCATTCCTGTCCTATGGGTGAGGTTTTTAATGGACAAGGAACAGAGGCTGAACATTCTAAGAATGTTGATCGGATTTGGGTACCAAAACGTGACTCTAATAAAGTTGTTGATCAAGTGCATGGTACTGTTCATTTGGATGAGTCTGCAGCAAATCCTATTATTCATAAACATGTTACTGATTCTGTTATTAATTCTGCCCCTATTAATTCGGTTGATATCGTTATTAAGGCAACCACTAATAATGAAACTTCTAAATCTGATGAGACTCTGTTTGCCCCTGTTTTGGCTCCTGTGATTAGTGAGCTTCCTGTTGAGACTCCTGTGCATAGCGAGGATACTGTTCGGGTTGATTTGGTTGAACAAAACATTTTGGAACATATTGTGGAGCAAGGTCCATCCAAGATTGATATTTCCTCTCTTGTAGCTAGTGACACTGAGTGTCAAGTCGAAGATTCTGATGGTGATATAGCTGTGTCGGAGGATAAAATGTGTGATGGTTTGCCATCTGAATCCGTTTCTGCTGAAACTGCTGCGTTGATTGCTAATGCTGAACCTCTTCCCATAGTCAAAAAGGGTAGAGGTCATAAGCGTAAAGGACAGAAGAACTCTAAAACTCAACTTATCTCTAGTTCATTTGAAGACCACCATAATTCTTTAAAATGAATATTCTTTTTTGGAATATTAGAGGGATCTCATCTTCTCTAAATCGTTTACACAAACTATGCTCTGTTCATCATGTTGGTTTGGTTGTTTGTATAGAGCCAATGGTGGCTTCGAATAAGATGTCATTTACTGCCTCCAAATTGGGATTTCGCAATGTTTTCTCCTCTCGAAGTAATAAAATATGGGTGATGTGGCATGATCATCTTTTTTCTCTTTAGAATTTTTTGGATATGTCTCAGGTACTGTCTTGCGATGTGATTTTTCATCCTTCTGCTTTTTCTTTTCGATTATTTGCTGTATATGGTTCCCATTCAAGAGCAGGTTGGAATGCTATATGGGATTATTTTCTTCAGTATGCTAGTGCTACCTCGTCACCTTGGTTAGTTGGGGTGATTTTAATATAATCAAGTTTCCTTCTGAATATAGTGGCAATGGCTCTTCGGATTTACTTGCTATACAGGATTTTGTGGAGTGTTTAGATGACTGTGGGTTAGTGGACATTCCTTTTCAGGGTTCGGAATTCACCTGGACTAGTATTAGATCAAATGGACGTGTTTGGGAACGCATTGATCGGATCATTGCTAACATATCTTTCTTTAATGAGTTTGATGTTGTGAGTTCTCGTCACTTGAGCATGACATCCTCAGATCATACTCCATTGCTTCTTTCTTGTCAAAAGGTATGTAACAAAGTTCTTAAGCAATTCAAATTTCAGCATATATGGGTTTTTAATGACTCCTTTCTGCCATTTGTTCGACAACGATGGTCTTCAAATTTTTTTGGTGGAGGAATGCGTGGTTTATTTGAAAAATTAAAAGATCTTAAGAAGGGACTTCGGGAATGGAATAAAACTCACTTTGGGCACTTATTTAATGATATTGCTAAGGCTGAAGCAGCATCTGCGGAAGCTGAAGCGACTTATTCATCTGATCCTTCAGAAGATAATTGTGTCCGTTGGAAGGAAAAACAATCCCTTTTGCTCCAAAAATTAAAATTGGAAGAGATTTATTGGTGTCAAAAAGCTCATATTGGTTGGATTCAAGATGGGGACCGGAATATGAGATACTACCACAACTTTGTAAAAATGAGACGTAAGCTTCATCGGATTGTCTCTATTTTTTGTTCTGATGGGGCTCAGATTACGGACCAAGATGCACTAAGTGAGGAAGTTGTTCGGCATTTTCAATCTTTGTTTGCTAGTACTGATTCTTGGGATACTAATCTTTCTGATAGGCTTCTCCATTACATTCCTTCCCTTGTTTCTGATGTGGAAAATGTCAATCTTGAGAAGATTCCAGAGGATGAAGAAATTAAGAATGTTGTATGGCAACTCAACCCTGACAGTGCTCCGGGACCTGATGGATTTGATGGTTCTTTCTTTCGACACTGTTGGAAAATAGTTCATTGGGATGTTTGTAGTGCAATCAAAGAATTCTTCCTTGGTTTTCCCATTCCATGTTGCTTTAATAGTGCTCAAATTGTTCTTATTCCTAAAGTTGACAACCCGTCTTCTTTCAATCAATACAGACCCATTTGTTTAGCTACATTTATAAGCAAAGTTTGTACCAGGATTTTAGCTAACAGATTGGCTCCTTTAATGGGTAATTTGATTTCTTCTGAACAGGCGGGTTTTTTAAAAGGTCGGTCCATTCATGCACAAATTATGTTGGCTAATGAGATAATTCATGACATTGATAAGAAAACCAGAGGGCACAATATGGCAGTTAAACTGGACATGGCAAAAGCTTTTGACCGTGTTTCATGGGACTATCTTAAAGCTGTCCTTTCTAAATTTGGTTTCTCTGGCAGGATAGTTAAACTCATTATGAACCATTTGTCCTCAACACGGCTTTCGATGTTGGTTAATGGGGTAAGCTATGGTTACTTTTAACCGCATAGGGGTGTTAAACAAGGAGACCCATTATCTCCTTTGCTTTGCATTTTGGCTTTTGAGGTTTTTTCACGAGGTCTTAATGCTCTCATGACAAAGGAGGTGATTTTGCCTTATAAGCTACATCGTCATAACACCAATAAATTTTAAATATTATGAAATATTTGAATTATGACGTAAATGGATAACAAGTGTATATATATTAAATTTAAAATAAAAAAATTAACATAGAATGTGATTAAAACAAATTAAATATTTGAATTATACTAATAATATGTAAAAAAAATTAATTATATTTAAAAAAAAATATATATATGCTTATTATAACACCAATAAATTTTAAATATTATGAAATAATTAATTTGGTGGGTAGTTAGTATGTTAGAAGAGAAAAATATAAGATATACACATAATATATATAGGATATATGCATTTTGCACTAAAAGACGAAAGGAGGTAAAAAGTCACAAAGTGAACAATTCAAAAATCAAAAGTAAAGTTAAAAAAATTAAAATGAATTATGGATGGAAGAAGAAAAAGAAATATCTAACAAATTAATTAAATAATTATTTAATATATATTTATGGTGAAGAAAACAAAATAAAAAGTGAATTTTCTTCTTCTTCTTCTTCTTTAACTTCATGGCCAAATTCCATGGTAGAGAGAGAAAGAAGGATATTTTCTTTTAAATACTCAAAATTTCACAAGATTTTCAAAGGATCCAAGGGGGTTTTAAAGTTTAATCAAGGTTTAGGTAAGTTTTCATCACTTTAAGTTTTGTTTTCTTTGGATTATTGAGTTGTGTTATGTTAAGGGTAGAGAGATAAAATTGATTTTAGAAAGAGGGTAGTTGTGATGTGTTTGAGAGATATATATGTTAAATTAGAGATTTAATTATTGAAGTAAACTTGAATTATTAAGTTAGGGTTTATGGAGCAAATGGGTGAAATTAGGATTTTTGATGGAAATTAGGATTTTTTATGGAAGTTTTCTTAATTGTTAAAATGGATTATTTTAATATTATTTTGATGTATAAATAATGATTTTATGGTTAGTTGAAGAAAAAGAGTTGGTTATGGTAAAATTTGATGAAGGTAGCGAAGGGAAATAGAGTTTTGTTGGGAATTGATTAAAATTTATACAATTAAAGGTCATTTGGAATAAAATGAGATTGCAAATGATTTTAATTAAATCATTTTGATTTGTCATTTGAATGAGGAAGTGAATAGGCCAAAGCAGCCGAATAAAGGAATTTAGGATTTTGGAAATTGAAGCTTGGAAGGTGCTTAAAGTGGGTTTTTGAAGCGATACAAGGTGAGTATATACTGTGTTAGCATTATAAGTGAATTGTCATGTTTGACATAATGTATGTTAGCACATTTTGAAGGATATTAGTATTCTTTAAAGTGATATGATGCATAAATGTGTAAGTATTAGTTAGATTTAATAATATTTTGTACAATATGTAATGTGATGTGAATTATGTATATATTTGTGAATTGCGTTAAGAATGTGGAAATAAGTCACATTGTGAATGTGACTCATGGATAAGTAATGTGATGTACTAAAAATGTAGAAATTAGCTAAATATCACATGATAAAAAAAAATGAAAATGAACTACACTATATAATGTGATGGCATAAAGTGAATAAAATGATGAAATGATATTAAAAGCGAATGAGGCTATGGGTGGTGATCATGGTATGAGATGTCCATAAGAAATGTATGAAAGTTGTGAATGAGAAATAAAGAAAGAACAAAATGAGATGTTAAATGGGATGAAAATGAAGAAACTGATATTAATGATGACAAAATGAAATGAAAATATTATTAAATATGGATAAATTATATGATGCATGTTCCTTTATACAATAATAAGTTCAAGAAAGTTATATTTGGTATTGTTTATCATACCTTACACCTTTGAGCAAGACACATTGATGCCATAAATATGATTATACTGGACGAGAAATGCTGATGTTACAGATATTATTATGTCTTCAGTGAGACACACTGGTGTTATTGATATTACTATGCCTTCGAGGCTAGACATGATAGTGTCATGATAGTCTAAAGCAATATTTTTGGAACTTGTATATTGTATAAGGATTTTTGGGTCCAATGTATATATGTGATTGAAATATGCTTATATTTGTGTGATAAGCTGATGGATAAATGGTGAGTGTTATATGACTATGGTATTAAATAAATTATGAAATAGAGAAAGTGTAAATTAATAATGCATGTGTTGATAGTACAATGATGTTTTAAGTCTTGAAAGTATGCAATTATTTTCTAAATATTTTATTATTATCAAAGTATGTATCAATAAGCTCTTGAGCTTAGCACGGTAGTATGTATTGCCCAAGTGATTAAGAAAATACTATTAAATTTGGGCAGGTCTAAATTATATAGTTGAGACTTAAAGGTAGAGTGTCACTACGAGGCCTACATAGATGATGTTTCTTAAATGCATATCATGTACAAGTATTTGATCAAGTGTATTATTTAAATGTATATTATAAGATTGTATAAGTTTGTTTATATAATAATGACATTGAAAACATTTGTAAAAGTAATTTAAGTGCATTGTATTAATGTTTGTGAAATTAAAAGGTGATATTGGAAGAACTGAAGACTTTTATGGAATATCGATTTGGGAGTGTTATATTTCTTACAGGTTGAGTTTTATTTATTTGGACAATGTTCAAATTTCATACAAAATTTTGGTAAATTTTTTTCATGAATTTTTACTAATAAATGTTATTATAATATGTAAATTACTTATATTTATATTTTTGTATCTAATAAATTATTTTTAAAGAGAAAAATTATTTTATTTAAAATTATGAAAAATTTGTTAATGACCAGAAGAGTGACATTCTTGCATTCTGTATATATTTTACATATATAAAGTATATGTATTATATGTATATATATTATAAGGGTGTTATATGTATGGAATTAGTTAATTAATTGGAAGAAAAAGAATTAGTAGTTAGTTAATTAAGATATAAGTTTTATTTATCAAATAATTAAATGATACTTAATAATTTTCAAATTCATAAAATATATAATAGTAAATCATTATTATTACTACAATGATTAAAAACTTTAAATAAATTATTATTAAAGTTAGAATGAATAAATTATGTAATATTTGATTTTAATTATGAGTATTTAGAAGAAATTATTTTAAAAAATGTGTGTGAAGTCATGATTTGCTTAAAAATTTAAAATAATTATTTTGTGTCAAGAATAAATAAACACTAACAAAATTCAATAAAATAAATTATTATTGATATTATCTCTATTATTATTAAATTTTTAAAATAAATAAATTAAATCAATTAAATAATAAACTAAGAAAGAACCTAAAAGTACAATACATGTGTAAATGTGAATGTATGTTAAGAATTATCATATAATTGATTCGACATTATTAATGGCCAAAAAAAGTCAAAACTTCAAATTTAAGGTGAGTTATAGTATTCATTCATTCTTTTGTTGCGTTGAAATTTTTGATACATTTATTAATTGTATTCTAATATATATGAATTGCAAAACTCTATATAGCTTCTTGGCCTATGTGATCATATTAAGCCATTTATTTCGCCAATATGACAAAATTTCAACTTGACGAGGGCTATATCATCAGGCTAGGTGCACATAAAGTCTTATGATAAAAAGGGTAAAAAGTACTATCCTTATATGAATGTGATATGTGATAGTATTGAAATGTATATAATAATATATTTTTTTAGTGTTATTGCTATGTGATGTGTGATAGCATTAGACTGTTCTTGCTATATGTTTATCTATCATATTATTTGATTTTTTTTTGTGACATCAGTTCAATTGTTGTAGGTCATTGTAGATTAAATTCTCTTGATATTCTTTTATTGTGTAATCACCAAGAGTTAATCTTATTATGTATTCTACTATTGTGACACTATAATCTCATTAAGTTGACGACTCATCCAATTGTCTGTGTGGTTTCTAGTGAAGATTATTCTAGTCAATTAGCTTTTTGATTTTTTCTTTCCAGTAAGAAGTTTGAGAATAATGTATTTAGCCAATAACTGTTATAGATAATCAATGTACTAAGTTTGTTAATATTCTAGTTATTATGTAGTATATTTTGAATAATTTAGTTATGATTTGAAGATTAAATATAAAGTAAGTAATATGATATATGTGAGAGTACATTTGCTAATTTTGGTTCTACACGATGCGTAGTGGCCTTAAGCCTTCTTGAACCTTAAAACTATTATATTTTCTGAAAACGAGATGTGACAATTCTCCTCTTCTAGTTTTCTCATTATTATCTCTAACATTAGCAACTTATTCATTTGGTTCATTTTATGCATCTGGAAGTTCACAATTAACTTATTATACAAGTACATTATCAAATGGGTCTATAGTTCTCAAATAATTATATAGAATATAACAAGTAAAAATGATGAGTTTTTGTGTTTGAAGACAATATATAGGTTCAGTTAAGCTTGGAATTATTGGAAAATGGTTTTTAAGTACTCCAAATGCTTGTTCAATAGTATTACATAACGATGCATGTCAATGATTAAACAATTCATGTGTATTATTAGGTGAATTTCTTGAGTATTCTTTTAGGTGATAACACTCTCCCATATGATGTAATAAGTCCACACCTCAACACAAATTCGACATCAACAAAGTAATATTTGCCTATAGATAATGAATTAATGCAATTATTATGAGTATGGTAAATGCCAATCCCATAAATAATGTATTCTACAATTATAATTACCTTTTGGAATTTTCAAAGAATTTTCTTGTACTAATGCATCTTTAATGATTCATGAATCAGATGTTGTTTCCTCCTACTCAACCAAGACATATGTGTATTTTAAGTCAAACATGCAAGCAGTCAACACATTTTTGTGTGGGATGTTTCTTCCTCTCCAAAGATCTATGAGCTTTTTTTCCCAAACACATTGACACATATATATATGTATCATCAACTGTACCAACACATTCCTAACTTTAATTTACAATAATTAACATCCAAACAAATAAAAGTGATAGCTAAAATCAATTAAATAACTCACTTTAATCACCTTGAAGTATAGATAAAATCTACAGTTGTTGGCTATCTCTAAAGATACTTCAAACCCATCTAGTTATTTAAGAAATGAGAAAAGGTACAAAAATGACTCTAAATTATTTACGGTATCTCACTTTGAATCATAAAGTTCTTTTTGATCCATCCGTGACCTTTTTTTATTAAAAAAATAAATTAGATCTTTACTTAATAAAAGTAAAGTTTTCTATTTATTTTTTATGATGTGGTATTATACGAGACTCACTATTTAAATATTTTAAATTAAAAACATCATATACAACTCTAAAATATTTTTTATATCTTGAATGAATATTAAAATTTTTATAGCGAATTATTCTGAAAATATATCTGTGTAATATTATTATCAATATTTTTAAATTAATATAAATGCTAAGATCACCAATAATAATATTTAATAATAAAAAATTTTAAAAAATAAATATATCAAAATTTATTTATTTATTTATTTATTTTATAATATTATTTATTTATTTAATTTATTTACATAAAGTCATAATAAATTTTTAACACAATATTATCAATATTTTTAAATTTTAAAAAAAAGGTTAAAACTTGAACTTTCCTAATACAAGTTTGAATTGAAAAGCGAGAAAAAAACAAAGGGGAAATTGCGCGTGGATCATAAGCTACAAAGAGATCGGACTGTGAAATAGTGATTAGAACATATCCCAAACAAATAATTAGGGGTGAAATCTAATGGCAGAAAGAAGAGAGTTGCGTCAACTTTAAGCCACGCTGCAACCTCAAGCTATCTCTTCATATAAAACCCTCTAGAACGCGCTCAATTCTTTCGCATAAACATCTCTGTTTTTCACACTCTGCAATCGATGGTACAATTCCGCTTCTCATTTTCACTTTCATTGTTGCTAGGGTTTTTATTTTTCTTTAAGGTATCGATTTCTTTTTTTTTTTTTTTGTAGGCTTTACCAAATCAACAAACTGTTGATTACCCGAGCTTCAACCTCGTGATTGTCGGTGATGGAGGCACTGGTAATTTTCATATTTTCCAATTTTGTTTTCTTTGATTTGGTTTTTACTATAGAATTATTGTTTTGGACTTGTTAGTTGCTTGTTTTCTCCATGTATTGAGCTGGGTTACTGCTATTTTTTTTCCTTGTACGTGATGTATGCATTGATTGAGCATGTCATTTAGCAGGATATTTATCTTGGTGTAAATGCTAGGTTTTATTTTGAATTTTTTTATCATATATGTATTTCTTATTTTGAATTAGGAGAGGGATATTGCTAGGTTTATTGATATTTTTCATGTGATTGTGTACCAAATATTTGGGATAAGCTCAATTTTTGAGATTGTTGCAGGAAAGACAACATTTGTAAAGAGGGATTTGACTGGAGAGTTTGAGAAGAAATATGAATGTAAGTATTTAAGAAAATCAAAACAAAGTTTTGATTGATCTTTTTTTTTCATATATTGATGATTGATTTTTCCTTGTTTTCTTTTGCATTATGTAGCAACAATTGGTGTGGAAGTTCATCCATTAGATTTATTTATAAACTGTGGACAAATTTGATTCTATTGCTAGGATACAGCTGGGCAGGAGAAATTTGGTGGTCTCAGAGATGGTTACTAGTGAGTCATCTGTGATTGTTGCTTATTTATTTATTATTTTGCTTGGGGGGATTATGAATGTTAAGGGATGGGCTTGTCTATTATCATATCATCATGTATTTTACATCACGAATGAAATGTGAGAAGACCACAACTTGTGTTGCATTGGTGATGCGTGTTCTAAATTTTTACTATGTTTTGCTATGTAAGCATTTCAATTTGGATCTTTGTGTCTACATTAGTTTGCTTTGCGTCTACGTTAGAATCTAGAATAACGCATGTTAGAATTAATTTTTGGTCAATTTATTAGCAGTGGAGTATTCCAGAATTAATTTTTGGTCAATTGTTAGCAGTGGAATATTCCTAATCATTTTATGCACCCCCCTGTCTAATTGATGGGTGTTATGATATGCACATGTTTTGATTAGAGTATTATAAATTTTCCTTATTCAATTAGAGGATTATAAATTTCTCTTATTCAATGTGATGACTGCTTACTATGTGGTTTTGTAACTCATGCAATTTGCAGCATCCATGGGCAATGTGCCATCATTATGTTTGATGTTACAGCTCGTTTGACTTACAAGAATGTTCCTACATGGCACCGTGATCTCTGCAGGTATGTTGATCATGTAGGGAAATGTCTATTTCTAGTGTTGATAACATGATCCAAGCTGTAAATAGCTGGACCATCCAATATAATGAATGCTTTCTTCTTTTCTTTATTTGATTACATTTTAGAGTAGGGGAGGGGGGTAAAAACTATTCTCATGTTCTAAAGTTTATTGTTGATATTGACTCGCTTTGTGTTCTCTAATTGTGCTACTCTTCTAATTCTATCATCTCAATGTATGCGAGAATATACCCATTGTTCTTTGTGGGAACAAGGTTGATGTCAAGAATAGGCAAATTAAGCCAAGCAGGTTACCTTTCACAGGAAGAAGAATTTGCAGTACTATGAAATATCTGCCAAGAGCAATTATAATATTGAGAAACCATTCTTGTACCTGGCTCGCAAGCTTACTGGGTAAGAAGATGATAACATATTTTTACCTTTTATGATTGGTATTCAAGGACTTTAGAAGATATTCATGCACTGTTGATTGCTTTTAGGATGTCAGTGACCCTAATCTTCACTTTGTTGCAACCCCTGCTCTTGCACCTCCTAAAGTACAAATTGATTTAGATGCACCGCGACGATAAGAAAAGTTTTCTTTGTGGGCTCACTACATCATTATTTAGAATTAGTTGTGTTATGGTTTCAACGGTGTCCAAATTCCAACTTTTTGAAAAAGCAATATGCATTCTCCCTTTTTCATACATAAGCATCCCTGCCAATTTAGAAACCAAGATACTTGCCCTACCCCTTTATTGTTTTCATTGCCTTGCCTAATTGTGGCTTCTTGTGTTTTTCTGCAGGCATAAAGATGAGCTTGATCATGCAGCTAGGCAGCCTCTACCTGATGATGATGATGATGCATTCGAATAGAGGACTTGACCACTTGAGTGGTTACCTTTTTGTGTTTGTGTCCATTTTACTGTGTTATGCTGTCATTTTGAGAAATATTTCATGGTAGGCTGTGGTTGTTAGGATAGGAATCAAGGTGTTGAAAACCATAAACCATAAGCTTTAGTTCATAAGGTTATTTTAGTTGTTTGGGTTTGTGCTTGTCTATGATAGAATAACTGCTGTTTGGGATGCAATGTCGTTGGTATAGTGGCTAAATATCAGTTAGAAAGTTGGAGCATGTATATTCTATTATAGACGTGCCCATGCTTGTACATTTGGTGTATCTAGTCTCATTATAATATGTGTAAGTTTCTAGATTACTCAGTAATTAATTACCACATTTGTGAGATTGGCTGGATGAATGCCAAGGATGATGCTCGAGTATGGGGGTTAGGTTTCATACCTAAGATCTAGATGTTGTTGTGTTTACTGGGTGATGCCGTGATGGGATTGTGTAGCATACGTTAAAGTTGCCAGAGGAGAAATTGCATATCTCATGTTGTAGAGCCAAATATTCTGCTACCCAATCTAATGCTAGCTCAGTGGTTGTGAACGACTACTTTAATCATTCGACAATCCCCGAAAAGAAACAAAAGTGTGGAAGCTAGGAGATTATTTAAACAATTTAATTAATCCATAGCTGTATCCAAATATATATATAATGCTATAACAGATTTAAAAATAATTACTACTATAGAAATAGCTGAATCCATCCAATTATTGCCCCTTTATTAGCTAATTATCTATAAAAATGGGCTAAGAGGATCGGTTATTGGGCCCTCTGGAGGCCAGCCACACACAAAAAACAAATGTCTAAAATTGGTACTTGGGGTGTTGGGGATTGGAATAATAGGTCAGTAGAAATGGACAAAGTTGGCTTATTCACTGTGCCCAAGTGTGAGGCCTTTTTTAACTAAAAGTCTATAAAACGATGAAAGATCATCCAACTTGAATCACTTATTATGATTAAGAGAATAATACTAGTTAACTGTCTTTGTAGTAGACAAGAAAACAAATAGAACATGTTCTTTTGGAGTATGATTACTGACAAGATTATGGGATTAGAGTATTTAGTTGTCTAGTCTTAAAATGACAGCAAATGTTCTTGGGAGACTCAAAAAATTTTATTTATTTTGCCGACAAAAAAAAATAGGATAATAAATTTGTAGCTCTATCACCACATATTAATGAATTACAGATGACATTAAGCATATATATATATATATAAGGTAAAAAAGAAAGAAGAAAGAACAGATTTGCTAGTGTTTTAGGAAGGGGAGTGCGCCCCCCTGGTCCAGGCGCTGGTGGTGATGGCGAGTTTAGATAGGCTATCATCATCAT
Organism: Garcia nutans; assembly: GCA_947685225.1. Taxonomy (NCBI): domain Eukaryota; kingdom Viridiplantae; phylum Streptophyta; class Magnoliopsida; order Malpighiales; family Euphorbiaceae; genus Garcia; species Garcia nutans. The sequence continues at coordinate 11,275,665 of CANTUV010000061.1, read as the reverse complement.
CTTCATGATAGGATGTCATAGAGACAAAAGAAGTGTCCCAATCGATGTCAGTTCGAAGCAGAGGCAATAGAGAAATGTGGACACTGTTGATCACCATCAGGCATTCACATCATTCCAACTAAGAGTGGGGTATTTCAAAGCTGGTCTTAGCCATTGCCAGCATGTCTACACAATGTGGGGTGACTTCTTAAGGACAGTGTCCAAATTTTCAGGAGCTAGTTACCCTAATAAGGACCTACACAAAGGATAGGTAATTTAAACATGAGAGCCAACACTGCTTGGGTTTCTTTGTCAGTGGATGGTCAGTCCATCTTCCTTTATTTTGGCTAAAATATTCTTCTCAAACTTCTTTTTTCTTATCTTTTCATTAGTCACCTTCTAACTCTTCCTCTTATCTTCATTACATTGCTGTCTTGCTTGTTTTTTTTTTCTTTCTGAAATTGCCTCCCTCTTTCATTTCTCCACTCGTACTTTGTAATTATTTTTATAATTCATAAAATAAAATTAAAGTTGGAATTAATTGATAGCAAATAAAATATTTTTTTTTATCCCAGCAAATTAGATAAGTGGGTGAGAGAAAACAAAAGGTAAGTAATTAAAGATGGTGACATATCATCACGTAGCACATCATGTGAGGATACCAAAATTCATTGGCTTAATATATAGATTACGCCCTATACTTACACGTTTTTGTCAATTAGCCCCCTCATCTCTTCGAGTAGTCACATTGCCCCTTGTATTCAATTTTTCCTTTATACATTTGCCCCTTCTTTTAACAGCAGTACGTGTCCGTCATATGCTCTGATAATGCAGACAACTGGCTGCCATGCAAGAAAAAGGCTACACATAAAAAATGAAGTTAAAAAATTTTGCCCATCGTTTTTTATCTTAGAACTTGAGAAATTCCCCAAAATCGAAAAATACCCAAAATTGAAATTCCATTGAATAGAGCCTAAAATGTGGAATTCCAAATCAAATCCATCGTTCTCAGCAATAATCACTCATATGTTGCATAAGGGAGAAACGACAATCGTACTGTCAGGTGATTTATCTTCTACTTTGATTCAATTTCGGGGTTTTTAAGATGAACGATACTGTTATTGCTGTGAAATAGAACTACGGTATGGATTTTAGTGTAGACAACAGGGGTGGAAAGAAATATGTGAGTGGTAATATTAAGTATACTGATTATGATCCAGACCGATTATCAACCCTGAATTGATGGATGACATAAAGCAGCTGCATTTCGATTCAATTGAGATGATTTACTATAAATGTACCTGTAGTAATGTATTTCATCCAATTGGTACTGATAATGAACTATATAAATATCCATTAGGTGTAAAAAATGGTGAAGTTATGGACTTATATGTTTATAATCCTATTGCTAGAGTTGAGGTGGTGGAGATAAGTTTTTGTATCTAGAAGATAGGAATCTTAATGTGGTCCCACCATGTGCTGTAGGAGGGCATGTGTGTATAAATATAGGGTCATTTGAGGGTGATAATACAGTTAATCTAGACAATGTAAATAAGAGACAGCAGGGTGGGTGTGAATCTGTAAATGTGGATGTATCTATCAATAAGGAGGTTTGTAATTATCCCATAGAAGGAAATGATCCTGTAGATGTTAAAATTGCTGCAAAGGTTAGGGTTGCTGAGTCTAGGCTAGAAGGGTTACCTGATGATGTTAAGTTAGATGAGTCTAATAGAGAGGGTGAAGGTGAGGTAGAAGATGGTGAAGAAAAGCTGCATAATGAGAGTTCAACTGGGGTAGAGAGTGATACAGATCCTGAATTTGAGATACATAATGAGAGTTCTGAAGAAAGCAGTGAGGATAATGAAGAATTGAGATCCGCAAGGGCTAAAGCTAAGGGGTATATACTGAGAAGAAGAAATGATAGGGAACCACAAGCTGAAGGAGAAACAGATTTAGGGAAAGCTGGGAATGATGTGGGATTCCATGATGGTGGATCTAGGGCAGATAGATTTCAAGAAAAAGTGGGTGGAGATGAAGATTTTATTGACAGTTCTGATGAAGGGAGTGTAGAAAGCTTTGATGGAAATGACAATGAAGAAGAAGAGCCACCAAGAAGAGTTTCTAGCAAGATAGTTAAGTATGATCCAAACTGTAAAGTTTCATTATGAGAAATTGGAATGGTGTTTGAGAGTGCCAAACAATTCAGAGAAGCCTTAAGTAGTTATGCAGTAGCAAAAGGGGTTCAACTTAAAATTAGACCAAATGATTTTTATAGAGTTAGGACTAAGTGTAAAGCATCAGGCTATAATTGAGTGTTATTAGGAAGTATAGAAGGAAACACTGGTGATTTCAGAGTGAAAATATACAATCATGTGCATAAGTATTACAGAAAGAATAAAAATAAGTTGTATACATCCAAGTTCTTATCTAGAGTTTTGATGGACAGGATAATTTCCCAACAAAACATTAAGTTATGGGAGTTGCAAGATATTTATAAGAAGGAGTTCAAAGTGAATGTAGGCAAAATAGTTTATAGAAGGGCTACATTGAGAGTAGTGAGTGAACATATAGGAGATTACAAAGAAGAATATAGTAAGATGCAATGGTATGTTGATGAGCTCCTGGAATCAAATCCAGGTAGCACTTTTATTTTGAAAGTTCAACATGAGAGTGAATCAGGGAGAGTTTTGTTTGACAAATTCTATGTTTGCTTCCATGCAATGAAGCAAGGTTTTCTTCAACAATGCAGGAGAGTAATTGGTCTAGATGGATATTTTCTTAAAGGGATTTGTAAGGGCCAACTGTTAAGTGCAGTAGCAAAAGATGAAAATGGCCAAATGTTCCTAATTGTTGGGGCTGTTGTGAAGGTAGAGTGCAAAGAAACTTAGAGCTGGTTTCTAAGATTTTTGAAGGAAGATTTGGAACTTGGAGATGGTGATGGTATTGTCATCATAATTGATATGAAAAAGGTCAATTATAATTATTGTTTTTAATTTTTTCATAAATTTTCAATTATTTGACTTTTAATTTCTATTGTATTTGACTATTTATTTCTGCTTGGTAGGGGTTGTTACCTGCTATTCAAGAGCTGCTACCAGAGGTTGAACATAAAATGTGTGTTAGACATATTATGAGTAATTGGGCAAAAAAATGGAGAGGTAGAGAGAGAAGAAAGAGATTCTGGGCTTGTGCTAAGTCAACTTTTGAAGTTGAGTTTAAAGAGAATTTGAAGGATCTGCGTAAACTAGGAAAATGGATTGTTGAGGATTTGCTATGTTACAACAAAGAAATATGGGTTAGGGTATACTTTTGGAGTAGAACTAAGAATGACCTGTGTGATAACAATATGTGTGAGACATTCAATGCATAATATCTATACTTGAGGAGATTAAGACTAAGGTGATGATAAGGACTAGAATAATGAGAGATTTTTGTGGTACTTGGATTACTGACATTGCTCCTACGGCAATGGTAAGACTTGAAGCTGCTACAGAAAGATCCATGAACTGTAGTATATTGTGAAATGGAGACACTGGATTTGAGGTAAGTGAAGGAGAGTATGGATATATGGTTAACTTGAGGAAGGAGGTGTGTACTTGTAAAGCTTAGTAGCTAAGAGGTATTCCATTTGCATATACTGTATGTATGATGCACTTTAGGCAATTGGACCCTGAGGACTAAATATCTAATTGGTACAAAAGGGAAATATTTTTGAAAGGCATATACTCACTATATACAACCAGTGCCTGAAATGAAGCTATGAAAAGATAAGGAATATCCTAAGATAATGCCACATGAGATAAAGAGTCTCCCTGATAGACCTAAAAAGTATAGGAGAAAATCATAAGATGAGCCTAAGAAGATTGGTAAGTTCCTAATGAGTGGGGCTAAAATGACTTGTTCCCTGTGTGGTTAACAAAATCTCAACAAGAAGGGATGTCCTAATAAGATTGGTTCATATTTAATGCTATTGTGTTATTAATTTTGTGATTTTTGAAAATATAATTGAATTGTTACTTTTACACTGATTTATGCAGGCCTCAAGTTCTAATGTTCATCATCAAGCTTCACAGTCATCATATGTTCCAAACCATAGATTAAACATTGCATCTCCTCAAGTAGTACAGACAACTCTTGAATTAAGTAGATCTCAAACAAATATTATACCAAACTATGAGTCTCAAACAAGTGCAAACACTAGCAGATCAAATGTGACAAATTCTGTAGTTAATGTAGCCAGTGGAAGAAGATAGAAAAGGAAGAACCAAGATGGGAACTCCTGCAGTTAATAAGACATTCATGGGTTATGAAGTATACAATAATACTAACACAAAAATTACTATAGAGAATGTGAGTTATTTTGATTTTTGTAAGTTATTTCATTTTGTGCTCCTTGATTTCTATTTCAATGTGGGTTTAGCATGACTTGATTTCTGTAGGAATGATTTGGGTTTTCTCGTAAGGTCCATAATTTTGAATGTAACTAAATATTTATATGGAGAATTAATTAGATGCATAATATATATATATATAAATGATATATGTATATATATAAAGATATATATAACATATACATAAAAAAATATATGTTAAATATATATTTTCACCAAAGCATATATATATTATTGAATCTTGGCTTAAAATTTGAAAGATGTTAAAATGTGTGATATGTAGACACGTGCATGCACCATACATGTATAAAATATTTTATCTATTTTAAAAGGTAAAAGGAAACTTGGCCCAATGACGTAGGAGTTGGCCCATAATAAATATAAAAATGAATACATCAGAATAAGGTGGAAAGCAAGCATACAAAATTAGGACAAGTTAAATGGCCACTTGTTACAATAAAAAATTAATTAGTGCTGGTTAGTATCTAGAAGCATGAAACGTGTTAAATAAAAAAAAATAAAATAGATGGTGATGGTGAAAAAGATTGACAAAAATAATGATTGAAAAAAAGAAAAAGAAATCAAAGTAAATTGTTAACGTCATTGAGATATGAGAGTATAAATATGTGTAGTAAAATGTTTTCTTCACAACTCATAACTAAAACATAAAATATTAAACTTTAACCGGTTGGAGAGTTGGAGTGGGTATCATTTGAAGCAAAGAAAGGTATAAATCTTCATTGATAAATTTTATTTCCGTAATGAATTTCTTTAAATATAAATAAGATTATGATAATTTGATGTTATTTAATCTAATTATTAGAGGTACTAAAATTTAGTTATTTAGTAAAAAAAAATATTAATAATTCAAATAAAAATTCTCATATATTTTCAATGAATTAAAGTAAAATTTTGATCTAGAATATGAAATAATTTAAGTTCTAAAAATTTGAAAAAATATATATTATACTTATAAAATGATAATAAAATAAAATTAGAATCCTGCATTTTAATACTTAGATGATTAGAAGTTGGAATTTTATTTTATGCAAAATGAAATATGAGTTTTATACTACTTTCATGTGAGTTTTAGTAAATTTAATAAAGTTATAATGAAGTATAATAACATGAAAAATGATTTTAATGCGGGAATAAAAAATTTACAATAAGGAGTAATGATAAATTGAAGTAAAAATACTGCACAAATTTTAAATTTCTAGAAATAGGATTTTAATTTTAAATTTTAAGATAAACTTACTTGAGAAAGGAAGATAGATATGATAATATAGAAATTGAGCCCCTTTATAAGATATAAGGAAATTTTAAAATTAAAGAGACTTAGAGCAAAAATATGAAAGTTGAAAGAATTGATGCTAAATTGGTGTTTAATGGTTTAAACACCTAAAAATGTGATTCTAATATATATATATATATATATATATATATATATATATATACACACACATTTCAATTGGGTGTGGAGTAGAATTAAAATTGTCTATATCTAGTGGTGATTTTAGCCGGGAAATAGTTTAAATCAAGGTAAGTATATACTTTTGATACTTTAATATATATTTGTATTAAATTTGGCTTAACACATTTTTTAGCTTAACATATTTTTTTGAATAAAAAATGTGTTAAGCTACTTGGGTACATGAATATCCATGTACATTGTGTTATGACATGTAAATTGATAAGTATGCATTATGTACATTATGAAAAGCCAGTATTAATGACTAAAATGAATTAAACATAGTTTATGTGAATTATGTGAGAATTATCTAAAAATAGTTGGGTTATATTTGTAATATTAAATGACATATATTGTGATAAAGTGATTTGACATTGCTATAAATGAGAAAAATGAGGCAACGTGATAAGAAAAATTGATTATGGTAAATATATACTATTATACATACCTAGTATATTATTCAATTTCTAGAGTTCTGTTTTTGGCGGCATGCTTATGAGATTATTCTCATTATTTGCCTTTGGGGCTGACGCTAAGCGTCACTGATATATGATTTGCCTTCGGGCTAGACATTTGATGTCACTATGATTTGGCTTCAGACTAGATGCTAGGCGTCACTTGTATTGCCCTCGGGTTAGACATTGGGTGTCAATATAGATCAGAATAGTAACTCTGAATTTGAATAATATATTAGATTATTTGAACCCAATGCTTATGTATGCATTAACGTGATGTATTGAAAGAATAAAGATTATGTTTTAAAAGTGAATTTGTATATCACATTGTGAAATAACATGCAACAACAATATGCATTGTCATTATTTTAAAGTTTTATTATTATCAAAGTATGTATTACTAGGCTTTTAGCTTAACACGATTGAAATTTATCGCGCAGGTGACAGGGTTGATCCGATAGATCCGAAGAGTTCATCTAGACCTAGTCGGGTCTAGGCTTGAGATTATTGAGCTCAGGGTGATTTTTGCTTCCACAGAGTTAGAGCCAGTTGCTACCATGTATACATTCTGTATTATAATATATTTTGTCACTATGTATATTATGTTTATATTTTTTTAGTGTATTGTAAAATTATTAAGAACAATTTGGATAAATTGGGAATATGTATATGTGTTTATATATATATATATATATAAATATTTTAAGAAAATGAGATGAATTTGAGAAGTTGGGGCGAAATGGTTGAGTTACATTTATTGGGAGTGTATTTTCAACAGATTGAGTATTTGTTGGATGTTCAATTATATATATAAAACTCTGGCGAATTTTTTCATAAATTTTTATATAAAATACTTATTTTGGATACATATAATTACAAAATAATATTTTATTTATTTTTTTAGAGGGGTTATTTACTATTTAAATGTACATTTTAAAATGTTTTAAAATTTTAAATTGGAGATATGAAGATTTTTATTAAACTAGGGTGTGACATTCATATACTTTTTATGCGTATTTTATATATATTGGATGTATGTATTATACGTATATAGAATATAATGGTATTATATTTATAATACTCTTATTCTTTATATACGTATAATACATACATCCAATATATATACTATATGCATATACGGTACAAAAATATCACAACCTATGTTCTATAAAAACCCTTACTTTTTGAATATGTAAAATCTTATTTAATTTAAAGGATATACTTAAATAATAAATAAAATATTACTTGTCAAAAATACATTAAAAACCCCATTATAAAATTTTTATCCAAAGCATTCTTTATAGTTTACAATATATATATATATATATATATGTCAAAACATTATATAATACACATGATGTCAAAATATATGAAAATATAAAATATGTACATGTTCGCAGTGTGTCTCTGACCTTGACGTCCAACAGTCAACTCTACACTCAATATCTCAAATCTAGACCCGACTCGGTCTAGATAAACTCTCCAGCTCTACTGGATTTACCCTATCATCTATGCGATGAGTTATAATTGCACTAAGCTAAAAGCCTAACGGTATAAGCTTTGATAACAATATAGTTCAAATGCAATGCCAATGCACAATGCTTATGTATATCACGTCTCATATCATTTCATCTTAACATATTTCTCAATTGTTCCACAATTCACATAAAAATAAACATAAGCATGGGCCCAAAGGATCTAATATGCTATTTAAATCTCAGAGTTACTGTTTTGGTTTATATTGATACCCAGTGTCTAGCCCGAAAGCAAGTGACGCCCAACGTCTAGCTCGAAGGCAAATTATAGTGATGCCCAACATCTAATCCGAAGGCAAGTGACGCCCAATGTCTAGCCCGAAGGCAAATAATGAGTATAACCTCATAGGCATACCGCAAAACACAGAACTTTAAAAATTGAATAATATACTAGGCACACAATTAATTTATTTTCCATTATCAATCTCTTTCCCATTTTCTCATAATCTATTAGGCATTCTGCCTCTTTTCTCATTTATTTCATCTAATCATTTCTCATATCCCAATATATCATTATGTTATATTACATTTTATGCAATCTATCCATCATTCATGGCTTTTCATAATGTCTTTAATTCATTTACATCAAAACACAATACCCAAACAGTTTGGGTTTTTTTCATATATATTGCACATATTCACTTTGAATTCATTTTAGCTACTGTCTATAGCTTCTCACAATGCATATAATGTATTTTTAACAAATCAAATAACATAGTGCAATGTTCATGCTTGGATTGGACAAATCAAATCTTCTTAATGCGTAAACCAAATGTAATTATAAATAATCTCTTATTATCATGTTCTAATACATATACATAATCTCTCAATACAAAGATAAGAACCACAAAGGAAAACCAAGGAAAAAAGCTATCTGGGCAAAATCTACAAATGACACGCTCCACGATACGGGCGTGTCAATAACCGTGCCCTGTGCTCACTACATAAAAATTTTGACACGTCCAGTGATATGGGCGTATTACTGCTCTTGTCAAACACAAAGTATTACAGTAGCTATGACACGCTCAGTAACATGGGCATGTCACTGCACGTGTCACTAATACTAAAAATGGAATCATCGACACACCCAATGACATGGCCGTGTCACTGGGCGTGTCAAGCTAAAATCCTGACATCAACATAAAATAGTCACATATCCAAAGTTATCATTCTTTTTCCATACTTTGAACAATCCCTTTTCATTTCCAACCCTATTCAAACTCAACAAAATTCATCATTTAACTTTAAAATACTTGGTTAAGCATCAAAGTAACTTTATTAAAATCAACTTACACAATTCAAAACTATGGATTCACAACTCAAAAGTTACATGACCCTAAACTCTCTTTCTACACCAAACTCAACTCAAACTTAACCATTTCTTTAATCCAACCTTAAAATCATGGTTAACTACTCAAAATAACTTCATATATACCAATTCTAACCATAAAAATATACAATCATAATAAGTCAAACTTCACATCTTTAAAAAAATCCAAGGAAACAAGTTAGAAACTTACCAACTCAAGTGAAAATCACCAAATCTTCCCTTGAAACCTTGAAAATCCTTCACTTTAGGAAGCTTAGAAGAAGAAAATCCTCCCTTTCCTCTAATAGAGAAAATCGACCTTCAATGGAGAAAGAAGAAAAAGAAGAAGAATAAATAAAAATCTCCTTCCACCCACTTTCACTTTGAATCTTATATTTCCACTTTTAATCTTAACCAAGTATATATATATATATATATATATATTATTTAATTACAACATCAAAATATTATCTTCCATTAGCTATATAATTTACTTTTTAATTATTAAAATAAACTATGACTTTTAAGAATTGATTTGTATATGTTATATATATTTAGATATATATCACATATACATTTTATTTTTTTTCACTTAAAATCTTTTTATTTTTCATTTAAAATTATTTATTTAATTAATCCAATTAAATTATAATTTATTTTATTAAATTTTTAAAAATTAAAAATTTTAAAAATTTGGGATGTTACAATACTCTCCCCCTTAAAATAAATTTCACCCTCGAAATTACCTACTATCAAGTTTGGAATAACAGGAGATACTGACTCCGTATTGTCTGCTTACTCTCTCATGTCACCTTCTCAGTAGCATGATTCCTCCAAATGACTTTCACAACTGGCACCTTCTTATTCCTCAACTCTTTCACTTCTCATGCCAAGATCGCTACTAGTTCTTTCTCATAAGTCAGATCTGAACTCATCTCAATGGACTCCATTGACAATATATGAGATGGGTATGACTTGTACTTCTGAAGCATATAGACATAAAAATATTATTAATCCGATCCAATTCAGGTGTCAAAGCTAGTCTATAAGTCATTGGACCAACTCTCTCCAGTATCTCATAGAGTTCTATAAAACGAGGATTCAACTTTTTTTGCAGCCGAATCTCAAAATTTTCTTTCATAGAGACACCTACAAAAATACTTTATCTCCCACACTGAACTTTATGTCCTTCCTATTCAAATCTGTATAGGATTTCTGTCGATCTGAAGCTGTTTTCACGCGACTTCGAATCACCTTCACTTTCTCTTTTGTTTTCTTAATCAAATAGAAACTGACCAACTTACCTTCTCCAACCTCATCCCAACACAGAGGTGTCTTGCACCTCCTACCATACAATGCCTCATAAGGTGCCATTCCAATACTGGACTGATGACTATCGCTATATGTAAACTCAATCAGTAGCAAGAATCTGTCTCGGCTTCCAGTGAAATTAATGATACAACTTCTCAATATATCCTCAAGAATCTATATCACTCTCTCTGACTGACCATCTATCTGAGGATGGAAAGTAGTGCTAAAATATAACTGAGAACCCAAAACATCCTCCAAACTCCTCCAAAATCTCGATGTAAACCGAGGATCTCGTCGGACACTAAAAAAATTGGGACTCCATGCAACCTCACTATCTCACTGATATACAGCTCAGCTAACTTCTAAAGAGAATAATCCATCCAAATAGAAAGAAAATGAGTTATCTTTGTCATTTGATCAATTATTACCCAGATTGCATCATGCTTCTTCTGGGTCAAAGGCAGTTCAGTCACAAAATTTATCGTCACTCGCTCCCATTTTCACTCTGACACTAATAATGACTGGAGCAACAATGAAGAAACTTGGTGCTCAGCCTTCACTCTCTGACAAGTGCGACATCTGGATACAAACTCTGCTATGTCCCTCTTCATACCCGACCACCAATAATGCTGCTTTAAGTCTTGATACATCTTGGTATTATCAGGGTATATAGTATAGAGTGATTGATGTGCTTCCTCTAACATCATCCTCTTCAATCCTACATCACCAGGAATACACAACCTATCTCTGTACCACAGACTACCATCATCTCTCACATGAAAGGATCGACTCTCCTCCTTATGACAATCCATTACAATCTTTTGATTTTTCTCATATGCCAACTGAGCCTCCCTAATTTGATCCAACAAAACTGACCTTAACTGCAATTGAGCCATCAAACCACCATCATTACAAGACTCAAATCTGGCATATAACGCTCTCAACTCAACAAGCAAAAAGAGTGAATAAGTAATTAAACCTGCTAAAGACTTTTGACTCAAAGCATCAACAATAATATTTGCCTTGCCAAGATGATAATCAATCAAATAGTCATAGTCTTTAATCAACTCTAACCACCATCTCTACAGAAGATTTAACTCTCTCTGAGCACCCAGGTACTTCAAAATCTTGTGATCCGTAAATAAAATACTTCTCCCCATACAAGTAATGCCGCCAAATCTTCAAGGCAAAAATTATGGCTATTAGCTCCAAATCATGAGTCGGGTAATTCAGCTCATGCGGATTTAATTGTCGAGAGGCATAAGTAATGACTCTACCATTCTACATCAAAACACAACCTAAATCACTATGTGAAGCATTATTATTTATCACATAAGGTTTACCTTTCCACAGGCAGGGTAAAGATAGGAGCTTGAGTCAACATCTCCCTCAGCTGCTCAAAACTCACCTAACACCGATCTGCCCATACAAATTTAACTCCCTTCCGAAGTAATCTGGTGAGTAGTGTAGCTATCATAGAAAAATCCTTCATAAATCAACGCTAATAGCCTGTCAAATTTAGAAAACTTCTAACCTCTGTCATAGTCTTCGGTGGGCTCCAACTCAAAATAGCCTCAACTTTATTCAGATCAACTCTAATACCCTCTGCTGAAACCACATGACCAAGAAAAGTCACCTAATCGAGCTAGAATTCACACTTAGACAACTTAATATATAACTGCTTCTCTCTCAGAGTCTGTAATATAATCTGCAAATACTTATCATGATTCTCCTCATTACGTGAATACACTAGAATGTCATCAATGAAGACCACCATAAACTGATTTAAGTATGGTCTAAACACCCTGTTCATCAAATCTATAAAAGTTGTTGGTACATTCATCAGTCCAAAGGGCATCACCAGAAACTCATAATGCCTATACCTCATACGAAAATCTGTCTTAGGTATATCCACATCTCTGATTCTCAACTAATGGTACCATGATCTCAGATCAATCGTAGAGAATATTACTACTCCCTTCAACTGATAAAAAAGATCATCTATCCAAGGAAATGGATACTTGTTCTTAATGGTTACCTTATTCAACTGCCTGTAATCAATATATAATCTTAAGGTGCCATCCTTCTTCTTCACAAATAAAATAGGCGCTCCTTATGGAGACTCACTAGGGAGAATGAACCCTTTATCCAATAACTTCTGCAACTACATCTTCAACTCTCTCAACTCCACAGGTGCCATCCGATATGGGATAATAGAGATGGGAGTAGTATCGGGCATCAGATCAATACCAAACTCAACCTCTCTCTCAGAAGGTGCCCCTGACAACTCATCTGGAAAAATATCTGAAAACTAGATAACTGTGGGTATACTGTCAAGTTGAGACTCTACTACTCTGATATCTACAACATGAGTAAGATAAGCCTCACATCTTTTCTGAATTATCCTCCTAGCTGAACCAGCTGAAACAAACATGGATGAAAGATGCCTCTGCTCACTAGATACTATCGCATCCCCACCATCATGTGTTCTCAGGGTAACATATTTTCTTTGGTAGTCTACCATAACTCCATGTCTGGATAACCAATTCATGCCTAAAATCAGATCATACTCCTTGAAAGGCAACTAAATTAGGTCACCGAGAAACTCCTCATCTTGAACCACAATCGAACTGTCTCGGTGTACTCTACTAACCATAACACTGTACCCTAAAGGATTTGTTATCAACACATCAAATTTTAGGTATTCAGAATGCAAATCACTCACAGGCAAGATGCATGCACTGATGTATGAATGAGTCGATCTATGGTCTATCAATGCAAGAACTGAAGTATCAAATAAAAAAAATATCAACAATAAAGGCTGAAGCATCTGATTGCCTCTGCATCACATAGACCCGCTGTGATGGCCCTGCCTCATCTGGTCTACCTCCGACTGTAGAACCACCTCTCTGACCAGACCATGATCTACCATTTCTACCAAAATCTCTACCACCACGACCCCCTCTGACACTGAGTTAAGAAGATGTAGTATCCATCTATCTATCCTCAGATGGCTCTAGATAATCTCTGATAAAATGGTCTGGCGATCCACATCTGAAATACACTGTTGATGTACCTCTTCTCCAAGAGACACCTCTGGCATCTATCGATCTCATCAGAAATGATGCCACCAGAATATTGACTCAGGCGGGTAAACTCTATCTCATACTCTGTAACTATCCTGGTATACTGTCTCAAACTCAGAAACTTCATCTTCTTTGCATCTTTATACTCCCTCGGAGTATACTTCTTCTCAAATTTTCACAAGAAATTGTCATAGGTCAGGACTGGTGGATCAGCTGTAGCATATGGAACTGTCTTCCACCACTCATAGGTATCCCTCTGCCATAAAGATTTGACATAATTAAACTTTTTCTCTGGACTGGCCTGTAGCTGGATGAACACTTTCTCGACCACTACTCTACTACAGCAGGGTTTGTAGTACTTATAAAATTCTCAGCTCCAAACTTTCTAAACTTATCATACTTTCTCGTCAGTAACAACGGCTGCGGCTGCAGCTTTGGTGGCGGCGGTGGCTGCTAAACTGGAGCCTGCCTCAACAGCTTCACCATATGCCATACCCAGCCTGACGGAACCTCATTAGCTGCTAGTCTCATAGGCACAGAAGCAGATACCTCATCAGCAATCTCAGCTCTAGCTCCCTCTATACTCTCACTAGGAGCTACACTTTCTACATTACCCTCTGCAGACTGATGCGTCCGAGATGCCATAAATACCTATATCTGCAAAAATAATAGAAATTACCATATCAAAGATCAGAAACTGTCAGTGCCAATGCAAGTATCATAATTGAAAATCATTTTTAAAATTTCTATTTTCTCTCTCTAACCACTCGCCTAGGTTGAGAACCTCAAACCTAGGCTCTGATACCAAAATACATGTAACACCCTTATACTCTATGTACGTACAATACATACACCAACATATGTACTATATGTATATATAGTACAAAAATGTCACAATCCATGTTTTTATAAAAACTCTTACTTTTCAAATCTGTAAAATCTTAAATAATTTAAAGGATATACTTAAATAACAAATAAAATATTACTTATCAAAAATACATATAAAACCTCCATTACAAAATTTTTATCCAAAATATTCTTTATAGTTTACTATATATATATATACACATCAAAACATTATATAATACATATGATGTCAAAATGTATGAAAATATAAAATATATATATGCTGGCAGTGTGTCTCTGATATTGATGTCCAACAATCAACTATACACTCAAGATCTTAAATCTAGACTCGGCTGGGTCTAGAGGAACACTCCGGCTCTACCGGATCTACCCTGTCACATGCGCAATAAGTTATAATCACACTAAGCCAAAAGCCGAGCGGTACAAACTTTGATAACAATATAGTTCAAATGAAATGCCAATGCACACTGCTTATGTATATTACGTCTCATATCATTTTATCTAAACATATTTCTTAATTGTTTCACAATTCACAATTCATATAAAAATAAACACAAGCATGGGCCAAAATGATCTAATATGTTATTCAAATCTCAGAGTTACTGTTTTTTATCCATATTAACACTCAGTTCTGGCTCGAAGGCAAGTGACACCCAACGTCTAGCCCAGAGGTAAATCATAGTGATGCCTAGTATCTAGCCCGAAGGCAAGTGGCATCCAAAGTCTAGCCCAAAGGCAAATTATAGTGATGCCCAACATCTAGCCCAAAGGCAAATAATGAGGATAACCTCATAGGCATGCCACCAAACACAGAACTCTGAAAATTAAATAACATATTAGGCACACAATTAATTTATTTTTCATTATCAATCTCTTTCTCATTTTCTCATAATCCATTAGGCATGGTACCTCTTTTCTCATTTATTTCATCTCATCATTTCTCATATCCTAATATATCATTATATTGTATCACATTTTATGCAATCTAACCATCACTCATGACTTTTCACAATGTCTTTAATGCATTCACATCAAAACATAATTTTCAAATACTTTGGTTCATTTTCATATATATTGTACATATTCACTTGAATTCATTTTAGCCACTATCTATAGCTTCTCACAATGCATATAATGTATTTTTAACAAATCAAATAACATAGTGCAATGTTCATGCATATTCAATGCATCAAGTAGCTTAACACATTTTTCAACAGAAATGTGTTAAGTCCCAATGTAATGCATGCTCAATCAATTTATTCAAAGTTTGTACTTACCTCTAAAAGCAACAAAACAAGCTCTAAGACTACCTTCAACCTTCTCTTCCAAGATATCCATCAACACTTGGATTAGGCAAATCAAATCTCCTCAATGCCTAAACCAAATGTGATTATAAATAATCACTTATTATCACGTTTTAATACATATACACGATCTCTCAATACAAAGATAAGAGCCACAAAGGAAAAATAAAGAAAAGAGTTATTTTGGGCAAAATCTATAAATGACATGCCCTACGACACGGGGGTAACAATGACCGTGTCCTATGCCCACTAAACAGAAGCTTTGACATGTTCAGTGACATGGGCGTATCATTGCCCATGTCAAACACAAAGCATTGCAGTAGCTATGACACGTTCAGTAATATGGGCATGCCATTGCACGTGTCACTAATACTAAAAATAGAATTATCAACACACCCAATGACATGGTCGTGTCACTGGGCGTGTTAGGCCAAAATCCTGATATCAACATAAAATAATCACATATCCACAGTTATCATTTTTTTCCTATACTTTGAACAATCCCTTTCCATTTCCAACTATATTCAAACTCAACCAGATTCACCATTTAACTTTAAAATACTTGGTTAAGCATCAAAGTAACTTAATTAAAATCAAATTACACAATTCAAAACCATAGATTCACAACTCAAAAGTTACATGACCCTAAACTGTCTTCCTACACCAAACTCAAATCAAATTTAAGTATTCTTCAATCTAACCTTAAAGTCATGGTTAACTACTCAAAACAACTTCATACATACCAATTCCAACCATAAAAACATACAACCATAACAAGTCAAACTTCACATCTTTAAAAAAAATCTAAGAAAACAAGTTAGAAACTTATCAACTCAATTGGAAATTACCAAATCCTCCTTGAAACCTTGAAAATCCTTCACTTTAGAAAGCTTAGAATATGCAAATAATCCCTTTCCTCTAATGGAGAAAACTAGCCTTCAATGGAGAAAGAAGAAGAAGATGAAGACTAAATAAAAATCTCTCTCCACCCACTTTCACTTTGAACCTTATATTTCCACTTTTAATCTTAACCAAGTATATATATATATATATATATAATTTAATTACAACATCAAAATATCCTCTTCCATTAGCTATATAATTTACTTTTTAATTATTAAAATAAATTTTGACTTTTAAAAATTAATTTGTATATGTTATATATATTTACATATATATCACATATATATTTTATTTTTTTCACTTAAAATCTTTTCATTTTTCATTTAAAATTATTTATTTAATTTATCTAATTGACTTATAATTTATTTTATTAAATTTTTAAAATTTAGAAATTTTAAAAATTTGGGATATTATAGGTTTAACATGACTTTTCTTTCATTCCTCAAGTTGGCATGCCTATCAGCAGAATAATCAACACTAAATCCCTTAAGAGGTCTGTTGAAGTTATTGGTGACATAGGTTTCACCCCTTATGGACTCAAATTCAAAGGAAAAAAAATAGTGACTACAAGACAACTTCAGCAAGAGAGAGTGAATACTAGGCATCAAATGTGAAGAGTTGCAGAAGAGGTAAGAGAAAAGTGAAAAGTAGCCATGCCTCATAGCTCCACCTATTTTTTTTTTTTGTCTTTTTGATGTTTAGCCATATCTAGAAATGTTATTTTGCTTTGTAAGGTTGTAATCAGTTAGGACAAACTTTGATGTTTGATTGTAAAGAACAACTTATAATTATCAATGCATCTTAAACTTGTTTTGTGTTTGTACAGGTTGTGAGTTGCCTTTAAGTTTACATATTATGAGTTGTCAATTTTACTATCAATTTATAGGCATTTTTTTTCGTCTATTTGATAGTGTTTTTTGTTTGATTTATCTGCATTTCTAGTAGTATATGCAAGTGTAACAACTACTTCACTCCTACTGCAGATTTGTTTCATTTTGTCCAAAATAATAACAATATTTAGCTAACAATAAGAACAATAATTATCACCAATAAATAGATTTGCCAACAATAAGAATTTGGCTAAAATGAACACACAAAGAAAAATTATAACTCATTCATACACATATGAGTTCAGAGTTAGACAAAATCAACAACAAATAGGGTAAACTTCATTGCATTTAATTCAAAGGTATTGGAGTTTACAATAGGAGGTTGCACTAGTGACAATGGTGCAACTACAAAATGAACCCAACAAAATCCTACCAATTCACCAAATGTAAATAAACTATGATATTCCAACAAAATCAAACCACAAAACCATACCCAATCCCCTAAATTCACCTACATCATATAATTTCACTACGTAAACTAAACCCTAAACCTGAAAAACCTTTATTGCAATAATCATCTCCACCAAAGACAGAACCAACAACTTCAAACGTTTTGCATTTGCCATGGCTTCATCTCTTTGCCTTTCAACTTCTTTAATCTTCTTCATTAACCAAACCATAACTCTATTCACATTATCAGGAGCTCGAGGCTTATACCAAACAAAGTAACGACATGCTTGCATTCCTTCGACTTGATAAATGAGATCCAAAACTCGAAATTAGTCACAGCAAAATCAAAATTGTAATTAATTAGAGAAGAAATGAAACAACCCTACCCCATATCTCTTGTAACCGAAGAATTTTCGTCCAGGATTCGATTTAGTCATAGACATCTTTAAAGCAGCAGATAAAAACTTGTTGCGCTCAAATTAACTCTACCACAAAGCGTCACTCGCAAGTATACGAGGTAGCTGTAGCAAAGGTGATCGCCCCAAGGTCGTTCTCTCAAGAAAGCTAAAGTGGTTAATTGCTTATCAGATTATGTTTAACAAGTAATAAACAGATTTAAATTGCTAAATAATGAAGAAGATTACTTAAAGTTTAAAACAAAGAAAATTAAAATAAGCGGATGTTTTGATTCACTTGATAGAATGGTCTAGGGTTTGCACTTCTCTACTACTTATATGTATGAACGGTTATTCCTCTTAACTAATTCAATTTCAAAGATCAAATCTCAAACAACTCAACTAATCAAGTCAAGGAAATAAGCTCTCGCATTCAAACCTCTTTCAACTAATCTTGTTATAAGTGAAATAATCTTTTTAATAGGTTATATCTCTAATTCACCTAAGTCCCTAATTGAATTGTTCAAGTATTAAACTTCATCTCTCGATACATCATCTAATACCTTAAAACACATAATTGGTGATCAATCAATTATATATTAACAATGTTTCATTCAATCAAGGCTAAAGAAATTATTAGCTAAGAGAATAACCAAATCATACAATCATATCAGATCCATACAAACCCTAGACTAGATCAAATTAGTTCATAATGATTTCAAGCATACTCATCTCATTAATATTCAAAGAAATCAACTTACACATGCTAATGTTCATAAATACAATTTCAATGAAAATAAGAGATAAAGTTCAAGAACAAAACCAAATTACAAACTCCTTGAAGCTTCTGAAGAATCTCTTGTTCAAATCTTGCAAGAAGGATGTCTCAATGGCTAGAACAATATAATCTAAGCTAGTTTTAATCCAAAGTGAAATCAAAATCAAGAAAAAAAATGTTTAAAACCCTCAGTTCACTCTCTTGACGGCTCCAAATCTGTTCTAAATCGTCAACTCTCTCAAACCCCTAACTTTCTTTTTCCTTTTATACGAAACGTCGACTTTAAAATTCGTTGCGCGTTTGTTTCATGAGGGACACGGCCAAGTCAGAAGTGACTTGGCCGTGTGAGTGCCTTTTGGAGGGACACGGCCAGGTGACTTGGCCGTGTCCCTTGCCTGTGTCCACCATTGCTTGCCTCTCTTCTTTCTCTTCTTTGTTGAGTGACACGGCCAAGTCAGAAGTGACTTGGCAGTGTTGCACCATTTTGGAGGGACACGGCCAGGTGACTTGGCCGTGTCCCTTGCCTGTGTCTTTCATTGTGAGTTTTTAGTCTTCTTTGCCTTTGGAATTGGTGAGACACGGCCAAGTCAGAAGTGACTTGGCCGTGTTGGAGCATTTTTGGAGGGACATGGCCATGTTTGAGGTGACTTGGCCGTGTTGCTTCATTTTGGAGAGACATGGCCAAGTGACATGGCCATGTCGCCTGCATGTGTCGCCTACTGTGATGACATGGCCATGTCGCTTGCATGTGTCGCCTACTGTGATGATTTCTTCTTCTTCAGTCTTGGTTCCTTGGCCTTTTTTTAACCTAAAACAAAACTCAAATAAACTTTAAACAAAAAGTAAATAAACAATAACCAACAAAACATAAACACCATACTAAAAACTAGATCAAAAACGACATAAACACTGAAATAAACTATAATTACAAAATTAACAAAAACACTAAATAAACCGATTTAAACTAATAAAATACCTAAATAAAACAATAATTATTATAATAAACAAGATACAAATCTATAACAAAAACTAACAAAACAATTGTCCACAATAACAATTAGAAATAATCAAATGACTTTGAGAAGAGTTCACTTCTGACGTCTTCATTGCTTCATTGCCAGAACTTACAGCCATGAGAAAAATTGGAAGAAATAAGTTAAGAAGAAGAGTAAGAGATGAAATATTTAGGATTAAGGATTTGATTATTTAGTCTGAAGACAAGAAGAAGGAAAAAAAAAATAAAGAGTTTACGCATCAGTTGGAGCATGGGTAAGCATACTCTGCTACCTCAACATAGAAGGGGCAAGTGTATATAGGGGGCAATATGGCTACTCGAAGATTTGAGGGGGCTAAGTGACAAAAATGCGGAAGTGCATGGGGCAGTTTATGTATTAAGCTAAATTCATTCTCATACATATTACATGTATTAGTAAATAAATAATAAATTCTACATTTATGATTTGAGTATATATATAGCTCTGTTTTCTTTTTGTTTTGTTAAAAAAATTATATATATAAACACTATAAATGCAGAACTGATGGGTAGGGTAAGGTGGAGTGGTGTGGATATATGTAAACTTTGAACAGGACAAGTTGTGGAATAGAAGCATGTGCTAAAGCATAGTCGGGACAGGCACATATTAGTAGGATAGGAAGCAAATGTCATTGTCTATCCCATATTGCTTTGTACTGGTTAAGATACAGCCATCAGAATTGGGGATATCTGAATTTATTGCTACCCACTACAGCAACCCACCACCCTTCTTCTCCTCTTTTTTTTTTTAATGCTGTGTTTGATTAAACATGGGTTAAAAGGTGATTAATTCATTAGTTAATAAATAACTTTTTAACTCCGTCAATCCTTTTTTACAACATTATGGCTCTATTTGATTCATTAGCATTTACAGTCAACTTCTGTTAATATAGCGATTTGTATTATTTAATGGACAACTTTTTTATTTACAAGACGTGATCTAAAAAATTTGTTATTTAGAGTAGACGCATTAAAATAATTCTATTATTGCTGGATCCACTTCAATTTTTTATTTTTTTCATTTAATGTTGTGGTATATGATACCTTGAATTTTCTTCATGCTGTATAGTACTGGAGCTGTTACTGCTAGCTTTGCATGGGACCAACAAAATTAGTAGGAATTTGGGAAATGCTTTGAATCAGACGATATATTGTATATATACATATAAAAGGAGGATTGCATGTACCTTGACAATGGAATGAACAATGCAAAGTATGGGAAGCTGGATTTTGAAAAGATTTGATAACAACAAAAACAAACTAAAAAAAACAGCTAATAAAAGCTGATAATGATTAGAGTAATAAATAGGATGACAGGGTCCAAGTTAATATTGTAAATAAAAATTATGATCCTGTCAATCTTTTGGATTGACATTCCAATTCCATTGAAATGGGCAGAAATCAGAACAGAAATTCAATCATATCAAATGTTCCCTCTGAAAAGAAATTATATCAATGATGGCATGCAGCAAAGAATGGAATTCATCTTTCTGGGTCACTGCCATGTGTCCTCTTCACTTTCTTTTTAATTATTACTGTTAGTAAGGGTCGGGAGAGATGGAAGAATTAAAGGCTAGTTGGGAGGACAAGAGCAAGCAACAAAAGTGGCAGACTTGAACAGAGCTGCCCCTGATTTAGACAAAGCGTGCTTCCAACATTTCTTCTCTTTTAATTGCTTACATTTATATCTCTATCTTCTTCCTCTATCATTCTATTACAATTGATATCAACTTTCCTCTCTTTTATTAGGATATTCCTTTTCAATAGAATCATACTTTCAACTGTATCTTCACCGTTCAAACCAATCAATTTACCATTTCCATTTTTTTTTTCATTAGTAATTCATATAGACAGTGACATTCATAATTAGATTTCAAAGTTTAAGAGGGCCGAGAAGAAAAATATGAAAAATAAAATTGTAAGGGTAACATTAAATTTTTTTTTTAATACTATTATATTGTAAAATATTTATTTATATATAAATACAATGATATCGAGGTAACAAATAAAATTTAAAGACAGTTTACAACAAAAAAAATTATGAAATATAAATTTAATAAATACAAATTTGAAAGGGCTAAACGTATACATTAGCATAAAATATACATTTTAAAAATTTTAGGAGGTCAAAAGCAATACAGTATTAAAAATATATAGGAGCAAATAATAATTTTGGAAAAATTGGGAGGGGCCATGACTCCCTCAAACCTCCACCTAGTTCCTTCCCTGCAAATATAAAGTACTGATTTTTAAATATTTTCAAGTTATTATTATATCGAACGGTTTAGGTTTTTTCTTTTATTTTTTTTTTCAAATTAGAAATCTATGGTATGTGGATACTCTTATGAAAAAATGAATACATATTTAAAGTTGAAATATTTTCACCAAATCAAAAAATGAATTTCTTAGAGGATGTAATTAAATAGATATCAAGTTTTAAGGGTTGGTTAATATTTTTTTTCCTTTGTTTGCTGAATATAAAATTTCATATTCAAATTACTATTTCAATCAACAAATCAACATCTAATTTAATTATATCGACTCAAACACATTTGCAAATAATCAAACACAAAATACCTATACATGATTAATTAGCTTATGATCTTAAGGCATCATTAGCCACGTAGCATTAACATTAAGCAAAAACTGTTATGTTAAAAAAATATTAATTATCAATTTGATATTTCTGAAAAAAAATTAATTACTTTTGATATAATAATCTTTTTTTACATATCAAAATAATTATATTAATTAATATTGTAAAATTTAGATGAATATGTTAAGTATTTACTCAATCTAAAAACATTAATATTTTTTTAAACTTATTTGTAATTTTATTATTGTTTCTATTTTAAATTGATTGATATATTTTTATTTCATAAAAATTAAAAGATATTTTTATTAAATATATATATATATTTCTATTATATCATTACTTAAGTATAATATATATTTATTAATTATTTTTAATAAATAATATTAAATATGGATATAATAAAAATTAAAATATTACTTAATTTACTATAATAATAAATAAATTATAATTTGAGACAAATGGAAAAGAAAAATATATTTGGGAAGAAAATTAATACCATCGGGTTGCTCTGTGTCCACCCTTTGTGGCACCAACTGAACTCTCACACTATCATAGAGTCTTGGTATCGAGCTATAAATCTACGTGATTGAGTAGTACGTCTTGGCATGCTATCCATTATTAAAGAATAAGTTTTTATAGGGCTGAGCATAGATATTAGAGATATTTAAATTGACCCGAATATTTAGACTAAAATATTTAGAACTGAAGAGATTTATTGATTTTTAAATTTTTTTAAACCAAATCGAATTAATTTTTTAAATATGCAACGGATCTAGATATTAGTCTATAACCGTACCAAAAGCCAAACTGAATTAGACCAAACTAAATAACAAAAATAATATTCGATTTATTATTAATAATATAAAATAATATTATATTTTATTAATTTATTACTTAATATTTGATATTTTTAAAAATATATTAATATTATTTTATTAATTCATATTATGTCATGTTATATTTTCACTCTAAAATATCTAATTTTGTATATATATACCTTAATTTTTCTTTATTTTATGTTTTGTCACTAATTAAAGTAATTTTATAACTAAATATAATTTATTAACATATTTGTATGAATAAATATTATCACTTTACTAGTACTAATTATAGTAATTCATAATAATTATAGTAATTTATATGTAATAAAGTAATTTTATACACTATGCTTTATATACATACCTTAATTTTCTGTTGTTTTTGTCCTTGAGCTTTACAGCATTTGGGTTTGACTTTTTGTGTGCTTTGTGAGATAAGACTCATGTATTTCTTAAGTTTGTTAGAAACTACTCACTCATTACATGCTGTAATTGTGTATAAAATTATATATAGGAGTATTTTTTATTGGTGAGAATTAGTAGTTGATTATTGATATTGCTTGTACAACTCTTTTTGGTAATAAATAAATTTTATTTAGCAAAAAAAAAGTAAGAAACATATGAAGTTCTTGCTTTTTTTTTTTCTATGCATTAAAGCCATTTTATTTAGAATTTATATTTTATTTGAAATTTATAATATGTATGTTTGATATTTTAATTGTATTATGTATGGTTTATAATATGAATATTGGAATTTATACTATAAAATCAATTTTTTATACTTTTTTATTGTTAAAATAATTAAATATTATTATTTAAATTTGGAAAAAAATAATTTTAAATCTCTAAACCTCCAAATCTTTTTGGATCGAAACTGCTCCGTTGGAATCGAATATCCGATTCAAACCAAATTGATTTTTTTTGTATAATAAAATATAAATAGTTTACAAGTTCAGTTCAATTTTGAATATTTTAAGAACTCTAAATAAAATCGGACCGTGCTCAGCCCTAGATTCCTGACATATCCATAATTTGCTTTGACACACTCAGAACTTATTCTAACATGGTTCAAAACATATTCTTGATGTTGCCGAAATATATTTATCTCCATCATTTATAAATATGAGTGAATTTCCATGGGTAAAAAATCTTTAAAAACTCTTAATATTATTCTTACATTCAGATAAACTAAATTTTAATTTAGGTATCATAGTCTTTTCGTTGAAATATGACCCTTTCTTTATCTTGTAAGAGCTCCAAATCCCGATTTCTTATAGGACTAGTCCCAGGATCTACATGTCATCAAGAATATTGAAAATATGTGTATATAAGCTTGTTCGAAGATCAATTTAATTTTAAGGTAAAAGACTAGTATAATGAGAAAAGTGAAAAGAAGTAGGAAGAAGGGACAAAAACAAGAAAATAAAATAAGTAAAGCCACAAAGAAGAAGGAGAGGCAATTGTATTAATAATAATATAAAAAACAGAAGAAAAGACATGGCCGTTTGGAAAGAGAGAAAATTACAGACAAAGTTGGTTTTAAAGAGACAAAGCATGAATTTGTAGTACCCTTGCCTTGTGTTTAGTTATTTCCTATTTTTCTTATTTTTTTAATTAATCTTTTTCTTAAAAAAAATTATTATTATACTTAAATATTACTACTATCAAACAAAATCTTTGGGAAGGTAGAAAATTATGCATATTAATAAATAAACAAATAAATAAAAAGAGTAATTAAATTAAAATAAATAAAATATTAAAACTGAAAAAGTGACAACAACACTCAGCCCTCGATTCACGAGGGATGGAAGAGTAAAGTACGGACTTTTGTGGTCTGTGGATTCTTATTTCACTGCCAGAGGTTGTTATCTCTGTACTACCCTTTATTTTAATATTTTAATTCTTAAAAAAATAAAAATAAATAAATTTCTAAAATAAAAAAAAGATAAATAAGTAAGGTTGCATTGCATGTGTGATTTTGTCTCTATTTTCCCACATTTACCCCTTTTGTAAGCTTTCTTTGCCTTATCAACGTTACAAGTGACTAATCACTAAAGCGAAGTCTGATCATCAAAAGTGTATATTGCTTCATATAGATTTTAAATTTAAAATTTTTAGATATTTCTTTGTTTATATGTGTAATTTATATAAAATAAAACATTACAAGTGACTCTTTTTCCTCCAAATGTGTAAAATAAATTAATAATTAATGAAATGGAAATGACCCAATAAGGCTTCTCTCAAAGCTGCAAACTTATGATTCCATCATTACCTTACTTAACCTACTCACTCTCTTCTTCTTATCGTTCCCTTTTCTTTCTTTCTTTCTTTCATTTTCTACCTTTCAATAATCCAATCTATTTTCAGTTTTTTAAAAATTAAAAATTAATTTAATAAATCATAATATATTTAAATAATTTTAAATGGTATTTAATAACACATTAAGAAATAATTTAACAATAAATATATATAAATATTTTCCTAAATAATAAAATTAAAATAAAATTTTCTTTCCTCAATACCAATACTAAAAAAATTATATTTAATTATATTTTTATTTCATATTATTGATTTAAAATATTAAAAATTGCATTTAATTTTCTTTAATTACTTACGACTACTTCTAAACATTTAACAATTCCCCATTAATAATTATTTTATTAATGAAGAAAAAAAAAATGAGAAAAAAAAAAGAGAAAGAAAAATGCAGCCTTTGGGTTGTGGGAGATGAACAAAGAAGGCAGTATGTGTTGACAAAAATGAGAGGAGTACCAAATGATTAGTTGACACGTGTAATATTTTGATTTGACAAGGCTGGAGGGTGGGGTCTGTAAAGACCTGCAGCTTGTGAAGTCACACCACACCGTTGATTGCGTGGACGAAAACTCGATATTTAAAATATAATCATTAAATATATACTAAAAAATATATTTAATTATTTTCTTCTGCTATTATTCTCTGCCGTCGACGCATAACAATATTTCGTTATATCATTCATCTGAATGAATCTTTTTTTTTTTTTTTAATTTTATACAAATGTCTTCATTCACTTTTTTTTTCTTTTATTTTGGGTTTTTAATAAAATTTTTACTATCCAATAATTTGTGCCACTCGATAATGTTAGAATTGCATTGACTGATGTAACTACTCAAAGCAAAAAAGCAAGATTTTTAATATCACAATCCATTGTATTTTTTACCATGTAAAGGTATAAAGATCTCTATTCTTTTTTCTGCATTAATATCACTAATTAATTAATTTATCATTCTTCTCCGATTTGGACAAAAATAAATAAATATCACCCATTAATTTGCTTCTTTTTTTAAAAAATACAATGGCATTTTTGATTAATCAATTATGTGAATAATTATGGGTTTTATTTATTTTTTTAAGATATTACAAACTATATCGGATAATTGAGGTATGAGATAACATTTCTTAAATTATATTGCAACTTTTTTGTTCATATCTAAAAAAGAAAATAATAAAATTCTGTAAGAGAATGAGGGTTGTTAATAAGATTTCAAATCTTAGTTTTTAATCTCTTTGCTTATAAGTATACATATTTAATTATTAAATTATTGATTCAATAATTATATAATTGTTTTTGTATTAATCATATCTCTTAATATAGAACACAAATTTTAAATTTAGAATGTACCTTACGAGTCTTGTAGGGTTTTGTCTCAAGAAGCTCAATTTCAAATGGTTTTTAACATAAATTTTATTAATTGATCATTTAGATAAACAATTCACCTACTATTACAAATATTGGATTTAGTAATAGTATTAATTTGTAAAAGTAATGATTGATGATGTTAATTTTATTTACATTATTTTATTATGGGTTTTAATAACATGCAGTTTGTGTTGTTTAAAGAGATTAATTTTTGTAGTTACTCATTTGATAAATTTTCTTTAAAATAATAGAGATTTTGTTAACTAAAGTAAGGTAAACTTACACTAAAGCAAGACACGAAAACAATAAAAATTTTAAACTTGAAGTATATAGCATTAATTTAGCATACAATTTTGATTAATTAGCTTATACGCTCTAATAAATTGGCAATTAACTTTTTTCTTTTGGTTCCTTTGAAGAAAAGCAAAGAAAAAAAATTAAACTACTAATTTTCAAACAAGTCAACTACTAGAAAAGAGAATTAATACCTCAATCATTTGTAAGAATCTAAAACAAATAGAGCTCTATCATCCAAAGCATGGTAAAGCCGCATGCTTTCTTATAGTGATCATGTAATTAATTGAGTTATTGATTTTTTGATTGACCGTATAATAGCAATATTGTTATTATAATTATTAATAATAAATTAGTAGACATAATTACGTAGATGCAAAATACTAATTCAAAATGGATTCGGCATTGAGTGGTAAAAGATCTTTCAAAAGCTTTCATCATGAAATGGTCAAAAGTTATTATTGGCTAAGAAATTGGGACATATAAATATAAGTGGTCAATTATGCCATAAATGGAAGTGCATGTGGACACTATATATCACTAATTAATTAAAGCTGCGTTTTGCATTAAAAATTAAAAAAAAACCATGTTTATGGGGGGGATGAAGTTAATTAAGAAGGAAGATCGATGTCGTATAGTGGTGGGGATGGGATTTGCTAGCAAATCATGTCTGCAAATCCCTTCTTTTGCTCTTTTTTTTTCTTGCCTTTACCAACTGATTCTTCTTTATCACATCCCCCAACTTTTTTCTATTTGTTGTTAGAAAAGAAAATTATAAATATTTATGTGTATATATATATTTTAGTAATGCATCTAACTCCACTTATTGTCAATTATTTCATGGCATATGAGTCCAAGTTTATGATTGAATCTTAATAATTTGCTTCCACAATTAATGTTGTCAAATAAAAATTATGATAATTATCTTTCCATTTTTTTTTCAAATTTACTAACCTATATACAGATAGCTAGATCACCACATGATGATTAGTGCCATTGTAATTATAATTATGATAATTATCTCTATATTATTACCTTTGCTTTCTAGGAAGGTTAGTAAAATTATTAGTCAAGCACATGCAAGTTGAGATATATATTATTAATCATCGACTAGTCTTTAGGTTCATGCAATCAGCAACTGGTCAATTTTAATTTCAGTCATTTTATAGTCAGTTTTAGTTGATTGCTAATAATAAACTTTAAATTTGATTAATTTCCTTATTGATTTTAGCCTTTAGGAGAAATAGATAAGTATTTGTGATATAACTGACAAATATATTGTTGAAAAGAGTTACATTCTTAACAACACACGACACACAATAAATATTCTTCACCTTTTCTAGTGCAAAACTATGAAAGCTAAATTACATATAAGTGAATATTGAAACTATTCCAAGATAGAAAACCCTAAATAACACCAGTTAATGCAACTGCCACCCCAAATTTCATTAACTGACAAATTTTTTACGTACAATTTTCTCCTCCAGAAGTGCAACTAGTTGGCAGCTTTATTTATTTATAAGTATGTAAAATTTAAAAACTGTCCAAAATTTATTAATTATTTTATAAAATTAACTAACATAAAAAAATAAAAAGAGTGCAAGCAAACGTACCTCATCATCTGCAGGCTTTTCCTGGTTGGACTATTTTCATCATTTTCGAAAACTCCATGCCTTGTTTTAGTGATTGGCTGATTGCACATTCTGCTTTGTCCTTTTATCTTTTTGATTTGCAGAGATTTTTTTTTTCTTTTTTAAATTTTTTTTTTCTATAAGTTATAATCTCTGATTCTCTATTATATTTTCCCCTTTTAAAGTTTCTGTAGAATCTGCCATCCATCTAACTAAAGTTAGACAGTGAACAACATTCAAAGTTGAAATTAGATCTTTCTTGAAATATTCAATTGTTATCATTCGAGATCTTCAAAGATGATGGATTTTTTTTTTCTTTGTGGGACTCAATTTAATATAGTTTTTTTAAACCTGTGACATAAATAATTAGCATCAACATATAATTTGAGCTTTGCAAAAAAAATTTTATATTTAAATCATCAGTTGTAGCCCCTAGAATTTTCGAATAAGAGAAGATTATAAGTGAATATTTTATTATGAGAGGAAGAGGTGAGAAAATGTAGAAAAAAAATATAAGAATATAATATTTACCTTATATTATGTGCAGTGGCGTAGCCAGGATTTTAGATAAGGGGGGTTCAATTCAACTTAAAATTTATAATTCACAAAAATAACATTTATAATAAAATAAATAAAATAAGAAAAATATTGGATACAAAGAAAATTTAAATCATTAAATTACAATATTCATCGCCTATTTTTCATTGATTGAAATCTATTCATAATTGTTTCATTGTCAATACTTGCAAATACATCTCTTTCAATATAGGTAACTAAACAATCATTTAGCAGCTCATCTCCCATGCTATTACGAAGTGAACTCTTAATAATTTTCATTGCGGAGAAAGCTCTTTCCACTGTAGCTGTAGCAACTGGTAAAAGCAATGCCAATTTGATTAACAGATACACTAAAGGAAAAACTTTATGCTTTTTTATAGCAACCATAGTTTTGGCGAGATCTCCAATTCTTTCAATTCAGAAAATTTCTTATCCAAACGCACATCAACAATGAAGTTCTGAAGTTGAGATTGGAGTTCAATTAAATCAACTGGCGAAAAGTCAGAGAGATAAAACTTTGCAAGTTCAACTAATTTGCTCACATCAAATGCAGAAAATGAATCTTTAGGATCAAGACAAGCCATACACAAAAGCAACTTTGTATTAACTTCATCAAATCGACTATTCAACTCTTGAAGTTGCATATCAATTACTGAATAAAAAAGCTCAACTCGATAATGATGGAGATTTGTCATTGGTTCCATTCCCCGCTTTGATCTTGGAACAAAAACATGCTCGTCCATATTTATCACACTAATTTCATTTTTAGCACAAAATTCAAACACTTCTTTCAATAAATCCTCCCAACCATTATCTCTAACATCCTGCAAACGGAGTTTTGACACTTTTACCAAATTCATAGCATTCACAATATTTTGATCCCTCTTTTGTAAAACTTGAGACAACTCATTTGTGATTCCCAAAATCAATTTCATAAGATGCAACATAAACACAAATTCAAATTGAATCACAATATCAAACATTTTAATGGCCTCACCCCTTTGTGAATCATCAATCCCATTATCTCTAACATAATCAACAATATCCACAACTGAAGAAAATAAATGAATCAAATTAATAAGCGTACCGTAATGAGAACCCCAACGAGTATCTCCCGGCCTCTTCAATGTCATCTCTTGATTCAACCCTCGTCCATTTTTTATGATACCTTCTTCAATTCCTTTTGCCACTTTTTCCATTTGCAATTCTCGAAGCATTTCTTTTCTTTTACAAGAAACTCCAACTATATTCACCAAACGATTAATAGTATGGAAAAATGAACATACACTATGGTGCTTTTTAGCAACTGCAACAAGAGTAAGTTGGAGTTGATGGGCAAAACAGTGAATGTAATAAGCACTTGGATTTTCCTTTAAAATTAAACTTTTGAGGCCATTGAATTCACCCTGCATGTTACTAGCCCCATCATACCCTTGTCCTCTCAAACCAGATATGCTTAAGCCATAAGTACAAAAGAAAGACTTCAAACCTGCTAGAAGCGTTGAGGCACTTGTATCATGTACATGAACAACACCAATAAACCTTTCAACCACACACCCTTGTTCATTCAAATACCGTACAACAACACCCATTTGCTCTTTAACTGAAACATCTCGACATTCATCAACTAGAATAGAAAACAAATCATTGCCCATATCTGAAATAATAGCTTTTGTTGTCTCAAATGCACATGCACTAATGATATCTTTTTGAATAATAGGAGAAGTGAGCTTGTGATTTTCAGGAGCATTATGAAGCACAACACTATTAATTTCTTCATTAGTTAAAGCCAATACTTTAACAAATTCAATGAAATTTCCTTGATTTAATGAAGTTTCAGATTCATCATGTCCTCGAAAAGGTAGACCTTGCATCAAAAGATAGCGAAGAGCAAGTAATGATGCATATAATCTACAGCGATACTCACGCTTTGACTTTTCAGAATGTTTTGAAAAAGCAAATTCAATGTGTTGCTCTTGATTCATTAAATCTTGACAAGCTAATCGACACCTATGATGCAAAGAATCGTGTTTTCCTACATGATCTCTTATTCTCTCTTTCTTTCGCCAAGTTGAAAAACCTTCAGATACAAAAGTATTATGACCTCTTTCACTATGTCCGGGTGAAAAAAGATAACAATACAAACAAAATACCGCATCTTTTTCAATACTATATTCTAACCAATCACTAAAATCATCAAACCACGATAATATAAATTTCCTTTCTCTACCTCCTTCTACTCTTTTAGGAAAAGTATGATTGCGTGGTTGACATGGACCTTTTAATAAATAGGCTCTACGTACCTGATCTCGGACATCAGATGGATAACTCATTATGCTAGGTCGTAATCCCGGATCAGAAGGAATATTTTCTATATCAATCTCATGTTGTTGAATAGTAGGTTCTTTTGGTGGTACCGGTTGAACAATTGCTTCCTTATGTGGTTGAGTCGATTGAATATTTTGATTAACTGATGGCGACTCTTCACTACTTGGTCTTAATTTTTTAAAATATCGCTCCATATAACTACAAAGAATAAGAAAAATAATTCAATCACAATAGTCAATAGATATATAGTAGCCATTTCAATTTATCAAATACTAAACATTAAAAATATCAAATTATAAAAGAAATAAAAAAATTCCAGATTATAAACTACAAAAAAATAATAATTTCAATTTAACTTCATACTACTTTTCTCAAAAAAAAAAAACTTCATACTACAAAATCAAATTAAACATTTCAAATTTATAATGTCCTCAAGTATTCAAGCCAATTTCTTAATTCATTATTTTTCAAATTTCAATTCATTTTAGCAAGATAAAAAAATTGCAACAAAATAAATATGAGATTAAAAGTAAGTGGTGTACCTATTCTTAACTTGTTGCCGCTGCCTTGCTGGTGCCAATCGGTGAAAGAATGAAATTGAAAAAGGAAGAAACTGTTATCTGAAAAAAAAAGAAAAAAAAAAGAAAAAGGAATTAACGAAGAAGAAACGTGAGAAAGAAGAGAAAGAGTCACAATTAAGTTATTCTTGTTTGTTTGTAATGGGCAGAGTCATTGACAAATCTTGTTTGTTTGTAATGGGCTTGATTAAAAGGCCCAGTTTTAAAGATTGAAAAAAAAGGATGAAAAATGTTGGGAGCGTGGATCGAAGTTGCGTGCTCTCACATAGTAATGCCAAGCTGTTCCATCTCAACCAATGTAATATTCATTCTCAAATATACCTAAAAATTTTTTATTTTTAACTGAGGGGGGAACAGGGCCCCATGGAACCCCCTTTATCTCCGCCTCTGATTATGTGTGTTAATAGAAAAATGATTTAGTTGATACACAAATGTGTATTTTTTTTTTTTTTTTTTGTAATTAGTGTATAAAAAGCTCAACCAAGATAAGATAGACAAAGTTTTGGAGTATTGATATTGCATCGGGTATCTTATAACAGGATTGTAAATTTGATTGTGTATTAAGATTAGACATTCTATCATATCTTGATCATCAATGGTTGATGTATCCGGAGTAGTTATGTCTATGGACTGGGTTTCAGGCCTTAATTAATGAAGAAAAGTGAAAGTGAATATACTGGACTTTTAAAAAATTTGGCATTTTTGAAGTTCAAACCCAGTCCATGGCCAAGTCTAATCCGGAGCTCTCTAAATGCTAATTGTAGAATGACCAAATATGTAAAGAACTTTGGTTTTTTATCTGATGAGCAGTGAAAATAAAAAATCTCTTGAATGAATTCGATATAAGTGTGTTGACGAGACACTTTTAAAAGGATGGATTTTCTTAAGTAAATCTTCAGTGATTTTTTTTGTTAAGTTTCCTTTAACATTTGAAGTTTATCTATATTCTGTCCAAAAGTGAACATAATTTTATATTTAAGATATAAAAATAAGAATCAGATTTATTTTTTTTATCAAATTAAATATACTCTTCATATAAAATTTTATATACACCAAATTAATATTGATAATGTACTCATTATTCTTCTCAAAAAATTAATTTTAATTATATATATATATATAGGCTATGTGGAAGAGACAAATAATTAGATAATATTAGGAAATAAACATTCATTCAATCAATTAATCGAACACTGGCATCGTATTTTGACTATATTTAAAAACCAGAGAAGAAGATAGAATGGTGTGAATGGTTAGCAAATGTATGAACTTTAGAATTAATTAAGTTCCCAAAAGAGAGGCTACATTTAGCAAATGAACATAACCTTATATATATATATATATATATAGAGAGAGAGAGAGAGAGAGAGAGAAGAGTATATATAAAATATATATAGATATGTAGAGATGAGTATATATAAAATACGTAATAAGTAACGGATGAAATGTATATAATTACAGTAACGGATGAATAATAATAAAAAAGTAGGACCAAATGGCCCCAACATGTCGTGGGAGTATTAAGACAAGATTTAGAGAAGGCGGGAATGAGTTGTTGGATGAGGTGGAGCATATTTCCCTATCTATAGACACTCTTGTTCCCATGTGCTTTTCTTTGAGTGCAACATTCCAAATTGACAACTATCTTTTCGGGAACATTTGAACTTACTTACCCAGCTCCCTATTTCCCTTGTCACTCTATCTCTTCATTTTTCGAAAAATTCTATCATGAACTATAGTGCATTTTTTCAATTTTTTCTTTCTTTTCTTTTCTTTTCTTATGTATCATAATTAACATTTGAGTATCTAAATTTTTATTTATATAAAGAAAATAATAATATCGTATCCTTTCATGAGTATAGATTTTATTTACCAAATATCATTCTCAATGAAATTTTAATTTTTGGGTTGTTATAGAATAACATTACTTGTCTCGTTGACTCAATAATTTAATTCCCAAGTATGTATCTATATGTATATGTTCTTGTGAATATGTGGGGAGTGTTTGTGTTTTATTTATTTATTTATATGTAGAAGGAATTTGACCGTTTATATATATATATTTATATACATATACATACAATCTTGAAATTCATTCCTCATTTTTCAATTATATATATAGGATAAAAAATAAAGTTCACATGCGACATATGGAATTTGGTTTTTGTCTCTCCTATATTGTCTTTATAATTATTAATTTAATTTGGTATCATTTCGGAAATTCTTGAAATTGAGAGAGACAAATTGATAATCAATTGTTTGGTTAATTATTACTCCGCTTGATACAATTTCTAATGATTTTAACTAATGACTTTATAATTACATATATGTATATATATATTAAAGTCATGTGTTGTCCATATGTGTATGCAAGTCATTATATAGTGTTAAAAAAAGATTCATTGATGATTTAATTAATACAAAGGTGATTAAGAATTTAATTAAGTTGAAATGATTGGTTGTAATTGAAAGTATTTGTAAGAATGAGTTGACAGTTTCCAAAAAAGAAAAAAGAAAAACTCACCCTGTGCCTGTAGCTGTAAATTGTCTGATTAGATTGAAAAAAATGCTAATATTGAAAACCAAATTGATATATTGGCTGAAAAAGTTGAAAATGGTACCTTCTTAATGATATATATACATATATATGTTTCAATCTCTTTTTCAAATTGACATACAAAGACATGGCAAGAACAATATCAAAGGGGCCACTTCCTAAAGGGACCTATTACCATTTCCCATTTTCTGTTTTTTTTTTTCCTCTTCTTCTTCTTCTTCTTCTTTTTTCTTCTTGTTCTCATCCTCCTGTTTTTTAAATAAAAAATTAATTCTTTTAAAGAAAATTTTAAAAAATTACATGGATGGCTGAAAAATCAGATATATATGCATATAAACATGATGCATATTCTCAATATTCAATTTATTTTTTTTTCTAGAAGATCCTAAAATTAATAATTTGACATCATATATGTATATTTATTGATAACTAGTATTTTTTTATGTAATTAATTATTAAACAAAATATATAAATAAAGAGCATATATACACCTCATACTCCTCTGTTGCCCTCCAATCAAGCCTTCAATTTTGAAAATTTTGCAGCAAGTGACAAAAACCGCCTTCTTTCTAATGACCTAGTATTTTATATCTAGACTATGCCCACCAAATTTTGAAATTAAGGAACGCAGCGCTGCTCTGATATGCTTTTATTGAAAATTATGATTAATTTAGTTAATATCTCCCTTTTATTTCAAATATCATATAATTTTTTTCTTTAAATATAACTTTTAAAAATTTAAGAAAGTATTAATTAAAATTTTTTAATATTATCTCTATTAATTAATAAAAGAGAATAAATAAGATGAGAGATGAAAAATAATAGTTAGATAAATTATAATAAATTTTTTATAAAATTTATAATAATTAATTAGTTTTTTGATATATATATTATTTTTATTCGACACTTAAAATAAATTGAAGAGAGTACTAATTATATTATATATTCTTGAACTAGAATGTCTAAATATATTTACAAAAATTAGCACATCCCAATAAATCAGAATGTCTCTTCTTATTAATTCCATAAGTTATTATTATTGATTATATTATAAAAGAAGTATTATTAGTTTTAGCTACTGCCAGTCCCCAAGGTTTTGTGTTAATTTTAAAATACTTTTTAAAGAAAACGAGAATTTCATTTTCTCCAAGAGAAGCAGAACCCCTCAAAAAAAGGATAAAAATAATAATAAATCAAAATAAAATCCTCAAAGGGATACAATAATACTAATAGAAAAAGACAAGGGTAGGATTGTCTTCATTTAATATAAATTTATATATAATACTAATAATAATAATAAAATATTATAATAATATTATTAAAAACCTCTCCATCGTTGACCCTTAGAATTCCAATGGCGGCCCCAACGCCGTTGGCCTTGCTTGCCCAATTTCTCTCTCTCTCTCTCTCTCTCTTTGAAGCAGTATTAAAAAGCCAACACACACACTATCTAACAAGTAAACCAACACAAGCCAAAAAACACAGAAAAAAAAAAGGAAAAAAGTGGGAAAGAAAGAGAAGATAAGAAGCAAAAACAGAAAAGGCTGCTCCAGTAGTACTCATATTAAGGAGATCAAGGAAAAAAGAAAAAAAAAACAACACTCGTTTCTTTCCTCCTTTATATCTTTCTTTGTTTCTTGATTTCTTGATTTCCTTCTTTAAAGATGGAGCTGTTCTTGAACTGGGTTAAGTTTCTTGGCGTATCTTTCTTGGTCTTAGTATTAGTTTTAAAGATTGTGGTGTTACTTTGGTGGAAACCCAGAAGAATTGAAGACCATTTCTCAAAACAAGGGATCAGAGGACCTCCTTATCGATTCTTTATAGGCAATGTGAAAGAGCTTGTGGAGATGATGTTAAAGGCCTCTTCTCAACCTATGCCTTTCTCTCACAACATTCTTCCCAGAGTTCTTTCTTTTTACCATCACTGGAAAAAAATCTACGGTACCCTTCTTTTCCTGTAATGTAAATTTTTGTTTATGTATGGTTGCTTCTTGATTAATTTTTTCTTTAATAATTTGGATTTTTTTTTACAAGAAAAATAAAACCCGGAACAAGATAATGGGGTGTTAGTGTTGATAATTATTAAAAGTTTCTGTTATGATGTGTGATCCATCCTCCAAAAATTGTGACTTTAAAAGGCTTGTTTTCTGAGTTCAGGTACTTCTTAAAACTTTTCAGCCTTTTTTCTGTTCTTTGGATGCTTGATGTTGAACTTCTCAGTTTGGACTGTTCCACTTCTTGTTTTCTTATATTCTCTTTCATACTTTCTATATAATTCAGATTATCATTTTCTTTAATTTTTAACTTTTTTATTTAGTCTGATGATAAGTACATTTTCTCGAGTCTGATTATAAGTACATTTTCTCGACTTATACAAGACTCCAAATTGCAATCTCTGTCTGAGATTTATTTGTTTTTCCCTCGTAATAAAAAAGAAAAGAAAAGAAAGTGGTGTATGTTTTTGCACTAATTGTTTGTTGTGGAGCTATCATTTGCATTCTGTGTTTCCATCTCCACTTGCTTTTGTTTTATGGGTGAGTTTGCCATTCTGATAATGAACTTTGTATATGTTTGGTAGCTGCATAGTTGCAGTTGTCTTCTTCTACTATCTTTTGTAGGGTCTACACTATATCCATGTTCTCTCAATAAATTATTTATGGTTGCCTTGCTCATTCCTCTTTTTGCTAACTCCATAACTTACTACTTGAGGATGTGCGATTCTTCCTATTTGGTGCAAATACTTCCCTTTTTGTTTCCTTTCACCTGTTCTCTTTAGCTCTTTTATATTTAATGCCCCAGTAATATCTTTTAACCCTTTTTTTATCTTTTAAAATTTAGATGTTATTTTGAGTCTAGTCTAGTCACTTGTAAGTGAGAACTATATATATATATTTGCAGGTGCAACATTTCTAGTATGGTTCGGACCCACGGTTAGACTTACAGTCTCCGACCCAGACCTCATTCGAGAAATTTTTACCACCAAGAGTGAATTTTATGAAAAGATTGAAGCTCACCCTCTTGTCAAACAACTTGAAGGTGATGGGCTTCTTAGTCTCAAAGGTGAAAAATGGGCTCACCATAGAAAAATCATCACTCCCACATTCCACATGAAAAATCTCAAAGTAAGTTCTAATTATACTAATTTTAATTAATTAATTCGATATTCTTGTTTGAAAACCCAAAATAATATAATAAATATTTTTTTTGGGGAGTAGTTACTAGTGCCTGTGGTGGCAAACAGTGTGATGCATATGTTAGAGCAATGGTCTGTGATGTCAAACTCAGAAGAAGTAGAAATTGAAGTTTCTGAATGGTTCCAAACCCTAACAGAAGATGTGATTACAAGAACAGCATTTGGTAGCAGCTATGAAGATGGTAAAGCCATTTTTCGATTACAGTCACAGCAGATGGTGCTAGCTGCCGAGGCTTTTCAAAAGGTGTTCATGCCCGGTTATAGGTAATTAATTAATCAATTAATTAAATTCCTTACTATAAACTATATATATAATCATACTTAATTTGGGTATTTAATTTTGATCACTGCAGATATTTTCCAACAAGAAGAAATATGAATTCATGGAAATTAGACAAGGAAACGAAGAAATCAGTAATGAAGATAATAGAGAAGAGAAGAGAGAGCTGCAACAATAATATTAATAGAAGAATGGAAGATAAGGGTCCAAAAGATCTGTTAGGATTAATGATAGAAGCCTCAAAGTCAAGCCCAAATGTGAGTGTAAATGACATTGTCGAAGAATGCAAGAGCTTTTTCTTTGCAGGCAAACAGACCACTGCCAATTTGCTGACGTGGACTACTGTCCTGCTAGCAATGCACCCACAGTGGCAGGTGCAAGCACGTGAGGAGATACTAAGAGTTTGTGGATCACGTGACATACCCACCAAAGATGATGTTGTCAAGCTTAAGACGGTAAAAAAAACCACACATTCTCTCTCTTTCTCTCTCTGAGTATGACAAAATCTTGTTTTGTTAAAATCTTGTTTTGTCTCTTTGTTTGTTTCA
Organism: Garcia nutans; assembly: GCA_947685225.1. NCBI lineage: Eukaryota > Viridiplantae > Streptophyta > Magnoliopsida > Malpighiales > Euphorbiaceae > Garcia > Garcia nutans. The sequence goes on along the minus strand of CANTUV010000061.1, from coordinate 11,236,508 downwards.
TTGGTTGCTTTCCTCTCTAACACAAATATTTAAATAATATATATATATATATATATATATATAACTGCCACCTTTGCCTTTTCCTTTTTTTTTTATGTTTCCCTTAATAACATTCTAAACTGTGCACTCAAAGTCTTGCTTTATCCTAACACAATCTAGTGGCACTTTTGTTATTTCAAATATTATATTAAATTTCTTTTAAAAATATTAATTTCCTTTTTTAAAAAAAAATACCAATTCGATTTGGACTCAAACCCAATTTAAGAAAAATAGTATATTGCATTCTACACTCAACTTATTTTTTTAAAACAAAGGCATTAGTTTTACGTTATCCAAAACTTCATTAAAAAATTCATCCAAAAAAAATTCATTAAAAAAGGGTAGTTTGGTCCAATGAAATTGATTGGTTTATGATCTGGTGTGCAGCTAAGCATGATAGTGAACGAATCACTACGGTTATATTCACCTACAATTGCGACGATCCGACGGTCAAAAACAGATGTACAGCTTGGAGGATACAAGATCCCACGTGGGACAGAATTATTGATTCCAATCTTAGCCGTTCATCATGATCAGACTATATGGGGAAACGATGCAAATGAGTTTAATCCAGGGCGGTTTTCAGAGGGAGTAGCAAGAGCAGCAAAGCACTCAATAGGATTTATACCATTTGGGCTTGGGGTCCGAACCTGCATTGGGCAAAATTTAGCCATATTGCAAGCAAAATTGACCATAGCCATTATATTACAACGCTTCTCTTTTAGATTGGCTCCTGCTTATCAACATGCACCCACCGTCCTTTTGTTACTATACCCACAATATGGTGCACCCATCATTTTTAAAAGGCTACCCAGTCCTCCTAATATTGACCCATCAAATTAAAAAAAAACACACAATTCAAATTAAATTAAATACCAAACCTTAATTTTATGTTTTGCTTGCTTATGCTACCTTTCTACCTCCCCCAAAAAAAAAAGTGACAAATTTGATTTGTTGGGTTTAAAATTAAACAGGATCTTTTTAAAGTGAGTTAAGTATTTCTACCCATCCATCATAGCTTCAAATATATCTGCTAATATATAATACTAACCCTATCCATGCCCAATGGCTTTTTTCTTTGTTATTTACCAAGTTATTTTTACCCTGCAGGCATGTAATCCATGGTTTTCACTAAATACTGTTTACCATGGTAAATTTGATGAGCTTTCTTTTTTTAATTTTAATTTTTATTATTGTTTTATTTTATTTATATTAGGACTTTTGTAAAAATTTGCTAACAACTAGGTAGCAGCTTCCTCTGGATGGATCTCTGTATCTTTTCTCTCGTATGTAATGTATATTTGCAAGCAATTCTCTATACAGTTTTGTATTATTATTAATTAATATTGCTTCTATGAATCTTATTTTCTTTGTTTATTATTAGTGAATTGGTGTCTCTCTCAAATTGAATAAAAGCTCCTAACTTATAGAGTATTTAATTACTCGATCTTAAATGAATTAATTGCCATTGGATTAAAAAAAATTGCAAGGCCCTTTGATTAGAACACAAATTAAACGGTACCTTACATATTGCAATCAATAATGATAACAGGTGAACTTCTGATCTGCTCCGTGCAGCTCTAGCTTGGATTTGGGTATAATCATCTACAAAACAAATAGGGAGGGGTTAGATTTAAGTGTAAAAACTTCGATACTTGAATCGGACAACTTTATTTTAATTTGAACCAAACATTTGAAATTTTTAATTTTGCAGAATTCTTCCTCTGTTAATGTTCATCCGTTGTTCATGATAATTACAGAAATTTTTTTTAAAAAAATTATTAAATAGTTTCAATCATTAAAAAAATTAATATTATACATAATTAAAAATTATTTAGAATTTAGTATAAATATAAGGAATAGAAGTAAAAGTAAAAAATACCCCTTTAATTTTTTTAAACAACATATATATTGAAGCAAAATAATTTTTTTTAATTAAAATAGCAACAAATAAAAAGAATCGGATGAAGGATATATGTAGAGAGAGAGACTATAATTTAGTTGTCTTTTGCATAGAAAAAGGTGCCTTAGCCAAAATCAATAAATAGAAACATTCTAACAATAAATACTTGAAATTTTTATTAGAATATTTTAAATTTGATTTTTTTCCCGAGTTGAATGAGTCTTTATTTTTTCCGAGTTCGATGAGTCTTTATAGAAGAAGTGGAATAAATGATTAATACAAAAAAAAAAATTGAGAAAAGTTATAGTATTAAAAGCAAGTAAATGACAAATTCTCAATGAGTGAGAAAAGATGATAGTTTATTTTTATCTGAATGTCTCAAATTTATGTTTTGAGTATTAAGTATTTTTAAAATTTAAAAGTGAATATTTTACCCCTCATTCTTAATCGATTTATTCGGTGTAAATTTAAATTAATCTGAAATATCTAAATTATAGTAAATTTAAATTAATCTGAAATATCTAAATTATAGAATACTATATGATTAAAAAAAAAAGTAAATGACAAATGCATGAATTGTGTTATGTTTAAAGCAAAAGCATGCAAATGAAACTTTTATTATAAAAATATATAGCACAAATTTTATGGGGTTTGGAGAATTGAGTTGTAATATAGTGAGAAGTAAGATAGAGAAGAGAGGAGCAAACTTTCTTTTTTGTATTGCTTTTTGGGATCTTCTCATGCTATGCAATTAAGGAGGACTTATGGTCCCCATGAAGCATGTGGTTAAGGATATTTATATATACATATTTATATCCTCTCTTCTCTTCTATTTTTGGTTTCTGTTTCTTTGCTTTTGTTAAACAATTTAAAGCATGTCATCACTTTCATAATTACCTTATGAGACATAATTTCAATTTTATTTATTTATTTATTTAAACTATCATACTCTTTCATCAAGTATTTTTTTCATAATACAGAAAAATAAAAATTTGAATTATTGTTAATTTTCTCATAAATTAAATATTTGTTTATAATGTATAAAATTAAGAATTTAAAATAAAAAACTTTTATTTTGTTTAAAAATTTTCTAATTTATGATAATTTTTAATTATTATTATTATTAGTATTCATCAAATAATACTCAAGTAATGTAGATTAATATACATAAGTAATTTCTTTTTTTTTCTCACTTTTGGATATATATATTCTTTAATTAGGAAATTATTTAATACTTTTCCCATTCTAAATTGATATGCATATTTTTTATTTTATAAAAATTAGTTATTTTTATTGAACATCTAAATTTATATGCATCTAAATTTATATGTATTTTTCTTATTATATTTTTTTAGTATGAGATATATTTATTAAATATTTTTAATAAGTATATATTGAATATGGTATGATATAAATTTAGCACATTAAATAATTTATAAAAATAATAAGTGAATTAGAATTTTAAAAAAAAATAAAAAAGTGTGTACATCTATTTGAAGAGAAATTCATTATACAAGGTTTATTCTCTTTTACCATCATATTAGTTAATTATTATTTATTAATGACATTGTATTGATGTTGTAATTAAGGGCCATGTTCATTATTATTATTATTGCTATTATTATTATTATTATTATTATTAATTGATTATTATTGTGCAATCATTTTGGCATGCATATATAATATAGTTTTTGATATAGTAGTGTGTCATTGCATGAGTTGGTTTTTATAAGATATGCATAAATATTATAAAATAATGTTTAATTTATAAAAGCCATGATCTTTCACTACCTTTTACTTTTTCTCCCACAATTAATAGTAATCCAATTCCTAATCTTAATATTAGTATTTAATTATTAGTATTAGAGAGGCTGCTTCCAATTAATTCGTGCTTTTAATTATTTGATGTTGAGCATGCATGCCTCCATATCAACACATCTACTTAGGCTTTGCCTTGCATGCCCCCACTAAAATTAATTACCTCCCACACCAGCTACTTGTATTTAGCTACGCGACAAAATCAAGGCCGTGTTTGGATTATTTATTTATTTATTTTTCAAATGGAATATAAAACCATATGTGGATTTACAAAATTTCACTTGCTTTTTTATAATATAGATCTTGAAAATTCATAAATTTGTAGGATATAAAAAATAATTAAACTATTTATTCATTATAGATTATTCAAAAATTTCTCAATTCAATAATATTAATATAATATTGAATTACTAAAATTAATTAAACTGATAAGACAATTTGCTTCTTTTATTATTATAATTATCAATTGGTCATTTAAATTCATTCAAAGAAAATATGTTTAATTAGTCTTTAATCTCAACCGATGTATAATTAGCTAAAAAAATATTATTTACCTTTTAGATTAAAAAAAACATTATTCCAACATATTTTTGCAAAAGATTTTGCAATTCGTATTCTGATTTTATTGGTTCATTATTTGAAAATCTAAAGATATATAGAAAGAGAGACAAAATAACATGATCATATTTAATATTAAATAGGAACATTTAATTGTGAACTACAAGTGTTGTATATTAAAATAATACAACCAATATAATATCAATAATAATTCATAAGTTTGTGAGAGTAATTCAATCAAAGAATATCTTAAAATGATAACATTTATTTGCATTGACATCCCATGATATTGTTACCCCAATTTAGAATCTACACCCAGGCTAGGATGGCCACCTTATGATTCTACTCCTATATATATATGTATTGGGCATTGGGACATGAAATATTTATAAATTTAATTTTTGTTGTTCTGATTAATTAATTAAGACTACTCATAAATAATAAATAAACAAAACCAACATAATAGATTAGTTTAATCACAAATGACTCAAAGGTATTGAGCTGGCCTTGTTTAATGCAACCATTGTCTGGGCTATCATAGACCATATATAATTTTCAATTCCAATTTGATATATTTCTTTTGCATCATCTCAAAACTCCCATTTCTCTGTCAACTACACATATCTCAGCTGCCAAATAAAATTATGCATTACCCAATAACAACAAAAACTTCACTCTCCTATTGATTTGGTGCAACTACATATATATATATATATATTGTTAAAAATTATGTGCCTAAAGTTGACATTATATTTAATATTATTTATTATCGGGTATTTGTTTTTAAGAATATTTATTTATATATGTTTCTTGTAAGGCTTTCCATTGACAATAATGCAAGGAAACTCACTCCAGCATTTTTGAAGTTTCAACATTTGTACTTAATCATTGATAGAGATTTGGAACCAATTATTGAAAGGACATGTCCAAAATGTTGAAAAATAATAATAATGCCACTGCTTTGCATCAATAGTTGAAAAATTAATATCATTTATATATAAATCAGAAGTTTTTAATCATATATTAATTACTAAAATAGTTGGTTAAAGCTTTACGTCAATTAGTACTAATATTAAATTTTTTTTAATTGACAAGAAAAAAATTTAAAAGTGTGGGATAGAAAAATCTGAAAAATAAATTTCAATGACTTTTTTATCAACAATTTTTTTTAAAAAAATTATTACATAATAATGTCAGATATAAGATGTGTTAGAAATTAAAAAAGTTAGCCTGAACAAACGAGAAGATGAAATTTGAGATGTATATCGAGGTCGTGCAAAACGTTGGTAAAATGCATATAATATAGTATGAATTATTATTATTATTATTATTATTATTATTATTATTATTATTATTATTATATGTGTAAATAAACAATAATAGAATAATTAGTGGATCAAAAACTGCATTAAGGACAAATTAATTAGGGAAGGGTCCAGCCTAAAATAAGTTAGAGAAATGTTTCCCACATAGAGAGAAGCATCGTCACATGGGCATAACTATCACTATGTGATGCGAATGAGACAATTGGCTGAGGATTGGCTGAGGATTTGGTGGACCAATTTAATGCTCTCCTCTCTTGTAGGCTGCCAATTGGAATAATTATATGCTACAACCGTTGTAGTAATAAATGCCTACAACGGACCAATGGAATTCATACACGTTTATTAAATGCCTACAACGGACCAATGAAATGAATCATTTAATAAACGTGTATGAATTCCATTGGTCCGTTGTAGGCATTTATTGCTACAACGGTTGTAGCATATAATTATTCTGCCAATTGCTCTCTGGTAAATTTAGTGACAATACCACCTGTTCCATTCCTGTCTCTCTATTTTTTTTCTTTATTATTGGTTGAAGAATATTAATTAATATTACAAAAATAAATAAATAAATAAAATCAATTGAAAAAGATTGATCGGAGATGAAAGAAATATCTACATGTGTAATGTTGAGCTACACCCTTATAATAAAAGACTACCATGTGCTAATGCTTTAGGCAATACAGAAAATACACCAACACTTCAAAAATATTACACACATACTTAAAATGTTAAGTATATATATGTAAATACTTAAAATAATTGTCAATATTATATGATAATTTTAATTTGAGAAAATTTGTTAACATTACGTCATAAACAGTATAATTTTTTTTAAAATATTTTTTTTATAAAATATTCAAAATAATTATATAAAATATATATTAAATAGAATTAGATTTAAATTATATATTCATTCTAACAAAAAAAAAATATTTAGACATAGAAGTATCATACAATAAGGAAAGCAGTAATCATTTTTGTTGAAGAGGAAGAAGCATGACAGTTATAATTTCCAGAAATTGAGAAGGTTTACTGACTGGAAGTTTTCTTGGATAACAAAGCCACTAATTCTGCCTTGTGATTTGCATCTAATTAATTTCAGCTTTTACACATACAGCAATTGTTTCACACGACAAGCTATGCCCATTTGGGTTTATTTTTTGTTTATTTTTTTATTTTTTCGAAGGAAATGGTTTCCTAAAATTTACTATTCAAATCTTATATCAAACCAAATAAAAGTCCTAAAATTTCCTAAAATGCTACTACTGCTATGCTTTTAAGGACTCCCTTGCGGGTACGTCGAGTACCCCTTCCTTAAAAAGAGTTGAAGGAAAAAAAAATGTGTAAAACAGATATTAGATTAATCAAATTTTATCATCTAAAAACTAAAATCAAATGATAATAGAAAAACACTTCCAATATTATGATTTAAGTTACCAATTCCGAGACCTTCTCAGAATGCCAATGGCCTTAGCCCCAAAAAAATGAAATGGTTTGGACCATGCACACAGAAATTCTGTTTAATTTCTCAAAAATCTTTGCCAGAGTCTGGACAAAGCTGACGAATATTAGATATTTATCTTAAGGAAGTTAGTCAGTTAGTTAGCCATCTCAGCATTTCGTTACTGACTCAGTCCACAAAGTTGACTTTAGCTGGAGTTCGTTATAGCTATATCTTCCATATTACACTTTACCTTTTTGTATATATTTTTTGATATACACCAGTTCTTCATTCAATACAACACAACTATTTTTTCATTTTTTGAGTACTTTTATTCATGGTATCAGAGCTATTACGATCTGACCATTGAGGATTTTTTACTATTTTTATTTTGATTTGATTGAATTCCTAAATTTCTTTCTTTTCTTCATTTTTTTTCTTTTTATTGATTTTTATTGTTTTTTGATTATCGATTCTCTCATAAACAATGGTAAATGAGACGAGATCAGTGACAAAAGAAGTGATGATATTACTGTTGTGGAAATTGGATTAATTTTCCACCAATAATATGTATAGTGTGTGAACAATTGCACCAACAATTATACCAGAAAAATTTCAGGGAAAGAGAGGTGGATCACAATAGACACTCTTAAATACCAAGTCTTTCCTTAGATAGAATTTTCTTAGACATATAATCACTAGCACAAAATACCACCACAACTATACCAAAATAGCTATTAAGTAATTAATAAAGAGAACACCAAACTTTAACGAGGTTCGGCCAATTTTGCCTACGTCCTCGGACACCACCAAAATAATTCTACTAATATCAAAGAAGAATTACAAAGGAAAGAGAGAAGACTTAATTTTTGGGATACATTTTCAAATGAGAGCTAAGGGTTTATATAGGCTTCAAAAATAGTTGGTGAAAATTAGGCACCTCCATTTTTTACTTCCATTTACCTAAGTTAAGCACATCCTATTTTTGACTTTCAATTCCTAAATTAGGCACCTCCTATTTTGACCCTAAAATTGATTAATCAATTTTCATAATAGATAAATAGCCAAAAAATAACAATTCTCCACCTTGGCTATTTTTCTATTTACAATCTACAAATCTTCTCTCAACAGAAACTATTTTAGTAGTGTCTCTAATTGCGCTGTGAAGCGCTCATTTTCAATTTTTTAAAATATTGATCAAGTCCAAACAATTATTGAACTTGACAGTTGTCACCACCTTTGTTAACATATCTGCGTGGTCCGAATTTTCTGAAGTAATATTTCACCTTTCTCCAGAATCTCACGTACAAAGTGATACCGAATATTGATATGCTTCGTCCTTGAATGGTAAACTTGGTTCTTTGCTAAATGAATAGCACTTTGGCTATCGCAGTGCACTTTAATGTGCTTTTGTCTAACTCCCAATTCAGCAAACAACCCTTGAAGCCAAATTACTTCTTTAACAGCCTCTGATACTGCCATGTACTCTGCTTCTGTAGTGGACAAGGCAACTGTTGACTGTAACGTAGACTTCCAACTAACCGGGTCCCTTAGCAAGTGTAAACACATAACCAGTAATTGATCGACGTTTATCCAAATCACCAGCATAATCGGAATTACAATATCCAACTACACATTGACCATCTTTCTCATCCCGCTCAAATATCAATCCAACATCTACGGTGTTCAGAATATACCGTAGAATCCATTTCACAACTTGCCAATGCTCCTTGCCAGGATCATGCATGTACCTACTCACAACTCCAACTGCTTGTGAAATGTCTAGCATTGTACACACCATAGCATACATCAAGCTACCAACAATATTTGCATACGGAACCTTTGACATGTACTCCCGTTCCGCTTCATTTTTAGAAGATGAAGATGAGCTGAGCTTCATATGAGGTGCTAGCGGTGTACTTACAGGTTTTGACTTTTCATTCAGTCCAAAACGCTGTAGTACCTTCTTCAGATAATGTTTCTGATTGAAACAAAGCTTCCCTCTCTTCCTATCTCTGCATATATCCATGTCTAAAATTTTCTTTGCTTCTCCCAAGTCTTTCATTTCAAACTCCTGATTCAGCTGAGTTTTCAACTTCTCAATTTCTTGTAGATTCTTTGAAGCTATCAGCATATCATCAACATACAGGAGAAGATATATGAAAGATCCATCTTGTAGCTTGCGCAAACATACACAATGGTTGTATTTGCTCCTTGTGTACTTCTGCCTCATCATAAAATTGTCAAATCGTTTATACCACTGTCTCGGAGATTGTTTCAATCCGTACAACGATTTTTTCAATTTGCATACTAGTTTTTCTTCTCCAGCAACCTTGAACCCTTCTGGCTGAGTCATGTAGATTTTCTCTTCTAAGTCTCCTTGTAGAAATGCAGTTTTTACATCAAGTTGAATGAGTTCCAAATTCAATTGTGCTACCAAGGCCAATAAAATTCTAATGGAGGAATGTTTTACAAGTGGAGAAAATACTTCGTTATAATCAATTCCCTCCATCTAAGCATAGCCTTTAGCTACCAATCTTGCCTTGTAGCGAACATCATTCTTGTTAGGAAATCCTTCTTTCTTTGTATATACCCATTTGCATCCAATTGCCTTCTTTTCCTTTGGAAGATTAGCTAGCTTCCATGTCTGATTCTTTCCAAGAGACTGCATTTCATCATCCATGGCCTTCCTTCACTTTTCCTTTTCTGAACTTTGGACAGCTTCATTATAAGTGTTAGGAATGCCATCATTTGCAATTAGGGATGCATAAGCGACCATATCATCAAATCGAGTAGGTTTACGAATCTCTCGTCGTGGCCTATTTATTGCAATAGATTCTTGTTGCTGTGGAGGTTCTTGGGTTGGAACCCCTTCTTCATCTGACTCCACTTCTACCATAAAAGTATTTTCATCTGTTTAATTTGTTGCTGGGTCAACAAATCTTCTTTCAAACTCCACCTGCTGCGGAATACCATCTGTTTGTTGAATAATTTCATTTGTTACCTTTTTCAACATGGTAGACTCATTAAAGGTAACATCTCTGCTAAAGACTATCTTCTTTGTTTCTGGACACCAAAGGCGAAATCCCTTCACACCAGTGGTGATCCCCATAAAGAGCGTTTTCTTTGCCCTCGGATCTAACTTTGATTCCTTAACATGGTAGTATGCAGTGGAACCAAATACACGTAAGGAATCATAATCAGTAGTAGGTTTTCCAGACCACATCTCCAAAGGTGTTTTACCACCAATAGCAGCTGATGGTAAGCGATTAATGAGATGACATGCATATGTAATAGCCTCAGCCCAAAATTGTCTGCCCAACCCAGCATTGGATAACATACACCGAACTTTCTCCACCAATGTCCTGTTCATGCGTTTTGCCACCCCATTCTATTGTGGTGTATCTCTAACTGTGAAGTGTCTAACAATGCCTTCATCTTGGCAGAATTTCAATAATGGATCACTTTTATACTCTCCACCATTATCTGTGCGGAGACTTTTGACTTTTCTACCCGTCTAAGTTTCCACCATCTTTTTTCATATGAAGAAAACTCTTAACACTTCATCCTTTGTCTTCATAGTATACACCCATACTCTCCGAGAGAAGTCATCAATAAATGTTACAAAGCAGTACTTTCCTCCCATTGAAGCTTTCTTGGAAGGACCCCACACATCTGAGTGAACATAGTCCAAAATACCTTTGGTATCATGGATTGCAGTACCAAACTTCACTCTAGTCTGCTTGCCTTTGACACAATGCTCACAGAAATCTAACTTTTGGGGTTGCACTCCTTTCAATAATCCTTAATCTGACAACAGTTTCAAGGATTTATCACTAGCATGTCCCAAGCGCATATGCCATAATCTGGTTGTTTCAACTCTTGATCATTACTGGAAGCTACTGCTGCTGTCCCAATAATAGTATTACCCTGATAGTAATACAAGTTATTAGCCTTTCTTAATCCCTTCATTATCACTAGTGCACCGGAGATGATTTTCATTACTCCATCTGCTGCATTTACAATGAAGCCCTTTGATTCTAGGACTCCCACAGAGATGAGATTCTTCTTCAAACTTGGTATATCGAACATTTGACAGTATTCTAGTTGATCCATCATGATTCCTCAATTGGATTGAACCAATTCCTTTAATCATACATGGACCGTCATTTGCTGTGTAAACAGTTGCTCCTTCTAGTTCTCTAAAGTCAAAGAACCAATCCCGATTGGGCACATATGATAACTACAACTAGAATCAAGTAGCCATACACTAGAAGAGCTTGTTGATGACACAATAGCTAATGAAAGGTCTGAGTCTTCATCATCACAGTCAACTATATTTGAATTCACGACAGCTTTTTCTTTATCAGATTTACTTTTATTTCTCAGCTTGGGACAATTTATCTTCCAATGCCCTTTCTCCCGGCAAAAGGCACATTTATCTTTAGCTTTTCTGGATTTTGATCTCCCACTCTTTTCTCTCTTCCTGCTTTGAGAGCGACCTCTCACTATCAATGCTTCTGTTGTTCCACTTGAACTCTCTTTTTTATCTTTTTTTCGTAGTTCGTAACTGTATAGTGCAGCAGTTATTTCAAAGAGAGTCACTTCAGCCTTCCCATGGAGTAGAGCTGTTTCAAGAAACTTAAACTCCTCTGGAAGGGATCCCAATATCATCAAAGCCAAATCTTCATCTTTGAAAGTCACATCCAAATTCATCAAATCAGCTACCAGCTAATTAAAATTGGTGATGTGCTAATTCATAGTAGTACCAGGAACATAAGTGAAGCGAAATAATCTCTTCTTCATATGAAGCTTGTTCTGACTGCTTTTCTTCAAAAAAATTTCCTCCAATGCCTTCCACAATTTACTTGCGGAAACTTTCTTAGAGAACGCATACTTCTGTTCTCTAGAAAGACACGATCGAATTGTACCACAAGCCACACGATTGATGGTTTTTCAATTTTTTTATCAATATCTTCTGGTTTCTCTTCTTCAATGGCAATGTCTAGACCTTGCTGAAAGAGAGCATCTAGAACCTCACTTTGCCACATACCAAAATGACCCATACCATCAAAAATCTCCACTGCAAATCTAGCATTTGACACAGCAGTCCTTGACCAAATTGACGAAGTGGATGCTATCTCCTTTGAAGTGGATGATTTGCCTGAGTCGTCTGTCATTTTTGCTTCAAAAAAATTATTTAATAGCTAGCAAATGCGGAATACAAATAATCCAAGAAAATCTTTTCTGATGTGAAAGATCAGACTAGGCTATTAAGTATAGTGTATAGTGTGTGAACAATTGCACCAACAATTATACCAGAAAAATTCCCGGGAAAGAGAGGTGGATCACAATGGACACTCTTAAATACCAAGTCTTTCCTTAGATAGAATTTTCTTAGACATATAATCACTAGCACAAAATACCACCACAACTATACCAAAATAGCTATTAAGTAATTAATAAAGAGAACACCAAACTTTAACGAGGTTCGGCCAATTTTGCCTACGTCCTCGGACACCACCAAAATAATTCTACTAATATCAAAGAAGAATTACAAAGGAAAGAGAGAAGACTTAATTTTTGGGATATATTTCCAAATGAGAGCTAAGGGTTTATATAGGCTTCAAAAATGGTTGGTGAAAATTAGGCACCTCCATTTTTTACTTTCATTTACCTAAGGTAGGCACATCCTATTTTTGACTTCCAATTCCTAAATTAGGCACCTCCTATTTTGACCCTAAAATTGATTAATCAATTTTCATAATAGATAAATAGTAAAAAAAACAACAATTACATAATAATAATAATCAAAGTATCTCCTTATTTTCTAATATGCTTAATGGTTCTAGTTATAGAACCTGGAGTAATTCAATGAAGATTGCTTTAGCAGCAAAACAGAAATTATGATTCATTGTGGACGAATCAAGGAGCATTGTGAGAAATCTGAGGAATATGATGCTTGGTTTGGAAATAATAAAATTGTTTTTATAAAATTATCCATAAAAAACTTTTTTTTCAAAAATATTGTAAAAAAAATTTACTTTTAAAAAAATTATTTCAAAATTTCAAAACTATCTCACTTTTCACTAAAATATTTTTTTTAAAAAAAATACCTCCTCTCACTGTAAATAATATTTAACTTCAATTTTCATTTTTTTTAAACTTTACAATTAAATGAATATATTTTAATAAATAATAAAAATTAATATTTTTAATATATAAAATGTATTGATTTTTTATAAAAGAAAAAAAGTTTAATTTCATTGTTTATATATTATGTAGATGTATATAGATGTTTGTAGCTGTTGTATATATGTTATATATTTGTTGTATATGTTGTGTATATATAAAATTAAATAAATTATGTCAATGTTATGCATATATTAAGTGTATATTATATATATATTGTATATATATTTTATGTGTATGTTGAGAATATGAAAAAAATAAAATTTTTATGAATAAAAAAATAAATAAACAAAAAAAATGTAAAAACGAATAGAAAAAGAAAATTTTTTTAAAAAAAGTTAAAATGACCGTAAACTTGAAAAATGCACATCAAATGGCATAAATTTCTCCCAATAAAATATGGTATCAAGATCTTGAATCTGGCTGCTGAAGTTTGATATATGTAATGCTTGTTTCGAGTTCATACCATCAAATCAAATATAAGAAAATAAATAATTTTAGATTTACTTAAACTTGATCAGGAAAAAATCAATATTCTTCTGTACACTTAAGTTCATTGTTTGAAACACAAAATGTGGAGTTTTGATAGTCAGGCATTAAAAATTTGCATATTTCACATCATCAATTAGGAAATTTCTATGCAAAACTAACTTCATTTCAATCTTCAACAGGCAAAATATTGAAACATGTTTCGGAGACGAAGTTGTCTATAGTCTATACCAAACATCCATTTAGCAGATACGGGAAGCTACTTACCTTTCCAAAAGCTTGACTTTGCTATATGTCACGGGATTTCTTTCTTATAAACTTAAATCCATGCGGTAATAACAAACTTTGCCCAACATTTGAAAGAATTCTAGTCAGCCTTCCCTCGAAATGCTTGTCTAGCTTAAACAAGTTAAATGCAAAAGCTAAGTAATAAAGAAAGTAACTCAATCACATGAGAAGAAGAGAGAATTGAGAGAATGCTTGAAAGCTCTTATTAGTCAAAGAATTTGAATTTCTTCGATTGTTATAACAAATGAATTATATCCCTATTTATACTACTCCACCTCCTCAATAAATGGTGGTGATCAATTTGATCCAACAGCTTATATTAAAGTTCTACATAATTTCTAGCATATTCTTTTGAATATTCTGTTGTATTTTCTTAAGACATTATTTACCATATTTTAGAGAAATCTATACATATACTACTCTAGAACTCTATGGAATACTATAGAACATTATACAGAATATTTACATATAACATTCTGAAGAATTTTTAGTCAAACCTCCCATTTTTAGTAGTCACATATAAGTCTTGTGACATTCTCCCCCACCTAATCTGGCGACGTTCTCGTTGCCTTCAAGTCTTCATAGTCTTGAATTTGATCCTTTAATTTCCATAAATGTTGGATATAGGTTCTCAACTGACTTTACTTTCGGGCAATCCCTTCCACTTGACAATGAGTTCATGTATGGGTGGTTGATTGGAATGAGTTTTACCTTATTGGCCAAAATTTCTTCCACTTCCCTGTCATGTTGGATGCGTACACCCATTAGCACTCTTTGCGATGTTCCATGGCTTGGATCTTTCACATCTTCCTTATATGGCTTCAACAAGCTCACATGGAATACGGGATGAAACTTGATTTTAGGAGGTAACTCCACCTTGTAGGCTTGCTTTCCAACTCTCTTGATGATGGGAAATGGTCCCTCATACCTCCTAATAAGTCCACGATGTAGCCCTGTCAACCTTGCATGATTATACATTTTGATAAGCACAAGGTCTCCTACTTGGAACTCTATTGGTTGCCTCTTCTTGTCGGCCCATTTCTTCATCCTCTTGGATGCTTTCTCCAAGTAGGTTCTAGCGACATCGGCATTTTCATTCCAACCTTTGGCAAGTTTATAGGCTGAAGGACTAACACCAGTATAGCCTGTAGCGATGAAATTTAGAGTCAATGGTTGTTGGCCCATGTCTATCTCGAAAGGACTACGCCCTGTGAATTCACTCCTTTAAAGATTATAGGAGAATTGGGCAACATCAAGCAACTTAGCCCAATCTCGTTGGTTGGCACTCACATAGTGCCTCAAGTATAACTCCAACAAGGCGTTCACCCTCTCTGTTTGCCCATCCGTTTGAGGGAAAAAACTAGTTAAGAACTTGAGATCGGTATCCAATAGCTTGAACAACTCGGTCCAAAATCTCCCCGTAAAGCGAGTATCCCTATCGCTTACAATAGTCTTAGGCAAGCCCCAATATTTCACAACATGCTTTAAGAATAAGTGTGCAACTTGTTCGATGGTGTACTCTTTCGGTGTTGGGATGAAAGCAGCATATTTGGAGAACCGATCCACTACTACTAACACCCAATTGCATCCTTTGGATATGGGTAACCATACGATGAAATCTATAGAAACACTTTTTCAAGGCCTTTCGGGGGATGGAAAGTGGCTTCGATAGACCTGCGGTAATTATTGCTCCATCTTTTCTTGTTGGCATACAAGACAAGTCTTCACATATGCCTCAACATCATCCTTTAAGTGAGGCCAATAATAAACATCTTCCACCAATGCGAGAGTCCAATGTATCCTTGGATGGCCAGCCCATTTGCTATCATAGCACTCTTTCAAGGCTTCCCTTCTTAAGTTGCCATATGATGGAACATATAGCCTTCTTCCTTTGGTGTATACCAAGCTATCTTCTGCCCAAAAGCGTCTTGTCTTCCCCTCTTTGACAAGAGCAATGATGGTTTGGGCCATGGAATCATGCTCTAGTCCCTCTTTGATCCGTGCCTTCAAGGTGCTTTGAGGACTGCTAATGTCGGCGAGCTCTCTTTTTTGGCTCAAAGCATCTGCAACTATGTTGGCTTTACTGAGCTTGTACTCCAATGTGTAGTCAAACTCTGCTAGGAAGTCTTTCTATCTAGCTTACTTTGGAGAAAGCTTCTTTTGTATTTGGAAATAGCTAGTGGCAATATTTTCTGTCTTGACCACAAACTTGCTCCTAAGCAAGTAGTGTCGCCATGTGTGCAAACAATGCTCTACCGCAGTCATCTCCTTTTCTTGCACTGTGTACCACCTCTCGGTATCATTGAGCTTCCAACTCTCAAAGACAATAGGATGTTCATCTTGCAACAACACACCACCTATTGCAAAATCGGAAGTATCGGTGTGTACCTCGAATGGTTGGAGATAGTTGGGGAGCGCTAACACCGGCTACTCCATAATTTTCTTCTTGAACTCATCAAAGGCATGTTGACATCGCGAAGTCCACTCCCAACTTCGCCCCTTCTTTAGCAAATCCGTCAATGGAGCAGCTATAGAAGAATATCCCTTGATGAATCTTCTATAATAATTCACCAATCTAAGGAATGATCTTAACTCAGTGACTTTGGTTGACGGCTCCCAATCTTGGATGGCTTACACCTTGGACTTGTCCATCTTTAGCTTGCCTCTGCCGATGACATGACCCAAGAATGTAACTTCTTCTAGGGCAAAGGAACATTTTTCCTTCTTCACATAGAGCTCATTTTCTTTCAAAGTGTATAACACTTGCCTCAAATGCCCCACATACTCCTCCAATGTTTTGCTATAAATAGCAATATCATCAAGGTACACAACTACAAACCGATCAAGGAAATGAGCAAGTACCTTGTTTATGAGTGTGCAAAATGTGATCGGCGTATTGGTGAGACCAAAGGGCATCACAAGAAATTCGTATGACCCATATCGTATGACACAGGTCGTCTTTGGCTCATCTCCTTCGGCTATACGAACTTGATAGTATCCCGATCACAAATCTAACTTAGTAAAGTACCTTGCATCGCCAAATTGATCAAATAAATCTGTAATGAGTGGGATGAGATATTTGTTCTTGATGGTGATCTTATTGAGTACTCGGTAGTTAATGCAAAGCCGAAGTGACCCATCATGCTTCTTTTGGAATAAAATCGGAGCACCATAAGGAGCTTTGGAGGGACGGATGTAACCGACATCAAGCAATTTCTTCAATTACCTCCTTATCTCTTCTAACTCGGGTGGTGCCATATGATAAGGAGCAAAAAGTGGCTTTACTCTTATATCCAACTCAATGGTATGATCCACCTCTCTTCTTGGAAGAAGCTTCTTTGGTAGCTCGGCGGGCATGATGTTCTTGAACTCTTTAAGCACATCTTAAATTACCTTTAGTGCATTTACCCCTCCATCCATGGGGCATTCATCTATCTTAAGAGTGGCAAGATAAGTTGTCTCCTTCCTCTTCACCTCCTTGGAGAGTTGGATTACAAACACCATTCTCTCCTTACTAATCTCCCTCTTGACGGGAACAACACATGGTTGTCCCTTGTCCATGATGCATATGGTGTGGCATAAGGAACCAAGAAAGCCTTCACCATATCTAGAAAGTCTATACCCAAATAGAACTTATTATCATCAATGGGAGAGATAGTGAAATCGACTTTACCTCTCCTTTGGCCGATTTTGATATTGGTGTCTCGTGCTACACCATCAATTGGGAGACTTTTAGTATTGACCCCTTTGATGAAGCCCTTCTCCTTAGTGTAGGATAAGCTAATCTTGTCCGCTAGCTCCTTAGTCATATGGACTGTGTCGGCACCAGTATCCACCAAGGCTTGGATGGTCTTGCCCCCAATTTCGGTCTCCACATACATTCGGCCTCATGGTTGTTCTTTCACTTTGGCTTGGATTGCACTAAGTAGGTGCATTGAAGCAAGTCTTCATTCTTCTTGCTTCTTCTCCTCCATGAATAAGGCAGCAATCTTCTCACACTTAGGGTACTCAAAAGCCCGATGAGGCCCATTGCATAAGAAGCAAGCGATCTTGGACTTGAAAGCATCATCCTTGTCCTCCTTCTTTCCCTTGCCTTTGTCCCTGGAGGCTTGGCCCTTCTTGGAAGATTTATCCCTATGTCCCCCACCTTTTTCATGTAGGTGGACTTCTTTCCTTGCTCCTTCTTCAAATCCTTCTTCTTGAATTCGATCAAGGATTCGGCAACGGCCATTGCGGTAGCTAGATCTTGGACTCCTCTCCTTTAGAGTTCAAGCTTGGCCCATCCAGTTAGGCCATCCATGAAACAAAAGAGAATCTTCTTGCCCCATGTTTGTAATCTCCAATAACAACTCAAAGAATTCCTTCACATACTCTCTTATGTAGCCTTCCTTGTGTTGAAGGCGATGAAGCTTAGCCCTTGCTTCGTTTTGTGCATCTTCTAGGTAGAACTGCTTCTTAAGTTCCCCCTTGAAGTCTTCTCAAGTATCGATGGTGCAAAGATCCTTCTTCACATCATCACACCTCCTTCGCCACCACACCATGGCGATATCCCTTAAGTAAGGAGTGATGCTCTTCACCCGTTGAGCATCATCAAAGATTCCTACCGCATCAAAGTAGTTCTTGATGTCCCAAAGGAAGTTGTCGATTTCCCTTGCTTTCCTCGCCCTACTATAGGCTGGTGGGTAGGAGTGGCATGCGTAGCTCCACTTCCATTGGCTACGACAGCTATGCACATACTAAATTGAGTTTGAAGTTTCTCCATAACTTCTTCAAGGTTAGTAATCCTTACCTTGCAAGCATTCACCTCATCATCCTTTACAGCAACGATAGCCTCCAAGGTTTGTATCTTCATGGACACTATGTCCAAGGCCATGTTTAAGGCACCTTGCATCTCCTCGCGGAGCTCGTCCACTCCAATAGACTCTTGCCCCTCGATGCGTTGGCCCATATCCTCGACTTTGTCCCATATCTCGGATATAGTGGCATTAAACCTTGCCAACCATTCCTCCATGGCAGCGATGATGTCCCCTAACTTATCCTTGTAGCCCTTCCCTTCTTGGGTGGTGCTAGTAGCAACAGAAGGATTGGTAGCTTCTACCATTCTCTTGTGTTTAAGTTTTCTCAAACTAGGCTTTGATAACAGCTGTCACAAAATTTCTTTCTCACAAGCTCAAACCCGTGTGATACTACCAAACTTTGACCAACACTTGAAAGATTGCTAGTCAGCCTTCCCTCGAAACGCTTGCCTAGCTTAGACAAGTTAAATGCGAAAGCTAAGTATTAAAGAAAGTAACTCAATCACAAGAGAAGAAGAGAGAATTGAGAGAATTCTTGAAAGCTCTTATTACTCAAAGAACTTGGATTTTTCGATTATTACAACAAATGAATCATACTCCTATTTATACTACTCCACCTCCTCAATGGATGAAGGTGATCAATTTAATCCAACGACTTATATTAAAATTCTACACAATTCTTAGCATATTTCTTTGAATATTCTATGGTATCTTCCTAAGACATTATCTACTGTATTCTAGAAAATTCTACACATACACTACTCTAGAACTCTATAGAACACTATAGAACATTCTAGAGAATATTTACATACAACATTCTAGAGAATTCCTAGCCAAACCTCTTATTTTGGCTAGTCACATGCAAGTCTTGTGACATATAGGAGAGAGATTTGTAGGATCATGAGGCACTGAATAATCATCTGATGCATTAGTAAACATACAAATGCAAACAAATGGAATGATTTACTTACCTTTTTTTAGGCCTGATTGGGTCTATGGCTTGCCGTGTTTTTTTTGGCAATTCATGGTTGTATCGGTTAAATGGTTAGTTAACTTATTCAACCGAGTCAGTTTGGTTAATTAATCAAACCAATCGAAATTAAACATCGGTTGGTTTGATTAGAGAAAAACAAATTTGGAAGATTCGGTCAATTAATTAACCGATTGATTGAATATTCACTCATAGTTGTAGCTCAAATATCACAAAAAAAAGGTTCTAACTTCTCATTCGTCCCTTCTTTTTCTCCTCCTCTTTTTGTTTCTTCTTCTTCTCTCATTCTCTTCTGCTTCTACTGCTATGGGAGAGTAAATGAAAGTGAACTCTATTTTTAATGTACTAGAATGTGTATCAGCATGTTTGAGATAACCGAAATATCGCAAATTGGATTGTGGGGGATTAAGCGAATTTCTTACTTCTCCTTTCTAAGAAATCATTTAAAACATAGTACAAAAAGATCTCTTCCCTTATTCTATTTCATTTAAAACTAATAGCTAATAGAATTACATGTTAACCAAAACAAATCATAATTCTTTTATTTTATTTTGTGAATCCACATTTAGTGGAAAAGAGGTATATAAATAATCAATATTCCACTTTTGAAAAGATGAATTATTTGTTTAATTTCATATTTTGGAAACAAAAATGCTGTTAGACCTTTTGATAATCAAAACTTTAAAAAAAAAGAGCATGTCATACCAAACAAGACATAATTTTTGAATCCTATTGCTGAAAACTAATGGCCGCATAAAAGAGCCAACCAAAATTTTGATTTTTTTTTTCTCAAATAAACTTACCACAGTCCACAAATGAGGGTTCCTCTTTGTGAATATTAGCTGTAAACTTTCTATAAACATACATTAAACAATTAGTTAGATAGTGAACTAAGAATTCAAATGAAAAATAAGTGTCGAAATTAGGGATTTCTAAAGTTTAATTTCAAAAAGATAATTAAGTAATAAAAGAAAATCACTATATTGGGATTAGGAATTCTAAATAAATTTAATTAAACACCAACAATAATAACATAATTGAAAAGAAAATCAGAAGTCTAAACTATTAGGAAATGATTTAAATGTTCAAAACCATTTGAATGTAGTAATTAACTTATTGAAAGATTTTGGAGAAGAAGCTCTTAATTTGCAGC
Organism: Garcia nutans; assembly: GCA_947685225.1. NCBI lineage: Eukaryota > Viridiplantae > Streptophyta > Magnoliopsida > Malpighiales > Euphorbiaceae > Garcia > Garcia nutans. The sequence goes on along the minus strand of CANTUV010000061.1, from coordinate 11,215,512 downwards.
AGCCAAGTTAAGAGAACGGAGAAGAAAAACAAAGAAATACCAAGGTTAAGAGAGGCGGCGATAAGGGATTTAGGTTTGTCTAAGGGAGGTGACAATTGCTGAAAATTAGGTTGAACCCGGTCTAAGTCATGAAACATATGGAAGATTTGGGTATTTAAATTAGGCTTATATTTGATGGACTTCTTCAGGTTGATTTGGGCATCTTTAAAATGGACTTATTGATAAAATTGGGTCATTTTATCCATAAAACTGCACAATTAATATACTCCATTTTATTTCTTATTTTTTTCAATGTGGAATTTAAGTCCATCTCTTTCTTCTTTGGCTTTCTTTTCTTTTTTATTATTTCGAATACTCCTCTTTAAGTCCAACTAGTCTGATCCAGTTGTGACTTGCTTTCAATTATCATCTTAGGTCTGTGTTTCTTGAACCTTAAATCGTTAAGCCACGAGGCTGTATTAGCCCTAATACTATATTGGAAATTAGGTTGGGCCTAGTCCAAGTCTTGAAACATATGGAAGTGTTAGGTATTTAATTTGGGTTTGTATTTGTTGGACTTCTTCATGTTGATTTGAGCATCTTTAAATTGGACTTGTTGACAAAATGGATTGGCCATTTGGTGCTTCAAACTACGTAATTAATATATCCCATTTTTTTTTCTGATGGGGAATTTTCTTTGGCTTTCTTTTCTTTTCCTTTATTCATTATTTCCAACACAATATTATTTAAGGGAGACGCAAAAATATGAAGATTGAGAATTTATTTAAGTGGACTGCAAATTATTTTAGTTTTCACACTAATATTTTCTATTTATTTTTTATTTTTTTATTTTTTAGTTTAAATTAGATTAATCTGGCCATAGTTCAAAATTAATTTTGATAAAAAAATAATTGTTAAATTTTGCGTCTATTTTATTTTAAGTTAATTTAGGTAACTCTAATAAAAATAAATTTAAGTGTCCTATTAATTCTAATGATTTTAACAAAACTTTAGTGTAATTTTATAAAAATTAGTAATATATTAAATTTGACACTTATTTTAGGTGAAAATTTTATGCAAATAGATAAATAAATAGGCTAATTATATTAGTTAGTACTTGCAATATAAATTGATAATGTAACTCTGTATATATACAAAGAGAATGAGAGAATAAAAGAGACAAGAAAACTTAAACTATGTGTTGAAAAGTTCAAAATTAAAAGATTAGGTACAACCATGACTGACTAATAATAAAGATTGCTATATTGCAATATCTTCTAATTATTATATGAAATAAAGTTGCAATTTTGATATTAATGTTTGTAATGTAATCCAGTGTAACTTCAAGTTTCACGTCAGATTAAGCTTTAAATGTCATATATACTAAAAGACTAGTTTGCAATATGTATATTTTTATTTTATTTGAAGTTTTGATTTATATTTGATCTTTTTTGTCATATATATATATATATATATATATATATAGTTGTAGAACCAGAACTTTAAGAAATAGGGAGGCAAAATTTTTAAATAAAAAAATTATAGACAAATTTATATCAATTTTATTTTCATATTAAAAATTAATACAAATAATTGATATTAATATTAATATTTTATTTTCATATTAAATAATTAAATATTGAAATTTTTATTATTTTTATTTTAATCTTCAAATTTTACTTTTAAAAAATTACAAGTAAAATTATATAATATAAATTATTTTTAAATAATATTTATATATTTTTTGAAATATTTTAAAAAAAAGTGTTTAAACTTTCTTCAAAAAAGTGTTTAATCTAATTATTTTTAGATAAATTTATATGATAGAATATATTTTATAAAATAATTAAACTAATCATAAAATTATAAATCCAATTCACAATCAAATTATAAAATAATTAACCTAATTATAAAATACAAAATTTTCAATTCATATCATAATCAAATTTTAAAATAATTAACTTAATCATCAAAATAATAAACTAAAATATATAAATTAAACTTTAAATTAAACAATAATTATAAATATTTATAACACATAAAAAAAATTTATCAAAACAATAAATTAAAAACTAATTTAAATTTTTTAAAATAATTAATTTAAAAAAAATAAATAAATATACACATATGTATATATATAAATATGTATATGTACATATTAGAACCAAGAGAAGGCAAATGACCCTCGTGCCCCCTGGTTCCACCCGCAAATGACCTCGTGCCCTACCCTAGTTCCGCATCATATATATATATATATATATATATATATATATATATGAGAGGGAGAATAACAATGCAATGAAAATTATAAGTGTAGTAACAAGCGAAAAAAAAATTGAATATCGATGTGAAATATAATAAAATACAATTACGGATATAAAATTTTTAGTAATTAAGGAAATTAACTGTAGGTTATTATTTTTCCATATTTAAAATTTTAATTAACTAGATGATATTTTTGTCACATTTATAATTTTTCTATAACCACAAGATATACACAAGTAACTATAGCTACACATATTATATGACAACTCAACCATTAAAATTTTTATTTATTTTTTTTTGCCAATCCCTAGACAATTCATAGCAAATAAGAGCACACCTATTATACCGAATAGATCAACTACAGTTGTAATAATATTTCTTTGATAATTTATAAAGAATATAAAAAAATATGTTTAGTTAAATAAAACAAAATATAGAATATTTGTTGTTTACAAATTGAAATAAATGAAAAAAAAAACGCAAACAAGATATCATGTATATGATGTTTTTTGGCTATTTATCTATCATGAAAATTCATTAACCAATTTTAGGATCAAAATAGGAGGTGCCTAATTTAGAAATTGGAAGTCAAAAATAGGATGTGCCTAACTTAGGTAAATGAAAGTAAAAAATGGGGTGCCTAATTTTCACCAACCATTTTTAAAGCCTATATAAACTCTTAGCTCTCATTTGGAAATGTATCCAAAAATTAAGCCTTCTCTCTTTCCTTTGTAATTCTTCTTTGATATTAATAGAATTATTTTGGTG